>JAUPFV010000001.1:253929331-254632268 GCA_036936605.1 Limnanthes douglasii subsp. nivea
GGTAGCAGTTAAATAAATTTATAAGTATCTATCAGGGTAGGGTGCGAACTATTCGAGGTTCCCCCGAACAGTTCGCATCCTACCCTGATATTTGTTTGTAATGCTCCAATAAGCATTTGCCACAAGTCACATGTTATTATGCGAAAGCATTATAAGTAGGCCTTACCGCACGGTCAGCGACAACCACTGCCGGTGACTTGTTCGGCATAGAGGCTGGATCGTGTCGGCAGAAATGATTAATGTCATCCTCCGACATGTTCTCCAGAGACCGTTGTATTATAGAATCGTAATATACATTATAAATTTCATTTAAAAATGTCTGTGAAACTTGAGTACTAATACCATCAACAAAAGCATCAGGTAAACCTACTGTGTTATCGTGGGACTCTGGCGCTGGCAGTTGATTTGTTACCGGGCCTACAGTTTGACGCTGGCTTAGCAATTCTGACTTTGCTGACAGCACCGTTGGTCTTTGAGGTTCTACCGAAGAATTGGTTTTGTCTTCTAAGGATTGTCCTTCCTGGCTGAGTAGTTCTGTCTTCTCACCGGGATGGACAGGTTCTGACTCTTGAGGTGCTACCTCTTGAGTTAGCCTTTCTCTCTTCACCAAGGCTATCTGTTGCTGCTGCTGTTGTTCTTCTTGTCCTTGTTGTTGCTCTTGTTGCCGGTCCTCGTGTTGAACCTGTGGCGTCTGGTGTTCTTCGAGTTGTTGTTCTTCGTGTTGTTGCTGGGGGTGTTCTTCTTGTTGTTGCTCTTCGTGTTGTTGTTCTTCTTGTTGTTCTTGTTGTTGTCGGGGGTGTTTTTGTTGTTCTTCTTCTTGTTCTGTTTGCTCTTGTTGTTGTTTCTGGCGGTGTTCTTCTTGTTGGTGCTGTTGTTCCTGTTCTCCTTGTTGTTGGGGGTGTTGTTGTTGCTGCTGGTGTTTCTGTTTCTGCTGGTGTTGTTGTTGTCTTTCGGTCTCCTATTTCATAAAAAAACATATGTTAATCATCGTGTAATCATATTTCGCATCCTGACCTGATATCTATGTTATACATTCACTCTGTTATTACCTATTTCGCATCCTGATCTGATATATATGTTATACAGCCCCCCAGTTTATTACATAGTTCGCATCCTGACCTGATATCTATGTTATAAATTCCCCCAGTTTAGTACATATTTCGCATCCTGACCTGATATCTATGTTATAAATTCCCCCAGTTTAGTACATATTTCGCATCCTGACCTAATATATATATGTAATAACCAGGCCACCAGTTTATTACATAATTCGCATCTTAAGCTGCGAAACGGTTGGCCATCATTGCACAATAGTCCTCATATTTGTTTAATAACATCATATCATCTACTTACATTATGTACCTTATCTGTATGTGTCTCCATGATGGGTGAATTGTGGGCATCATCATCCCTTTCTTCCGGCAGTACTCCATCAGCATGGTGCTGATCAGCATTAGACACGGATGCTTGCTGATTAGTGGATTTTTGTCCCTCTGGAAGTGCTGCTGGTACCTGCTTTATTGGGGTTTCAGTACGGCAGATTGGCAGAGAGATAGCATTGTGGAGTTGTTGTGCTTCAAGTTCCGCTATCTTGCGTTTCAATTCTTTCAGCTGCAAAAATGATAGCAAACTTTTTATAAACATATTAAGTGCTGATTGTAGTGATTATTTAAGGTTCAAGTCATACTTACTTCTCTGGCCTGTTGATCTATTTTTCGCTCGTACTTGTTCTTGTCGGCATACGTCTTCAAACGCTTTGATTGAGGAGCAATATCGGGATTAGGGTCTCTGCATTTTAATAAATAATCACCGATCGTTTCACTCATATTGGTTGTGTCGGTGTCGGAGGGCTCTTGCCTGGATTTGCCTTTGGGTTGTGGTGGAATTGTTTTCTTGGGGAGTCTTTTTGGTGGAATCGATGGCTCGGGTGGTGTTGGGTGTTCGAGTGTGGGAGACATCATCTTATTTATTACATTATGTGATGCTCGTCTCCTTTTTTTTGGTTTTGATGCTGTGCTTTTCGACCTCTTCGTAGGTCTTTCTTCCGGTGAAGGTGGTACCGTTACTTCTGCATCTTCATCATCTTCTCTTTCTCCGAAAGCTTCAATTTCAGCCTCGGTAAGCTGTAATGGACCTTCTAAAACCTACCAACAGATGCACATGTAAGTAAATTAATTGTTTCGAAAGTACGAGGGTGTAGACAAACAAATTGTTTCTTACAAGCAGTTCGCATCATATGATGCGAACGGTGTGGTTTTAAATCATATTTCGCATGTTAAGCTGCGAAATGGTTATGGGACAGTATGATGCGAACTAAGTATTAAACATATGATTATGGGACAGTATGATGCGAACTAAGTATTAAACATATGATGCGAACTGTGTTGAACATGAAGCTGCGAAGTAAAATTCATATCAGGCTGCGAACTGTTTGAGATATTTTTATAAGCAGTTCGCATCATATGCTGCGAACTGTATGCACCCCAAGTTCAATACATATATAAAGCTTATACCTCGTCATTATCCAGCAAGGGTGTTTTAATAAGATACCCCATGGTTGATGCGTGGCACTCTAACCCCAACCATTTGAAGAACCGTGGTATCGAGGTTGGCTTCGCTACCTCGTGGCCGATTGTTGTGTGCTCCATGATGAAGGGCTGCATGGGGACAAGTTTTATCAACACGATGCTATGTACATAACTAATTGTTATATTGAATAGATCAAACTTACAACTACAAGGGCGACGCAGCCGACGATTTTATCGGCTCTTTCTACTGCTAAGCAACTCCTGATAGACTGTCGAAGCTTGAACAGAATCGATCCAGCCCAGTCGTAATTGTTTATTCTGTTGAGGTCTTCAACGTAATAAACCGTGCTCCAGCCCAAGATATCTCCAGATACGGAGTAGAATAGCGTGGAGCACAAAAACAGTATCAACAGCCTCGCCACGTCTTCCAATTCATGTTCCCCTCCTTCGGTTATGGCCTTCTCTATACCCTCCTGTAAAACCAATGACAACATTCTATGTTAGAAGTGTACAGAATCTTGCTTTATAAAGATGAAGTCCATTTTTGACGTACCTTGATGATGGCATTTGTTATTGTTTTGGTATTACTAGCTGATGCTTTCCTGCCAGTTTTTTACATGAAGTATTTCTTCATCATCCTTGATTCGTCCTCCTCGCCGTCTGCATACTTGTTGTGAAAAGCGTCGGTTTTTGTTAACTCCATTTTCTCGGTGCCATGCCTCAGCCCGAATATGATCTTGATATCGTTTGTAGTTAGCTTTACATACTTGCTGCCAATCCTAAAGGCGTCTCTTTCCAGAGAGAATTTCTCGAGGATATACTGAATGATTGTGTAGAATTTTTTCCTTGGCAGCTCTTCCTCATTACGGATTTCAAACGCCGTTTTCAGAAGCGTGTAGAAGGGTGTGTTTCTACACGCTTCAATGTGGGCCCTTGTAATACCCATGCCTTTGAGGAGCTTCAGAAGGCTCACCAACCCTGATCTGTAGTAGCTGGGTTTTGTTGTCATGCTTTCTGCACAGAACAAATCAGTTGGAATGTCACAAATAATTCGCATCACAAGCTGCGAATCGCATACATATAGATACTGGCTTAACAGACGAGCTGCGAAATAAGTTATCACAGGATGCGAATTATGTATCTCAAGCTGCGAACTGTTTGTAAATAAGTATAACCATACAATCGAGCTGCGAATTGCTTGCATTGTGGGTGATCAGGATGCGAACTGTTACAGTTTTTGCATGAACGTTGCAGGGATCTGGGAATTATGCACCAAACACCAAAATCAACAATGAACTACCTAATGCAGATCTAACATACATAATATTTCTCAGTAGAGTATCAGTGTTACATGCAACTAAAATTCTACCCTGGCTTCGACTATAAACCCATAAACTGAGGAACTATCGTCAGTAGATACTTCATTCTACTACGACAAGCAATGCTATCGTGGAGTTGTTGAAAACAGTGGTTCAGATTAAAAAAAAACGCAAAAAGAAGTACGCTTTCCACCATAATGCATACCTGTTAAATTTCACCGGCCGGAGAACGAGATAGAAGTTTTCAGAGACGACTTCACGACAACTTTGTCGAATGAGATTTGAAGGTGTTAGTGACTGTCTGAGTAAAAGAGGCTGACCGGTGCGATAGTGACGAAGGTGAGAAGCTGTAGGGTTTCTGGGTTTGAGAGAGAGAGTATCACGAAGTCGAACGGTTTGTTTTCTGGTGGTTTCTAAAATTAGAATTTTGCGTTTGTTTAGGGTGATAGGAGGGTCGAAAAAGTGGGATGGAATTGAAAAATGGGTATATATAGTGGAAGGGTATTTTTGTCCAATTTATTAGTCTGGGTATTAAGTAACACTATGTTAAAAGCGGGTGCCGCCGGGTAATAAGATAGTTGAGTGGGTATTTTCAGGTACTTTTCTCATTATTTAATGTATTCATTTCACTTATTATTACAAATTCTATTCAATGTATATGATCAACCTATTAAGCTAATAATAGTAGCTTAGCTCACCCCAGAAAAATACTAGTCAGAAAAATACTAGTCCTTGCAATTTGCAATGAAGATAAGAATTAAATGCGTAGCTAAGAAAAGAAAGTATGACATTAAGAAGCCCATGTATTAGGTTTTTCTTGGGATATTTAATGGCGGAACTTCTACATTATATTATATTATATGAATGTCAAATTTTTAAGTTTTAAGTTTTAAACTATAATTATAATTATCAGATTTTCGAATCCTGCCCATCTTTCCCCCTAACATATCTCTTTCATATTATAAAATTAATCAATTTACAAATCCACAAAGCTTCCTTATGCATTTACCTAACCACATAATCTTTGGTTTTATTTATTAAAATGTTTAGGTGAAAACCTAATTTTTTACACGCTTAAGTAATAAGGCCACGGGTCGGAATCTTGGAGGTTGAGAAAAGCTCGCTCGTTTTTGTCTACACTACACAAACAACATTACAACAACCACTTTAATTCTGGGACCATATAAATAAGTGTGTAACAAGCCTATTAAATGGACATTCATTGAATTTTTTTATTGTTTGTAGGATGTATATTTTATGAGATGTTTGCCGCATGATGTTGTATGAAATGTATTTTATTATAAATTTTATAAAATGCTGTTTTGATTTTGTTAAATATTGTTTTTTAGCAAATTATAAGATTTGACGAAAGAATTAAATATTCACTATTCGAAAATTAAATAGTAAATAGCGGAAAACAATTTATCACTGTGATAATAACAGTGAAATTGAAAAATAAATAAATTACAATCGTGTGTTTTAAAATGAATTCGGTGGTTCTAAACCTATGTATTTAAAGTGTTTATAAGTAATAAAATTTTATATATTAATTTATATTTTTAAATGCCTTTTAGATCTCGGAGAATAAATTTAATAGTACATCAATATCAATGTCAAAATTAAAAAAAAAACCTATATTTTTAAATATCTCCTAATAAAACATTAATTATCTTGAATATCATAGAGTTATATATATATATATATATATATATATATAGTAATAATGATTCAAACTATAGGGATGTATAAAAAAATTGGAAAAAATATTAAATAAATAGTTCGAATAAAATTATAGAAATCCTAGATATATATTTAGGAATAAATTTCAATTCGGAAGTTTGTTCCATTAGACAATTTGTCCTAAATAGCAAGCCAAATGATAAACGAGTGGTAGAGAATATTAAATTTACGTCATACTAATCTGGATCACCCGACATAAAGGTTGAGCGAACGAATGACATTGTAAGTGTTTTTCATAGTGAATTTTTTTATTTATCTTTTAACAATTAATAATGGACGTCATTATAGAGGATGTTGGTAGGTGGAAGGGAGATAATGAGATTGTTGATCTTCCGAGGGGTGTTGTGATACGTAGCACTACCATATCTAATATGAGGTGTCAAGTAGCTCATCGTGGCTAATATTTAAAACTTTAAGAATCTTACCAAACTTTGAGTCATGGATGATACTTTGTCCATAATGGGTTACTATAGAAGTTAAGAGGAGGTAAGTATCGTATTAGCATGAGGTATTCTCTTTATTACCGATCATCATCATTAAGCATATCAATATTAATTTTGTCCAACCTCACAGGATTTTTTCTGGCTCAAACTCATAACGGATTGGGTACAGATATTTCAATTAAAATCCGTAGACGGGTCGGGTTTAGGTATTAACATTTGTTTGGTCCGACCCGAAAAGATAAAATAAATATGAAAAAATTAATAATTATATATGAATAATATTTAAATAATATAATAATATTATTTATATTATATATGTATAATATTAATAGTTTAATATAATTAATAATTAAAGAACAAATAGAAAAAACTAAACTTAAGAAAACGACTAGGTAATAAATCTTATATGTTTCCACTTCCAAACTCTCTTCTCATTTAGCCGTTCGTCGAGACTCGAGGGCACTACATTTTTTGAGTGAAAACTACCAACACCAACAAAATTGATAAGATATATTTTCTATATCCTTGATTATCTTTTCTATTTCCTTTTCATATACTTTAATTGAAGAAACATAAACCAGATCAAAGATTAGGTCTACATAAAAGAGTCATATCATATCGATTGATACATGCACACATGTGCGACCTAGTATGCATTATTGAATTCTAGTATAGTCTATGAAAGTTTTTCATATGTGGTTTAGTAAAGTTGTAAAATTGATGGGTTTACTTGGTTAGTTTGTTTACTAATCAGGTGGAAAGCCTTCATCTAGCATAGGACACTAAGTTTTACAAAGTGGCAGAGGCAACAACCATCAGATCTATCTAGTCATCTACTACTACCTCAGCTGGTATATCAGGTTTATGGATGCATTTTTGTTACTAGCTATGTAAAACAATTACCTTATAAAACAATTATGTATTGGTTGATTTATGAGGTTTTGATGATATGTTCTTACTAAACTCATGTTGTTGGCTTTCTTACAAGTCTAGAATGGTAGTGTTGTTGCAAACTTCTAGCCTTCTTATAACCAGTGACTATGTTTCAGTATGAGTATATAAATTTATTATTCTTGGTTTCAATCTTATATTATTATTTTCTATATAAAAAGAATAGTTTTATTTTTCATGTTATTAGGTTCGTGTATAAATAACTACATAGACTTTATTCACATAATTTCGGTGTTATACAACCAAGAACAATACAATGTAAAACTCTAATTCTTTTATTAATAAAATTTATTAGACTTTATTTATATAATTTTGGTGGGATGAATTGGGTCTTCAAATGTCTTTCCTTGGTCCTTGCATCCAGTTAGACACTAGCTTTTTATTATACAAATTTTACAAAAATTAGTATTCTGTAGTTAATATATTTCCCACATTTAATATTTCCCTTATGAAGTTAATATATTAAACTTTTGTAGGTATAAAAAGAAGTCTATGAAGAATTAATGACAACTAGTTAATATATTGCCCTTCTTTAGTAATATTTTAATTAAAATATTTCCCTTTTGTAGCACTATTTTGATTTAGTGGCAACTAGTTAGTGTTAAAATGGAGAAAGAATAGTATTTATTTAATAAGTTATAGATGCATATATAAGTTATTTGTTCAGCTCATCAACATAACATATCTAATAAGACTGATTTAATTATTTGTTGTGTTTGTTTTGTAGTTAAGATTTATACTTCATCATGGCATCTCAAGCTTCACATAATTTGGACGAGCACAACTTCGAATCTTTTGAACCACTAGTTGAAAAAGATGCAACTCTTACATGGGAAATTGATATTTTAATTCCAGTTTCTGTTATTGACGACATGGAATTAGATATTACACATTTAAAAACAACCGCTTGGAAGCACTCTAAAAGTAAAAGAGAAAGTTGGGCTATAAAAGCATATTGCAAATATTGTTCGAAATCGTTTGCTGCATATTCTAAACTAAGAACAAATCATCTATATAGAGACGTTAATAATTGTGCAAAGCGCTCAAATATCAACATCTAACAACAAGTTTTGGTTTCTCAACAAAGTAAAGTATATAGGAAAAAAACTTTAAGGACTCGTAGTTTTGATTAAGACTTATTGAGAAAGCATCTTGCAATGATGATTGTGATGCACGAGTACCCTTTTTCAATGGTGGATCATTTGAGATTTTGAATATTTATCTCACATGCCCAACCATTATTTAAAATGGTATAAAAACACAATAAAAGTGACATACTAAAGATGTACGTTCTTGAGAAGAAAAAACTAATGAGACTGATAGAAAATAATCGTGGTAGAATTTCTCTAACAATGAATATGTGGTCTTCACCAAACAAAACTATAGGCTTCATGGAAATAACCATGCATTATGTTGAGATTCTTGGAATTTACAAAGTCACATTATCAAGTACCACCATTAATTCTAAGTTTAATTCGTATAGTTTAATTCTAAGTGTTATGATTTATATAATATTACAGTGTTATGGTCTTATGATTTATAGTATATTGACTGTAAGTTAGAAACTTAACATATGTTACAGTGTTATGATATATAGTGTTATGTTAAAGTGTTTATAAGATTATATTACTATGATCTGGTTACAGTTTTTAAGCTATAGTTTCTAAGTTACGGTTTTGTATACTTACAGTGTTATTATAGTTACGTTATATTTACAGTGTTATGATAGTTATGTTATTGTGTTATGGTTACAGTTTCTAAGTCACAGTTTTGTATAGTTAGAGTGTTATGCTATTTATGTTATAGTTACAGTATTATGATAGTTACGTTACAGTGTTATGGTTTTGTATAGTTACAATGTTATGTTATAGTGTTATGATAAAAACTAATGTCTAATGTTACTGTTTTAACATGTTGTTTAAATGATATTATTTTTACAGACTAAATGCTACTGTTTTAACATGTTATTGTTTAAATGCTACTGTTTTTACAGATTTGCACATGTTACTTCTCTGCATATAAAAGAAGTACTTGCGGATGCACTTTTGGAGTGTTGTTTAAAGTATAATATCGATAGGAAGATAGCCACGCTGGAAGTTGATAACTGTACTACAAAATATGCCATAGTAAGACTTATTTTTACTAAACTTCAACCTAATAAACTTATGCTATGTGGATATCTATTCCATATGCGTTGTTCAACCCATTTATTAAATTTGATTGTACTAGAGAGTCTGTTTATCATCAAAGACGACATTGAACACATTCGAGATAGTGTACTATTTTGGATAACATCAACCAAAATGACACAAAAATTTGAAGAAACGTTACGCCAATTAAAGATTAAGTATACAAAAGAGTTGGCTCTTGTTTGTAAAACAAGTTGGAGTTCTATATTTTATATGCTAGCTACAGCTTTTGAATACAATGATGTTTTTTCAGACTAAAACAACGAGATTCTATATACGACTTAATCTGAGGGATAGATAATGGAAAGAAGCTCAATATGTATGTGACAAGTTAGAGTTGTTTCACAATACTACTGATTTGTTTTCAAGTACTTTATATATAACTGTTAATATTTATTTCAATAAAGTGTGTGAGATTCAAACAGAATTAGGAGAATGGTACATAACTACAAGTTCTTTGATGATTAAAACAATGGTATGTCATATGTTTGAAAATTCAGAAAAAAAAATTATTGGAAAATAATTAATAGAATAATATGTGTTGTCGTTATTTTGGATCCTAGATATAAGATGGTTGTTGTGTTATTTTATTTTAATTCTATTTATGATTTCGAGGAAAATCAAGAGATAAAAAAAGTTAGATATATGTGTTATGATTTGTTTAAACAATATGTCAACGATAGTATTGGCCATGAAACTAGTTCTTCGAATACATTGTCGGTCATTCAAATTTTCATGAAAAAAATGTTCTTCTAAATTTGACAAGTTTGTTAGTAATAGGAAAAATGATGTTTTTGGAAGCGCAAAATTGGACTTAGACTTTTATTTGGAGGATGATGTCTTACCAATATCCAATTATTTTGATGTTTTATATTGGTGGAAAGTAAATGGTTCAAAATATCCTACTTTATAAAATATTGGAAGAGACGTTTTAGCGTTTCTGGTGTCAACGGTTGCTTCAGGATATGCTTTTAGCACTAGCGGTTGGATACTAAGCTCACATCATACTAGACTTGCTTTTAAAAACTTGGAAGCATTAATGTGTATCCAAAGTTGGATTTGGAATGAAATCAAAGGTATTTATTATTTACTTAAATTTTAGTTGTTGTTAATTTTTTTGTAAGTTTACTAATAATTATCGTAATGTTATATAATTTGTTAGGTTCGTCACCAAAAGCTATGGCGCATTTGGAAGTCATGTTTTAAGACTTTCTTGATGATTTTGACGATAGAGATGAAGATGAAAATATTGTCATAAGTGGTGAAGATGATGACACTATTGGAAACTAAAGAAGATTTCAAGAATGTTCTTTTATATTTTAATGTTTCATTTCACTAAATATAAGACATTTCAGATTGATTATTTTGTTAAAGACTGTTTTATGTTTATTTTGTTATAGTTGTAATTTTAAAATTTATACTTTTTATATTATTTTTGAAAAAATTAAAAGTTAAAGTTATTAAGAGCAGGTCGGATCGGGCCCAGACGGGCCCGATAGTCCGCGGACACAAACGGGTTTGAACCGGCCAGTCCGCGGACACGAAATGGTCGGGCCAAACAAAACCACAATCGGGTTCGGGTTCGAAAATACTAAATCGAAAGCTGGTTGGGTCGGGTTTGGGATGATGTTAACAAAAAAAGTTGGCTCAAGCGGGCTAACCTGAACCCGGCTCGCAGACGGCACATGGTCATCCCTAATTATCATGTACAAATTATTATCCAAAAGCCTAAAAGGTAAAAAAATATCTAATTCAACGAGGGAGATAAACCAAGATCTAAAGCCTATAAGTTGTTGTTTTTAATTTCTTGGATTTAATCAGTCACACCATATTTAAATTTTGTTATTACTAATTAAGGACCACAAATGATCAAATATGATCACATGATTCTAAATTTTTACTTTCTTGGACAATGTGACACTAGACCAAACAGTATTAGCTTCCAAGAATTTCATCTCGTGGTCAGATCTGAGAAAGTGACGAATGGACTAGGAGATCTCTTTGAGAACCCTCAAAGGAATAATGAAAATAGATGACCAATTGACTTAGTTAGTAAAAATAACATATTTGATGAGTTGAAAAAACCCATCGTAAGATAGATGCTTGGACATCCAAGAACCAATACGGGTATTAATGTTATGATGAAAATCATAATTTAAAAGCCTCATCGTGAGGAGAGAAAATCTCACATATTTTAGTGGAAGTGAGCCAACTTTGTACCCTAAAATATTGATGAGATCATTTCTAAGGTAAGAGCTGACCCTATAAATGAAAATATGACTTATGTCAGAATGAGGCATTTAGACCTTCTTTGATAAGTTAAGGGGAATTAAGATCATTGTGACAAAAATTCATTAAGTCATCAGCAAAATAGATGTTTACTATTTTGAGATTATGACACTTTAATTGGAACATGAAATTTTTATCATTACTTTCTCCTTGAGAATAATACTAAATAAGGTTTGCATTACTAGAACAAAACCGAAAGGTTCATACCTTAGAAATTATAATTTGGATCACAATTTATGTTAATATAGTATGAAGAGGTGGAGATACAGAAGATAATCCAAGAGATCATCTTTTTCCGGAAGCCTATGACGACAAGGATTTCAAGAATGAGATGCCAACGAACCTAGTCGAAGGCTTTTATGAGATCAATTTTAGTGCAACCATTTTGTCATGACTGATGAGTCTGAATTCTGATTACTCACCGGACAGGGACAGATCGGACCTAGCCCTCCGGACTGGACAAACCACTTCAAACACTTAGCTAATGGGGCTGTTCGAACTATGACAAAAGTACTAAAAAACCTAAACACTTCTTGACTAAGCTACTTGCTCTCCTAACATGACCCGAAAGCCCATAAGGGCCCAAATATAAGGGTATAAATACCCAACCACCTGCATTAAATATGGGTAATGAAAATTAACTGCAACCAGCCAGCTTAATTCTCCCTCTACTCTCTACTCTAAATATTAAACACCCACATACTTCCTTAAAACACCAAACAAATTACAAGCCTACCCTCAGGCGATAATTATCCTTACCAAATTGGCGACCACAGTGGGAGAAGAAGGTGCCTGAATCAAGCATTCAAAACCAGCAAAGAAAGTCAGCCTGAATGAATCCGGACGATCCAGAAGTACCACCAGCTCTGCTCGAAGTGGTGGGTGAGAATGATGAGTACACTATCGAAGAGCGTGATAGGCTAAAGGGTGAAATAGAAGCTCTGAGGGCAGAAAAGGATAAGATGGGCATGAAAGAAAAGTCCAAAGCATCAGTTGCTCATCACACCGATAACCCCAGAGAGCATGAGCCTTCAAAGACTAATGTGAGTACCAAAAAGACTCATGCCAGCTCCAAGAAGTCTCACCGGTCTAAGCCAGTGGAGAGTTCTGACTCAAGCTCAGAATCTTCTGATAGCTCTTCGGACGATGAGGGAGTTGAAGAATCCTTATCCTCTAGCAGCGATGAGGGTCGAACTAAAAAGAAGCAAAAGTATATTAAAAAATATTCAAGAAAAAGAGATAGACATGGAAAGATGAAGAGAAATATTAGTAAAGGGTCATCTCATAGCAGAAGGCATGTTGACCGGATGCTGATGGATCCTTTCGCTTTTCACGATGAACCAGGTATCTTTGCAGCTCCCAATGAGGATACAGTGTTCAGTCGTGGTAGAAATTGGAGGCAATCTCCATTACCTTCCAAAATTCTGTCTAGGAACCTCCCTAAGAGGTTTGACAACACTAAAATGGAAAAGTACGATGGCAGTACTGATCCGGACAACCATAGGAACAGTTTAAAAACTTCATGATGAACTTTGACGACGATGATAAGCTACTTTGCAGAGCATTCTCCCAATCATTTACGGGGAGTGCTCTGAAATGGTATAACAGCCTGCCACAGGGTTGTGTTAAGAATTTCGATACTTTTTGGGTGGCCTTTCGAAGGCAGTTCGTAGGAAGTAAAGAGCTAAAGGTCAATGGAGACACAATAATTCATTGTGCCCAGGAACCAAATGAGTCCTTAAAAGAATATATAAGTCGTTTTGTGAATACCAAGAATGGGCTGACTGATTGCTTCGAACAGGTAGCAATAGCATCCCTAAGACAGTGCTTGAACTCTGGCAATTTGGCTGATTCAGTGACCAGGAAGAAGGCCATGACATGGGGAGGGTTGCTGAATCAAGTTGGAAAACAGATCAATGTCGATGAAACGAAGAAAACCAGGGTGCATAGGCAGGTGAGGTCTACCCCGGTGACACTAAATCCCAATCAGAATCAGTCAGGAAACAAGGCAAAGGAGACCGGACAGGCGCATGGTAGGGCCAAAGCTCAGTCTCAGCCAGCTGCTCCTGCTCAGAGTCAGCAATCCAGAAACAAGAGAGGGCCATGGGTCCAACCGGAGTGGTTTGCAGAATTAAAAGAAAGTGTGGCCACCATTTATGATAAAACAAAGGAGGAGGTGCACTATAGAAGACCAACCACACTGCAATCTCCCAGAGAGCATCGCAATAACTCTTTTTGCCAATATCACAATGATGTTGGCCATACCACCGATGATTGTATAGCTTTGAAACAAGAGGTTCAGAACTTAATTGAAAGGGGAAAGCCGGGGGCTTATGTTAAAAGAAGAGGAGGTAACAGGCCTGACAATACTCACCGGGTTGGTCCAAGTAATGCTGCTCCGGAGGGAGCCATGGTTATAATTGAGAGGTTTGATGTGGAATCTGAGTACTTGGATCCTGATCCAACTCGAAACAGAGTGGGTGCAATTGAGGAATGTTCTAGGACGGTCTCCGGACTCATTAAGTTTTTTGAGTCACTTACAGTTTTTGGAGGAGATACAATGACAGCTCACTGCTTCTTCGAGGAAGAGGCACGTTCATACTTTAGCCACCCAGCTAGAAGGTGGCATGACTTCCTATCAGTCACAAAATCCATTCCCCTTCATTGTTTTTGATGAAGATGATTTAAGAGATATAGCCGACCCTCATGAGGATGTTGTTGTCATAGGAGCATCTATTGGGGAAATGACTAAGCATGGGCATTTGGTTCTTCGGTTCGTTTCGGTTCTTTCGGTTCTCAGTTCTTTCGGTTCTCAGTTCTTTCGGTTCTTCAAAACTAGTACCCATTTAGGAACCGAATAAATTTCGGTTCGGTTCGGTTCTTCTTAATTCGGTTCGGTATGAGTACTTAACTCGGTTCCAATCGGGTAGTTTTGGATACTTTAAATGGCTTGCAATATCAATGTATATAAAACTCTTTTATACTTTAAAACAATAAAACTATGTTAAATTGTAAGAAAAAAAATACTAAATATAAGAAATATTCAAAATTAATATATTAAAGAATAATATTAGTAATATAAAAAAATAGAAAGATGATATCAAATTTATTAAATTATATAAAGGTTTGTATTTTGTTATTTTGTTTATACGCATAATAGTGTGTAAATATGTCGCTACTTTGAATAAAGCATGGTGTCAGAATTCAAGATAACATAATTAGAGATCAATGATAAAAGACAAATTTAGGGGAATCTAACTTTAAAAAAGAAAATGTATTTTAAAACAATTTAAAATTAAGGGTTAATACATAGGTTCGGTTCCTAACGGGTACCCACGGTTCTTCGGTTCGGTACGGTTCGATTCCAAGAACCGTAGGTAATTGAAAACTGGAACCATTCGTATATTATGAAAAAACCAAATCTACTTCGGTTCGGTTCTTTCGGTTCGGTTCGGTTTGGTTCTTTCGGTTCCGGTTAAAATGCCCATGCCTAACAATGACATAAGACGAATTCTGGTGGATACTGGGAGCTCAACCAATATCATTTTCTTAACTACATACAAGAGAATGAAAAATCCAGTTGTAATTCAGAGTTCAGACAGATCAATTGAGGGCTTTACTGGCAGCTCAGCAGATGTGATCGGAGAGTTCGAAGAGGAAGTTCTATTGGGCAAGGCCCCTTTCAAGAAAATGGTCAGGATACTTTTTATCGTGGTGGATTGTCCCACTTGCTATAATGCTATTCTAGGGAGGTCTTGGCTCTCTAGGATGCATGCAGTGGCTTCGACAGTCCACCAGTGCTTGAAATATGCTGTTCAGGGACAGGTGGGAGTTGTCCGGAGCAGTCAAAAGGTTGCAAGAGAATGTTATGCTACAGCCCTGGCTCCTCGAACGTTCAGGGCAATTTGTATTAACGAGCAATAGGAATTTGAGGGGCTTTCTGGGGGTGAGGGTGAAATTGATGACCCTAGAGAGGCCCCTGGAGTGTTGATACCGGTCGAAGAGGTAGAGACACATTGTTTAGAAGAAGGAAAAAATGTCAAGATAGGGTCTAAGATGCCACCCGTTTTGAAAAATGAAATGTTAAAGTTTTTGAAGAATCATCAGCACGTTTTTGCTTGGTGCAATGCTGATGTTACTGGGGTTCCAGCAGAAGTAATATCACATCACTTATCCGTCCGGAAAGACATAGCACCAGTGGTACAAAAGAGAAGAGCTTTTTCTAAGGAGAAGGTTGATGTCATTGTGCAAGAGGTTGACAGGCTCACAAAGATGGGGCACATCAAGGAGTCTCAGTATCCCTTGTGGACTGCCAATCCGGTTCTGGTAAAGAAGAAAAATGGCAAGTGGCGCATGTGCATTGACTTCACAGACCTCAATAGAGCTTGCCCAAAAGATTTGTATCCAGTCCCCTGGATTGATCAGTTAGTAGACTCCACCTCTGGGAACAAGCTGCTATCCTTTATGGATGCCTTCTCCGGATACAATCAGATCCAAGTAGATCCGAAGGATCAAGAACATACCACATTTGTCACTGACAGAGGTCTTCATTGCTATAAGGTAATGTCGTTTGGGTTGAAAAATGATGGGGCTACTTATCAGAGATTAGTAAACAAAGCCTTTGCTGATCAGATTGGGAGAAATATGGAAGTATACATTGATGACATGATGGTGAAGAGTGTGGATGAGCAATTGCACTTGGCTGACCTCCAGGAAACTTTTGCCAACCTGGTAAAAGTGAATTTGAAGTTAAACCCTGAAAAATATGTGTTCGGGGTACAGTCCGGACAGTTTCTAGGCTATATTATAAGTGAGCATGGGATACAGCCCGATCCGGACCAGCTCAACACTCTATCCCAAATGGAGCCACCTCGAAATGTTAAAGAAGTACAGCGACTAACAGGGAGATTAGCTGCCTTAAACAGATTTATCTCAAGGTCTTCGGACAAGTGCGCCCCGTTCTTTCAAACCTTAAAGGGTTCAAAGGGATTCGATTGGACCCCACAGTGTGATGAGGCTTTCAATGAGATCAAGAAGCACTTGTCCTCCCCCAAAAATTTATTTAAACCAGTTGAAGGGGAGACACTCTTCGTGTATTTGGTAGTTTCAAGTTGTGCCATCAGTGCTGTGTTGGTAAGAGAAGTGGATAGTCATCCCCATCCAGTGTACTACATCAGCAAAAGTTTGATAGATGCAGAAAGGCGCTACTTGAAACTCGAAAAGTTAGCATTAGCCCTGGTGATAGCTGCCAGAAAGATGAGGCCTTATTTCCAGGCTCATCCCATCATCGTCCGGACTTCCTTTCCCTTGAAGAATGTCCTCCAAAAGGCAGACATTTCGAGCAGGATGACTAAGTGGTCAATAGAATTGGGGGACTTCGACATAGATTTTGCTCCTCGAACAGTAGTCAAGGCCCAAGCTGTGGCTGATTTTCTGGTTGAATTTCACTCCGACAGAGATTCGGAGCAGGCTACTGACATAAAAGATAAAAAGGTATGGGTAGTCCGAACATATGGTGGATCTAGCACTATGGGATGTGGTGCTGGGTTGTGTTTGACTTCTCCATATGGTGACAAAATGTACCAAGCTATATGTTTTGCTTTCAAGGCATCCAATAATGAATCCGAGTACGAAGCGGCTATAGCTGGTTTAAAGTTGGCCTACATCTGTGGGGCTAAGAGGGTCAGGCTACTAAGTGACTCCCAGCTTCTTATCCACCATGCCCAAGGTCAGTCTGAGGCTAAAAAGGAGCAGCTTGTGAAATATTTACTCCTCCTTAAAAATGAAGCACTCAAGTTTAAAAGTGTTGCTTATGAACATATACCCCGGACAAAAAATGAGTTAGCAGACTCATTGGCAACCATAGCATACACGGAGTCATATCCATGGATCCATGTGCTGGAAAGCCCCTCCATTCAACTAAATATGGGTAAAGAAGAAGAAATTTTTGAAGTACATGTGAAATATCCCCAAGACTGGAGGTTTCCTCTCCTACAATACCTCTCTGATGGTATCGTGCCTCCGGATAAATCACTAGCCAGAACATTGAAACACAAGGCTCGTGGTTTCATCATATTGAGAGACGTTTTGTATAAAAAATCTTACAGTAAACCTCTCATGCGTTGTTTGGGGGATGAAGAGTCTCAAGTAGTCCTCTCCGAATTGCATGATGGTGAGGGATCAGCCCATTGTGGATTCAGGGCTTTAACAAGAAGATTTCTACTAGCCGGTTACTATTGGCCATCTATCATGAAAGATGCTAAGGAATTGGTAAGAAGGTGTGACCCATGCCAAAGGTACAACAATGAAATTCATGTCCCAACCATTCCTTTAGAGTCAATTTCTGAGCCTATTCCTTTTGCTCGATGGGGGTTGGATTTAGTATGGCCTCTACCTATGGCCTCCGGAGGACGCAAAACTATAATTGTTGCTATAGATTACTTTTCGAAGTGGATTGAAGCAGCCCCTCTAGCAGGAACAACATCAAAAGCTGTTATAAAATTCATTCTATCCAACATCTGTTGCAGATTTGGTGTCCCACAAAAGATAACAACACACAATGGGCCATAGTTCGACAATAGGGAAATGGAGAGTTTCTGTGCCTCAAGGGGTATACAACATTGTTTCTCTTCACCTTTCCACCCACAAGCAAATGGACAAGTTGAAGTGGCTAACAGAACTATACTGTCTGGTTTAAAGAAAAATTTGGAAAGGGCTGCTAGGAAGTGGCCTAATTATTTACAAGAGGTCTTGTGGGCCTACCGGACAACACCTGGGGCTGCAACACAAGAGTCACCCTTTGCTTTGGTTTATGGGATGGATGCAGTAGCTCCCATAGAAGCAACTCTCCCATCATTTCGTGTTCACAACTTCTCCGAACGCGCTAACGAGGTAGCAATCAGAGGCCAACTCGATTTGGTAGAAGAAAGATGAGTTAAAGCTCACCTTAGAGTTGCACACTATCAGGGGTTGATGAGAAGCAGATTTGCTTCCAGAGTTAAAAGAAGAGATTTCCAACCGAGGGACAAGGTATTAAGGAAAGTCTTCTTACATACTAAAGAAAATTTGTTCGGAAAATTGGCTCCAACTTGGGAAGGACCTTATATGGTTATTGAAAGGCTTAAACCTGGAACATATTGGTTAGAAGACAAGGATGGAAGAGTTTTGACTCACCCTTGGAATATCGAACATCTCCAGATGTACTTGGAGTAGTATTTGTGTAAATATTTACTTGTTCAAACATCCATGTAAATATTTGGGGGCATACTCTTTCCTCTCTGGTGGCACGGGGAGGTTTTAATGAGGTGTCCGGGCTTTTGAATAAAATTTGATGCCTTCTTAAAAAATTTCCGAAGTGTTTTAAGTTTTGTCCTTTGTCACACTATCCGGATTGAAATAAAAGAATGATGCCACTTAAATATTCGTCATCGGAGAATTTAAACACTCTCACTATGAAATAACTAAGGGCTATTTAAACTCTAGCTAGAGAATTTAAACACTCTCACTATGAAATAACTAAAGGTTGTTTAAACTCTAGCCATCAAAATTGGAACAAACAATGAAAGAAGATGAGAATTGCACAAAACAAAAATATTCATTAAAATAACTTAAAGCGCCTTGGCCTTCCAAGGACTTTTGAATTGTCAAAATAGAACAAAAAACCTATCCGGTCAGATACCAGACACAATTACAAAAAAGAGTGCCTTGGCCTTCCAAGGACTTTAGTCTGGATAAAAAGTAAAAAAGTAGTTCACAAATTAAGGCTGAGCCTTTGAAGATGGCTCAGCTTCATTTACCTTCTTCTTTCCCTTAGGATCATCTTGATCTTCGTCTGGGCTCTCCCCGGTACGTTCTTCGTCATCGGATGAGGAGGCACTAGAATAACCATGCAAGTCTCCATCAGCCATTGTATGATACGAGAGGTCGTCAGACTCAACATGAAGCCATAAATTCCCTAGGTTCCTCTTCGGAAACTTCTCGTGGAAGAGTAGAACCATGTCAGACCTCACCTTGGCATACATTTCCTCTTAGGTGTCGATCACATTGTTGGCATAATTGTCGATCTTGGCTTGAATCTTGGCCTCCTGCTCCCTTAAAAGTAGCTTTCTCCTCGGCAGCCTTGGACACTGTATTCTCAAGAGCAATTTTGTCATTGGTCAAGTTGGTGATGATTTGGTTTTTGGCCTTAGATTCCCCTTTTGAGGTGGCAAGATCTTTCTCCAGTCCGGACAGCTTCTCCTGGAGCTCTGTGATAGTGTCCTCTAAAGTGGTGACTTTTGTGGTACTTGCCTCTTGGTTTCTCTTCAACTCATCATTTTCTTCCTTTAGAACGGCAGCATTTGAAGTGACAGTGCGAAGGTCATCGGACATCCTCTCTTTGTCAGACTTAAGATCCTTGATGATGTCTGCGTGATTTTGAACTTGTTTCTCCAACACATGTACAGGCTGAACATTGCTTAACAAATAGTGGGCTATGACATCCCTTTCACTCGAAACGATAAAGGTCTTACCATTGAAAGTGACTGTGTTTGAGGTGCTCGGAGGGAGGTAAGGCCCGACAAAATCTTCTCCGGGAAGATTGATGAAGTACTCACCAAGCCCACCAAGACCGGTGATGTCAACCCCGTCAATATTGAGATCTCCCCATTCGACCTCATCGGTATGAAAGTCACCCGGTATCTCCTCTGCTTGTGTTGGGTCAGTAGGATCAGCTTGGGAAGGAGGCTCCGGAGCCCGAAGAGAAAACTCGTCACCTTTGGAGGTCTTTTTCTTCTTGGCCTCTCTATTTTTGCTTTCTCCTCCCCGTTTACGATCTCTTTTGGAAGCTCTTGGAGGATTCGGGGAGTGCACTTCTTGCCTTTCGGTCTACTGCTCCACCACTTCCAAGAGAGCAGCATCAATTTTATTGGGGACTGGCCCCTCCGGTTGTGTGGGAGCATCCTCTTCCACCTCTTCAGGCTTAGCTTCACCAACCACTTTCTTCCCCTTCTTCTTGCCTTTCATCTTGCTCGGGGCTTTGGCCCGGCCTGGCAAGTAGAGTGACCCATCTGGCTCATGTGTCCTTTTAAGCACAACATCCGGAGGAGGCTGAGTGGTAAGCTCCTCCCAAGTCAAGTCTCTCCGACCTGTGGTGTTCCAGAGGTGAGACCTTGCCAAGTTGCCTCCAGTAAAAGCAGCATGGAACCGGTTCCCCCATCTCTCAGCGGCCCAAGCATTGATCTTGGTGCAAGTGGCCCGCCCGGTTTTCAGGTGGTCACTGAAGTCCTTGGGTAGTTCTGCTAAGGCAAGAATGAAACAAATTAATTTAAACTAACTTAAAAAAAAGATAAGAGTGTAAAGCAGAAGACTTACGATCGCTCCTCCATCTGCTTGTGAGAAGGCTTGGGTTGACACCAGACTTAATTTTCTGCCCATTCTCCCATGCACCACTTACGAACAGGAACTGGGTCTTCCAATTCCTCTCCGACTCCAGCAAGTCGTCTACAGCTTTGAAGTTATCCCCCATGTTGAAATGGTAGAAGGGGATGTGATGGTTTCTGAAAAGGCTGGCCACAGCAGCGAACTCCTCCATTGGTAGAGGAATCTCGGAGAGCCTTGAAGCCATGATACTGGCCATGAGGGTGTACCAGGCATTGAGACTCAGTTGGCTCGGGAAGAGCTTTATCAGATGGAAGTATCTGACAATTTCAGGGTCCAGGGGGAATCTAAGTCCCCAATTGAATAGCTCCGTGAAGATGACAACTTCGCTCAGTTTGCAGTCCATGAGAGTCTCTAGGTGTATGGGGATCCTGATCTTCACATTCTCCGGTATTCCCCACTTCGTACGCATCCGGCCCAGCTCAGCTGTGTGGATGAATGCGTAGTTAATTTTCTGCAGGGAAAGGAGGTATTTGACGTTGACCTTGTGAAAACAAGGCCCTACCCTTCCTTCGAGACTCTCCGGCAGATCTGGATGCCTCAAACACAACTTATCTTTGCCTTTGTCTTTTTTGGCAACAGCAGCACTACTGGTCTGACCGGAGGGCTCAGACTCAAAAGGAGCCTCTTCGACAGAGTCCTCCATTACATCTTTCATAATTGATGAAGGGTTTTCGGTAGCAGTAGTAGAGGGAGGGTTCATCTCTGGCTCAGCTTGGGTTCCGGACTGATGGGCTTCAGTGTCCCCTTGATTTCTGGCCTCCGATTGGGGCTCTGATGCAGATGCTTCTCTTCGAAGACTTGGGCTAGTGCCCTCCGGACCAGGCAGCCTGTCCTTATGAACTTTGATGGGCACTTCTGACCCTGTGCTACTGTCTTTGGCACCTGACTTTGAGGGGGTGATCTTGGAAACTTGGCCTTTAACTAACCGACCTCTTCTCCGGTCAACTAGCTTTTGAGGGGAATGCTCTGTATATGACCCCATAGCTATGAAGGGGGAGGGTTTTTTAAAACTGGTGACAGTTACACCTGTCTCAACAGTGGGTTCTGATTCTTGAACCGAAGAACCAGAGATGATGGGGGAGAGATTAGTGTGGAATAACTTTCTCGGCTTGATGCCCTTTGAGGAAGAGGAGCCTTGATCTGACTCTGTGGCTGAAGTTATTGGTCTGTCAACAGGCGAAACGGGTAACCATGCCGCAATATGTCTTTCCCTTTCGACCTTTTGGGCCTTCTCTAATTCAGAAAGGTTGAGCCACCCACTATGTGGGTAAATTATGTGGGTAAATTTTTGCTTTAGAGAGAGAAAGCTTTAAGAAGTAGTGCAGAGTAAATATGAGAGAGATGGTAAAACAGTAGAAAGTATGTTTGAATTTATAGTAAATCTGAAAAAGGAGTTTGATTCCTAGGAGAATTCGAAAAGATTGGTAATGATTAAAGACGGCGCTGATGTCACCACCTTTAATTAAGAAGTTTCTTTTCGAAGAAGGTGGGTTCGAAATTCAAGGTGAAAAAACGGCTGAGGCAACCAACCAGAAGGCGACACGTGTCCCACGAACTCTGGCAAAAAACCGTTTGGATTCATGAAGCTTTATCAGTCCGAATAAAACCATAAGGCAAACAAACATGTCCGGATTAAAACCACCCCTGACATCGGATTGTTTTTCAGGTTTTTGACAAAAGTATTTGAACAAACACCTAAAAAAGGGGCTCCTGATGAGTCCGAATTCTGATTACTCACCGGACAGGGACAGATTGGACCTAGCCCTCCGGACCGGACAGACCACTTCAAACATTTAGCTAATGGGGTTGTTCGAACTATGACAAAAGTACTAAAAAACCTAAACACTTCTTGACTAAGCTACTTGCTCTCCTACTTAGAGCTCATGGGTCTTTAAACATGACTCAGGTCCATTGAACATGACCCGAAAGCCCATAAAGGCCCAAATGTAAGGGTATAAATACCCAACCACCTGCATTAAATATGGGTAATGAAAATTAACTGCAACAAGCCAGCTTAATTCTCCCTCTACTCTCTACTCTAAATATTAAACACCCACATACTTCCTTAAAACACCAAACAAATTACAAGCCTACCCTCAGGCGATAATTATCCTTACCAATGACAGTTAGTGTGGTTGATAAGGGGAGAAAATATTATGATGAGTAAGAAAAGTTAGATAAATAAAAGAATTGATTTGATGTAATAAAGAACTGAGGATAAAATATGACAAGTATGTAATGATAAATGGGTCACATGTAATAGTTAATATATATGGTTAAAGTTAGTAAAATAGTGGGATGAAACGACCCACATAAGAGGGGGTTAATCTGTAAATTAAGGATTTATCACTTGTACTATATAAAAGACCACCCTTTTTGTGGAAAGACGTCCAATCATTAGTTAAGTATTACAACTCTATTCTCTTTGTCTCTTTCTCTCTCTAACCATTACATTTCTCTCTTTAAAAACACTCTCATATGAATATTGTTTTGACATATACTCTCATACAAACACTATCATGACATGAAAAATCACTAAGAAATATTTGGAACTCATCATTGGCACTGTAAATGTGTAAATTAAGGATTTACCACTTGTACTATATAAAGGACCACCTTTTTTTCGGGAAATGGGTACAATCATCAGTCAATTATTTTAACTTTATTCTCTTTGTCTCTTTATCTCTCTAATCATTCCATTTCTCTCTCTAAAAATACTCGTATGAATATTATTGTGACAGACACTCTCATATGAACATTATCGTGACAAAAAACAACACTAAGAAATATTTTGAACTCATCATTGGCGCCATTTGTGGGAAATACAACTGGTACCTAGATTGTTATTCTAAAACGATAGTATTATTTTGGAAATGTTAAAAAAATGATGGAGATGGAAATCCGAGGAGAGTGAGAGACTGGTCTAAAAAATTGTGTGGTCATAGACTCATTTGGAGATCTTCAAATCGAGGAACTAATAATAAATAAAAGAAATAATATTGATCGACGTGTGGAAGAGCTATTAGAAGAGTCCATTTTGGTAGCTCGGATGAATGAACTTTTAGAAGACATTGAAAGGTTGAACGCTGAAAAAGAGGCGATAATAAGTTCCTAAAAATTAAAATATGAGATTCGAAGATAATGAACAGTTGAAAAAGAACACATAGAATATGTTCCTCGTACTGATGAAAGACATCAAAATAAAAGACGTTATTCCTCAAAAAAGAGAGTGAGATCTGGACATCGTTATGAATCAATAAAATTAAGTGAATATTCATCATACAGTTCGGATGAATCTTTTTCTTATGAGGAGGATAATCGACATAAATAAAGTTAAAAGAGAAAAGATTTGAGGAAGCAAATAGATGGTCCTCAGACATCTCATATAGCCAAGAATTTGAAGAAGGAAAAATCCAAACATGAGAAAAAATAGTTTGGTTCCAATGAGCCTGCCTGGATTGTGAACGTAGCTCAACGGGAACAAATAACTTCACACATGCAGATTCTTTTTGGGAGCCATAATCTTGAGTACCCTATGAGAAATCAATTTACTTATCCATCCAAAGAAGGTTTATATAGAATATTAAATGAAGGAATGTTCAATGCGTATAAAGTGGGTCATAATTGGAGGTTATCTCATCTTTCCTCGGAAATCTTTTCAGCGCATCTACCTAAGTTGTTTAATATTTATAAGCTGGAAAAGTTTGATGAAACATAAGATCCAGATAACCACATCGAGGAATTCAAAATTTTCATAATTAACTATGATGACAATGACAAGCTTTTACGCAGAGCCTTCTCCCAGACATTTAAGAATGTAGCTTCAACGTGGTACAATCGTTTGCGTGAGGGTTGCATCCAAAATTTTGATATGTTCTGAAATTTGTTTCGCCAATACTTTGTGGGAAGTAAAAATTTCTGAGCGAATGGTGATACAGTAATCTATTGTAGGTAGAAAATATGAGAGAGTCTTAAGTAATATACAAACCATTATATCAAGGCTAAGACTGATATGGAAAGTTGTGAGGATAAAGTGGCGTTGGCTGATTTCTGAATGGGACTCATGTCCGGAATAATCAAGGATAACACAACAGAAAGGCAAGTAATGATGTTTGGGGCGCTATTAGATCAAGTAGAAAAAATAATTCTGGTAAAGGAAACACAAGCATTAGAATGAAATTTTATAGCAGAGTTTGAGCTAAACCAATTCCCTCAAAGTTTGATGGTAGCACGTAACAATTCAAAACCAACAAGTGTTGTCCGACCTCGAGCACCAGTTCAAAACGATAATGCAAGCACCGCCAAGTGTGAAAGAGTACGCACCATTTGCGAATATAGAACATCATGTCTGATTTGTGTCAAATAAATGGGTCCGACCATCATATTTTGTCGAGCTGACAGAGTGCGCAACAATAATCTTTGAAAGAACACGTCCGCACGTACAGTTTTGTAAGCTATTTCCATTTCATACAACGATCTTGTAAATATCATGAGGACATTGCACTTGATACAAAGGCTTGCTTGGCATTGAAAAAAGAAGTACATGCCTTAATCTAAAATGGGAAGTTGATAACTTTTGTGCAGAAGAATTCTGTGGTTTCTCCAAAACAAGAAAGTTTTGTGAAACAAGAAAATGCTATGATGATCTCAGAACCTATTGATGAAGAATCAATTGATGCATTTGATATTTCAATGAGGTATTTAGATCTGAAGCCTTACAGAAACAACATCAATATGGTGGAAGAGCCGATTGTGAGAGGAACTTTTAGTGAACTATGTGCTTTTTTTGAGTCACTAACAACTTTTAGAGGAGTCTCACAAGTAAGTTCTTCCTCTAGCCTTTTCACATCGGCTCTTTTTTGGATGACTTTATTTTTATAGCGATCCTTTCGATTGGATTTTCTTTCGAAGAGATCAGCAACACAAAGTAACCTATTAATCTTATTCACCATGAAATTATTCTCATAAACAACAAAGTAAGCTGAGGCAGGGTAAATTTGTTCCACGTACCCTGGAATTTCTTCTTGATTCCCTTGTTTAGCGATATTTTTTCTTTGAGAAACAGACTCACCAGTAGAGTCTGAATCCACAATGACAAAAGCATTATATGAGGCAAGCTCGGAGCCGTTATGTTGTCATCCTTTACCTCACCAACAATATTTTTCTTACCTTTTTCTTTGGCAGAAAGTTTATTTTATGGCATCACAACATTATCTCTCCCAGCAGGTTTCACCTCAACTAAAACCTTAAGATCAATATTAACCTCTTGTTTTTCCCTTACTTCTATTTTCGAACCAGCATCACCATCAGTATTATCCTCTTTTTCCTCAATTTTTGCAGGGTCTCGGTGACTAGGAGCCTTGTCCCTAGGTTGAAGATAAACAAGGTTGTCTAAACACTTCAATCGCCTAAGTACTGCGTTTTCGGTGGGAGACACTATAAGCTTATTTATTGATTTCTTCTCGGTCAGATCAATCCTCCAAAGTCGAATTTTTTCCAAGTTTGAAAGATTAAAATATTTATGGAGTTTATGGTTTCAAGTATTACGAGTCCAGTAGTTTAATTGGGCAAAGATCTAACTTGTTAATTGAACATGGTGAACAAACAAATTAGCTATCTCTTTCATAGATGTTCCCAAAGAAATTTTTTAATAAAGAGGAATATTTGAGTGAGTCAGATAAAGAAAGAATCAAAACAAATACATCGACTATTCCACTTCAGTGTAAGCTGATGGGGCATCTCAACAGAATGCTCAAAGCCGGTCTCCCATAATCCGGAGACGAAAATGAACCTTTGATTCAACTTCTTGTCAGCTTTTAGAAGATCATTTCAAATCTTATATTTTCTCCTAAGAGTTATTAAATAAAAAAGAAAGTCAGAGTTTGTAGCCACACCATTCAACCCAACAAGCTCTTCCATAGAAAATCTAATTTGAGCAACCCGAGAAGCTATGATACAAGCCATCAGTGTGAACAACATATTGGGGCCGGCATGGGTCAGACATAACTTTATTAGATGAAATTATTCTATTGTAGCATTATCAAGAGAAAGTTGAATACCCAAATTCATAATCTCGGTGTAGACAACCAATTCATGATCCCAAACATACAAAGGCGTCTCTCCAACCTCACGAAATCGAATTGTGATAAATTATGGAATCCTCATTGGTCCTTCAGCTTAACATGTTCGGACATGTGAAAATACTTGTATTATTTTGTAAAGTGCTAATAGATATTTGACTTCAAACCCATGGATATTGTTTCCCATGATAGCTTCTATGTTCAAGGGCAAGTCAGCATGACCCTTCTTTTTCTTCTTCTTGGGTGCTTCTTTTTTATGATCAGGATAGTTGTCATAATATCAAGAGGAGAAGATTCTTGAGTCGGTACAGAAGGTCTGATGGGAGGAATCAGTGCATGGATACCTGGATAGATTGAGCTTCAACAATAATCTTATCTTATCCCTCTTGATTATCATTTGATTCGTCAACTAAGCATTTTTCTTACATTTCTGAAATGGATGTCAAGGGCGGACCAGCAGTCTTCCCCGTTCGAACAGTATTTGAGGAATATTTCCGAGGAGTAACCTCGGGGGTGGTCTGAGGAGTACCGTGTGGTGTGATATGAGGATTAGGGACAGAAGACGTGAGCTTTATCTTCGTGGATCTTTTAGTTGTCCCTAAATATTTCTTCCTCTTAGACCGACCTCTTTTAGCTTTTTCAGGATTTTGGTGTTTGTCGCTTATCGAAATAAATGGAGAAGCTTTGCAAATTTCTTTGGAAGAACCAAAGTCACCCTTTTTCACATCGAACAAGTTTGACCAAGGGGCTAGATAGCAAGATGATTAGTTGGAATATTGTTACTTGAGGTCCTTGCTACGTCGGAATGTTTCTGGAGAGGAGGCCACTGACCGTAAAACGTTGTTTGGAGATATTCTAAAGGTTTGGGTTCCTCTTCTATGCTGGCAACCTTTCTTTCTTCAACTTTTTTTACAATATTGAACCACTCCCAAAGTTTTTATCTTTCAAGCTCTTCGGATTTGCTAGGCATGAAAGGTCAAAGAAATGTTTTAGTGGGATAAGTTGTTTCTCTATCTAAACCAAAACTTTTTTTTATCTCTCTAGAGTGGGCAGATATGTGTAACCTTGAAATTGTGAGTGAAGTCAAATATTTATAGAGAAAGCATGGGCTTTTAAGAGATACAGAGGCCTAAGTAAGTTGAATATTTTTCTTGAATAACAGATATTTTGCTTGTGATTTGATGCGTACACATATTGAGAAGTATGAAGGTTTTGTGACACTCTTCTTCTACGAACTATTCTGGAAGGCGTGTTAGCATGCATCAGGAAATAATTGACACGTGGAATCTAGTGACATCATCAATCTACAACTTGTCTGACACATAGACAGGGTGTATCGCGCATGCCACCTGAAACAAATGATGGGTGAGAATGAGCTCATTGTTACCAGTGATGAAGTCATAACTCTGAAAAAGTACGAGTGGCAAAGTCATCTAATGAGGATCATGTAGAAGAATAGTTTGAGGAGGCCTTCTGAAAGAGTTCTCCAATAAGTGTCAGCGAAAGAATCGTCTGATGAAGAACTTGTGGAAGAAATATCTGAGGCGATTCACGATGAAGAAAAATTCGCTTCTATGAGTCAGTCCTTGATCAAATATCTTCAGAAGGACTAGAGACTACCGATAAGGGGAGAAAATATTGGGATGAATAAGCAAAATTAGATAAATAAAGGAACTTATTTCATGTAATAAAGAATTTAGGATAAAACGTGACAATTATATAATGATAAGGGGGTCGCATGTAATAGTTAATATATATGGTTAGAGTTAGTAAAATGGTGGGGTGAAAAGACCCACATAAGAGAGGGCAAAATGGTATATTAAGGATTTATTACGTGTACTGTGTACTGTATAAAGGACCGTCCCTTTTGGAAATAGATCCAATCATTAGTCAATTATTACAACTTTATTCTCTTAGTCTCTTTCTCTCTCTAATCATTCCATTTCTCTCTCTAAAAACACTCTCAGACGAATATTATTGTGACAAATACTCTCATACGAACATTACCGTGACAAGAAACATCACTAAGATATATTTTGAACTCATTAGTGGTAACCCCTGAGAAGTTTTTAGGGAAAAAAGATGTTGTCTGAGATGCTCCTCCCGGATACGAAAATCGATTGGGATTTATCAATTAGGTAAGAGAAAAAGTCTTTGATTATCTTAACCAAAATCTTAAAGATAATATTGTATACAACATTGCACAATGCAATAGGTCTGAAATCGATTACATAAATAAAATATATTTTTTAGGAATTAGTGCGATGAAGGTTGAATTCCATGATGGTTCCAACCGACCAAAGTTTAAAACTCGAACTTATTCGAGTTCCTTTACGTAGCTATCATTTTGTTTATTATTAAGTTTTTTTCTAAAAACAAATATTGTAATATATTATTTAATTAGTCATTGATATACTATTTAGTAAGTTTAAACTCTATTAAATTCGTTTGTAATAATAATAAAAGAATAGTATTATATTATATTTTTATTTTAAGTAATTTAAAACTAATAAATTATTTTCATAAATTTTTGGTCTTAAATATTTTATTTTACGTTTAAATTTTTAAATAAAATTTAAAAAATATATTTAATTTTATTAAACTGGTTTAAGTCAATTTTGTTTTCAATTTTAAAATACAACTGAAATAAATATTTCTAAATGATTTAAAAAAAAATATTTTTAAAATATTTTTTTTAAAAGAAACATTTGAGAAATTAGTTTCTCTTTTACATGTAAATTTTAGAAAGACCAGTTTTTTTTAATAAAAGGAAAATTAGTTTCAAATAGTTTTAAAACGAAAAGGGTTTTTTTTCAAACTTTATTGTTTCATTTAAACAAAAATAGATTACGTGTTTTAAAAAATTACTTAGAATAAATTTTACTAATAAAAGTAAAAAAAAATAATAGTATCTTTTTAGAAATATTTTGTTAAGAGATGTCAAATGATACCGTTAATAAGGCTATTATGTATTTATTTAAAAAAATTATTTTTTTATTTTTTTTTCCAAGAAAATGTTTTCATTGATGTTGAAAAGAGAGTTTTACAGACCGTTAAGAGTAACATTTTATGAGCTATAAGCTCATTGATTACAAAAGATATATTTCTCCCTTTCTAATAGTCTTCATCTGCATTCTCCATTTGAACCCTATGTCTTTCTTTTGTCTTTCCATCAACAGCACTCTCTCCTTTTGTGCTTCCATCCTTCTCAATCCTCCTCTTGCTTCCTCCATTCAGCTTCTAATCCTTCTTGATAGCTTCTGAAGCCCTCCAATATTAGCTTCTGTTGCTTAGATAAAACCAATACTAACATTAAATTTTTCAGAAAAGAAATTCCACACAAGCCATGCAGTATCACAAGAAATATTTATTTATTTAATTTAATTTAAATATTTGATCGTGTAAATTTTTTATATAAAACAAATAATTTGTGTTCAAGATGTCAATTAGTATATTCCTTTTCTAATATATAAATTTTCACTATTTTTATTATCCTAAGACCCTGATATACTGATTTTAATATAATTGACAATAAATATTATTATTTTTTTAATTTAAAAGAATTTATTAAAATTTGAAACATGGTAGTATAAGGCAGGGGACCCATTTACAACTTAAACTCAAAAGTTAACTAAAACTTAGAAGAAAGTAAAATTAAAAATAAAAATCTGGCACCAAAACTCGGAACACCACCCAGACTTTAGAGAAGTGGAACCCTAGAGAAAATGATCTTTAAAGAGTCATTTATCGAGTTTAATCAGGATGAAGATTTTATTTGAAATAGTAGAAATACTTCAGGTAATCATTGATTTTGATTTGACGTACTCTGAATCCTTCCATGTTTTTCGAATTCTTTGAATATCTTCTTAAAATTATGTTTCCTTCGTGAATCGATCATTCTTTATTTTATCTGCTCGAATAAGTTCCTGCAAGTTTGCAACAAGTAAACAAAGACTATAGGAAGAAGAGAGTCAGGTTCGACCTGCTGAGGTTTGGTTAGTATTCTCATAAGGCTATAAATCCTCTAATATAAAGTATCGTGTTCCTAAGCTTTCAAGAAAGGTAATAACTCTTAAATAAGTTGAGACATGAATTTTCTTATAATTGAAATCTTCTTTAGATTTTAAGGTCCATTTTGTCAACCAATCCGCTGCCTGGTTTTGTTGCCTATAAATATGCTTAATTATCATGTTAGAATAGATCAGGGTTCTGCAATATTTTATTACAGATTCTAAGTTCCAAGGCCCTTTTCCAATGGCAAGCATTTCTATTAACAATTTCAAGCCAATATCAATGTCGAGTATCCTTATTTCCTTCTGATTTCATATGATGAGACCATCAAGTAATGCCCAACTTTTAGCAATAAGGGAGAATTACTTCTCATAGATTCTGTCAAAAGTTGTTATGATATCCCCTCTTGTCATCTCTTATTATCCCCCACCACTTGCTTCTCCTGTAAGTATACTAGATCCATCTGTGTTTAGTTACAATATGTTGTTAGTAGAAAGAATCCACTTGAGAGCAAGGCAAATTCTAGGACTAGATATATGATGAAATGAGACAAATTCAGGGCAAATTTAGTGTTCTGGCTCCAGAGAGCTTCTTTAGTAGGTTAGCTATGCCAATACTAGAAAACATGAACCCGATCTCGTCTATTATAGAGTTGACATTGCAGAGAAGGTTTTAATGTTTGGTTATATTTCTATTGTTCCAGATTACCCAACATATTATCTGAGGCAGAATACTCTTTATATGGACCTCTTTGTTGTTTAACCATAACCAATTTATAACCATATGAGGTAGGGTCATATTTCTAGCTATAACAATTCCAAAATAGCGCATAAAAATGCTTTCACACTTTCCAAACAACATTACAATTAACAATGATGTTGTATAGTTTCAGAGTTTTTATAGAATTGGCATTTGGATGCTAAGTTAAATTTCTTTTTCTGGAGAATTGAATCCACTAGAATCCAGTTGCTCAAGATTCTCTAGAGAAGGAATGAACACTTTTTTGTGTCAAGTTGTTCTATAATCTACAAATCATATTAGATTTGTTTCTTTGTATTATAATTCTATTACAATTCCCCTTAATGTTAAAGTCTTTAGTTGATGATAAGGTCCAAATAATGGAATCTTATTTATCAAGTTTCACTGTGATTTTGTTAATTTTATCAATATTAGAAGGTAAAACCTGTTGTTTTAGAAGATCCAGATTCCAATGATCTTAAGACCAATAATTTTTTACTTTCTCTATTTGGTACCAGGATATGCCTTCATTGCAAGATAGTTGAATGAAAGCAATAGTGAAACACCATTTTTCTGACCAGAAGTTTATATTACCTTCACCAATCCTTCAATAAATGAATTTTGTAGCAAATTTTTTTATATTAAGTAACCAATTCCAAGTTTTAAAACATTTGTTAGCTACATGAACCATTGATAAAAGAGTAATAGGATTGTATACTGACAACATGTATTTAGTCTGAATAGTATTTTGAGCCCAAAACCTAAACCATAACTTACATGAGTAAGATTTTTTGTAGATCCTTGATTCTATTAATGTTTAAGCCACCCTCTACATATGGCTTATACATATTAGACAAACAAGACCATGTAATATCAGTTTTAGTTTCATTGGTTCCCCAAAGAAATCTATTACACATGTCTTCTATCCATTGTATCATAGATTTAGATAAGATACAACTTTTGATATGGTGAGCATGAATTATAGTTAGGATTGATTGAATTATGGTTAACCTTGCAACAAAGGATAATAGCTTGGAATCCCAGTCTAGAATCGTAGACCTTATCTTTGTAACTAATTCATCATAGTTTCTTATCTTGTTGGTAGAGCTGACTAGGATGCCAAGATATTTGAGGGGAAGTAATCTGTGTTTAAAGCCAACTAAATTTTCCATCATTTTGACTCTTGTTTGAGGTATTCATGTACCTATATATAATTTTGTTTTATCTTTATTGATGATTTTCCCAGAGACTGATTGATAGTGTTGCATGAATTTGCTGAGAGCCTTTATGTTAGAAGATGTACCATTGGTAAAGATTAAGAAAGCATCTGCAAATGTCAATGAGGAGATATCTAGGTAACTTCTTGCTTTGTATCTCATCTCATCCTTTGTTTTAAATAGGTTTCTCATGTCCCTTATCAAGTATTCTTCAGATATAATAAGTATGATGAAATATTGGGATCCTTCTGTCTTACCTCATTAGATAACTTGAATAAACCATGTAATTCACCATTAACTAGAAAGTATAACTGGTAGAGTCAATTCTCTTTGGAATTAAACTTAGAAATACTTAGTCGAAGCTTAAGTATTTCATTATCTTGATAGTGAAATTGTATTATTAAGGACGGTTTAACATTACTTATTCATAAATTACAAAACTATCGATGGTGATTTATATTTTTGAGTAATGGATGCAAGTATAAAATATAAAGGCATCAACTACCAATCGACTTTTCATTATTTTTAAATTAATTGGACATAAATTATTTTTGGAACGTTATAAGATTAGAATAACGTTTTTAATTAATATATAAGAGGTCTTGTTTTCAATTTAAATTCAGAGTTTAAAAAGATAACTAAATATCTTCAAAAAGGTTATTAGTTTAGCCCGAATTTTTTATATATATAACTCATTTGAAATCAAATCCTATCATTTTTATTGTAATAATATTTTTTATAAAAAAATATATTTTTTCAAAATTCTGTAAGTATATTTTATTAAAATTTTAGATCGATAAAACTATAAATTATAGATCTGAAGTAATTTAATTTTTTGTTCATAAATAAGGTTTTTTGACTGAAATGTAAAACAATAATGTTAAAACCATATAGTTTGAACATTATGTTCATGGATTTAGGTCATAAATTTGTAACCATTCATAATCCAAAATCTTGTCTATGCATACTACAAGGTTTTAACGTAGGGAACTTTCTATTTTCGTGCAAATTATTTTTAATCTCTTAATATTTAAACTCTATCTTTATATCCAAATCTTAATGTATTCTCATCTAACTAACTTCGTATTATATTTTCACCAAATTTCATTAATTGCTAATATCTACCAACTAACCTTCAGTTTTACTCTTTCAACCAATGTCTCTCGGTTACCGTCCAAAAGGCTTCAACCAACACATAAAACTTCATCATTCGGCCATAGTCATGTTCCTTTCTCTCATATTCTTTCACCAGAAAACATGTTAACCCAAAATTACATCATCAAATTGGCACCGTTTATGAAAAAATAAATTCCCAATAAAATGAGTTTTTCAAAACCTTCATTAAGTATTTTTAAATCTTTTACCAATTTCCTACAAAATCTATAAAAACAAAGAATTCCAAAAAGCAAAAAACAATGTGAATTTCTCATCTAAGCCCATATTGTACTTTTGTTCCAGACACACATGTTATACTTGATGCACCTATTGCATCCAAAGTATACCTCCGAAAGTAGCTAGACCAAATGAATAAGGAACACCTATCGTACATAAAAAGAATTCACAATTTAGTGAAGGATGTCGACCTGACACGTTACATAAGCTTTATGGTTCAACATCATATGGAGAAAAATAACAATTAAGAATATGATTATGTCACTTCCTTCATGATTAGGAAGTGCTAGGAGAATCCTACAAAATGAAAAAGTCACGTGTCGTTCCAAGTACTTAAAGGCTGATGATCTCAAGAGCCACTCTGATCATGAGTCATCTAAAAAATTAGAAATTATCGTCACCGTCACGAGTATTATCAAAATGGTAGGAGCAATATGACACATACCTCTTTTTATCATAATGACATATTCTTTTGTTGGACGAATGAACTAGATATACCCAATTTATTATTTCCCAAACAATAATCTAGTCTTGTCGAATACGCACTAACCCCAGTGATTTTGTATGAAAAACTATCATCAAAATTCAACCAATACAATTTGGAAACGTATGATGGTACCATAAATTTATTACCACGTAGAGCAGCTCAAGAAGAAATGTTGGGGTTTATAGAATACGATAGGCTCGTGTGTAAATCCTTTTTCATGACTTTCAAATGAAATTCTCTGACATGATTTAACCAACACTCTCCAAGTACTCAACCAACACTCTAATATAAAAATATTTATAATGATATAGACTTTTTTTTTCACGAACCAATTCATTGGGTCCAAAGTCATCGCGGAAGATGTTAATTGTATTATTCACTGCATGCGATAACCAAATGAGAACTTTCGGTAAAACATTCACCATTTTGTTTAAAATAAATAATATTTTAGAATATTTTCATGATATGGTGGAATGTATAACATACATACAGGTATTTATGTTAGGATATTTGGTGAAATGTATCATGAATAAGAAACCTTTGAATTTTGGGGTCACATTAGCTTAGGTAAAATAAAATATTAATACGGATAAGGTTATGAAGGCCGACCTCTTGGGATTTTAAAATTCCTACCTTATAGTAATGAACCACTTCCGGTGGCACAAATCCAAACAAGAAGTACTAATCCTGAACTTACAACTTTCAAAGCTAGTATAACTGAAGTTCTCATAAAATCGAGATATAATAATCAAATTCAATGCTTCTGGGGCAAACCGAGAAGTAACTTCTACAACAACTATAATAATAGCTGAAAGTATAAATGAATCAATAAGGACCTTATACATAACTTAACAAGAAATTGGGAGTAAATAATAAAACAACTAAGGATGTGATTAAGTTATAATGTCCTAAGAGGATTTTGACTTCCAAAGATATGAGGGATATGAGCAAACTTTGCAAGCTCCACAATGATGTGGGCACTTTACCCAATTGTATCACTCTAAAAGATGAAGTGCATAACATAATTGACAAAGGAAATTTTTTGGAGTTTGTGAAGAAGAAACCAAAAATTGGGTCGGGACATGTTGGGACTAAGCCTCAGCGCCTAATAAAGAAAGAATAACAATAAGTTGCAGAAGTTTTGGAACCACCGAGTTCTTCACAAGTCCATCACGAAGAAACTAACTAAGACTTGGATTCAGACCGAAACCGACAAATTATATACATGATTTAAAAATACAATCTTATGGTCAAATAACAACCCATTTATAGATATTTATCTAACACTTAGCTTCACTTATGATAACCAACTAGGATTTATCATACCGTGTTAGGATACGGTAATAATAATAGCCAAGATATCAAAGATAGAGTAGTTTATGAGCTTTTCTCATATAATGAAATTTTAAAAAGGTCGTGATTACATGAGATGTGTGTCATAATTTTAATAGTGCATTAAATGGCAAGGTGGGTGCCATCCGGACCAACCAAATAACATAAAAGAGTATTATGCAGTCTCCATAACACTTAAGAGGTAACAACCGATATAGACCATGGCTATTTTTTATGATATATATGAACTCATAAAGGCCTCTTACTTTGTCGAGCCAATAGAAGAAGTACATTACATACAAAATAAAGCAAAAACATTCATTTTGGCCGAGACATACCAATCAATCAAATGTCTAACTTATTCAAATTTTTATCAATGAACTTGAATATGTTTGCATGAACTGACTTATATGTAATAGAAGTCAATGCAAAAATAATGTGTCATATCTTATCTATATATACAAAAATTTCGGTTAATCAAACAAAAGAGAACTTCATTCTTCAAACAAAAAAATCAAAGTAATAATGGTTAAGGTAGACATATTAAGTGAAGTATAACAAATCCATGAACTATTTTACCCAGTGAGGATAGCCAATTAAGTGTTGGTAAAAGATAAGAATAAAAATTGAAGGATATGTGTTAATTGCACATATTTAAACAAGGTTGCTTGAATGATCATTTTCCCCTCTCAAGAATGGACCGGTTGGTAAATATAACATCATGGAACAGAATGATATCATTTATGGGTGCATATCTAGGTTATAATAAACCATGACGCATAAAGAATATCAAGAACATACCACATTTATTATAGAAATAGGACTATATTACAATAAGGTTATGTCTTATAGGTTCAATAATATTGGGGGCACATATCAAAGACTAGTTAACAAAACATTATCGAACCAGCTTGGCATAAACATATATGCTTATATTGATGATATCCCGGTTACAAAGCCAATATGAAGATCACTTCGCAGAATTTATTGAGATTTTGACCAACATATAAAATATTAATTTAAAACTTAATTCAGAGAAGTACACCTTTAGTGTGAGATCTTGAAAATTTACGGGGTACATGATTAGTGAGAAAAAAAATATAGAAGCAAACATCCACACCTTTCCAATTTGGTTTCTATAAGTTTACCCAAAAATATTAAGAGTCCAAATACTCGCAGAAATATTAGTTGTTTTGTATTGATTTATCTGATGTTATTCATATATGTGTCAGAATTTCTCCCAATTACTAAAAAAGACTGGTACATTCTATTAGACCCCTACTTATATGAGACTTTCAAGAACATAAAAAAAAAATATAACCTTGTCAAAAGTTCTAACAAATCTAAAATCGGGTGAGTCTTTATTTTTTTTTACTTTGTTTTATAAGATTATATTGTTAGTACAATTTTAGTCAAACAAGAATGAAATGTATCATGATCCATTTATTATGTTATTAATTCTCTGCTAGACGCCAGGAAATGCTACCTACAATAAGAACAACTTACTTTAATTTCAGCAGTAATGGCTAGAAAGACGACACCTACTTTCAGGCTCACATTATAATAGTCATAACCTTTTTCCCTCTAAAGAAATGTGTTGTATAATCCTGGTATATTTGACAGGTTGGTCAATAGAGTTAACATATTTTGATATTAAATTCCGAGTCGAGGAGAAAAATTAAGATGTATCTCTTAGTAGCTTTTCTAACCAAGTTCTAGTCTGAAAGATCGGTACTTTTCGCAGACCACTGAGAATAAATTTAACAGATTCATAAATATTTGAGAATTAATAACATGGGTTCAGGATTATGAGCACAATGAATATCTCATTTAGGAGAAACAATAAACTAAAGCATAAAGTATAATGCAATAATTTATTCCCTTGACTATTTAGTATATACAGATTCAACATCACGGTAATTCTTTGAGAAAATCCTTCAATCTCCCTACCAAACAAACTTTTACCGAGTGTTTTTGAACTCGAGGTAATGTACATTAAAGATGAGGATGATTAGATATTTTATATTATAAAGTAACTCATAGATAGAAAACTCTCAGAAGAAAAAGTTGAAGCCAAATGTCTTAAGATTATATCAACAAGATATGTATTGGTGGCCGAAAATTTGTACGGACAAGGCCTTACCATGTATTTTCTTTGGTGTCTCAAACCTTAGGAAACAAAATTTATTATGGAAAACTTCATAATGGTGAATAAATTTCTAAATATGGTTATACACATAGACGAATCCTATTACAATATTATTATCTCATCGTCATGGAAGATGCAAAGAACATTTTCTAAAGTTATGATACTTGCTGGTGCTTTGCCAACTCAATAGAATTTCCAACTACCGTCTTAGAAACTATATTAGAGACCATTCTATTTGACATTATAGAAGCCCTGTCAAAGGCATGTGGAAGAAGATTATACCTATTGGTGGTTGTGAATTGTTTTTTAAAGTGGGTGAAAGCACAACCTTTAGATAGAAATACAACGAATGAATTTCTCAACTTCTTGAAGATGAACATCTGTTAGATATGAGATATCAAAGTTCATCATAACAGATAATAATATAAGGTTTTAGAAGTAACACATATCACTATGTCATAGAACAAGAGGTATAACATAAAACCTTATTTTCCCTTCCATCCACAATAAAATACTTAAGTGAATGTTACAAATAGAATGATATTGGATGAGATGTAAGAGGATCCATACAAATAGTGTCCTAACTTCTTGCATGAATTTTTATGGTTATACAGAATAATCCAAGCATCACAAATTCTAAAATATCATTTACCTTAGTCTATTGAATTGAAGAAGTATTGCCAACAAAAAGTAGCATGCTTTAATTGATACCATCAACATATAATTACAGAAAAACATACCAAAATTAGAATAACTGAACTTTATGATATTTAAGAAAAGTTAGATAAAGGATCACCTAAGATCATAGCATTATAAAACTTGTATAAAACTTATCTGGAGCTTCGCATTTGGAGACAAAGTTCAGAATAAAGTGTTCTTACGCACTAAATATTGAGTTACCGGAAAGTTTATTTTAAATCGGGATAGTCCATGCACAATAAAAACCAAGATTAATTCTAGAACATAAAATTTGTTGAATAAATAAAGGCAACAGTTTCAACACCCGTGGAACATAGAGCATATAAAGCTCTAAGAATCACAAGCATAAAATAACTTTGGCTACTAAAACTGCTCTTGCTATTTTTATTTTTATTTTTATACATTTTCATAATGAGATATATTATTTCATACCATGATGGTACGAGAAGGTTTTAATGAGATATATGTCATTAATAAAATCTTTTTTTATTTTTATCTAAGTCTTAGATTATTTGAAACTTAGTCTGAGGACCTCAAGGATATCCTTGTACCATTTGATAAAAAACCTAAGTATGTGATGATTCCAAATGTACTTATAAACACGTCACATAGTCATTTTACCCCACTAGAAAACAAAAACTAAATTTGGAATAATTTCAAAGACAATCTTAAACAACTTAAGGATTCATTGTACCCCTTAAAAAAACAAAACAAATATTGAACGATATTAAACATAGTCAATAGCACTTCAGGGAGCCATTGTACTTATCAAGCATATAAAAAACTAAATATGAGATGATTCTAAATGAAGTCTTAAACACTAAGGGGTCTATAAAATTCTATAAAAATAAAGTATATATATGATTCTAGATATAATTATATGCATAAAATAGTCCATAAGTTTGAGCAAGCAAATAAAACAAAATATCTACCTTCAGAACTAATATATCCGCTTGGGATAACAAAGTAGCAGCAATACATTACCTTCCTCCAATTGAGGATTTCCTGAGTCTTTAATACAACAAGGACTATCGTGACTCACTAAAACATCAATAAAAGTTATTGATAGTTTATTGTCTTCCATCAAGTAGAGAATCATGTAATATATTACATCTTTAAGGTTTCAATACTCATCCATAACCTAATATGAGATTATTCATAAGGATCCAAACAAAAAATACATAAACAAAAAATAAGGCAAAAAATGAGAAGAAATCTAATCATATATTTACACTTCAAATATTTTTCAATAAAAACCTAAACCTGGAATATGGAATCCATTTCGAAATATAACATGGAAAAAAAGAAACTTTCACACATTAAAATTCTCGTCTAATCAAAAAGAAAAATTTCTCCACAATATGAGAACCACCCTTAGTAAAAATAACCTCTTTGCGAGAATAGGAAAAAGGTATTCCTGTCTGACTTAAGTCCTTCTTTATGTAACTCTTCCCCAACAGTCGGAAACTTAGAGGCCAAGCCATGACATGACCCACTTTAATGTTTGAGTGAAAATCATTAGCAACTGAGACTTTAATAAATTAAGTCTCTGAAAAATACCTTTATAAGATAAGTTTCTGCATTAGCCTTGGGGTCAATAGGTTTCCTTTAAATCAACAACCTTAGGTTGAGAAGGTCTAGAGAGAGGCGAGGAAACAACCGTCTTAATTTTAAGCATTATGGTTTCAGCTGGTACAACTTGAGCCTCATTACTAGTCAGGACTAGCATGTTCTAGATATTCAAGGTAGCATTTATAGCACAATTGGGCCACAAGCCAAAAGACATAAATTTCTCAGGTGACCAAAATTATCTGCTATATTTTGAAACCATTGCCCATTAACACAATTAATAATGACAACATTATTGGTCTTGGTTTTGTGCAGGTGCTCAAGATAAATATATTTTCTTATTCTAAACAATTAATGTGTTTTCTTCATTAAAGAATAACTCATAAAAAGCAAGCTTCATATATCGTGAAGTGATCAACTGAATCATAGAACAAAAGTAAAAAAAAAATACTCACATAATATTTCTAAATGCCGAAAAAATAATGGCTTTTACCTTTTCTTGCAAGTTTCCCATTTTCCAGATACATATACAAATTCACTTTTATACATTTTATCACAAGTGGGAAGGTTGAAGATAATCTTGGAATTACTAGGTATCATCAGGTAGTAATAGAGGATTGGGTCCCTGCAGCTATCGATTACTACAACTATGAAATCTTTGACATTAAAATATTTAAATAAAAACTTAGATGCACTTATTGAGGACATCAAAACTCTATACCCAATGCGAACCAACTAGTTGGAAACATACAAAGTGCCTTCAAAATAGACACGAAGTCATTGTTTGAATGAGAAATAAATTATAATATCAAATAAAATGGTGAATACCATCATTTCATAGGATTTATCATCAACATGAATATCTTTCTATTTTACAAGACAAAATTTTACACAAACTAGATCCTCTATTCTATTTTTTACTTGGAAGACTCAATGGTTTGAAGTATATGTCATTTTCACCATGAAAACAAGCCATTTCTTTGGACATTAACATAAAATTTATTTGCTTAAAGGGCTTCTTTTGGTCTTTTAGGACCTTTTTTTAGTCTTGATTTCCACCAAAGAAGAAGAGACAACTTATGAGTTAACCATGAAGGATATTTAGTTAGTCTTGATATCAAAACCAACTAAACAAATAGTTTACGAATATAAGTACATTGGTATCTACACCAAATGGTCGATATGGTACAAATTCTTGTAAAGGCTTAACTTTGATACCCGAATTTTTAGGCGTCTCATTGGTGTCCACAAATCCTTGATAATAATAATCGTCTCCATATAAGCATTAGAAGAAAGTTTCCCACAACTTTCATTGTATACTCCTAACTATTAAAGCATTTTTCATATTCTTCACGAACATGCATGGTTCATATTGTTTTGTAGACAATGAGGAAAACACGGGAAAGGGTGAAGTGAAGAAAAATGTATTTAAAACAAAGTTAAGTAAATCACAATCCTTGATTTCTTTATAAAATGAATGGTTCAAATTGTTTTGTAGATGAGTGGATGAGATTTGAAGATTCAAACGAGTATCTGAAATGAAAAAAGTCCCCGACAAAAAAAATACATGAAAGTGCATGTCTTGGGAAAATTATTTTCACCACAAAATAAAGTTTTGGCTATGCTAAAACAGGAAGTCTTAGACTATCTGTTAACCAGTACAATTTTAAAAAATAGTCATTTTTCATAATTTAAAAGGACTATTAGGGTTAATCTCATACCTTCAAGTGTAACCCAAATCAATATTATAAGCAAAAAATTTAACTTTTTGTAAATCTTAAACTAGGTAAAATTCATGCTTGTGAGATAACCAGTTATTAGTTAATTAAAACAGAGGAAATCATACTTGTGCTTGTATTTTTTATCCTTTGATAAAATAAAGCAAATTATTCTCAAGCAAGGCTTCCGTAGTGAAGTGTTTTTAACGAGACAAGTATAAGGCCAACAGACCTTAAGATTCTAATGAGTGCAACCATAATTGGTTTTGTAGCTCGACTCGATAGATAGTCATTTTAACGAGAAGTTTTTGCTTCAATACTGCAAGACATGCAAGCTTCGGTAAAAAAATATAAAAAATAGACAATACATGTCCTCACAAAGAAAAAATACTTCAAAACTATAATCATTCCTCGATTCTCTCACACTTACTAGGGAATTACAGATAAAGTCATAAAATAGAAATGTTGAAGTCCATTTAAGTTTTATGCTTTTTAATAAGGGCTAGGCTAAAATGAGGCCCAAAATCTTTATAGTGAGACCCTATATCCAAAATTTTCTGCAAATATTAAATTACCAAATTACCCCCACATATAAAAACAATAATTTTTCCACCAACTCATTCTCTCTTCTTTTCCTCCTCTCTTTCCTACCACTTCTCTCTCCAAAATTCAAAAAAAAAACACAAACTTTAAATTCTGCAAACTCCCACACAACATTTAATAAACATTAATTATCTAAAGTTAAACCCAATTACTCCGAGCATGGATTTAAGCGACTTAAATGACAATTGGAGCTGCAACGCTGATGATTTCCTTTCGGAGGAGGAGGAGCCGCTTACTGATCACATGGAGAGCGTAGCTGAGGTAAAAATCAAGTTTTTTTATGCACAAAACAAAAATTTGCGTTTTCGTGCCTTCAACTGTACACTTCCACGCAAGAACACGCGTGGAAGATGACAAATCTTCGCATGAACATGCGAATATTTTGTCCAATCTTCGCATGATTGTGCGAAGATTGGACAAAATCTTCGCATGTTCATGCGAAGATTTGGCAAAATCTTTGCATTTTAATGCGAATATTGGGCAACCATGGTTTTACATGCCTTTTTGGTTGAATATTGGGTTTGTCTTGGTTTTACATGCTTTTTTGGTTGAATATTGGGTTTGTCTTGGTTTTACATGCCTTTTTGGTTGAATATGGGGTTTGTCTTTATTATTTGACTTGTAAATACATGTTTGTGTTTGTGTAGGAAGCGGCCGAAGCACCATGTCACATGGCGGATTATAGTCAAATTTTTACGACAGATAAATTCTTAACCAAGGCAGAATTGATCAAATGGGTTGACAAAGAGAGCAAGAGTATAGGATTTATTGTCGTGGTAGATAAAGATGACGATGGTAGTAAAAACGGTAAAACACCGCGGTTATATTTTAAGTGCGAGAGGCACGGTGTTTACAAGCCGAGGCCTAAACCGGGGATTGTGAAGAAACGACGAGATTGTTCATCCAAAAAATGCGGATGTCCGTTCATGCTTAGGGGCAATCCGGTGTTAGAAGCACCCGGCTATTGGAAATTGGTAGTTATAATTGGAAAACATAACCACCAACCCTTCTTGCATTTGGATGGTCATTCACGGGCCGCGAGGTTAAAGGCGGAAGAGGAGGAGTATGTTCGTAAACTCACAACAATCGGTTCTCGGCCAAGAGATATATATCGTGGATTGAAGTTAAGAGATCCGGAAAATGTATCTAGTATGCGTACCATCTACAACATGCGGCACAAGCACCAATTGGTTGATAAAGCGGGCAAATCCCAAATGCAATACTTGTTTGGTAAGTTGAAGGAGCACGAGTACTATGTTTGGGAGCGCACAAACAAAGAAATTGACGAAATCCTAGAATTGTTTTTCGCACATCCCACGAGCATCGATTTGTTGCGCACTTTTCCTCAAGTGCTTATAATGGATAGCACGTACAAGACTACAAGGTATAAACTTCCTTTGCTAGAAATAGTTGGCCAAACTTCGACGAAAAAGACCTTTTGTATAGCTTTTGTTTTTATGAGCTCGGAGAAAGAATAAAACTACACGTGGGCAATGAGCGTTCTAAGGAGAGTGATGGTGAACAACATGTGCGCATTACCAAATATTATCGTCACGGATAGGGAGTTGGCTTTAATGAACGCTATCGATGAGGTATTCCCGGATGCAACTCATATGTTATGCACTTGGCATATAAACAGGAACATTAGCTCATACTCTAAGAAAGTGTTGCCCAAAGCGGACATGGGGGAGGAGTTCTTAGAGTTTTATGTCGCGGTTCAACATTCGGCGACGATCGAAGAGTATAAGAAAAACCTCACCGACCTTCATAAAGCCTACACATATTGTCCTAAGGTTCTCGAGTACTTGATGAAACAATGGATAGACCCTTACGGACACAAATTCCTTAATGTCTACACTAACAAGATTAAACATTTGGGCAACCACACTAGCAACCGGTGAGTTATATTATCATATTTTTACATTACTATGTTTAACTAGTTGTTAGACTTGTAACTAATCTAGCTTAATGGTTTAGGGCGGAGAGTGCTCACTCTAGTCTAAAACGGGCAATCGGCACAAGCCTATGCACTTTTGAGAAATTTTGGGATAAATTTCATGCGTTGCTTCGCATTCAACACTCTACCATATTCAAAACGTTCGAACGGAGTTTGTTTCGTCCTAGACAAGCATCTAGGGGAGCTATCTTTCGCGACATCAAAGGTAAACTTTCATGTACGGCCATTCAAATATTATAAGAAACTATTAGAAAGGCCGGGGATTTGTGGTTCACTCCCGCAAAGTGTGGTTGTGTAATTAGGACAACACACAATTTTCCTTGTGCGTGTGAGTGTGATGTGATCGCGAAAGAAGGTAGGTCGATTCAAACGAGTGAATGTGATGTTTATTGGAATACTTTAGCGATCAAGCCTAGGGAAAACGTTGGTACCGAAGATGAGCTTACAAGAAAGCTATCCTTAATTGATAGTACCATACGCGGTTACGGTCCACAAGTGCAAGATCACATCATAAATAGGATGATGCAAATCCTAGATCTCGCTAAAATCCATGTGTTGGAACCTAAGGAACCGATTGTCACGAAAGGCCGGAAAAAAGTCGGTGTCGACAAGTCAACTAAGCGGAAACCATCCGGGTTTGAATACCCTAGTGTAGGCGCTAGTAGTACTCCCGCCACGATAGGTAGCACGGCCGCGTCGGCGGTTAAGGCATTTATAGTACGCAAATCCAAAGATAAAGCACCACCGAAAAAGGAGAAAGGGACTCGATCTAGAAAATCGAATAAAGGAAAAGGATTGAGCACCTACGGGAGTTGTTTTCCCGAGTACTTGCACGAGTACATAGCTAGCGTTGAAGACGTTGCTCCGGACGGTAATTGCGGATTTAGGGCAGTAGCTTTGACGATTAAAGGCAATGCGGACGAATGGGAGGCAGTGAGAAGGGATTTGATGTTTGAACTTTCAAGTCAACGTGATCTTTGGAAAAGGGTTTTTAACGGTGCAGAACGTGTTGACAATCTATTGCGGAGATTGGATTGTTTCAAAATGTACGAGAGCGGAACTAGGCACTGGATGACATTACCCGACTATGGGTTGGTGATAGCCACCAGGTATCAATGTATAGTATACCATGTCTCTCTCCAACTATCATACACGTATCTTCCTTTGCGTGGTGTGCCTCCAAGATCATGTCCTATTGTCGAAGTTGGAATTGGTTTCGTACACGGTAATCATTTCGTGAAAGTAAGTAAACTAGTACATTCTTGATACTTAGATTTCATTTTATCAAATAATCCGCGACGTATTTAATGTTTCTATATAATTGAAATTTTCAGATTGTATTAGACGGACCGTTGTCGGATATATACCCAATGTGGTTTGCGTTCCGCACTTGCGCTGAAGTTACAAATTGGGCCATACCAATGGGCGCACGTCTCAACAAGTATCACCAAATTAAACCAGCACAACCTCCAACATTAAACGATGGGGATCATGAATGCTACGATTTGACCGGGGATGCATAATGCTTTGTTGTATTGTAATATTTTGTGTTACTTGTTTTTTTTCAAAATCCTTTCGAGACACATTTCGCCACCTCCGACTACTAGACTTATGTTGTTTTGCTTGATAATAATTATGACTTTTACTTATGCTTTGTAGATGTGCCAAAAAAAATTGTTTTTTAAGCGGCCGTATGATTTTTTTACCAAAACAGAGCCTTAATAGGTACCCTTTGGCCATGATTTTTGGTTGAAGGCCAAATTTTATTTTATTTTTTTATTTCCAACCTCAAATGTTGTTAAAACCATGTTTTGAAACCATTGGCAACCATGAATGTTCCAAAAAAAATTCATAAATGCCCCAAAGCCCTTATTTTATTTCTGAACAGAGCCTTTTTTTACACACGAAAACGTGTGCATGTACAAGATCACGCAAAAACGTGCGTGCAAATGTACATGCACACGTTTTCGTGTGCCAAAAAAGGCTCTGTTCAGAAATAAAATAAGGGCTTTGGGGCATTTATGAATTTTTTTTGGAACATTCATGGTTGCCAATGGTTTCAAAACATGGTTTTAACAACATTTGAGGTCGAAAATCCAAAAAAAAAATATTAATTTTTGGCCTTTTGCCAAAAATCATGGCAAAAGGGTACCTATTAAGGACTAAATAATGAAAAAAAAAGTCTACAGAAACTCAAGCCTTAAGGGCTAATCATTTCAAAAACTAAAACAACTATTACGAGCATTAATTTAAACAAAAAAAACAACAAGCTCAACATTAGTTTGTGCAAAAAAAAAACATGGAATCGAGATATCACGTACTGCCAAACATATACTGCCAAGGAATAAAAGCGGGAGATATTTTAGAGGTCTCGTTATAGCGAGACACCTAATAATAGAAGTTAGGCTATAATGAAACCCCTACTATTGCTCGCCCACCAAAATTGACTCGTCCCCTATAAATATGACATAAAATCAAGAAATCATAATACACTTGCCAAACACTGAGCATTCAACATAAATATAAAACTCGTTAACGTTTACATATGGAGTTTACGGCGGACGAAGACTACCACATGCTTCAAGCTGTGAAGATTGCCCGCCAGATACTGGGGGAAGATACCAGTGATGCGTTTTTCGAGCGTGTCTTATGTACGATGTACATGGGCTACGACCGTTTGGGTACAAGAGGTATCGTTGTGCGTACTCGTGACCAGATCAAGGGATGATATATTTTTTGTCAGTCAATACAGCATTTGTGCTTCTTGCCATCGTTAATTAAGCAAGAAGCTGCTACCGTCTGGAACCTGAGCACAATAGACTACATCACCAGGGATATGGTAGCATTTCTGGAGGATAAGATTATTGCAAGGGGGGGAATTGATGATGTTGAATACAAACTTCGATACAAATAACCATTCCACTGATGTTATTTCAACTTGTTATTTTCGTATCGGTTGTTATTTGAACTTGTGATGTTTCTTTCCAGTATTTGTTTGAACTTCTTATTTCGTTAGTTGTTGTTATTTTAACTTGTGATGTTTCATTCCAGTATTTGTTTGAACTTCTTATTTCGTTAGTTGTTGTTATTTTAAGTTGTGATCGAATGAATGTAAACATTCGATGTTTTATGTTTCGATGTTCATCTTGAAAACAATAGCACTTAAACTTCAAAATACGTCGATTGCATAAAAACATTACAATTTAATCCTAAGCATTGCATAATAAGAAATACATAAGAAAATAACTGAAGGCAAATGATAGGTGGGCTAACCCTCAGTTAATATTTCACACTTAGATTTATGGAGTCGGGTAGTTCATTCCGCTCCCGAACGCATAATCATCTGAATCAGTACTTCCTTCGGGGGTTGAATACGTTTCAACGGCGCTTGCAATTGCGTCGGCCATTTCTTGCTCCCTTTGCTGCATCGCATGTGACACCATCTCCGGCGTAACTGGACCTTGGGAGCCCATGTTGAATACGTCTTGGACATGTAAACGGGTCTTGTAATCCAATGACTCAATCTGTATAGTCATTGGCTTAAGATAAGCCAGCCTCTCGAACACTTCTTCGCGTCCGCGTGGTCGGGGCATTAAGCATCCTGGACACGATGCCTCCCTGCCGTGGTTGAAGAACATCCTGCACAAAACCGCATCGATGAAACCAGGAATCTCCTCTTGCATCGTACATCTGACGAAGTCAAATGCGACCAGGAGGCTTGCATCTTCGTGCACGTTACACTCTGAATCACCCATTGTTGTAACTTAAGATGTTTTGTTTCATAGTCAGATTATAGTATTTATAGACTCGAAGTCGGTGTGCCAGTTCTAAAAAAATTAGCGGGAAGCGAGGTTTTTGTTCCCGCGTTAATTAACTAGCGGGAAAGTATGGGTGGGAAAGTCGTAAAGGGGGGTGTGTTTGGCGGCAATATTTTCACGTGTCTCGTTATAGCGAGACGTCTAATAATGGAAGTTACGCTATAATGAGACCCCTATTATTGCACTGCTGCATTTGTGTACTTTTTTAAATATTAGGTGTCGCACAATCATTCGTCAGCAATGTGATTGAATTAATGTAAACCTTGGGTTGTTTTAAGAATGATACATTGGATACATTGGATACATAAAAATGGGCACAAAATAAAATGGGCAGTCAAATAAGAAACAGTAGTACATGGTAAATGTAAAATACAAAAAAATCAAACATTAACTTAAACAAACAGTACAGAAACTCCAAGAAGCAAACAATTAAAAACATAAGTAATGCCGATTAGTCGAAGTCATATCCCAAGTTATCGTCAGAGTCAGTCCCCTCTTCCCTTTCAGTAATCCTATTCTGAAGATACAGAACCATGTCCCTAGTGATGTAATCTACCACCGTCATGTTCCATATGGCGGCCGCTTCTTGCTTAATTTTAAATGGTTGGAACAGCAAACGATCCATTGGTTGGCAATAAATGTACCTCCGTTTGATTTGTTCACGGTTACGCACAACAAAACCTTCCGTTCCTAAGCGGCCGTAGTTGTAATACATGTTACACAAGACTAGCTCGAAAAACGCATCGCTACTATCTTCACCCAACTCACGCAGGGCAAGTTTCACTGCCTGAAGCAAATGGTAGTCTTCATGAGGGGTAAACTCCATTTTTGCACTGTTTATGTTTGAGGAGTGATAAGCATCCACTTATAAGCTCGTGGATGTTTGGGCGGGAAGTGCATTAAACGCGGGTGTTTTTTGCAGCAATATTTTCACGTGTCTCGTTATAGCGAGACGTCTAATAATGGAAGTTACGCTATAATGAGACCCCTATTACTGCACTGCTGCATTTCTGTACTTTTTTAAATGTTAGGTGTCGCACAATCATTCGTCAACATGGATTACACTATCCTTATCTTACAAGTGTTTATAATTGATACAAGGTACAAAAAGACGTTTTATAGGCAGTAACAATTATAGCAAATATATCAATTGCAAAAAATATGTCCATGGACTGAGTTGGAAGATCAATATCTGATGATGGCATCTGTTGAAGTTGGTAACCTTAACATGATAGAGGGGGGTAATAAGTACTGGTGGGCATTGCTATGCAAGATGTACTTCCTATATGGAAGGGATGGTGTTCAGCCGCCAAGAATTTCTAGGCGTGTCGATGAGGTGAAAGCTAGGTGGTCTAGCTTAGTCACATTCCGTCAACATCCAGTTTCTAGCCTCACCGAATTGGAACGTCGTGTTGCGTGTAACCGGTTCAACTGTCAACCCACGTATTTTTTAACAGAGGATCAGCTGGATTTGGTCCGCGATGTCCTTATTGACATCCGCCTAGACGAAATGCGTGACTAACAAGAATGCGAAAGATCTATGGAGTTTATGTTTTACAATGGGTTTACGTTATCTTTGATATTTTTGTTTGAGTTTATGTTTAAGTGTCTGATTCGGTTTATGTTTGAGTTTGTGTTGTTGTTCGTGTTTACAAAAACTTTGGGGTTTATGTTTTATTTTATGTTGCATTTGCTTTGCATTCTGATACCTACCCCTAAACTTGGAGTTTTAAAGTTGGAGTTTGAACAAACATTCGAAAGTTATATCAGTAAAATGTAACAAATTAACATAACACATAATTAAAGAACGAACCAGTACCACATCACAAAAAATAAATCGGTCAAAAGTAAACAGCACATATAAAGTCTAAAGCTGTCAACACAAAAAACATAAATGATAATCAGTCTCTGTACTCGTGAGATATACGGTATATCTCCTGCAAAGGCTCCCGAAGGTCCTCCACACTAATGCCGGGGTGGCTAAGGTCGTACTCCTCTATCTCCAGTATGCGCGAAGTCAGCTCGTGCAGTGTGGTCGCATGTGTGTGTGGTGTAGGGTTCACCACAATCTCCGCATCATCTCGGTGAGCCTCTGGATCAGATATGATGTACCATAAGTTCCTCGTAACCCATGAAGAGTAGATCACAGTGGTACAATCCTCCTGACCAGGAATATAATCCGCACCCTTCAGACTCGGGTGAATACAGTGTGACTCCCAGTTCTCCCAACTGAATGCATCCCAGAGGTAGAGGGTGTTCGCACGATGAACCCTAGTAGAACCGGTAAGAAGAGGACGCAATGGACCAGGAACCTGTATTTTAAAAAAAATCTAAACTATGTACCACACATGCGCAATACAAACAATATTAATATTTCAAGTTACAAAATATTACCTGCTGAATGCGACCGAACTGTCTAGCCACCCGTAGCGGATAGTACGCCTCGACAATGTCTGTCGCCTTCAGCGTTGCAACTATCCAAGCTATATCAGCGGTACCTCGAGCATCCCGCATGGTCGCATACGGCGTGAATAATACCTGTAAAATATTAACATACCATTTATCATTACAAACTTATATTATATATACGATAATTGAAATGAAACTGACTAAAACTTACATCCAACTCGGTGAAGCTATCCAGACAAACTCTAATACCGTCTCGAGACTCCTGGCTTTGTCGAAACTTAGCAGGCGCATGGAGGCATATAGTAGGATGTGCGATACTATACCTCGGGTACTGATGAACTGCAAACGACGTGAAATGGTCGTAAATCCACGTCTCTAACATGGCCAAAAAACCAGATATACCCGAAGTAGCGTGTAGGCAGCCTCTGCCTAGCTGGTAGTAGAGCTGCGCCAGTATCATCTGCCCCCAGTTATACCTCGCCGAGCTAGTATAATCGTCGATGAACTGTAAGTAGTCGAGGCAAATGTTGTTGCCCGACTTGTTGGCCAAAATGGTACAGCCAAAGAAGTGCAACAAGTAGCCCTTCGTAGCTCGTTTGGCATCCGCCACAGTGATCTCATCATCGTAATACTGATGGGTGCAGAATCTCCTCTTCAGCCATGCAAGGCGAACATGCCTCTTACCGCCACCTTTGTTCTCCTTTATCTCCGCCTCAAGCTCCGTAGCGCTGCACCCAAGTAAGCGAGCGTATGTCTCAGTACGCTCATCAGCAGTGGGGTACTCATATATCTCACAGTTGAGATCGACAACTGAGAGCCCCGTGATCATGTGGACGTCATCCAGGGTGACGGTCATCTCCCCGAACGAGAAGTGGAAAGTGTTCGTCTCGGGATGCCATCTCTCTAGAAATCCCTCAATCAAGTGGACATTAGTAGACCACTTACCCAAGGCCTCAACCAAGGGCCGGAAACACGTGCTCCTAACCTGCGCAAGTACCTTTTGCTGTCGGGCTTTCAAGTCCCATGAACTATGAGTGTGGTACATCGCATAACAGCGCAGTGAATGTCGGGCCTGCATGCATTAAAAACATACAATATATATAAACATATATGCAATCTAAAATTTAAGATAATCCAATAACCAACATGTTCAATATATATGTAACAACTGAGATAAACCAATAACCAATAACCAACAAATACAATGCAGTAGCGAGTGTTAAAAATTAAAACCTAAATTCAGTATAACATATAAATTCATTGTAACCTAAACTAATAAAATTTATAACACAAACCAATACCAAATCCAATGCAGTAACATATAAATTCATTCACCATTTCAATAGACAGTGTTAAAAATTAAAACCTAATTTCATTCTAACATATAAAATAATTCTAACCTAACCTAAACTAATTATATTTAAAACACAAACCATTTCAGTAGACAATGTTAAAAATTAAAACCTAAGTCATTGTAACATATAAATGAATTCTAACATAACCTAAAGTAAACTAATAAAATTTATAACACAAACCAATATAAAATCCAATGCAGTAACATATAAATTGATTCTAACCTAAACTAATAAAATTTCTAACACAGACCAATAATAATAATAACTTTAAAAAGTAAATTAAAACTATAAAACTTACATCGCCTTTGAAGACGCTATAAGCCTCGTGCTCTCTGTACGAATGAAACGTCGAATATAGGTCTACGACGTGAGCATTATATCTACGGAAGCGTTGCTCCGTAGATACGCGGCGCTGGACTGGGCGGTCGACTGCCTGTAAGGTCCCTCTCACACGGACCCGGACGCTCCGAGAAGTCTCAGCGCGAGCGAGCTCCTCTGTCTCGTGATCCGTCTCGTAGTCTCTATCGGTAACGGGAGGACGTGGGCGAGGAGGCATACTGCACAAGACAAAACCGAACAATTAGACGAATTGAAAGTTTTAAAAAAAAAGTCATGGATTCTGCGAAAATTTGCAATTTGATTCGGGGATTTGGAAAATCCACTAATGAAATTGCGAAGATTTCTCAAAATCCACGCAGCGTGGATTTGGTGTTTCCACGCATGTTCTTGCGTGGAAACACCTGTTCGACAAAACAGCCACCCTCTACCCAGATCTGCCCGAAATCAACCCTAAATCTCTAACCCAACACCCTAAATGGTCCTAATCTCCTAACTAACAACATACATGCCCTTAAAATCAAACAAATCAACCCCAAATACATAAAAATCTAAGTTTTTTACCCGAATACTAAACTCTAGATATCTCTAGAAAAAACAATGGAAAATGAAAAAAAATTGTATCACGAAGTATAGAATCGTTACCTTAACAGATTGCTGGAGTTGGATTTCAAAAAAAATCGGCTGAAAAAAGATGGGTTTTTGGAGGTAGAGAGAGCTAGGATTTCGGGGGAGAAGAAAGAGTACAAAATCTGATTTTTAACTATTTATATGGATGACATTTTTGTAATTAATAGAGGTCTCACTATAACCAATCCGGGTTTCACTATAAAGAAAACGGGTCTCATTTTAGCATACCACTTTTAATAAAGGTCACACGAACATGTAATATTAAACTCGTGTAATTCCAACATTAGTTCATGCACTCAACCTTAGTTCATACACTCAAACCAAATATTCATAATTAGCTTGTGACCTAATTCTTTCTCCATAAACACTACCAAATTTTCTTCGTCTTCCTTTTTAAACAAATTATTTTATATTTTCTAATGTTTAAACTTTTCCCTTATATTTAAATATTTAGATATCTTTCTATCTAAATACTAAATATTTTCATCGTATATATTATATATATCAACTAATCAACTTACACCTTCATCCAATATCTTTCTGTCACCCTTCAAAATCTACAGTCAACACATAAAACTCATTTTTGCAGTCATATTTTTCCATCCGAATATTCTTTTTTATCGAAAAAAATTATAATTAAAAAATACATCGCCACAAAAATATATTAATTTTTAATAAATTATTTCAAGTTCCCCTTCGCAATTTTTATTATTATTTTATTTACATTAAAAAATATTTATTTTTTTAAAAACATTATATGATATTTTAGAATCATAATATCACAATCAAAATCACTTAATATTAAATAAAACGTACAAAAATATAATATTATTTATTTTAAAATACGATTAAAATTCTAAAATGATTGTAATCAATATAAAAAACATCTTATCCAGTAAATAAAATTTAATTTTGCTCAGTAAATTTAATTCTCCTACCATTATTAAACCATATAATAAATAAATAAATTAGTAAAAAATAGTTTACGAAAAAAGGAAGCTTGAGCATACGTTGTCCTGTCATTTCAGTACTAGTAATACTCCAATTCGAAATGTATCTTTTTCAGAAGTTCAATACGAAATGAATTGTCTTAATTGGAGTATCATACAGTACCTATATTTCTTGCTTTGAATTAGGAGTAGATTTTTAACGTTATAGGAGTATATGATGACATGCAACAACGTCTGCTTTGAAGTACCTTGAAAAGCAAAACCGATATGATGACATGCAACAACGTCTGGAAAGCAAACCGATATGATGGCATTCAACGACGTGCTCAGTTTTAACACGTAACCACTATATATATGTACACTAAACTACCTTAAATAGACTTTTTACAAGTAAATAAAAGTTTCTGGTTATACGAGTAAATACGTAATTTAATAAAAATTTAACTAAAATTATAATTAAATTTTTGTATTATTTTACCTTTAAAATTGGCAGGAAACTTGTAAAATATATAGAACATTATCGAAATTGCATCATACCGGTATAACAAAAACGAGAAAAAAATACGTAAAGTTTTTTTGACCCATTTTGTAAACTGTTTTTTATTATAAATTCCTCTTAGATATATTTTTTTTGAATATTTTTTAGGATTAGTTATTATTTTCCAAACGATTTTTTAGAACACTTGAAGAAAAGATTAGAAAATGGATTATAGATCCTCCAATCACTAAACACCATTGTGTTTGAGTTTTACTAAAAGAATATTAAAACTATAGAGTCAACTATATAAGCTTCAATTTGGAATCCTAAATTGTAAGTCTATAACCATTTATCATGTGTGATCAGGTACCAAAATCCAGTAAATGGATTTACATCCTCAGTTATTAATTCAGATTCAAATGTTGAGGTTTGTGCATTATACTGTCTAAATTCAACCCAATTACTACTTTTAAGTCCATAACGTGGTTTTCGCCTATAGGTCTAATACAGTTAATTATACATAATATAATTAACTGAATACTTTTATTATTTGATCATCTTAAAACAATTACATAATATATAATTAACATATCAGTCCAAAATATTCCAACAATCTCCGTCTTGCACCGTCATATGTTACTCAATAATATATTCAAATTCAATGGGTACCCTAAATTTATGGTTAATATACAAATGGTACAACCCCGTACATGATATATAACAATAAAGGACTAAAACCTCTTTCTCGTAATGTGCAACAGTATGACGCAACATTATCACGTTATTGTTATCAACCAACTACTTTGGTCAATTATGGAGTGTAGCCCAAGAGTAATATGAATTATAATCGCACGTATCTACTCTCAAATGGTTCATGACTTTGGAGATCCAAAACCAGAAGAGTCATCAATGGATATAACAAGTATATATTGCAATAAAACTCAATGTGTAAAATACTGTAAAATACATATCATTAAATCGTATTACAAACTCTCCCACTGAAACTAGTGGTGTATCTTTGGAAAACCTTATGGTAAAACCTCATTCGTAAGAGGATCTGTTTATCGCAGCGTTTGTGTCAATATCCTCTATACTTATCTGACCCGTCTTAACTTTCTGTTTAACTGAAAGGAATTTTATATCTATGTGTCTAGACTTCGACCTGCTCATATTTTTATTAGAGTAATGCACCGCAGAATGTTGTCATAATACAACCTCATGGGACCTTCTATCTCATGTATGATATGCAACCCAGTGATAAAATTTTGCAGCCATAACACATGGTTCAATGCCTCAAAACTTAAAATAAATTTTATTGCCATGGTAGAGGATGCAACAAATGTTTGTTTTACATTTTCCAGGATATTGCACTTACAACCCATAAGAATATATTTCTCGAGTTCTTTTGAGTGTGTTTACACATCCACCATAGTCTTAGTCAGAATACCTAATGATCTCCAATTTATATAACTTTTATATGTCAAAGGTAATATCCGACATAGTATAAACTTGAGCATATATTAAACTCCCAACTCACGAGACATAAGGGACCATTTTCATTTCTTTAATCTCAAATTCTATTTTTGGATATTGATTCAGACTAATTTTGTCACCTTTTGTCATATGGGTACTTTGGGGTTTGCAATTTGCCAATCCTTAACATTACAATATTGTTTTAATATATGTCTTTTGTGATAATCCAAGAATACCATGAGAATAATTTTGATGTATCCGGATCCCTAACACAAAATTGGCCTCATTGAGATCTTTCATATCAAACTTGTCTAATAGAAATCTTTTTATAGCTTGTAACAATTCCTTATTGCTCGAGGTAAGGATTATGTCACATATAAGATAAGAACTATGGAATTACTCCCACTGATATTTTAACACACATTCCTTGACCGAGTTGGTTTCAAAGTTAAAAAGACTATCACCTCAAGGAATTTGTGGTACCATTGATGAGAAGTTTGTTTGAGTCCATAGATGGATTTTGTAAGCTTGTACCATATCATTTGAGTTAACCACTACAAAGTACACAGGTTGCACCATACAAATCATTTTCTAAATATAGTCATAGATTAGTTTTAACATCCATCTGATAAAGCTCAATACCGAAGTATGCAACAAGTTCCCATATCGTATCATCCTCTTTAGATTTATACTATTTATTAATAACATTAATCCACTATGAGAGCCAGAGCTTTCGATGGCATGGTTGTAAGATGAGAGATCATCTACATTTCCAAGACATGATTGATCATGCTCTTGAAGATATAATACAAATTTTGGGTCTATAACAATTTTCTTTTCTCGTGTGGACCTTCTCAAGGGCACTATTTCCTCTTGTTGTACTTCTCGAGGATGTAGATTTTGATCATCACGAACGATGTTGTTTTGATAGTCTTGTGAAAGATTCCATTGAGGATTCACTTGTTCTACTTGGATTATATTAGTATCCTAATTAGAACTCTCAATTGGAACAATAATGTTATTTTGAGATTTATATTGTTCTAACGGGACCAAAACGATTGACATAAAATCATAATCTTCTGATACCTTGTTAAAACTTTTATGAATCTCTACATATTATTCCTTAAAATTAATGTATGTTCCCTTATTCTTCACCCCAAACTTAAAATCCTCGAGAAAATTTACAGTTCACATCTCAAATATATTCCTAGTGCGAGGATCATAAAACTTAAACCCCTTAGAATATTTTGAATAACATATGAAGAAACATCTAGCTGTTTTTGGGTTCATATTATTTTCTTAAGTTTTGTAAGCTCTTCCTCACGTTAGCTATAGAACCCCATACAAGCAGATACTTTAAATTGGGCTTTTACCCATTCCATATCTCATATGGGGTTATAACAGTTGCCTTAGTGGGTAGTCGACTGAGTATATAAATGACACATTAGATAGCTTCCCACGAAACGATAATGGTAGAAATGGGTGATTTATCATACTTCTGACCATATATTTTAGTCTTTAATTCTATCTTTGAAATACACCATTCATGTGGGGTGAACCCCGTATTGTGTATTGAGGGACTATGCCATATTTTTCTAGATATTGTGTAAATGATTGTGGATGTTGTTCACCCAATCCGCCAAATCCGTCATAATATTCATCACTGCGGTCAGATCTAAGGGTCTTAGTGCTCTTACTAAGTTGTTTCTCAATTTCGATTTTCAAACCTATGAAATTATCCATAGGTTTGTTCTTTTCATGAAGAAGATAGAGGTAACCAAAACGAGAGTAGTTGTCGATGAATGATATAAAATATCGATGTCCGTTCCAGGATTCTTATGGAAATGGTCCACATATATAGGTATGTATCAACTATAAGACTTCACTCACTCTATATGCCTTTATATTTTTAAATTTGTTTTGTTTCCATTTGATTCACTCGATATATATACCAAAAATATAGTAATTTAGATGACCTAGCCGTTTCTGCCATAGTTTATAAGTTTTTTCAGACTTTGAAATTTTTTTTATATGTTGTGCAGTCATATAAATATTACGGTTATTAAGTGTATTTAACAAATAAAAAATATCCTCCATTACCAAACTTCAATTACTAACAATCACAATATTTGAAGAGAGTGTAAAACAATTATTTCCAATTAGACAAGAATAACCTTGCAAGTCCAAAACTGGAAAAGAAACTAAGTTCATTCGAAAAATGGGAACATATGTTACATTCTTAATAAATAGAACACGTCTAGTATAAAGTTGTAAAGATAAATCACAAATAGCTAAAGCATGACAAAAGCTCCCATTTGCCGTGAAAACATATATTTCATTCTCACTTAGTATCATACTCTTTGATGTATCTTGCAAAGAAATACACACATGAGTTGTTACAGCCGAATCAACTCATCAAGTATTTATCTCCACAAAACAATATTACTTTCCGAAACAACTAAAGTTGTGAGAATATATCTATTTAACATGTAAGCCCAACGTTTCTCATAACCTTCTTCTAATGTCCTTTTTATTTGTAGAAGAAACATCAACCCACGATCGATTCCTAAGGGCTTTACTTATTTACAGACCTTGGCCCGTTGTTTTACCATCTGTCTTCCACTTAGGCCCCACACCATTTGAAGATGTTATCAAATTAACCTCAAACGTTGTCCCTTTAAGTTTTTCCTCCTCTTGTGCAGTGTGAGAAATCAACTCATTGATATTATACTTTTCCCGCATGCTGTTATAAATGGACTGGAAATACTTAAACCGATATGGAAACGATTGAAATGTGAACTTTACTATGCATTCCTCAGAAAGGTTTACCGCGATTGGTTTTTCTTTTGGCCAATTACAAATATTCAAAGAATATGCTCGTAGAATTTACTTTTAACATTATACTTCTTGGTATATAGCTCGTTTATTAGATGTTGCATCTCTACCTTCTCATTGTTAGCAAATTATTTCTCGACCTCCGCGAGATATACTAAGGTAGTGGTACTGGAATTCCTTGTAACAATAGTCACATGTATATCTTATTAGACTTCTCCCATCTTTCATCTTCTTTAGATTCCTCCGGTGTACTTTCCGGACTAAAAGGAGATGTTTGAGATGGATCAATGCATAGTCATAGTCATGTACAAACAAGTATAATATCATATATTCTTTCCATATTTTAAAGTCTGAACAATCCAACATGAGTGAACGATTCCCCAATAGATTGTAAGACAAGTTCACTAGAAAAATAAGAAACAAACAACACATAACACATTCAGAAAAATTGACATAACTTAAACAACATACATGAACATGACATATAACATGTAAAATATAAAACATTTGATAATAGATATGGGAAGGAAAATCAAACTAGTATGCACTTTATGAGTTTGAAAAAAATACCATAGTTATTAATTTAAGTTCATATGTACCAATAAGACCTTCCAGAGGGACGATTTCATTTATTTAAATTAAAATAACCCTCGTGATGGAAAAAACTGATTCAGGGGTAAAATCAGAAGATCTTTCAGTTGGTTGATATTAAGTATTTAGTGGAGAGTAGTGAGAGAAAGGAGGTGTATGCTTGTATCTAATGTTTTAGAAAAGTCCTACCTATTTAATTCTATTCATTGGGTTTTTATACTCTTTTTGAAGTCAATGGGTCATTCGGGTCAGATCTTCTATTTGGGCCCATTTTATGAGCCCTCCAAGGCCATGATTTAAGGTACTATACATATAGTTGAGCCATTGGTTTGCTTAGGTTGTTATTTAGTCATCAACTTTTGTCTACCCTGTCTGAATGACCCTTTCGGAAAAAACCCGAATTACTGCAATGTATATCCAAAGATATCTGATCCTATTATCTAGCCCTTAGCACTTTCAAAAAAAAATTGGGATAACTTATCATGATAAACAATGTCTGATTAGGTTCCAAAGTGAATCCTAAAGGTTAACGAACAACTCAAATGTCGCAACTTTATAAATAACTTTCTTTTACACATGTCAAGCAATAATTGGACCTACCAGTTGTTTTTCCTAGGTACTTGTATCTAAAATTTAATACTTAAAGGAGCTACATTTAATAGCTATTTATCATTACTATCCGATTCATCTCCCCTAGGTAAAATACTCAAGTGCATTTTCAACTATATACGTGTGATTTTTCACTATTTCCATTTTCAGAGCAAGAAAAAAATTCAAACTTTGATTCTAGATAGAGAAAGAAACCATAACCTCTTAGTTTTTTCTTCTATTATTTCCTAAAGTTTATATATTCACGGTGAGGACTGCCTTAGTTAAAGAAGGTTGGCTCAATTTATTTGAGTTAGAGAAAGAAAAAAATGAGGCCAAAATCATTGTCGGACTACCTGCTTTTCCTGGCGGACTAATTGTACAAGATATTCCAGAACCAGATAGGAGTTCATCATCTTATAGACCATCAGTTATTTTCAGAACAATCCCTTTTTCTCAACCTTTAACAACTTTTGAACCACTTATTAAGTTAATTGAGAAACCTTATGTAAAAGAATAAAGTCGCTAGCAGTCGTAAAACTCTTTCTCCATTCGTAATTATGGGGTCGGATGTAGGAGAAAATACACCTCGGAGAATTACCAGGCTTTCTAAAGCAAAAACCACAACTTCATCTGCCAAAAGAATAAAAAAAACTACTAAAGTTCTCATCGATATTAACAACCCATCTATAGAACCTACAATGGTGGAGCTCCATTCGTTGCATACTTTGGATCTTGATCCCTCAGTTCCACCCATTGCGCCCCCTTATGTTAAAAAATAGGATCCCAGATCTAAACTTATTGATCATCGACCACATGTAATGGAGGACAAGATGGATGAAAGTGGGGAAGATACTCTACTAAAGACATCTGGTCAAACAGGTGATACTAGTTCAGTTCGGGAAAAGAAAGATAAAGTTAGATTGACATACTCCAAACCACTTCCGGAGGGCCTTATTGGACGAGTGTGGCCTAACTTCTCCAAGGTTAGTGTTAAATATTTGTTGGTTCTTCAAAATATTTCTTACGTATATACCCATACAACCGAATTGGACAGAATTAGGAAAAAGTGGGGTTTTCCAAAGTCCATCAAAGTGAGGATTCCCATCCCTGAGGAGACTCTGATGAATAGAAAAGTTAAGGAGCTAGTGGTATATACCAAAGTGCTTAATTGGGGCCTTCAGTTATCTTTGGACCAAGAGATAGTGAAATATTTCCACTTAGTGAGGTTATGCCCAAGCCATTTAAGTCTCAATGCTTGGAATACACTATTAGCCAGCATCATAGATTCAAGGCTGTCTAAGATTTTGATGCCTATGGAACAGTTTGTTGCTGTGTCTAGTTTATGTCGAAACCACCATATCCTCTTTTATTATTTCAACATGGGGAACGATTATAAAGTCGTTGATGATTTGATGGAAGCTGACAAGCCTTGGAGGACCCAATTCATATACATTAGTGGTGCTATGGAAAACGAGAAGAAAACTATTATAAAGGAAATCCAAGTTTTCTCACCAGATATTGGAGAAGTTTGGGTAAATATTTTATGAATTTATATTATTATGTTTTGTCACTGGTTTCCTCATCGGATTTGGCGTTAAATTTCACATCGGATTTTGACACTAAAGTCCATATAGGATTTATCTTTCATTGCTTTCAAAGATGTTCTCGGAACACATGGAAGAGGGAAAAACACTTTTATGAAGCTGTATCAGTGGGCCACAGAGAAATGGGGAACTGCTTTCCATAATTTTTTCACCGCGCGCAACATGGTGATGACCCATTTGTAGAGAATGAACTCAACCAGATAGATTTCATGAGAACAGTTTATCGGTCCTCGCAGAGCTGCTAATATCTTCAAAAGAACTGAGGAAATTGATGGTAAGCTTTATTTACCAGCTAGCCATCTTGGCAAGATTAAAAAGAAGAAGAAAATTAATGATGGTCTATCTCAAGAGTTTTTTGACGTGGGTAGTTCGAGGCCTCCAGATGAGATTGATGCTGCTTTGTTGGAGGTTATTGTTGTTAATGTGGGTGAGGCTAAATAGCCATTAAATACTCCAACGGTTAGGAGAAAGAAAGGGCAGAAGATGATAAAATAGGATAGGGATAAAAGAGCAGGAAAAAAGAAGAAAACTACCATTGGTTCGGAGATCATACTCTGATCTGAAGTCCTTCCCTCTAGTATTCCTACCAAAGTTCATTCTCAATAAGAGGTATATGTTGATCCTTCTTCCCCATGTTTCCTGCTGATAACCAACTTCTGTTGAACATGATGTTAATTTGGATGACATAGGAAACCTGTATTTTAGTGAATTTGATGAAGAAGACTTTGACAAGGCTTTCCCCCAATCTACCACCATTGTCAACGCTGTGATACATGATGTTCAGACCTTTGAGGTATCCAGTGGGCATGATACACTAGGCTATGTAAGGCCAATAGTCTAATTTGAGAGGTAGGTTAGATCTCAAGTCAAAGACATCATTTACCTTCGAACTGAAAAATCAAGGCCTCAAAGATTCCATTAACGCTGAACAAAACAAGGTTGAGAATTTGGGCCAAGAAAAGAAAAAAATCAGTGATGATTTGGTGATAGTTAAGTTCGATCATGAAAAGTTGCAGGCTATTTATATCGAATAAAAGTCTACCACTTCCAAAGAAATAAATTCCTTAAAGCAACAACTGACCAAGGATAAAGGTTCTATCAACCAATAATTCGAGGAGAATTTTTTTACAAGATCTTCTTAAAAAAGGGAAGATGAGATTACTTCTCTAAATGAGAAACAAAACTCAAGACATAGCCATTGCGGTGGATGTATATGTTGATGGGGTGTTAAATTATATGGATCGGAGAGAAGAATCCGTTCAAACGGATATGGTCCTATTGTTCCATAAGACTTTTCCCAAACGGTCTTTTGGGAAGTTTTGGAGGTTTGTGCCATATGAGGAAATCCTTTTTCACACTAGGGAAAAGAGTGCTAAACTTAATATTTCCTCGGATGAATTCAAATCTGATAGTTGAGGAAGATTCAGATGATGATCAAGAAAAAAAAAGGCAAGGTTGAGAAGAAAACTGAGGGGAACGAGCCTTAAGGTTAATTATTCTACTGTGTTTGTGTTTTGAATCAAAGTCCTTGGAGTATGGAAGACATTTTGTTGTTTTTGGACCAGATTTTCTAGTAACCTTGTTTGCACAAGTCCTTGTAGTATATAAAGAATTTTTATAATGTGGATCGAATATCTTTTATGACCCTATCATTATTTTATGCCATCTTTAATTTTATCCACTTTATATTTTTGCCATATTTTCTTCAATACTTCCATTAATATCTGATCTTACTTAAAGATGATAAAACTACAATAATATATTAAATATGATCAATCCATTAAAAGGTATCTTCTGTAAAGTTAGTAAACCCTTAGTCAGTATTAAATTTATCTGAGCCATTCAAAGGTAATCCATTCGAAGACAACAAATCTTTAGTAAGTCTTTAATCCATCTGAGTCATTCAAAGGTAATCTTTGTGAAGACAATAAATCTTTAGTAAGTCTTTAATCCATCTGATCCATTCAAAGGTAATCCATTTGAAGGAAAAGGCAACAAGTTTTTAGTAAGCCTTTAATCCATCCGATTTCAGTCAAAACACTTCTTGTTAAAAAAAAGCGAAATATAGTATACATATTGAAATTTAAACACCTCATTAAAACCTCATCATACGACCAGGATAGGAAAGAGTATGCTGTCAAATATTTATATTGAAGTAAGGAAAAGTAAATATTTACAAGATAAGTTCCTTCTATATATAACTCGAGATGCTCAACATTCCAAGGGAGCTTCAAAGGGTTGTCTTCTTTTTCTAGAATCTTATATGTTCTTTGCTTAACTCTTTCATATATAATGTATGGTTCTTCCCAGTTCGGAGTTAATTTTCCGAACTATTTCTCCTTAGTGTGTAAGAACAATATTCTCAACACTTTATCTCCAATTTGAATATCTCGTATTCTTACTTTAGACACAAATCTACTCATCGTCAAACCTTGGTAATTTAACATTCTTAGATGATCTTTCACTCATTTTTATTTAATTAAATCCAAGTGAGCCCTGACAACCACCTTATTATGCTCTTCGGAATAATTTTGAACTCTGAAAGAATAAAGGGTATCTTCTATAGGCGTCACTGCATCCATCCCATAAACTAAAGCGAATGGAGACTCGTGAGTAACTATGTGAGGAGTAGTTCGACATGCCCATAATACTCTTGTAAGTAGCTTGTCCATTTCCCAGCTTCTCCTTTTAAATTCTTCTTCAAACCCATTAAAATTATTCGATTTTCTACTTTAATTTGTCCATTGGCTTGAGGGCGAAAAGGAGAAGAGAAACAATGTCGAATTACTCTTGATGTACAAAATTTATCCATGTATTTGTTGTAAAATTGAGGACCATTATCAGTAGTGATGCGCTTGGGGATACCAAATAAGCAACATATGTTGGAGAGGATAAACTTTATCATTCCTTTAGACGTTGTTCTAGACAAAGGTACAACTTCCACCCGTTTGGAGAAGTAATCTATGACCACTACTATAGTTCGACAACCCTCAGAAGCCATAGGAAAGGGTCTGACCAGGTCCAGCCCCGATCTATCAAAGGGTATTGGTTCGGATACAGATTCCATGGGGACTTCCGGCACATGGATCACATTTTCATACCTTTGACAAGGGTCACATCTCTTTACCAAATCTTTAGCGTCTACCATAATGGTAATCCAATAGTATCATGCTAACAATACTTTTTAAGTTAAAACTTTGTAGCCACAATGTGCTGACCCTTCACCACCATGTATTTTTGATAAAATACTTTGAGATTCATTGGGTCCGAGGCAACGGAGCAGAGGCCTGCTAAAAATATTTTTTTATAAAGAGCTCCCCTCAAAATTAGAAATCCGTGAACTTTATGTTTGATTTTTTTTTGCCAAAGCCTTATCTGAAGGTAAAACTTCATTAATGACAAATTTTTTAATCTCATTTCTCCAGTCTTTAGACATTGTGCTTAATACATGTAGACTTTCTTCCATTTCACCTTTTATTTATGTTGTTCTGGCTATCAGAGGACACTCTTGCACTATGATCCAAGGACATGCTTTAGAGTAAGCTATAGTGGCTAACAAAATCAGCCATAGAATTTTCCGATCTTGAAAAATATTCGTATTCGACACTTTTAAATCCAATTAAAACCTCTCTTAATACCTCTAGATACTTTATCAAGTGATCTTTCCTAGTTTTGGATTGCCTCAGAGCTTGATAGACGAGTAACTGAGAATCACTTATCAATCAGACTCTCGTGGCACCGCATATCTGAGCTAGCCTTAGTCCAGCTATTGTTGCCTCATATTCCGACTCATTGTTGGATGCTCTGAAGCCAAAACATATAGCTTGATACATGAAATCACCATATGGAGATATTAGATAATCTCCAGGTCCACATCCCATTATACTAGATCCACCATCCAAATCGGCTCACCCATTAGATTTTGGTCTTGCCGAGTTAAGCTTCTTCACGAGGCCTCTTGGAGTGAAATTCTATTAAAAATCAGCTATAACTTGAGCTTTGCTTGCAGTCTGAGGAGAAAGGTTAATATTATAATCTCCAAGCTCAACTGACCACTTAGTCATTCTTCATGTTATGTCAACCTATTGTAGCACATTCTTTAATGGAAAAGAGTTTCGAACTATGATATAATATGCTTGGAAGTAAGGCTAATTTCTCCAATTTTAGGTATTTTTTCTCAGCTTCTAACAGACTCTTGCTGATATAATAGACAATGTGGAGGTAATTTTCAACTTCTTATCCCAAGACAACACTTACAACGTATTCTGATATTGCTAAATACATGTAAAGCCTTTCCCAACAAGAGGTTTAAATAATTTTTTAGGTGACGATAAGTGTCTCTTGATCTCAAAGAAATCTTGGTCACAATTGGGATGCCAATTAAATTCTTTAGCATTTCTTAAAACTTGGGAAAACTGAGCACATTTATCTGATGTTCTTAAAATAAATCGGTTCAACGCTGCCAATCTTCCAGTCAGTATCTGAACTGCTTTAGTATTCAGAGGTGGATCTATGGCCAACAAAGCATTTAAGTGGTATGGGTCAGCCTCAATTCATCTATCACTGATAATATAACCCAAAAGGGTTTGGCTAAATTATGGCCCTTGATGATAACCATACCCAAAATATTCCAGCCGTCTTTTACCCCGCTGGTTGAGACCCTCTCAACCGGCGGGGAAGCTTACCCCGGCGGGTGAAACAGCTTTTCCGCCGGGTGAGAGGGTCTCAACCGGCGGTTGAGATGGGTTCAACCGCCGGGATAAGGATAAAATTGTAAAAGTTAAAAAACGCCATTTTTTTGGGACTGGTTAACATTTTTTGGGCCCGAATTTAGCCGTACCCAACCCAAAAACTTACCCTATAACAATGAAGCCCCCATATCGGTAATGAACGTAGTGCGATCTTGATCATTCGGATCCATTTGCATATGATTATATCCAGAAAAAGCATTCATAAATGACAAGAACTTGTTCCTTGTGGTATAATCTACTAGTTGATCTATTCGGGATACTAAAATGGATCATTGGGACAAGCTCTACTGAATCCGTGAAATCTGTACACATACACCATTTTCCATTTTTCTTCTTGACTAAAACTGGGTTAGCTGTCCAAATAGGGTATTGAGATTTTTTAATATGTCCCATATTGGTTAGCCGATCTACTTCTTGGACTATTGCTTTTGATTTTTTTTTCTAGAAAAATCTCTTCTTTTTTGTACCACCAGAACATCATCGGATCAAACAGACAGTTTGTGACTAATTACGATGGCTGGCACTCTAGTTACATCCTTATTACACCATGAAAATACATGCAAATTATTCGATAAAAAGGATAACAATTATTCTTTTAATATAAACGATAATTTAGATCCAACCTTGACACTTTTACCTTCTGCCAAGCGATGAATTTTAACCTTTTCAACTGGATTCAACGCACTGGGAGCCTCCCTTGGATTATCTATTTCATTTGGTTTGGAAGAAGACTCCACTAATTGCTATTTTTTGTCAACTTGCATTGCTTTCAACGATTTTGGAGCAATAGTAGTGACATAACATTCATGGGCTACCTTTTGGCTACTTTGGACAATGCCTACCTGACCACGATGCAATACCCCATATTTAGTATCCCAGAACCTACGATGTGCTAGTATGCGCCTCCACCCTTTCGATAAAGGCAACAGGCTCGAAACGGTATTCTTGATTACCTCGCTACCTTCACCGACCGCGATGTAAGTTATAGTTTATGTTTATATTTAATTTTTGTAATAATGTTATATTTTACTCTTGGTTGATACATTTAAATCCTTTGTTTCGTTTTTGTAGGTATTGTTCATGCTGTATTTGTACTTACGCGATATTCGGGCTTTTTCTGACGTAACTTGAATAGATGCGATATTGAAGTTTTTTAACATTTTCAAAGCATATTATCCACTACAAATGGCTAGACATATAGGTCACATTCAGCAAGTTAGAATTTTTTTAAATAGATTCAATATTTATGTTGTCTTATGTATAACATTATGGATTTATAGTTGGTTTAGGTTAGACTTTACGCAATTTTTGTGCTGATAATTTCCACAAATATACTTAGTGCGCTACGTCCTATTCTGATAGGTTCTACTAGGGTTCACCGTGCGAACACTATTTAAAATTGGGACGCATTCCCTTAGAATCATTGAGAGTCGCGCAGTATTGACCCTAGCCTGCGAGGTGGGGAGTATGTTGTAGGCCACGAGGATGGTACCACTTTGACCTTCACTACGTGGGTGCTAAAAAATTTCTGGAACGTACTTATCGATCATGATTCACACAGTGAAGATGCACATGTAGGGGTGAACCCCTCTGTCTCCATTCATGCTATCATGTTGTATGATTTGACCGGTCACCTACTCAAGTTGCAGGCCATAGAGGAGAGGAACCCTGAACGAGTGCTACCGGTTTGTGCACGAATACAAAAATTTATTTTTTTAGTGTTTGGTTTTGTTGATGTACTTATTATGTATTATACGACATTTTTATTTTATGTGTTATGTTAAGATGTGTGAATTTTATTACGTTTGATGTTGAATTAGTATGTTTGATGCCAACATGTTTTGATTTTAGGGCTATGCTAAATTGAGACCCGTTTATTCTTTAAACGAGACTCCGCTACAATGAGACCCATTTTATTTATAATGAGACCCCGCCAAAAAATTATTCCCCATAAAAATGACACATGTTATACTTTTGTTGCCGCCAAATTACAATTTCTTATAAAAGAGATCTGAAACATAATCTAATAGTTCATCCACCAAACATTCACAAATAAAAAAAGAGACATAAAGGTTTTTAGAGATGGAGTTTAATGTAGATGAAAACTGTTAATATCTTTGGGCGATGAAGTTTATAAAGCAAATAATGTATGATGTTACGAGCGATGTTTTTTTTACGATCGGGTGCTATGTAGGATGTTTTTCGATTATGGACGATTAATAGTAACGTATCATCCAATACGCAATCGTGACAAAGTCAAAAGCAAGTACAATCATGTGAAACCGCTCTAGCGCTTGTTGTTCATGCCTTATAAAATTAAGCGGGAAACGGATGCAGTGTGGAACATGACAGTTGTATATTAAATTACTATGGAATTGGTAGCATATTTGGAGGATGGGATTGCAAAAAGAGAGGATGATATTGTGAACACCATCGATGTTGAAGACAACATGGGACACGACTTCAACTTCTAAGTTTTATGCTTTCTTTGGTTGTTTTTTGAGTTTTTATATTTTGCTCGGTTATTGTTTGAGTTTGTGATTTTCTTATATGTATGTGTGAGTATTTATGTTTTGCTTAGTTGGTGTTTGAGTCTTATGTTTTTTCGTTTAGCAGTCTTACTTTGTACACACATATTTGAAGTCAAATTTTATATTTTAATTTTTGTGTGTTTTTCCTGTGAAGTTTGTGTAACAACATTACTTAACGATTACCTATCTTGGAGTACCATTTTACATGTAGCAAATATGCCTAAACTTTATTTTTTTAAACTTTCCAGAATAATTTAGTGCACAAATGCACGTGCAAATATGCAATTCCATGCACGTCTATGTGTGTCGATGTACACCTCATCACGTATAATCGTGCATGGATTTACAAAAAGGCACGTTCAATATTACGAGAAAGTGTTACGGAAAGTTAATTTAAATTCGTTTTAGGTGGGTTATTTCATTTTAGAAAAAACTAAGGTTAACCGCAAACTGAAATTAAAATAACACTGTCATAAGTCTTAAAATACACATAAACATCGAACTCATAAGTACTGAAAGTATCAAATACAATATATATATATATATAAGTAATTATGCATCTCTGGACAAATCGTAGAATTGTTCTCCTCCATCTTGCAGTGTAGGTGGTTAAACTGGTTTGATTTGGTGATATTTGTTGAAATGTTTGTCTAACGGAATTGTCCAACTTGTAACGTCATCGCTAGTGCAAAATGCAAACCAACTAGGAGATATATATATATATATATATACACGAAAACCGTCCATCTAAGACAACATGAAAATTTTCATAAAGTGAATCACAAAATAACAACAACAAAAATAATAAAGTATATTAATTTACTTACTTTCACGAAACGGTTACCATGCACGAAACTAAGACCAACTTCTAGTGTAGGACACGATCGAGGAGACACACCACATAAAGGAAGATACATGTATGAAAGCTGGAGAGATACATGGTATACTATACATTGATACCAAGTGGTTATCACTAAACCAAGTGGGGTAAAATCATCTAGTGCCTACTACCGCTCTCGTACATTTTGAAACAATCCAATCTTCGTAATAGGTTATCAACACGTTGTGCACCATAAAACACTCTCTCATATAGATCATGTTGACCGAACAATTTGATCATCAAATCCTGACTAAATTGTTCCCATGAATCTATATTTTGGTATATCGATAAAACTACGACCCGAAATCCGTAATTACCGTCAGATGCTACATCTTCGACACTAGTTATGTAGTTGTGTAAGTAATTGGGAAACCAACTCTCGTACGTGCTAAATTCTTTTTCCTTATTTAATTTTTTCGATCGAGTCACTTTTTTTGTTGGGCTTTCAATTTCGGTTTGGCTTTGGGTCCTAAAAATGCTTTAGCTACCAAGATAATATGCTACCTATTGTACTGGGAGTGCTAGTGCCTAAACTACCGTCATATTCGAACTCAGATGGGTTTCGTTTAGTTGATTTGTTTGGACCAGATTTTTTCCTACCTTTAGTTATAACCGACTCATTAGGTTCCAAAACATGACTTCTCGCGGGATCTAGGATTTGCATCATCCTATTTACGATGGCATCTTGCACTTGTGAATCGTAAGCGTGAATAGTACTATTTATTATGGAGAATTTTCTTGTAAGCTCATCTTCGGTACCACTGTTATCCCTAGGTTTGATCTCTAAAGTACTCCAATAAACATCACATTCATCCTTTTGAATCGTCCTACCTTCTTTCTTGATCATAGCTAACTCGCATGCACACGGTAAATTATGTGTTTTCCTAATAACACAACCACACATTGCGGGAGTGAACCATATTTCTCCAACCGTTTTAATATTTTTCTCAATTAATTCTATGGTTGTACATGAAAGTTTACCTTTTATGTCATTATAGATAGCCCCTCTAGATGCATTTGTAGGACGAAACCTACTTCGTTCGAATGATTCAAAAATATTAGAGTGTTGAGCGTGAAGCAACAAATGAACTTTATCCCAAAATCGCTCAAATGTGCATAGACTTGTGCCGATTGCTCGTTTTAGGCTCGAATGAGCACTCACCACCCTATAACATAATATTAAATTAGTTAGATAACTAAAACTTATTATTAAAAACTATCTAAGACTTAATATTAAAAACTATTGTATAAATATGCTAATATAACTAACCGATTGCTAGTCTAATTGCCCAAATGTTTAAATTTATTCGTGTGGATATTACGAAATTTATGTCCATAATTTTCTATCCATTGCTTCATGATATAATCGATAATCTTGGGACAAAAGGGGTATATGTGGTGTAACTCGACAATGTTAGCTCCATATCGGTAACGATAATATTAGGAAATGCGTACATGTTATTAGTCATCACGTTCCTTAGAACGCTCAATCCCCACGTGTAGTTCTCTTGCTTCTCGGAGCTCAAAAAAACAAAAGCAACACAAAAAGTCTTATTCGTCGAAGTTTGCCAACTATTTCTAGCAATGACATCTTATACCTTGTAATCTTATATGTGCAATCCATTATAAGAACTTGAGGAAAAATGTGCAATAAATTGATGTTTGTACGATGGGCAAAAAAAAATTCAAGGATCTCGTCTGTTACTTTGTTTGTTCACTCCCAAACATAGTACTCGTGTTGTTTTAACTGACCGAACAAGTATCACATTTGGGTTTTTCCCGCTTTATCGACCAAATGATATTTTTTATGTATGTTGTAGATTGTATGCATACTAGATACATTTTCCGAATCTCTTATCATTAAACCGCGGTTTATATCTCTTGGTCGAGAACCGATTGTTGCGAGTTTACGAACATACTCATGCTCGTCGGCTTTTAGCCTCACGGCTCGTGAATGACCATCTAAGTGTAAAAATGGTTGGTGATTGTGTTTTCCATTTTTCACTACCAAATTTCAATAACCAGGTAGTTCTAAGACCGACTTTCCCCTTAACATGAACGTAAAATCACATTTTTTGATGAACACTCTCGACGCTTCTTCACAATCCCCGGTTTGGGCCTAGGTTTGTAGACACCATGTCTCTCGCACATAAAATATGGATTTGAAGTTTTTTCGTTTTTACTACCATTGTCATCTTTATCGACCAAAATATTGAATCCTAGTTTAAGGATTTTCGTATTAACCCTTGCAACCAATTCAGATTTGTTGTTAAAAAAATATGTCGTAAAAAAGCTAGTGTAATCGGCCATGGAACATGGTGCTTGTTCTGGTTCCTACAAAACGCATGAAAAGAAGTTACTACAATATCGTAATTCATTCAATTTAAAACAAGTTCCAACATAATTTAATTAACAACAAATTATTTTACGCTGAATAACTAAAAATAAATCATTCAAATAGCAACAAGTTTTTTATGCAAAATGACAATAAAATAACTTATTCAATTAAAAACAAGTTCCTACATGTATTTAAATATTGAAATTATAAATTTCGGCATGATATAATGTTTTGAATTGGAAAAATTCGGCATGAAATAGTGACTTGATTTGGTAAAAAATGACATGAAATTGTGCCTCAATTTGGTAAAATTTAGCATGAAATCATGCATTGAGTTGGTAAAATTGGACATAAAATCATGCATTGATTTTGTAAAATCGTACAGAGCAGTACGCACAATTTTCATAAATTGACGTGTTTTCTTGCGCCATTTTACATCTTCCACGTGTGTTCTTTCATGTTGATGTACAACGCAACGCGCGAAATAATGTGAATTTCATGCTGGAATTAAAAAAACAAAAAAAATTACCTCAGCTCTTTTTTCAAGATGGTCATTCAGTGGCTCATGCTCCTCCGAACGAAAATCTTTGAGATTACAGCTAAAATCGTTGTTAATGTCACTCAAATCCATAATCGGGAAGATATTTGGAGTGTTTTTATGAATTTTGAGGTTTTGGGTTAGTGTTAGAGGGGTGGGTAGATGAAAAAGGGTGGGTAGAAATGAGTTTAAGGCTGAAATTGGGATTTTTATATCATGAGAGTAGTATGATCTTTTCACATTAAAATAATATGGTTTGGAGATCTCACTACGAGAAAATTAGATTTTGAATTAGCTGAGTCCATAACTAAAATACACTATTATCAAAATATACACATTAAATTGGTGATTCAATCCAAAAACAAGATAGAGCTAGATGCCTCGATACTAAAACCAAAACTTTAGCTTCTTTATTAAGAGCATGAACAGAAACAACTGAGAATTCTTCCCAGATTTCAACCGTTAGTGAATAAAGCTTCAATATTTACACCAACAACAAAAGATCATTCTTCAATACAATTTAACATGAAGCTTGGTAATAGTCAGGAAGAATCCTGCTCACAGAGCACTGAAACAACTGCAACTGATTAGTCTGGATTTTTATTAAATATCTCAGGCCCAAAGCTTCTAAAAGAGCAATGGCTAAGAGCTAATTTGGAGCCTAAAACTGAGAAAAAATCAGCTTTTCTTGCCTCTCAAGGTCTATATAGCAATCTAATCAACTGTTTGATTATAGACTCTGGAGATATGCTTTATAGTCATAGTCGATGCTATTAGTTTTCTACAAATTGATAGAAAAATATTAAGATACTTGAGAGATTTTCTTTCAACAAGAAGCTTAATAAGCATTAAACAATCTGATTCTATGTCAACCTTAACCCATTTATTCTTTTTGCAGATTAAAAGGCCATCTAATAAGTCTCTTAATTCAGCCATTAGAGGAGATATCTTGCCATAAGTATTGCTTGATTCATGAATGATTTCGCCAAAGCTGTTTTCAGTAACAATCCTTTTCATTGGACTCTCCGTTTCTGAGGCAAGCTGCAGCTATATTCATCTTTATTTTGTCATCAAGAGGAGCATTCCATTTAAGGTATAAGGGTTTTTTCTTCATAGTTATTATCAATAAACAACCGATAATAGACCCTGCATTTGTAGGATTAGACCAGTGTTTACTTGAAAATATAGATATGTCTAATCCAACTACAATATGATGAATATAATTGATAGATTTATAAGAAGAGAAAAAAGTCCCTTTGAATTTAGCCTTATTGCAATTTTACCAGATTACCAAACAAATAGAAGAAAGAATAACATGTGTAATATAAAAAACTTTCTTTGAGAACCAAAACCAGTTTCTTACAACATCATTCATGAATGTCCCAATTTTACTTTGAATAAGTTTGCGAAATGCTTCCAGAGCCAGACATAACTACAATTAATAAATAGATGAAATATCTTCACAATTATTGCAAAACTGGCATTTAGAGACCATATATAAATGTCTATTCTATAAAATTGAGTCTATTGGAATGTAATTATGAATAAGCTTCCATAAAAGAAATGAGAACTTCCAGGGAGTTATAACATTCCAAATTTTCTTGAATAAACTGGATTTATTATAGTGGTTACTTATGTTGCTCTATGTTTGCTTTGTGTTGAAATTAAGATCAAAATATATCTCCGAAATCATATTGTCATCATTGTTAGTGTTGATGCTAGTTTCCTTGATAAGATTGATTATGTTAGTAGATAGAAAGTCTTGCATTTTTCTAATATCTCACGTATTATTCAGCCAAAAAATATTGACTTTAGTAGTGTGAAACCAGTTGTTGTTTTCATTGTTATTAAGGACAATAAGAGGAGATTGATCGTGCCAATTATCAACCCAAAAGTCCATCTCTTATTTTCATAGCAACCATCTGATGTTGATTTCACCGAAATCCTTAATACTTGAAAGTCTTTTCCAGGTAAGAGAGCTAATTTTATTGTAATTAGCTTTGAGAGAATGTATGTTTTTGCTATAGATTCTATGCATAATATGAGCTCAAAAAAATTCATTTTCTCTGAATATAAACCAAAATTTTTGGGAGAAGGTATTCTGAATATCAGAAATTTTTCTGATATTCAAACCACATTCCTCAAAAGGTCTGCAAAGATGTGTCCATTAAGACCAATTTATACTATTTTTAGTTGAGCTTGATATCCATAAAAACTTATTGAATGATATCTCAAGTCTTTTAATTATGCAATTAGGAATCCAGCTATTTTGCATCCAATAACTAGGTAAGGACATAAGAACATAGGAGATGAGAGTTAGCCTCCCCTCATATGATAAGTGTTTGCTTTCCCAGTCTGAGATTTTTGTATTGAATTTATCCAGGATTGTTTTGAAGTTGCATGACTTATTGTTACTGCTTAAGGTTATGCCCAGATAATCAGTTGGAAGGTTATCTATCGTGAATCCAGTTTGACCCACTAGAGTATCTATTCTGCTCTGCTGGAATCTCGTAGATACCACTATCTTTGTCTTCTCTTTGTTTATTGATTGTCCAGATACTTCTTAATAGCTTTCCAGGTTTCTGCTTAATTTGTCAGTGGAATATTGAAAACTATTAGTAAATATCGAGATGTCATCAGTGGATGCAAAACAAGGGACAAGGTATTCGGTTCTTGAGGCAAACTGTATTTTAATGTTTGAACTGAATAAATTGTATAGTCACCTGGTTAGAACTTCTTCCCTAATTATGAAGAGGCTTAGAGACAATGATCACCTTGTCTCATGTCTCTCATAGGTTGAAATAGCTAATGACACTCCCGTTAATTAGCATAGAAATTTTTACATCCATGATTAGTGATGCAGACAGTCCGGTGAATTGACAGTTTGGAGCTCCAGTGTCAGATTTTGACCCACAGCACCTTGTTTCGAAGGAAACGACGTCACGAACGCAAGTCACGAGATTTGCTCGTGAGCTATGGGCTTTTTTGGGCATTCGGGCTCATCTATCCTCTTTTTTCGCAATTTTAATACTTTAGGCTATTTTTGTAATTTTCATATTTTTAGTTTTAGGGTTTTGCTTGAACTATATAAACCTATCTTCTATTCATTGTTGAGGGAATTGTTTTTTATTAATAAAAAAATTAGGGTTTTATCCCTTTAGGCTTCTGCTACGTTTCACTCTCCATCATAGTGGTATCAGACACAGGCAGTCCTGCGCGATGGTACGAGGAAGAACCAGCAGTCGCGGTGGCGCTAGAGTGACTAGAGATACAAGTGATGTAGATGATCGTGAAGTTGCTGACCTACGCCGTCAGGTAGCCGATCTTACCCGTCAGATGGCTGATCTGAACGCCAGGCGACAAGGCACAGAGGTTGAGGGTATGGATAACCCTTTTGGGGAGGGGATCGACCAGAATACTTCTCACACCCGCCGCTGGGAGCTTGGATTCAAGATAGACATCCCGGACTTTGATGGCAGCCTTAAGGAAGAGGCACTTATCGATTGGTTATCCCAGATTTAAAAAGTCCTGGACTTCAAGGAAGTTCATGAGGAGATAAGGGTCGCATTAGTCACCATTCACCTACGCGGTAGGGCACAGGCTTTGTGGCAGGAGGTGAAGAAGAACCGCGCGCGTGAAGGCAAGGATAAAGTCCGCAGCTGGGAGAAATTCAAAAGAAAAACCCGCAAGGCTTTCCTTCCTTACAACTTCGAGCGAGAACTCTACCAGCGACTCCACCATCTTCGTCAGCGATTCCTTATGCAGACGACTCTTCTGATGGGGAGACCGGTTCTGATTCGAGGACGAATCTTCTCTTCCCCGGCGGGAATGATGCAGACAGTCCGGTGAATTGACAGTTTGGAGCTCCGGTGTCATATTTTGACCCACAGCACCTTGTTTCGAAGGAAACAACGTCACGAACGCAAGTCACGAGCAAAGCTCGTGAGCTATGGGCTTTTTTAGGCATTCGGGCTCATCTATCCTCTTTTTCGCAATTTTAATACTTTAGGCTATTTTTGTAATTTTCATATTTTTAGTTTTAGGGTTTTGCTTGAACTCTATATAAACCTATCTTCTATTCATTGTTGAGGGAGTTGTTTTTTATTAATAAAAAAATTAGGGTTTTATCCCTTATGGCTTCTACTGCGTTTCACTCTCCATCAATTAGCTTATCAATTAAGTTTACGAAAACATTAGAGAAGCCAAAATTAAGAATAACTTCAGTTATAAATGGATGGGACATCCTATCAAATGCTTTTGACATATCTTATTGGATAATTATGTTCCTAGATTTTGGCTTATTGTATGAATCGTAAACTATTTCCTTAGATATTAAGATGTTTTTATGGACAAACCTATCTTTAACGTAAGCCCCTTGAGTAATAGAAATGATATTAGGCATAATTCTATATTGTCTAGTATTGATTAGCTTAGATATGATTCTATTTAGCATAGTACCTAATCCTATTGGTCTGTAATTACTCCAACAAGTAAGGTTTATAGATTTAAGTATTAAATATAAACCAGTAGCGAAAATACCCTTAGGAGTACTCTAGCCTTGAAGAAAATCATTGAGAGCTTTGCATAGATAAGTTTTGATTATCTTCCAACATACTTTATAGAAATAGATGTTGTATCCATCGATCCCAGCTGCACTTGAAGGGTTCATGGCATTGATAATACCCAAAACTTCATCCTCATTGGTAAAAATTAATAAAGAATCATTTTCCTCCTTGGTAACAAGCTTAGGGATGTTTTAAAATATCATGTCTTGCATCTTGTTCATTTCATCATCAATGTTATTGTAAGTAAGGCTTGTAAGGATATATTTGAATAACACTCAGCTCACTTGCCAATAGCTTCAGAGTCAAGGATCCAGTTGCTTCCCTTTTTAATTATTTTAATAACATTCTTCCTTCTTTTCTTTGAGACAAATGAATGATAAGACTTTTTATTACGGTCACCATCTCTTAACCAATTTCTATAGCACTTCTGCCTCCAAAAGTCTTCCTTCATCCTCAAAGCTTGAAGGTGGAGGTTGTTAGCTTTGTTTAAAGTATCCTTACTATAATAACTATTAGAAGTAGAGAACAATGTTTTTGTCTTCCTAACCTCTTCTTCTGTTTCTTTAACCTTGTTAAAAATATTACCGAAATGATTAGTATACCATTTCTTTAAGCTATACTTTACCTTCTCAATTTGTGCTAGAGAACTTGAGTAGGATTTCCTTTCATATTTTGACTCCAATTATGCTCAACAAAACTAAGAAAAATTTCATTAATGGTCCACATATTCATAAACTTAAAGCTTTTATTTTTGTTATTAGAGTTATTAAAGAAGTGGTAATTAGGAGAAGAGTATGGTCTGCATATGTTCTAACCATGTGAATAACCCGGGTCTCTTTAAATATAATAGTCCAATAATATTTTTTTTAAAGCACGATCTAATCTCTTCCATTTGGTGTTTCTATTCCAGGTGAATCTTGAACCAGCAAACCCCGCATCTTCCAATTGCCAAGCCTGATAATATTGTTAAAGTCCTCAATGTTATTATGACACAAAGAAATGTAGCCCATTTGATCCTCAGCATAAGATATGATGTTGAAATCTCCAACTGTAAGCCATCTTTTTTTTCTAGAAGCAATGTTTTTGAACTGATCCCATAAATCCTTTCTTAGTAATCTTTAACATTTTGCATAAACAATAATTAAAACAAATTGTTCTCTAAACCAGGATACGAAAACTCTAGGTATAAACATTGAGTGTGATTGATAAGAATTTCAATGCTTATATCCTCATTCCAAAAAAACTATATATTGCTAAATATGTTAGCAGTGTAATTAGTAAACCCTTTCTAGTAGCAATTTCTTATAAGTTCTCAATCTTGACCATAGGCTCTTGAATGAGTAAAAATTAATATTCTCTTTAATGATCATTGATTTCAAACTTCTAACTGTTGAATTGTTGAGATACCTCTGACATTCCAACTAATGATCATTATCATTATTGGAGAGAGATTTGTGGAATCTGTTGGCCCCTGAATATTTTCAGGGATTTAATAACCAGTTTACTTGGTTGCTCCCATTTTCTTGCAGTTTTTTAGCTTCTTATTTAGGATTTCATGGAATTCTAAGTCTGTGTGTGTGGCTTTGAAGGTTGGAGTAATAGGGTTACTGCCTATATTCTCTTGGTCTGGAGTTACTATTCTTGAGTAGAGATTTTCATAATCAAGAGAGCAATTATGCATATAACCTTGATCAAGCTTCTGAATGGCTTCTATGACTTCCATATCTTCTGGAGTTTTAGTTTCTTGTATTTTGTTTTTAAGCAAACTGTAATTTGTTGTGGAATCTGTGTGAAGTTGAATTTTCTTGAATTTTCTTGTTGCTGGTTGTCTTCTATGTCATTTTGAGTAATTATAATTACCATAGATTTTATCTTTGGTTTGTAAACTTTGTTAGATATATCATTGTTTCTGGGTTTATTCTTGCTTTGATTTAATTATTCTCGGTCGTGAGTAGACAAATTGTTCTTGCTATTGATATTTACCTCTGTTTTCTTTCCCGTGAGATAGTTTTAAGCTTTTTTGCACACAGATTAGTTATGACCCATGTGATAACAGAAATCACAATAATGTAAAAGACTTTATAACTCAAAGATAACCAACAACCATCGTTACTGCCAAAACCTATCCATATGTTGTGATGCATTTTCTTTGAAACATCTAATTCTATTAGAGCGAAACAAGCCTTTTTATATGCTCTGTTTTTATCTGGAACGATTACTTTGTAAGGAACTCCAACTGAAGAAGCAACATCATCCATAATTGTGGTATTATACAGATAATCTGGTGCTCTTTCAATTCTAACCCAGACTAAAGAAATTTCACTTTCTTGTTTTATGTTGAATCTTGGCGTCCAACGCAAAATCCTCATCACAAAATTAACGATAGTCCAGACGCTTCGAGCCCAAAAACTACAAATGTCTTGTTTAAAATCGAATTCGAATAGGATATGTCTTGAATCCCAAATTTCAACATTGTAATCTCCTTTAAATTTAAAAGAGTTCATGAACTTATTTAACAATTTTTTTTAATAATCCATTGATAAATTTACTTATAAGAGTCGTTTTAAAGTTTTGAGCAAGCAAATCTTTCCCTCATTGGTAATAGTGAAGCGATATATGATCTAATTTATCATTGACTATCTCAAATTTAAATTTTGAAAAAATTAAATCATTCTTAGATTTCACAATATCAACTTATGCTCTTTTAATTTCATTCTTTGTAAATATCTATTCTTTGTTTTTTTAAAAACATGTAATTCCCCATCTTCAAAAGCTTCGTTGTTGTAGATTTTCATAAACCAATAAAAATTTAACTAAAAAATAGATTAGAAAAGGAAAGGAAGGCTAATTGAACAGATGAAAATCATCGAATTTTTATTCGGAATATACTATAACCCAATACTTTAGTATATCAACCTAATGCAATCCTCGTGATTCCCTATCATCCGTCCGCTTCAATAAATATTTTTTTACTTTATTTAATGCTACCCGACTAACTATGTGTGTCAGTAGCTATTTGATTTGTCTCAAGTAACTTATTAAAACGCCATCGTTTCAATCTTTCCTATGGTTTTTACTTTTCCCTTTTTCATTTGTTATATTTTAGAGCTAAAATTAATTAGTTTGATAAAGTAGTAATCAAAATTAAATTATACTCTTGACGTCAATCCAGAAGTGTCATCATACCTGATAAGGTATAATATCTATATAAGAAAGAGAAAGTATCTAACTATATTTAAACACTAGGAAAACGTTGAGGAGACGTAGTTTGATATGGGGTCGTTTGGTGGTAACGATTATGATCCAATTAACAACCAAAGGGTAGGGATAACTTATGATAGCGATTTTGATAAGGACAGAAAACTTAGGTTACCTTTAATACAATTACTAAAATATTAATTACAGCTGTAACCATAGGTTCGCCCGCCTAATTTCTATGTTTCAAATATATAAAGATGTAACAAACTTCTAAAAGGGTAGCCGAGTTGGTTGAGTATGGTATGTTTGTGACCAAAAATCATGAGTTCGAGTCCTTCTATATACACTTTTTCGGTTGAGCCTGTCATCTTGTGTGGTTTACCTTTTGGCGTTGGTTTGCAGGTTATCGCATCAGACTGAGGGTTTATCTTGTGCGCACTCATTGCACTCTGAGTAGCGGCTGCAGGTTCCCTCCGGAAAAAAATGTAACTATTAGTTTTAAGGGATTAGCCGAATTGGTGGAGTACGGTACCTTTGTGATCAAAGATCAGAGTTTATCCTGTGCGCGCTCATTGAGTAGCAGTTGTGGGTTCTCTCATTTAAAAAATGTAACTAGTAATTATATATGAAAAATAAATTATTTTTAAAATATTATTATTAATTGGGTTAAGTATTATTTAAGACCCAAAACCCTAACTATTATCAACCTAAGCTCCATATTTCATGTTTCTTTGAGAAAAAATTGTTTTAGTCAAATATTTACCATTTAAAACTCACTAATACCCATACTCACTTATACAAAAGTTTTTAACAGCCATACTTCGCTTTTTTTCTCAATTTTTTTCTCTCAACGTGAAAAGAACAGTGTCTTATTATTATAGGTGATGATCAATTTTTTATTCGATTTCTTGTTTTTTTTTGTTTTCTTATGATTTTGATTGTGTTTTTACTTGATTATGCGAAGATACTCGATTTGTGTATGTTTGGAAAGTCGAATTTGAGTTCAAAACATTTGTTTTCGTTAGATTTGTTTTCGTTCTTTACGTAGTCCGGAAAGTCGAATTTCCAATTAGTTTTTGAGTTCAAATCTGCTAATGTAGTTTATTTGCCGCATTGCAGTTAGTGCTTCGTTGATTTTAGTCTGTAGTATGTGTTTGTGAAATTTTTGGTCGTGTAACACATTTTTTGTTTTATTTGTAGGAGATACGAAACATGTTTGTTATGTACGTAATGATAGTTACTAAACGTGTATGTTTCTGGAATGGTAGATACAAAACATTTTTGTGATAAATGCAAAACGTTCTTACAAATAGATGCAAAACATGTATTATTTTTACTAGTAGATGCGAATCATATGTATTCCTTTGTACTAGTAGATATAAACCTATTTAGTGCTACTTGCGAAACATTTGTATTTTTTCTACTGATAGTTGCGAAACATATGTATTTTTTACTGTAATGATAGATTCAAAACCTGTCTATCTTTTTGTTTAATGCATGTATGTTATGTCTAATAGTAGATTGTGTATTTTTAAACTAAATGGAGAGCTTATAATTTATGATCTTGGTGTGTTTGTTGCGTTTGAAGATATTGTTAAATATGTTTTAAGTAGATATGATACGTTGGTTTGGGGTAATTCAAATTAAGATACTTTTGTGGTGATCAAGAAAATGTTATCTTAGGTTGTGATGGTGATTTAATTGCTTTGGTATCAGTTGCTGATAGTTTGAGTGTTTTGACTGTTATTATTAAAATTGTATGTGATGTTAATGTTGGTGATAATATTAAAGAAGCTGATCAAATTATATTTGAAGCTTCAAATAAAGACATTGTTTATGGAGAAACCCGGTGAAACTTCTCGTGTTAATGTTATTTGTCACAAGCACAAAGCACTTGCTACTGTTTGTTGGGTTAATGAAATTAGTGGTGTTGGGCAAGTCATTGAAGATGGTGCAGTAGGTTTAAGATTAGTTGTTAGTCGGCTCGCTTTACAAAAAGGTTTTACTTTTAAATATTTGCATAACAATAAACAATAATAAACAAAGAGTAACCGTTTATTGCATGAAAAAAGATTCAAAGGGATTTTTAGAGACTATATGCTAAACAAGAGAGGTCTACTGGCTTTATTATTATTATTAAAAAGTATGTCCAAACTCATACATGTGGGATTGGTTTTAGCAAAGAAAATAGAAAATATTTGTCATTGGATTTGATTGCAAACGAAATATGTGATTGTGTTAGGAGAAGAGTTGATGTTACAGCTACAAGCATGAAATCATTTTTTTTAAATGACTATGGTTTAGATATTTCTTACCGTATTTCATAATTTGCTTTAGAGAAATCTAAGAGGGTTTATATGGAGACCGTTCTACTTTTTATAAATTACTTAAGAATTATTTTAAGACATTGAAGATTCTTGATAGCAGCAGTGACTACATACTGGAGTATTCTTCAAAAACAAATGTTTTCAAGCATTGTTTCGTAGTATTTGATTCTTGTTATGGTTCCAATTCTTGTCGTCAAATTGTATTTATTGATGGAACCTTTTTAGCGGGGAAATATAAAGGAGTGTTAATGTATCAGTAAAGTGATAGATGTGAAACACTTATATCTAATAAGATAGATGTTTTACGTACATTATAAGTAAATTAATAGATGTAAAACTTCTTGTAATCAGTCATTTATAATATATTATATTCTATATATTTGTTGCAAGCATTTTGCCTATTGCATTTAGTATTGTTGCGGCTCAAGATACTGATAATTTGTTATGTTTTTTGGAGATGTTGAAACCCCATTTTCCAGATCGGCAAATCACATTTATTAGTGATCGTCATTTAGGTATTGTTAGCGTTGTATCTGCTATATTTCCAGATTGTCATCATGGATACTATCTTTATTATTTTTTAAATAATTTGAGGCATTTTTTAAGGGCTGCATTGACAGCATTTAAGGATAATATGGTTCAAATGTTTAATAGATCTAATTAGAACTTGTTTATCCAATATATGGATAAATTTTTTAAACAAGGAGGTGAGAAGGTTGAAATATTTTGTGATAATTTATCTCCCGACAAATATACTTGTGCTTTTTCAAATGCAAGAGGTATGGTTATATGGCATCTACTCCAACTGAGTCTTTTAACAATCAAGTCAAACAATTTTATGGTTTGCATATACTGGAGTTAATTGATAGGATTAAAGTTTTACAAATGAGTCAAATTTCGAGACGTTTTGGTGATGCTAAATGTTGGACTATCGATTTGTGTCCGGAATTTGATAAAACGTTTAAAGCTAATATAAAAGAAGGTCGTCCATAAATAGTTCATTCGTCTACTCCTCTTTTGCATGAAGTGTTTTTTTATCCTATTATGGTTGATGATATTAGTGTACGTACTTGTTCTTGTGGTAAGTGACAACATAATTGTTTTCCGTGCGCTCATGCTTTAGTTGCGTTATTTTTATATAGGTGCGGATCCTATGAAATATGTTGAGCCATGCTATTTTGTAAGCTCTTATTAGCTATAACTGCATTTACTACTTTTGGTCAAGCATTTACTTCAACAACTTCTTCAGATGTACTTCCTTCAGTTTTAAAAAGGAGAACTAGACGACCTAAGAAGAAACAAATTCCATCTAGAGGAGAATTAAGTATTCAATCTATAACATGTTCTCGTTGTTGTAAATCTAGTCATAATAGATGAACATGTGTAGACGCTTTATAAAATAAATGTAATTTTTGATAATTTTAGTTTTTCTGACGTTTTTTCTCATAATAAAAATATATTGGAAATGTTTTATTATAGATGGACTTGATAGATGCAAAACATTTTATTATATATGCACCTGATAGATGTGAAACGTTTAATAACCAAAAGAGATGGACTTGATAGATGCGAAAAAAAGCATTAACAAATATATTGATTTCTCTATATGCGAAACGTTGTATAACAAATTCATTTGTTTATGATAGATGCAAAACTGTTGAAAACAAAATACATGGGTTTGATAGATGCGCAACCCTGGATAACCAAATACCGAACATTATGATAGATGTGCAACCTTGGATAATTAAATATATTATATTGTGATAGATGAAAAATATGAGATAACTAAATACATTGTTTTGATAATTGCTAAACCAGCTCATAATTAACTATATTTTTTGTGGTGATAGATGCAAAACCTATGATAAGAAAAATACATAGTTTTGATAGATGGGTTAAAATATGTGTACAAACAGATAAATAAAAGGATTGAGTTCATTATGAAAGAAATGCAATACATGGTAAGTTCAATAAACCAGATACAAGGTTAAAGAAAATTAAAAAATCAAGTCTCCATGTTTAAACTCTGATTGAGTATCTTTTTAGTCAGATTCTCTTGTTCATTACGATCATAAAAAACATAAATTTACTCATACCCTTAGTTAAAACAACAAAAAATAAAACCAGAACCTTCCCTCTACCATCACTAGAGTCTCCTTCTTCCTCTTTGGAGTCATCTTCATCTTCGTCTTCGTCTTTGTCTTCACAGTCTTCATCTTCATAATCCTTGTGGTCCCGTTTCTTCTCTTCCTTTAAGAAGACATAAATATGATCCTCATTCGGATCCTCTTCGTATGCATAGAACCATCTTCATAATATTGTTCTTGATAAAAGGAACTGATACTATCATCTGATAATTCCTTTGTTGATGTTTATTTCCAGTTTTTGTTTGCTTCAGGCGAACGAGTTGGAGAACTGAAATCACTGTAAACAGAGTCATCCTCTGAAGAATAATTAAGATTTAGCATTTTTCAAATCAACAATTTTGTGTGTGTATGAGTACTGAAAGGAAGAACTGGACTTTATAGGATTAGTTAAATGGTTAAGAAGTTTAGAAGTTTAGAAGATTTTACAGTAATAATACAGTATCTTGGTTGATATTCGTGAGCTTTGTAATTAATACAATGTACTCCTGAGTATCTAATTTTTGTCAAACCATATAAGCAAATAGCCAGTCAAGAGTTTATTTGACAAAATAGTTTGGAGATTGGTATAATATATTAGTTACAAAAACATAATAATTCTCTAAATGATAACTGAATGAAAATAATTAAATCTGAAGATGAGAAACAGTTTCCAACAAAAACTAAAGACTAAAAGTAGATGCGACACCTTTTTTACAAATCAAATAATATATGTGAAACACGTTGTTTACATTTACGATAGATGTGAAACCTTGTTTACAAATCCAATAGTAGATGTGAAACACGTTGTTTACATTTGTTTGATAGATGCGAGATAGAGAGACAAATGATATGGTAGATGCGGGACACTCTATTTACATCTCTGATAGCTAAAACGTTTAAGAAGGTGAAAAATTTAGAAGGTTCGACAATAATGATATCTTTGTTGTTATTGGTTAGGTTTGTAGTTAATGTAATGTAATCATGAGAATATACTTTTGTCAAATCATATAAATAAATAGTTAATCAAATATAATTACTTGTTTAATGTTTGATTTGACATAATAGGTGGAAGATTGGTAAACTACTTAATTACAAAAACATAAAACTTCTCTAATTAGAACAGCAGATGGGAAACAGTCACCAACAAAAGCAATGACTTGATAGATGCAAAACACATACATAATGAAAGCTAGATGCGAAACGATGTTCACATTTTTGCTGGATGCAAAATGTTGTCTACAAACCACATAGTACATGCGAAACACTTTCTTTACATTTCCAATAAATGTGAAACCTAAACTTTTATAGTTGGTTTTCTTTGAGATATATTGATTGTAGACAAACTTTAAAACAAACCCTTATTACAAACATTACAAATAAAATTCCAAGAAATATTACAAAACATTATCAATATTACAAAACATCATCCTAAAATCTGTTAGTGTTAGTTTCATTAAGAAACATGTAAAACATTTATGCTCTTCTTAATGGTGCAATATTAAAAAAATTATGTAAGTCAACTTTTACATGCAAAACATAATCTTTGAAGCAATCGCAGACCATTAATCTGCATCAAGTGATCCAAGTCTTTGTTTAAGAATTTTTACTGTACAAATTACTTTTATGGTTGCTTCCGCTCGTAAAATGTTTTTGCATTGGAGGTGTACAATATTTAATTTAATAGACATATAAATAAACTAGATGATATATATATATTCTATGAAATTACATTAGAAGAGAGACAATTACTAATCTTTCTGCAGTTTTTCTTGTTGGATCTGTACGTTTGGTTATTGGGTTTAGATTTACTATTGTTTCATGTTCTACATCTATTACCAATAATGTCCAATTGTTAATATTACCATGTCAGGATTTTGTTAAAATTAGAATGAAGATGTAACATTCTATGATGCCTCGTAGCTTATCGTCAACGTATAGTGTTACATCCATATTTTGGTTTCGCATATGCTACATTAAAGTAGTAATATTTAGAAACATTTTATTGATAAATTAATATGTGTTGTAAAAGTATAATATTCTTACCATTACGCTTCCAGATAAGTATGTTACTGGTATAAATTCTCTTGGACTTCTAGCAACAAGTATCAAAAAATTATGTTGTTTAAGGGTGATATACATATAACCGTCGATTACCTGTGTTGTCAAAAGTAGAAGGTAAGAGTTTGTTAATTTATGTAATGGGAAGAAACGTAAACAAATTAAATGTAAATTTAAATTTTATCGTAGAGTCGATCTTATCTTTGTTTGCTATCTTCATCAAAGTACTAACAAAAATATTAGAAATTGGTACCTCTGGACATGACCATACTGTTTAACCATAATTATTTTTTCTAATTTGTAGTATTTCTGTATGTCAATTATAGTTGTTACTTTGTTTGTAAATGACCATTATTTTCTGGTAATTCTCATGTTAGGTAGTTCTTTAGATATTTGATGTTGAGTATGATTCAAACTTAGTTCAAACAAAGGCCGTTCATCCAACTCTTTCTGCATAAATGGGAAACAATTGAAAACTATAAGAGGAGACCGATGCAAAAAATCTACAAATACAATAGATGAGAAATAATGGAAACTCCGTTAGATGCGAAACCTAAGTAAGTTTGATAGATGATAAATCTATGTAATTTCAGTAGATGTGAAACCTATGTAACTTTGATAGATGATAAACCAATGAAACTAAACTAGATGTGAAACCTAAGAAAATGTGATAGATGAGAAACCTGTGCAATTATGTTAGATAAAAAAGTTGTGAAACTATGCTAGATGTTAAACAAGTAAAAATCTGATAGATGTGACATTAGTGCAGTATAATATATGCGAAAATAATGCAGTCACTTATTTTTCTCTTTTGTATATCTTTTTCAACTCTTATAATTTTGTTCTCAGTTGCAGGGTCTAAGTTACTGACTTGTAACGTTTGGATTTCTTGGACTTCAGAGACCTGATCCTTTACGAAAAATAAAATTGGACATTAGATGTGAAACACGTGTAAAAAAATTATTACAATTTTTTTTACATATAAGGCATAATGATTGATAGATCTGAAACATGTATCTTTGATAGATGCTAAATATTGTATTATACAAAACCAGCATGCAAGTGTAGGATACAGACATTAAATATATAAATACCGATAATATTACAGTATTTAAGCAAAAAATAAGATAATAGACAAATATATATATATAAAAATACATAGGGTTTTTAAATAGGTTTTGTTAATTTTGGGTTATTTATATCACCTATTTGTCCACAACATCATCCTTGGTCATTTTAGATTCCTCAGCAACATCTTTGGTAACTCTAGATACTTCAGCAACACTCTTGGTCCCTTCAGATACTTCAGCTACACTCTTGGTCCCTGTATGCACTTTAGCAACAGATTCTTTAGCGACGTGAACAACAACATTAATGTCTTTATCTTGTTCTTCCATAACAACATTTACACCAGCAGTAATATCAGGATTTTATTCTTCCATAACATTAACGTGAACAGAGGGATCATCTTGCTTTTCAACCCCAACTTTAGTAGGAGTAACAAGGTTCTTTTCTCCAGTAACAATAAGGTTTGATGTATCGACATCACTATTAACGGGGGGATCATCTTTCTTTTCCACCCCAAAAATTCAATAGGAGTAACATGCTCATTTTCTACAACAACAATAATTTCAGAAGTAACACTATCAACATTAACAGGAGGTCATTTTGGTTTTTAAACTCAACATCAATAGGAGTAATATGCTCCTTTTCAACAACGACAACATCCTTAGATGTAGCAGCAGCAACATCAAGCTCAGCCACAACAACATGGTCATCTTCAACAGCAACAACAATGTTAGGATCCTCTTTTTCCACACCATCTTTATTGTTTTCTTGTTGTGGAGGTGTAACCTTGTCTTCAACAAGAATATTAGGTGTTTTGTATTGGTTTCAACATAAACAATAGTGGTTTTCACTACAATATTAGATGTTGTGTCAGCATGTTATGTTTTTTTATTTTATTCAGTGATTGTTGGGCTTGATCATTCAATCTATTTCTTATTGCATAATTTTTTAGGATCTATTGAGTTGTTTCTTCAACTTCATCATCTATGTTTGACTTCAACATAGACAGTTTAAGTGTGTTTTGTAGGCCAACCTCAATGTCCAGCTCTGCATCAGTTTTCATTTGTGTAATGATTTTTTTTTTTCGAGTTTCATTTGTAGTTCTTCAATTTGTTCTTGAAATATATTACGTTCTAATTCAATTTGCTCCATTTTTTCAACTGTTGATAAGTCAAAGCTCTGGCTGGAGACAGGGTCTGCTTGTTCTTTTGGTGGGGTTGGGGCTAAGGCTGGGGCTGATGGTATGGTTGGGGTTGGGGCTGAAGCTGGGTCTGGTGGTATGTTTGGGTATGTGCAAAACCTTTTATATAAAATGATAGATGCGTAACCTTAACAAATTTGATAGATATGAAACATAAATAAACGTGATAAATACGAAACCTTTTCATAATATTATTCACGCTAGATGCAAAACCTTATCATCAGATTATTCTTGATAGATGTGCAACCTTAATAAGCATGATACATGTGAAATCAAATCTAAATGATAGTTGTGAAACCTTAATAGATCTGATAGATGCAAAATATGAATTAAAAAGATAGATGTGGAACCTAAATAGAATGATAGATGTGAAACGTTAATTAAATGATAGATGCAGAGTTTTAAGAAAACATGATAGATGTGCAACGTGACTTAAATGATAGATGCGAAACCTTTAGTAATCATGATAGATGTGGAATCTTTAGTAATCATGATAGATGTGAAACCTACATTTAAAAAAATACATGCGAAACACATTATGATATTATGGATGTTAGATGCGGAACATATAGTAAATATGATAAAAAAAAGATTTTTACCTTTTCTCTTGCCGGTACTTTTTTCAACCATCTGTTTTCAGCGATATTGAATTCTTCTTTCTTGCAATAGGTGCACGTCTTCCTGTACTGTCTTTTGTTTGTTCAGATGACCAATTTCTACCAGTAAAGTTTTCTCTTTTACATCATTTACTGGTGTTCTTCTTCGTGTTGCCGTCTTTTTACTTCTTGTAACTTTTGGACGTGGTTGAACAATCTATTGGTTTATTGTTTTTTTGCTATCACTAGAATCTGTTGCGGATGGGTCTTGGTGCGTACCCCAATGCAAACCATCATCATCTTCGATGAGGTTTACTTGTTCAAAATTGTGTGGTGGAACATCATCATATTCTTGAGAAATATCATTATTTTCTTCTTGTATTTAGAACTGTCCTCCAAATTATTATTCTTCTTTTGTTAGTTTCAATTCTTCTTCCAGAATCTACAAAATTATTAAAATGTTATAGTAAAGATATATATATATATATATATATATATATATATATATATATAATGTGAAACTTGGAAAAAAACATCGCGTAAAAGACATCAACTTTTCTTGATGTCTTATCAGAAAAGTATTTCCTTGTTATCTTTTATTTTTCTTCGTCTTCTAATTCAGAAAAATTAGGTTCAAAACTCTTGGCTTGTTGTGGCATAATTTTGTTTCCATGTTTTAAACGAAACATGATCTTTATTTCATGGTTTGTAAGCCGTAAAACTTTTCACACAACTTAAATGATTTGTTTTCGTCATCATATGTCATTGCTATCTGCTCAATTATATCCCAGTTTTCTTTTGTACGTAGTTTTCTTGGTTCGAAGATCATAAGTTTCTTTTAAAACTGAGGAAAATGGTGTCTTCTTTGCTGCTTCTATATGTTCTGGCCTCACTTTTGTATCTTCCATATGTTTTAATAGTTCCAAGAGGGTTGACCTGTAGAAACATGTTTTTGGTGCCATTTTACGTGTAAAAGCAATAAATGAGAAAAATAGATCAGCTATGATAGATGCAAAATTATTGGAAGTTATATAAGTGATAGATGTGAAACATATGCAAATTTGAAACTATTCTAAAATCGATAGATGTGAAACCTATGTTAATGTATATGAACTAAAACAATGATAGATACGAAACCTATGTTAATGTATAAGCACTAACACACTGGTAGATGTGAAACATATGTTAATCTATAAATAATACAATGTGATAGATGCGGAACCTACGTTAAAGATGAACCAATACACACTGATAGATGTGAAACCAATAAAAACCTGTAATTACGGCAAAATGATGGTTGCGAAACCTATAGAAATGTATAAGCACTGACATGCTTATAGATACAAAACCTATGTTAATCTATAACCAATACAAACTGATAGACGCTAAACCTACATAAAAACCTGCAATTATGGAAAAATGATAGTTGTGGAACCTATAGAAATATAAAAAAAGCATGTTTGAATTGTAGTAACAATAGTAAGGCTATTTGGACACGAAATTGTAGGTTGTTTAAGCAGTTACTATGAGCGTCTCGTGTCTCGCTTTAGCGAGACACAAGTAAGCGTATTAGTTACTGGAAAAAAATTGAAAATAGGTATAAATGAAGTAATGAAGAAGATTTATCACACAAAACAGATGCAATTCACACAAAACAGATTGATTATCGCTAAACTAACTCAAAAACTTGAAAAAACATGACAATGAAATCCTAGGTTTTTCAAATGTGCTAGAATTAAACTATTTTCCAAAGAAAAACAATATCGAACTTACTGATTTAGCGTTGTTATAGTTGTTGAATGTTTGAATCTTCGATCGGAATTCGAATGCAGTTTAACCAGTGAATTCGTCGGTGAAATCACATTTCGGTTAATTCGATCGGGAAATTTATAAAAGTTAAATAGTCACGAGGATAGAGAAATAGAGAGGATTGAGGAGGGAGAAAAAAGGTTAATGTGGTTTCAAAACAAGTATTTATATCGGAGGTATTTTGGAAGGAAATTTGTGAAATTTAATAGGTCGTTATTAGTAATAGTTTTGTGTAACAGATCATATATGGTATGTCTCCCTTATTAAGTTTTTGGTTGATTATGGGTGGGTAATTAGAGATGATTAAATAAATTGATTTGTTTAGTTAAGTACGAGTGTATATTTTAATAATTGTTAAATTATTTTATACACAATTATATATTGGTGAAAGAATCTAGTAGTACTGATTTGGTTATGGAAAATAGAAGAATAAATGTGATATTAGTTTATTTCAATTTCTTACATTATTCTAGGGTCTTAATCTTTTTATATACTATATTCATAATACATTACTTCATTCATTCCTAATAATTCTCCATTTTTAGTTATCTTGATCGTGGGTTCATGCTCTACTCTCACTTCTTAACGATGCCTTGTTGCTACTTTTAATGGTCTTATTTTTCGTAACAACCATTCGGCGTCGGTCGAGGTATGTATCTGCTTTCACACGGTTGACGTCTGATCCTTCTGTCGATGGACTTTCTTTGTGATGTACTATCGATGTTACCTCGTCACAATCTTCGTATGGTTCTGCTTTCACACGGTTGAAGTCTTGATCCTTCTGTCGATGGTATTTCTTTGTGATGTACTATCGAGGGTACCTCGTCCCAATCTTTGCATACTGTCTGTTGTATGGTTATGCTTTAGCAAGTACTCTTCGACTATCGCTTCATAGTTGAAGGTACCTCATCTTAACCGATGGGTATAAACCAATAACCGAATTATACCTTATCGTATATAGTTTATGAGTTATTTATAAATATTTTAAATTCGTTAAAATATTTATTAAATAAAATGATCGGAAATTGATCTAGATATAAAATTCAAATCATAAAAATAAATCAAAAAATAAATAAATAGATAAAATAAAAAAATATATATCTAAGACAAAATAAACAAACATAATTTGTACGCAGCACTACATAACACAAAACATTTTACATGTCATTTTTTATTTTGACACATCATTTAAAATTTCGTTAACATAACAGTACTGAACAAATGGTTTTAGAAAATTAAAAATTAATAAAAAAATAGATATTTTTTTATAAGATTTTTTTTAATTATTAAATTGAAGAATACATATAAATACAATATTAGGCTTATAGAATAAGATTATACAGGTTTTAATTATTTTCTAAATTTATAATATTAAATAATTTTTTATTTAACCACCTTTGTTTACTTATAATCTAAGTTCTTAGTTGTTTGTATCGAAATTTACAAAGTTTGTTCTATATCAAAAGAATATTTATAAAAGACATAAATAATATATCGATCCATATTATTATTTTTAAAAATTATATATAATGCGGATCTTTAGTTTCAATTTATCCACCAACATTTTCAGGATCCACTAACGAAAAATATACGATATATTTTGTACATTTTATTTTTTAAATATTTTTTAAAACATTTTTATTTATTTTGGATTAATCATAAAATTTGAATTTTAAAAATAAAATAAATTAATAGCTATAATAAAATTAAAAGACATGTTTCTATAAATATAAAACATTAAAATTCATCATTTAAGAATTTTCCATTTTTATCATGCGTGATAAAATAAAATTACATTGTTTTTTTTAAATTGTACATTTTAATTTATAGCTATAACTCTGTAAATTGTATATTTATGATTTATAAAGTAAATAAAAATTAAAACATTCAAAATATAACCTAAAATGTAAATTATTTATTTTCAATATGCTTTAAGTAATTATTTTTATAATAATAGCTTTTGGGTTCATAAGAAATTTGATTTTTTTTTTTTAAATTCTCATACATTCTTACTTTTACAAATAGATATACAAAGTTCTCATTTGAGAAATTATAACTAAATTATCATTTTGTAAATTTGTCATATAGTTTCAAAAATTTATTAACATATTAAAACCTTAAAAAAGTCTTACATGGTTTGAAAAATTACAACTCAATTAAAATTTGTAATTTTATCATTTTTGTACGGAAAAGTTAACAAGAGTTTTAGCTTTTCTATATAACTAATAAGTTAGCTAAAATCTTCACAATGTCTTGATGGTTAGAAAAACAATAATCAAGCTTAGAAAATCAAATATTCTGAAAAATTATAACGTTATTTGAGAATTTTATGACGAATAATAAGGTCTATAAATTATAATATTTAAAAACTTATTTTCTACTTGATCATGCTATAATAATAAAAAATTATTTGAAAACTTCACAACATCTTGCATGACCATGGTTTGCATATTTATAACGAATTAAAAAATACGATTTTTTTGAATGGCCATGAGATTAATAAAACAAGTTAATAATTTCACAACGTCTTATCTCTTATCTGCTATGAAAAATAATAATCAAATTGAGAACTTTATAAGTTTTAAATTGGTCTATAAAATTATAACCAAATTTGAAAACCTCTGTACTAGCTTGGAAAGTCATAAAATAGTTAAAAACTAGTGAAATTGTCACATGGTCTCGAAAGTTAAACTAAATTGTAAACTTATCTATATAATTAATAACATATTTAAAATATGCATATTGTTTCAAATAAATTAGAATTTAAAATATAACATGAATAAATGATGTATTATACTTAAAAACATAAATGACAACAACAATATTAAAAACAAAAACAAATGAGTTTTATTTTTAATATTTATAAAACTTGAATTCAAGCAAAAATATATAGATCGACATTCTATTGTTCATGTAGCCTATTTCAATATCGCTCATGTTGTTTGAATTGTTCATGTTGTGAATGAGTCGAATAGTGCCTTGACAGTGTACTGTGTCCGGCAGTTCGAATAGTGCCTTGACAGTGTACTTTGTCCGGCAGGACAGTGTGATAATGATATTGTCCAATCACTTCAAAAGAGCTAGTCTAGTGGTATGAGCCCATTAGGCCCATAGTCTAGTAAGTCTATTAATTCCCTATAAATAGATTACTAGGGCGACACAAAACACAATCTGAAATCTGTAACCTTTTCTATCATAGTGAAACTCTTTTCTCTGGCGGCGCCCGTGGACGTAGACAATTGTCGAACCACGTTAAATCCTGTGTTTCATTTAAATCTTTCATTCGCATATATTCTGTGCTTGAGCCATTTTGTGATAATTGCATAGTATTTTATAACAAAATTGGTATCAGAGCACCTAGATAATTTTAAATCAATTATAATGGACTTGGAGAACATAGATATCAATATTGAGGATGAGGATCAAGCTTTGTTTGTATTGAGATCGTTACCAGCTCCCTATGAAAACTTCGTAGATACCATTATGTATGGTAAGGATAAGTTATCGCTAGCAGATGTCAAAGGGGCACTGAAATCAAAAGAGATGAGACAGTTGCAGCCAGACAATCAAGCTGAAGGGGAAGGTCTTATGACTAGGGGAAGATCTAAAAGCAAAGCGAGTTCTTTAAGAAGGAAGAACTTGAGGTCCAAGTCAAGGGTGAAGCACTCAAACTGTTATGAATGCGGTGAGCAGGGTCATTATAGGAGAGATTGTCCGAAACTGAATGGTAAGAAGGGAAATCAAAAGGAAAATGCAGCAAACATTGTTGAATGTGTGAACGATTCTGACGATAGTGAAAACAGTGGTAAAGGAGATGTATTGTCCGTGAGTTCATACTTTGGGCAAAACTCTTGTGTACTTGATACTGGCGCTACATATCACATGTGTCAGTTCAAGCAGTGGTTTGATACGTACAAGCCAATGCAGGGAACTGTCTATTTAGGGAACAATCATTCGTTGACTGTTGGTGGTATTGGTAACGTCAGAATCAGAATGTTTGACGGGGTTGTTAGAATCTTGACGTGCTGGCATGTTCCTGGGTTAAAAAGAAACCTGATTTCTCTTGGGACTCTAGACTCTCGGGGTTACAAGTACCATGCAGAAAATGGTGTAATCAAAGTGACAAAAGGCTCAATGGTATGCATAAAAGGTAGTTTGCAGAAGGGTCTTTACATTCTCCAGGGGAGTGTTGTTATGGGCGATGCTCGACACTAGTATGAGGCCTTTTTGGTAGTGGACCAAATGCAAAGCCGTGAGGGCCTTCGGGTGCTAAAGCGGACAATATCATACTAGTGTCGAGATCGGTTGTGTTCTTACTTATATACGGAGGCGGAATATGCGGACCAGACCCGTATATTCCCTACATGTGGTATCAGAGCTCCAGGCCCAAACAGTACGCGATGTGGTGGGTGATGTGGGTGAAATTCTCATTAATCGAACATGATGAATTAGTAGCCATGCTCAAGATCCTTGTTTGGAGTGCCCGTGGCTTATCAAGCAGTGTGGCTTGATTTGAGGCTCATCAAGCATTGTGGCTTGATTGAAGAGATCCTCGTTTGGAGTGCCCGTTGCTCATCAAGCAGTGTGGCTTGATTGGAGTGTATCAAGACGGTGGTACTTGTTTGGAATGGCGCTAAGGAACAAGGCAGGATGGTCGAGATCAGATAGATCCGCTATAAAGGCTCTAGAGATCAGGCAGCCCCAACCTGATTAGAGTGAGCGGATGGATGTCAATTGAGAGGAGGCTAAAGTGTACCTTGTTCGAGAGGAGGATTTGTTAGGGTAGCGACCAAAGTTCCACATCCCACATCGGTTAAACATGGGAAGGATCAAGGGTATATAAGTAAGAACATACCTCAACTAGCATGAGGCCTTTTGGTAGTGGACCAAATGCAAAGCCGTGAGGGCCTTCGGGTGCCAAAGCGGACAATATCATACTAGTGTTGAGACCGGTTGTGTTCTTACTTATATACGGAGGCGGAATATGCGGACCCTAATTCACAACACCGATATTCCCAACAGTTCATGTAACCTATTTCAATAGAGATCGTATAGTTTGTGTTCTTTTAATTGTTCATGTAACCTATTTCGATCGGCCTTCTATTATTTATCTTTATAATATTTTATTTATTTTTTTTCTTTAATCGAAACAACTTTAAGTTACTCCAGTCATGAAATACTATGCGTTTATGAATTTTTTGGATCGATTTTATTCTAAATATTTGTTATTTACTTACTTACTCTCTAGATTTTTCAGTTTGAGGAATTTAATTGTAAAAATATGTTTCCAGCTCTTTGTCAATGTTTGTATGTATGCATCCATAAGGATTAATAATACAAACACTTTTAAAACTGTAATGGTATATGATATAATCTTACTTTAATCGTATAAGTTGTAGTTGCAATTATTTAATTGCATAATTTTTTTATTTTATGTTTCCTTGATTGAAAACTTTATGAATCAACAAATTTTTTTTACTTAACTCGATGCATTTGTATTTATTTGATAATTGATTGAAAGTTATTGAATATACTAATTTGGTGTTTGGTATTACTAGTGAATTTGTAGGTTTGGTTGAGATGAATGTCCAAATAATATGATTATGTGAAGAACGAGTAAGCTTTTATTTATTTATTTTTCGTAATATAAATATGTGAACGTTTGATGGAAATTATCCATAAGTAGTAAATATGTAATTTGATATGATGAAATTGAGTATTATATTATTTTTTTGAAATTATGTTACAAGATTAACAAAAGACTATGTGCAATTCAACTCGAGTTGATTCTTTTATTCGATATTCTAATAATGTTTTAACATGTTGATTTATATTTTTACTTGACCTTCATAACATGTTATGTGTAAGGTATTGAAACCTAAGTTCGGCTAACTAAAATTAAAATTTGGTTGTCGTCAGTGTGCCTCACCATAGATAAATGCTTAATAAACTTCCAATTATGATGGAAATGGTTGAGAATGAGTAAAATAGTCACGAAACTTTAATAATTGGTGATATATGATATCTATATATGTTTATGAGGATTTTTGTGTTGACAGTGATTTTTGTGTACACAATGTTTTATGTTCACGATAATTTATATGTCCATAATTCTTCTTTTATTATGACTTAATAGTCGGGTTATTGGACTCGTTATAGTTATTATCTAGAAAACCATTATATGTTGTATGTTTAATATTATTTAAGGTATTGAAACCTAAGTTCGGCTAACTAAAATTAAAATTTGGTTGTCGTCAGTGTGCCTCACCATTGATAAATGCTTAATAAACTTCCAATTATGATGGAAATGGTTGAGAATGAGTAAAATAGTCACGAACCTTTAATAATTGGTGATATATGATATCTATATATGTCTATGAGGATTTTTGTGTTGACAGTGATTTTTGTGTACACAATGTTTTATGTTCACGATAATTTATATGTTCATAATTCTTCTTTTATTATGACTTAATAGTCGGGTTATTGGACTCGTTATAGTTATTATCTAGAAAACCATTATATGTTGTATGTTTAATATTATTTAAATAGACTCATATGGTTATTAAAAACATCATTTGAAATTTTGTAACCTTCGTAGAGTATAGTGAAACTCTATATTACGACGATGTTCGTAGACGTAGACATTATTTTTGAATCACGTTAAATCTCGTGTCCTTTTTTATTCATTTTTTATTCTGTTTTGTGTATGAGTATTTGTAATAAATATTACATCTATATTTATGAAAAAAAGGTATCAGATCTCTCGAGCGAGACTAAATGCGATATGGGTGAAATTCTAAAATGTCAACCATTATACACCATTCATACTCAATATGAAAGATCTGTTGTAACGCTATATGATTCATACGCTATGGTTTGATTACAATGATCATATATATTTGTTCAAAACATCTGCATGGCTTATGCGGTTAACTGTGGCATAGCCTGATTAGAGTGATCAGAAAGTCAACTGAGAGGATGCTAAATTTGTACTTTATTCAAGAATAAGATTATTAGGTGCGACCAAAGTCCCACTTCGGTTAAAACATATCTACACTTGTATGAGGTCTTCTATAAGCTGCTTACAATAAAACTTTTTTCTGTGGAATTAAGTTAAAATCTTCCTTTGTAATGTAAGATTTTTGAAAGAATATGAAGAATACATTCCCGATGTAGATAAAATAATATGATATGACAAAGATGATCTACAAGAAAAGGCTATATGTTGGTTATTAATCAGTGCAAAAGACAATGTTCTTCACGTCATTAATGGTGAGAAGATTGTTTTATACACATTGAATAAGTTAGGAAATTTTTACTCATAAAAATCAGTTGTGAACCGATTATACTATAATAAACGCTTTCAATATTTCAAGTTGAAAAATAGTAGGTTAATGATATAACATCTTGATAAATTTAAGTCGATTATCACGTATTTAAAGAATATCGATATCACAATCGGTGATGATGATGTTCAAATCTTTTTTCGTTTTGAGATCATTACCAACTTCATATGAGAATTCCATGAATATCATTATGTATTTTAAAGACCAGCTATTTATGGTTGATGTCAAATGGACATTGAAATCAAATGAATTGAAATAGTTGCAGCCACACAATCATGCAACAAGAGAATGTCTTAGGACCAGAGAAATATCTAGAAGCATAGTGGGTTCTCCAAATTAGAATAATTGAAGAAGATACAAATCAAAATCCAAGAATTAAATTTTTTATTTTATTTCCGGAGGGAACCCGCAACCGCTACTAAATGAATGTGCACAGGGTAAACCAACACAGACAGACTGAAATCACGAGGTAAAAAACATAGAAGGAAGGCGAATCGAAACTATGATATGGAAATCAGAGTATGAAGATTCAATCCAAATATGAACAAAAGAAAACAAGAACAACATCGATGAACAAAAGTTTCGAATTACCGAAAAGAAAACAACTCGAAGAAAATATTGGCAGACGAAAAGTTGAATAAGGGAATGCATGCAACCAAACACCTTTCTAACAAAAAAACATATGAGACACTTGAAATATGATGGAAAAAACGACATCGAATCATCAAATTTGAATTATCATTTGGAAACTAAATAAAAATATAAATAATAATAAGTAATATACAATTTGTTGCTCCTTGAATATTTTTTTTCTTTTATTTATCACACTAAAAAAATGTATAATTTAAAATTAAATAAAATATATTAAAATATTAATATTCATTGTGAAACATGGATTTTAAAAATGATAAAAGACTTAATACTTGAAGAGGAAAAATCATGTGACTAATAATAATAATTATAATGGAATTGCTAAAAAAAGCCGAAACTACTCCACGAAGTCATTTTTTTTACTACTCCATGAAGTTATTTTGTTTGACGATTTTACATACGAAATCTTATAAATAGTCAAATTTACTCCGTGAAGTTACCATAATTTCAAAAAAAATCGAATTCTCTACATTCTCTCAAAAAACAATTTTTTAAAAAACCTACATAAAAAATTAAAATTAAAATTAAAACTAAACCTAAACTATGCATAAACCTAATCTAAATTATAAATAAATTGTTAATAAATCTAAAGTAAATTAAATCTATACCTAAAGCAGCCAAACCAAAATCTGAACCCCTCTTCCCTCACCTCACACTCACACACTGATTTTAGGCCAAAACCCACACTCATAACTGCCAAACCCGAAACCCATTTTTAGCCAAACCAAAATCGGAAGCTTCATCGAAATCTGACCTAACCCACGGCCAAGCAGACGCCGCAATCCACCATGAGAAGTTTGAACTGGAATCCCGAATCGGAAGCCTCGTCAATACGCCTAAAACTACTGTAAATTGAATATTTTGGTTTATTTAGGTTGTATAGTGTCTATTAGGGTGTCAATTAGGTTATAAAATGTCGAACAGGGCGTGGTGTGATTGTACAGAAGGTTGGAGCTTCGTCAATGGCGTTTGGTATTCTTCGCCATACGGGGTTTTCGAACACTATGTTTACGCCAACGTGTGACGTGTGTTTCAACCCCACGCCATCGTTATGACGTAGGCAGCTCCGGTCGCCGGAGTAACCCAAAACCAATATATTCTTGTTGTTTGAAGTGTATATTACGTGTTTATACTGTTAGTTTCTTTATTGACGCTTTCGAATTGACATTCGTATTTTGAACCATCCTTGACATTTCGTACTTTTTTATTTCAGGTTATGGATCCCAGTGACACTTCTGCGTCCACTGATTGATCTCGGACAAAGAGAGCAAAGAAGCGGACTAGTGTACGCACAACTGGCCAACCCGTTTTAGTAGCCGACTCAGCGGTTCTGATGGAGGAGCTGCATGCTTCCGAATCCAGTTCTGCTTCGGCTTCCCATGGAGGATGTCATCCTCCCCCACCTAGAGGGCAACATAGAGCTTCTCCCCCCTCCAGACTGCCATCACTATTTGGCGAGGCATTCACTGTCCACGCTGCATACCACCTTTGAATGAGAGATGTAATATTTACATTTGCAGTTCATATTATACTTCGGTTGATTTTTACTATATACTAATATTGATAATGAACATTTTTAGGAACGCGAGATGCAGCTACACGCCCATTATCCCACCCATAAAGGTTGGAGTTTGGCCGCACAAAATAGGGTGTGCGCCGTAGTTGATGGCACTCTTTTCAGTAGACTCATCGAGCCGTTCTCGTGCATGTACACGCAATCCAACAGGACGGAGGTTTTTTTTAGCGGTGGTATATGGAAATAAATAGTTTCCATTTTTCATTCGGTGAGATGACGATCATGCTCGACGACGTCCACACCATTTTGGGACTCAAAGTTTAGAGTTAGCTTGTTGTTTTCCCCGTTATATTAGACAAGTCTATGGCCATGCATGAGGGCGTTGATCTACTTTCGGTGGACGAGGTATCGTTAATGATGGAGGTTGAGAAATGCAAGGGCATCAGTTTGTGGTTTAAATGGCTCTGAAGTAGGTTTGGTGGGCCAGTATTCTGCGACGACAACCCTGAACTCACTGATCGTATGGTACATGCAGCTGCGCGCGTCTATATATTACATATGTTTGCAACGTTCTATTCCCCGAAAAGAGTAACATGTGCGTTAATTTCAAGTATTTATTTATGTTGCGCGATTTGACTGAGGAGGGTGTCGGACGTTACACATGGGGTAGTGTCATGCTTGCTTACTTGTATCATTATCTGGGTAAGGCCTCACTTCACGAGACCAAGACTATGGTCGGATGTATCGATTTGCTGGACACGTGGATACGGAATCATTTTTTATGGTCCGTCCTGTTACTCGTTCCACTTACACCGAGCGCCAACCCACTATTTCAAGATGGAATACAGCTGCCGCAGTTTATGACTCCTGGACGAAGTCAAACCTTCGGATCACCGTCAACAACTTGCAGGAGACAAATGTAAGTCTTATTATTGAGTAATGACAGAACTGTCTTATAATTTAACTTACTGCGATAGTTAAATAAGATAGAATTATTTTATAGTTTAACCTAGTCCGATAGTTGAATAAGGTAGAACTAATTTATAGTTTAACCTACTACAATAGTTTAATAAGGTAGAACTATTTTATAATTTGTCGTGTGTTGTGTTGGTTAGGTTTATTGGCATTTATATGTGTTTGTGTACGTATTGGTTTGTATTGGAGATACTGTTCGATCTTTATTGTGCGATACGCGATCATTTTCCGTTCAAAATTATAGCATGGTTTCAAGATGTCATCTACGGTGTAGAGCACTCGCATGCATACTATCTGGAGTGGGTGTTGAAGAAGTTTTGCCGTGTTCGGAGGATTATCCCGCATCCGTTGTTGAAGATGCAGTCGAAGTCGAAAAGAAATCCGAAGACGATGGCATATGCATTCGATGAGGATAGTTGGGAGGACTGGCGACGAAACCGTTTAGAGGAGGTTTTCAAGGGAGATTTAATGAGAGACGAGATGGATTATTTTTTTACTCTTGATTACCTTATGTTTTGTTAGAAAGTTAGCTGGTTCAACCTCATCAACCACTGCAATCTACTCGCTCGATGACTATGTTTATGAGGATCGGGAATGAGCTATCATTTGACATTTGCGTGCTGGTATGCATGAAATCTGGTTATTTTCTAGAGTTGGTGAGTTTGACTATGATTTCGATCGTTTGGCTGGGGCATACGAGGATGTAGTGTCTATTTCCAGGAGACTTGCTTAGACATTACGTTTTCATTTTCAGGTTGTATGTTACTATTTATGATATTTTGCTGGTTCAGTGTTCGTTATTTTGGTATGATACTTTATGATCGTTGTTAGTTACTTTGATGGTTCAGTTCTTGTATGATACTTTATCATTGTTGTTAGATATTTTAATGTCTTATTTTGGTATCTTGTTAGAGTTATTTTGGTATCTTTTTTATGATTGTCGTTACCCTTCTTACCACCATTACTGAAAAAATGACCCGGTACATTTTTTCAACGTAGCATTCGAAATTTTCGTCCTATTAGAGGTCTGATTATTGAAATGCGTGATTTTGTTAGTATATACGTGAACAAACCTCTTTTTATAAAGCATAATCCACGAGTCGTTGACATAATCGACCGCCTTATCTTACTCTTTGAACACCGGCCGCCAACCTCTCGTTCATCACGTCAACGGTAGTGGATGAAACAACGTCATTCCAAACCGCCAAAAACTTATTAAACACCTTCCCATCTTCAAACAGTTCTTCAGTTTTCCCGCTAACAGTCTTGTTGATATGCCACTCGCGTAACATGTGACTAGCGCTAGGAAATATTTTGTCGATGCTATTCATCAAGGCTAGTTCACGGTCCGTAATTATAACACAAGGCAATTCACAATTATTCTCATCCATTACCGTTTTCAAGCATCCTAATGCCTATTCGTAGTTGTCTTGTTTTTCACTCACCATTAACATGAAATTAATGCAAAACGTTTTGTTGGTCGATGTTACCTCGACTACTTTGATCATTCCGTAACGATTAATTATATCTGCTATCCGTGATTAAAAAGCGTGGTAAGGTCCATAGTAAATCAATACTAAGCGGGTGCGCGAAAAAATAGATCGGTTATAACGTTAGAGCCATCATTGTCGTCTGTACCCAATACTTGTACTTGTACAATTATAATTTAGCTAACAAGCATTGCCTTTGGGATCGACCACCGTTTTCAACCATCTTCGTTCTTTGACGGTGATTGTAAACGTGACAGATATTTGAAGCATTCTCCGAATCAGCCTTCTTCAAAGCCCAAAATATTTGTCGCGAACTTGTTTCGTTCACCGTCAAAAGATCAACGAGCTCTTTTTCCTTCCATTTTAACTTAGACCATTGCAAATGTCCTTGGGCATACTTAATCGGTTCGTCGTTGTGCTTGCTGGAAAGGACGTTAAGAGCCCACTTATCGTCGTCTTTTACCGGATTGCCTACCAAATGAAAATGACAATTTATTCTTTTGCTACCGGTAGCCTTACGCTTACGGTCGCACTCTTTAGCGACCGACTTAAAAATTTCGGATCGCTCGCACCGATAATCTACTCCCGGTGTTCTCCCTCTTTTTCCAATCTCCTTAGATGCTAGGTTAAAGAAAAACCTAACTACTTTCTCGTACTTTTTACCCATTCGGTCATCGAGTCTAAGTTATACTCGTCGTGAGTGGTGAATTGATGAGTGTAGTCCGAAACAAGCGAAATTTCGTATTGGGTTACCTCCTGAATATGTAAGAAGTAGAAAAGTCAATTAAACTGGCATTCTGGATTAGTCTACGCCATCTCGCCATGGGTATGGTGAAGAACACAATCACTACGCGATCCACTGGCATAACCAACCCACTGGACGCCACACATGTGGTGAACTAAAAGGCCCATACGCCACAGGATGACTTGGTGATTGTGTTCTTCGCCATTATTGTTGGCGTATGCCACAAGACTGACGCAAATGTATAGCGAAGAACACTAAAACGTGTTTTTTTTTTTCAAATATGTTTTTCACAAAAAATAAGAGGGAGGAAGTAATATACCTCCTCAGCGTCCATGCTTCTCTGCGTGGAAAGTGGTTACGACTCTTTTCTAGTCATGTTTTGAAGGTTTTGAAGTTTTTGAAAAAAATGAGTGAATGGATTTTTGAGTGTATGTTTTTGGTAGTTTGGAGAATATGAATTATGGTTGGTGTTTGAAATTGTGTTTGTAATTTCATGAAGTAATTTGGAATTCTCAATGACATGGGTTGTAATTTATTAGAGTTTAAAAAAAAATTGGATTTTTTGTCTAGTGGCAATTTTGTAAATATTAAAAAACATAAAAAGACGACTTCGCATAGTAGTTTTGATTTTAAAAAAAATTCTAATTATAATAATAAAATAACAAACAGTTAAAACAAGATTAAAACGTAATGTATGTTTGGATGTTGTTCATTAGAATTTGGTACTAAGCCTTTATACTTATCTTTTAATCATCCGACATATGTTTTATATTTGGAAATATAAATTGTGTTATTTATACTACTTTTAACTTAAAAAGAGTAAACTTTACACACATACCAATTTTTTGTAAGGATCAGCCACTACTTTGAAATTTAAAAAAAAGTTATAATCTTAGTTTATTTTTATACTCTCTCTCTGTATTTGTTGTATTTTTTTATACCTGTAAAAAGTACCATTTGTGCTTAGTCACCACACACTAGCTCAGTCACGCGAATATCCTCCATTGCAGAGTTTGTTAACAAAATCTCACCTTTTCAAGACTACAACACTAAGTATCTTCCTTGCTTATTCTCTCTATCTTGTCTGCATTCTCAAATCCGTCATACTATCTACTATCTGCTTCCAGATCATGTAATTGCAACAAACCGCTCAAATCTTGTCCTGTTTCTTTCTTGAAGTTGTCGGTCCAGCTGTTTTTTTTTCTCTTCTTCTTCTTCCGCATCATGTAATCTCTGTTCCTAAGCTTTTTGTCTGTTTATGTAAGGCCCATTTTCACTTCTGCGATTTAAAACATATTTTACTAGGAATTTAACCATGAGTGCTCGCTGATTTAAGTAGTCTGCTTGAACTCTTTATGTCTGTGATTTTCCTGCATTTCTAGGGGTTTTAGGAGTTTTATTTGATGCCCATTTGCTTGAAATTGTATTAAACATCCTTAAATGCAGTTTTTGCTAATGGGTTTTCGTTAACTTAGTTTTTCTGCTATAAAATCTTTTAAAGTTTTAAGCTTTTTACTCAGAAATTCTAACTAGCTTCAGTATGTAAAACAGACCATGTAACCAGATCACTTTTGGTTCTTCTTTATAGGGGTGACTTGAGACTTATAAATTTTTTATATGGATCTAAATTTCAATGTATAGAAATCTTATTGAGTTCCTTTGTTGATATAATTGTTGTGTGTTTTTATGGTACTAAAGTAGGTGTATGGTTTATCACTAACAGATTATTTTGTTCTTGCACACCCCTTACCTAAAAGTCATTCTTTAAAAAATTTCCTTAAAATGTAAAGACTCTTCAATAATTCACGATTTATATAGACCTCAAGAGGTAAATCATATACCAAAAATGATCAAGTCACGTTCTTTTTTCCTTTTTCTTTCGATACCTACTTTGATAAGGGAAGTTTGTTCCTTCTGCCCATAGTTTTAAGTCTTTTTTCTTATGCAAGATTAGGTGTCAATTGGCCTCTCAAGTCTTTCCTATCTTTGTTAGTGTCTCTTATTTTCTACTTCTCCTCTTGGTTAGTAGTTCTCTATAAATAAAATAAAAAGTTCATAAAACAAAAACAAAAAAACCAGACCAGTTTGGAGAGTTATCTGTTTAGTTATGGAAGAAACTTTTGTTCCTTTTCGCGGAATCAATAACGATTTGAAAGGAAGGCTTCAGTGCTACAAACAAGACTGGACAGGTGGCCTTCGTGCTGGTATCAGGTTCGCTAATGCTTATACTGATATGCTGATGAAATGTTTGCTGTATAACTTTTGTATGTGTTTCTAAAAGAGTATTATGATTTTTTTATGCGGGTTAGGATCCTCGCGCCGACAATGTATATATTCTTTGCTTCAGCAATTCCAGTAATATCTTTTGGGGAGCAGTTAGAAAGAAGCACAGGTAAAATTTTGATCGGAATAAAAATCGTTTTAAGGTAGTACATGCTTCTTCAATGTTAAGAGCAGTTGTTTCTTTTTTTTTGTCGTAGATGGAACCTTAACAGCAGTGCAAACTCTTGCGTCAACATCACTTTGTGGAATTATTCACTCTATCATCGGTGGCCAGCCTTTGCTTATACTTGGAGTAGCTGAACCAACAGTGTTGATGTATACGTTTATGTATAACTTTGCAAAAGATCGGAAAGATTTGGGGCAGAAGCTCTTCTTAGCTTGGACCGGATGGTATAATATCTCGAACGTTAATGATCAGATTTAGATACCGATTAAAGAGGATCGGTTTTATAAAAAACACTAAACTTTTGTATTTGTGCTGCCGAGTTTCAGGGTTTGCGTTTGGACTGCTGCTTTACTTTTCTTGCTTGCGATTCTTGGTGCTTGTTCTATAATCAATCGCTTTACTCGTGTTGCTGGTGAACTATTTGGTCTGCTAATTGCAATGCTTTTTATGCAAGAAGCTATTAGAGTATGTATTTTTTATGAGACTCGTTAACTATTAGGATAACATTATATAGCAGATTTATATTTTGAATCTTGCAGGGACTTGTAGAGGAATTTGGTGTACCACAAAGAGAGAATATAAATCAAACAGCATTACAACCTTCTTGGCGTTTTGGCAATGGGATGTTTGCATTGGTTCTATCCTTTGGCCTTCTTTTTACTGCTCTAAGGAGCCGTAAAGCTAGATCTTGGCGGTATGGAGCAGGTAAATGAGAATATAAATATTATATAATGAAACGAGGATAAGAAATACTCCCTAATATGCTCAGATACCTTATCATCTTTTGATTGAGTCGTGACATGTGATTTGTATTCGTTAGGTTGGCTAAGAGGTTTTATAGCTGATTATGGAGTGCCGTTCATGGTGCTTGTATGGACGGCGGTTTCTTACATACCAGTTAATGATGTCCCAAGAGGAATTCCACGCCGGCTTTTTAGTCCAAATCCATGGTCGCATGGTGCATACTCAAATTGGACTGTTGTCAAGGTTAATCTATTTCTCTCAAACATGATATCATTTGTGCACAAGTAGGGCTGGTTATCAATTAAGCTGCTCGAGCTCGGTTTGTAAAAAGCTTAGTGCATGGCTGAGACAAGCTCATAACTTTAGCTCGCGAGCCCGCTCAAAAAATAAAAAACTAATAATAATATACATATATAGTATTAGGTAGATAGATAGTATGATATTTTAGGTATCCTTGCATTAAGGCTTTAATGAATTATTAAAGTCTCCAACTTTATCGAAAAAGAAGATTCCATCTTTATATATAAGAAGTGGTATTGCTTACTTGACCCAAATATCTCCCTTTTTATTTCCAAGCCAAACTTGAGTCTCTGGGTATTCGGCTTAGCTCAATTCTGTCACTATGCAAAAGTATATTTTTCGAAAAGTTGAAACATTTTTTGGTTTGGCTTGGAACTCAAGCTTATATATGGTTTCAGGATATGTTAAAGGTACCGCCGTTATATATCGTAGGAGCATTTATTCCGGCAACAATGATTGCTGTGCTTTACTACTTCGATCACAGCGTGGCTTCTCAATTAGCACAACAAAAGGAGTTTAACTTGAAGAAACCATCTTCATATCATTATGACCTTCTTCTTTTGGGTTTTCTGGTAAAACTTCTAGTTTGTTACTCAGTTCATATTCACAACATATAAGGTCATTGCAATTCACATCTGTAGTGATGTTTTTTCGACCTGCAATCTTGACCAGGTTATATTAAGTGGCCTTATTGGCATTCCACCTTCCAACGGCGTTATTCCACAATCTCCGATGCACACAAAAAGTCTAGCTACACTCAAACATCAGGTAGAGTTGAAAAAAAAACAAAAAAACGCCGTTGCCGGGGATCGAACCCGGGTCACCCGCGTGACAGGCGGGAATACTTACCACTATACTACAACGACCTTGTTGATTTATACATTTGGCTTTAACTTGTAAACGATTGTATAAAATGAAAATGCTTAGAATTGTTTTTGGTTTTACTTTAGCTAATAAATTTCTAAGTGGGAAACAACAGCCTTGTCTCATCTATAATTGGTGTTTATTTCTAACAGCTGTTGCGAAACAAGCTTGTGAAAACTGCCCGGAAGAGTATTCACAAAAATACAAACCTTGGACAACTATACAGAAACATGCAAGAAGCATACAATGAAATGCAGACTCCCCTTGTTTATCAAACTCCATCAGCTCTGGTACATTACTATTTATCTTCAGTTTTCTATTTGACACACGAGCTTTCGTACCTTCTGCTTGAGCATGGCACAAACATTATTAAGTAGCACCGTGTCCCGTCGTTTTTTAGATACACAAAAAATTATTAAAATGAAATGTTTCATGCCGATTTCTGACATCAATAAACTGAATCAGGGACTTAGAGAGCTGAAAGAATCCACAATTGAGCTGGCATCAAGAGGTGGTTTGATAGATGCTCCGGTAGACGAGACTGTCTTTGACGTTGATAAGGACATTGACGAGCTTTTACCTGTAGAAGTGAAAGAACAACGCCTGAGTAATCTGCTTCAGGCGATCATGGTTGGCTGTTGTGTTGCTGCTATGCCTATTCTAAAGAAGATCCCTTCTTCTGTTCTTTGGGGCTACTTTGCCTTCATGGCCATTGAGAGTTTGCCTGGCAACCAGTTTTGGGAGAGAATATTATTACTTTTCACTGCTCCAAGTCGAAGATACAAGTAAGTCTTCTCCGGCCTTTTTAAGTAGGCAAAAATCTGGTTTTGGGTTAGACAAAGCCTTGTAGCATATAATATTTTGTTAGATCTGACTCCGGATTTGCAGGCGCATATGTATGTTAGAATCCGAAACCAGTTTTATCTCATACAACTTGGTATCTACTAAGTTAAAACGGGATCCGACCTGTTTCTAACTTATATTAATTGGTCTTTTAAAAATGGTTGAGATTTTTAGTACTTTTATTTGGTTTGTGGCCGACCAGAATTATGGCTAGGTGTGGCAAAAAACCAGTTGTGGGTCGGACAAAACTTTGTAGTAACTAATAGTTGGTCCGACCCAAAGCCAGGTTTCAAGTATATATGTTTGCGCTAAATCTAATCCAAGCACAATTTTAGTTCATACAACCGGCACTTTTAATCTACTTTTTGGATATTTTCTTTTGTAACTTTTGAATTTTCTAGTTATTTTCTATTTATTTATATCAGACCCAGATTGTCCGACCCAAGTCATGACCGGATCAATCAAATTTCAGTGTCCAAATCCGATCGACTTTTCCAAATATCCAAACCCGGATCTGACACCATTTCCAAATCAGATAATATTCGAAGTTGGAATTTTTTCTGAGGCCGATTATTTCTGTCCTGGAGAAGATCGGTCGGTTGGGTCAGGCAAGATTTTCACACCCCCTGGTTACGATCCGGATCAATTTTTCCAAATACTCGAAGACCGATTTGTCTGAATGTTCAAAACCCCCAGGCCCGGACCTAACCTGAGTTTCAAAACAGAATGATTTTTCTTATCCAGACCGATTTTGGACTTACAATTTATGTCCGTAATGGTGGAGTAGGACATGTTTTGTCACCCCTAGTCAGGACCTTTAGTTAGCATGCAGATAAAGACTAACCTTCTGTATTTAAGAGTTACTATACATTTATTTATTTTATAATCACTGTACAGTCTGTACTAACAATATACACCTAGCTTGTATGATAAGGCAATGCTTCTAACAATCTACTTTTGCACTATTTTCGAACTTGTCAGGGTACTGGAGAAGTATCACGCCACTTTTATCGAGACCGTACCGTTCAAAACTATTGTCATTTTTACCTTGTTCCAGACAACCTACTTGCTAATGTGTTTTGGCATTACATGGATCCCAATAGCTGGTGTCCTTTTTCCGTTGTTAATTATGCTTCTTGTCCCGGTTCGCCAATATTTGCTCCCCAAGTTTTTCAAAGGAGCTCATCTCACCGACTTAGATGCTGCAGAATACGAGGAAACTCCTTCCGTTGCTTACGACTTGCAGTGTGATGTAAGTTGTCTTAAAGCTCCTTCTTCAACTAAATTCTCATTTGGAACCAAAAATTACCTGACCCGGAAACATGGCACATAACAAAATATAGGTACGGGGTTGGGGTTGGGGTTGGGGTTGGTTTTTTTGCTTATCCAGACCCAGAGGCACGAACTTGTATCCCCCCATATATGAAATTTCTCAATACTTAACTATGTAAAATTGTGTCTAATATATGACGCTTCATGGACTGACAGGGCCAAGATCCTCCCGCGAGAATCAACAACATCGACTGCGGAGAAATTCTAGATGACACCATAACAAGAAGCCGTGGTGAATTCCGGCACACACAGACCTCTAAAGCAACGAGCTCACTGAAATCTACAAGTGAAGACATGAATTCAGCATACATGCCAAAGTTGCAACACCGAGAGTACAGCCCACGAATCGGTGAGCTGAGGCGGAGCCCAGGGTTGACCGGAGAGGGAATAGAAGTGCTTGAGACTCCCAGTCCAAGGCCGTCGAACCATAGCTTGGTCACCCGCGATTCGTCTTCTTTTTCTAGCTAAAAAAAGCGACAAAACTCAGGTTTTAGTTTTAAGTTTTTAGTGGTGCTTGAGAGGTCTTATGTCTGTGTCTTGGAGTTGTCAGATCTTGTAATTGTGTTTCTTATCTGCTCCTAACCATCTGATTAATTATGTAATCAATACTTAAGAATCAAAGCACTTGTCTTATTTATGTAATACGGATTTATATACTTGGGACATAATTATAAAACAGTATACTCTTTGTCCGGGAAATCTTGTCCAGGTCAGTTTAAAATTTTAAGGTTAAACTAGTGTAATTTTTATTTGGTTCAACAATTTATATAGGTTGATTTTGGGATTTTGTCAGATGATACCAGAGCTGTTAGGGGGCCTCCTAACCCGTTAACCCGCCCGGGACCGGACCGGTAAGACCCGTCCGAGACCGGTCCGAATAGCTTAGGGAGCGGGTTGGGAGCCAAATTTTTGGACCGATTCTCTTACCGGTCTGGATCGGTCCGCCCGGTAACCAGCCCGATAAGAAAAATACATAAAAAATTTCATAATCTATGTATATTTTTAACTAAAACCCTAAAGAAAATTATGATGAACTAACAAACCCGCCCGTTAAGAGTCGGACCGGACCGACTCGATTCTTAACGAGCCGGTCCCGGTCCATAATATCTGGCTCCCTTCACTTAGCGGTCCGGCTCGACCCGCCCGATAGCTTATCGAGTCGGTCTCGGTCTCGTCCAAACCCGGACCGACCCGACCCGATAACAGCCCTAGATGATACATTTTATTATTGTTATTAAATGTAACCAATATTTTAGTACATACTTTTACTCATCAAATGGCACCACAATGGGAGCTTTGGTTCATATTAATATTTTCTAAGAAACCAAAATACGTATTATATTTCAATAGTAAAACGAGATAAAAAAAAATATATCTCTAATTTTTTTGTTTTGATTTTGAGAACGGGAGAAAAAATCTTAATTTTTTTTTGTTTATGATTTTTTTGGGTAAACGTGGGTGTATATATATATATATATATATAAATATGTACAAGGTTACAATCGTCTAGAGAGTCATATGATCTCTCAAGTGAGTACAATGCAGGGTAACAATGTAACTAAAAGAAAAAGACATGTCCAAGAGTGTCTTGATAAATGTCTAGAACACTTGCCTCCTTAAAAAGCCTTAATCACCCGTTGGGTAAAAACCCGGTCTAAGGAAAAAGAGTACAAGTCTCCAGGCCGGCACTAATGGACTATTACATAGAAAATCCGAAAAACTGAGTGTATCAATGAAAAAGGACTCTAACATGTGAGTCGATAATGCAGATATAATCTAAATAAAATCATCAAGGTCATGAGAGTGATTCAGATGACGATGGTGTCTTGAGTCACAGTCTCTTCATCAAACACAAGGCGGCGCGCCAAATCTCAAAAATAGTGGCTTGGAAGGCAAGATTGATGGCGCGGGATCGGTATGATGTTCCTCGATGCTCCTTCCTAATCCATTTGTGTGCACTATCAAGCGTTGTCATTTCTCGAGTAATCCCCAGCCATGATCGGATACGACTCTAGATTTCCTTAGTGAACCTGCAATCAAAGAAAAGATGGGCACCAGACTCATCCGAGTGCCTGCAAAATGGGCAGCTGATGTTAGGCAAGTCCATGTAGTGGAGAGTGTCTTTTGTGGCAAGGCGGCGATTGAAGGCTAGCCAGACGGTGAAAGGAAACTTAGGTGGGATGAATCTCTTCCATAACTTTGATAGATTCGGGCATGCCTCACCCTTTGTTCTCATGGCTTCGTAGACACGTCTAGTAATTAGCTTGCCACCCAAAGTACAGCTTTCAAGACCCATAATAACATTATATCGACCCTCAAATATCTGTATCCAAGAGTCTCTAATATCAAGAAGCTTTCGAATAAGATGACTGTTTCTATCTCGTCTTTGGTAGTCCCATATAGTTTGTCCTCGAAGATAATACTCATGCACCCATTTTATCAATAATGACTCAGAGTCAGAATGTAATAACCAAATCGAACGGGTAAGAAGGATACGATTCCAAACTCTGATATCCATAAAGCCAAGTCCTCCTTCATCCTTGGGTTTACAGATTTTGTCCCAATCAATCCGAGCAGGTCTACCCCCCCCCCCCAGAAGAACTTGAGGCAGAGCGAGCAGATGGTGTTAAGCACCGCCGAGTGCAAAGGAAAAGCGCGGAACCAAAAGGATTCGACCCCTTGAAGCACGTAGGTGATCATTTGAAGTTTTCCCGCGTAGGAAACTTCATATGTTCCCATTTTTTAATGTAACTCGAGATAGCCTCTGTCAAAGGGGAAAAATCAGTAACTGAGACGGTCATAAGAGCGAGAAGTATCCTCAAGTAACGTCAGGGTAAGTGCCAACTTCAAATCTGACTCTTTCCATGATCCGATCATAAACAATCTCGTTAACCCCGACTAGGTATATTGTGGATTTAGAAGGATTCAGTGATAGTTCTGAAACATATTCCAAATGGCTCAAGCATTCCATAAGGATGTTAATGTCTCATCTCCTTTTGAAAGTATCATCAAATCGTCAGCAAAAGCGAGGTGGGTAGTGTGAGTGCGGGCGCATTTCAGATATAATTTAAAACTCGGTTCGCTCGATTTCTTCTTTAACAAACAAGACAGATATTCGAGGCAAATGATGAATAAATTAGGGGACATGGGATCACCTTGCCTTAAGCCCCGCTGCCCACGGAAGAAGCCATGAAGCTTGTCGTTGATAGAAACTAAGAAGGACGATGTAGTGACACAAGCAAGAATTCAGCCCACAAACTTCGGAGGAAACCCGATACCATGGAGAATATCCGATAGGAAGTCCCATGAGACTGTGTCAAATGCTTTACGAAGATCCACCATGAGCATACATCGCGGAGAAACTCTTGCATGGTTCGAACCTCTAACCAACTCTTGGGCAAGGAAAACATTATCAACAAGATTTCGACCACTCACGAAAGCACCTTGTCCTTTATCAATGAGATTCAGAAGTAAAGAGGCCATTTGGTTAGACAAAATTTTGGTAATCACTTTATAAGTAACATTTATGAGCCCAATTGGCCTAAAGTCACCCGCCTTAGGATCGTTGTCTTTCTTCGGAATAAGGGCAAGGATGGTGTGATTTGTTGCACGGAGGAGTCTACAGTATCAAAGAACTCACGAACGCAATCAACCAAATCTGTTCCCACAAGTTCCCAATTCTTTTTTAAGAAAGCTGAGGTGTAGCCGTCCGGTCCCAGAGCCTTGTCATTCCTGATATCAAAGAGGGCATTACGGATTTCATCAACTTCAACAGGTTTGAAAAGCTGCTCATAATGTTGATCCCCGACGAGGGATCCGTGACTCATGACCGTCGGATCAATGGGGGATCTTGGACGAGATGAGCCAAAGAGGTGTGTGTAGAAATCTACAATGAGGGAGGCAACTTCTGTACGGGATGTGGTGCGAGTGCCATCATCTCAGACGATTTAGGAAATGTTCTTTCTTGTATTATCTCATTTGATTAAGCTGTGAAAGTATTTTGTACCTCTGTCACCGTCAACTAAGTGGGTGGTCCTCATACGCTGTTGAAGAAAGCTCTTTTCTGCATTAAGAAGGAAATTCGCACGATCCCGTAATCTGTGTACCTCTTCTTTCAAAGCAATGTTATCAGGATTAGCCATGAGTGAGGAGATAGCCTCTTTAAAGGCTGAATTTTCTGTAGTTGTACGCTCTCTGAATGCCACCATACTGAGCTTTATTCAAATATCTTAACGGACGCTTTAAGGATTTCAACTTCTGTGCAAGTATATATTGTGTCGTACCATCAATAGACTGCCCTCATAAACTTTCTACAATGTTAGAAAATCTAGGATGATCAAGCCACATGTTGAAGAATTTGAAAGGCCGACAACCATGTTGAAAATCTCGAATAATCGAGGCAATAATTGGACAGTGATCGGAAACGAGTTCCATCGGAAGGAACACGACTTTGCATAAGAGATCTTTATCACTCCACCCATGGTTTATAAGGACTCGATCAAGCTTGGCCCAAACAGTACCATTTGTCCAAGTAAAGAAATGACCTGTGGAAGGAGCATCGACAAGACCGTGAGATATCCGAAAATTATTTAAATCAATTAACTCACCATTTCGAAGTGGGGCTGCCCCAATTCGGTCTCCTGGAGTGCAGTAGGTGTTATAATCTTCTGTAATCATCCAAGGTAAATGAATGTTGGCCCCTATGGTGGTTAGGTGCTCCCAAAGAACTCTCTTTTGTGGTACAATATACAAAGGGTAAACAAACGTAACATAAAAAATTTCTTGAGTGACGTTGCAATGGACTTGAAAGTGGATGTGTTGTCTTCCAATTTCAATCACCGTACATGTCACCCTGCTAGCATCCCAAACAACAACGATGCACCCTCTATTTATAACATCAAGATTAGAAACATGATTCCAGCTTATGAAACGAGAAGACATAAAATTATCTAGATGTTCTTGCGAGAATTTAGTTTCTAAGAGGCAAAACATGGGCAAATAATTTTGTTTGATGAGCTTACAAACCTTGGAGAGAGAATCTCCTCGATCTACACTCCCACATAGGCCCCTGATGTTCCAAATAAGTATCTTCATTTATCAACCGAGGATTTTGTGGGCACTTCGCGCCTCGCATTTTTGTTTGATCGTTTGCTTTATACTTTTTGCCATGGAACGGTTAATGGATCATCTACGTTGCTGGTGAAAGGTATGGTTTCATCTTTGTCTTGCGGATGGCCAAATATGGGTTCGTGGTCATTAACATAAGTCATCGGTGTGTCAATTAGGAGGCTGATTCGGCTAGGCAAGTAGTCGGTATTATTTGAACGGACATGTTCTTTATTGGTGTTGTTCATCTCTTCTCCAATAAAAGGGGTGGGAATTTCAGATGATCTGGGGCGTGCGATGGGGTTAACGGTGACTTTCTGAGATGTTGTAGAAGTGATAGGATTACCTCTGGGGCCGCTTGTTATGTCACTTGCGTTCTTGCGTAGGTTTTGAGCTACCCGGGATGGTCGTGTCGAGGTTTCTTTCTCCTTCTCGTTGATTTTAGTTTTACCCTGATCTGTGGATGGACAAGTAGAGTGATTGTGTCCAAATTTCTGACACACATAGCAAAACAGTGGGTAATTTTCGTATATAACAAATTGAGTATATCGCCTACCACAGGGAAGTCTCACACCAAAACTCGTAATTGGTTTTTTACTAACATCAATTTCTACTAGAATTCTAGCATACTTCATCCGATTCGTTTCCATATAAATTGATCAGTAAAGAGAGGCGTACCAATCTTTGAAGAAATCTTACTTAAACTTGTTTCACTCCAAATGCTGAGAGGGACATCATTTAGCACTATCCATGTTGGAATTGTTATGAACAGATTATCTGTCAGCATGACATCTTTATCAATTCTTTTAAGCATGAGAGTTTTACCGTAAGTAATGTAGGGTCCGTTAGCTAGCACATGGAGCAGATCTGATTCGGTGAGGAATTTAAAAATCGTCCATTCTTTTCCATACTGCTGAGTTTTGCAATTAACACCCCATCTTTTGACAATAATATCAAGAGCAATTTTTCCCGGGAACTTACCGGTGAAGCATCCAATAAGACAATGGCCCCAACTTTCGATGAACGAAACTTCATCTGCCGGATCAAGGATGATATCGCCATCATCTGAGGAGGAGGGATAAATTGGAGCTTGAGGCCTTTTGAAGCTAAACGAGAACCTTGGAATAAGATGGAGAATGATTTAGTAGGAATGACGAAAGGAGGAGTCTGTGTTGTAGGAATGTCGGAAGGATTCTGAGCATTCTTATATAATTGATCCCTCTGCTCTACATTACTAGCATTATATGCCGCTGGTCCATTATTTCCATTTTCGTTACTGCTTTGAAATGGATTAAATGTTGCTTCTCGAGACAAATTACCTTCTTTGGTGATATTATTAGCTTTGACATTACTTGTTTGAAAAGAAGAAAATCGGTCTTCTCCTTTGCGTTGTGCATTTAATGGGTCTGATTCTTTACTAAAATTACATGAGTTACTTACCTTTTGCATGTTCTTTTGAAGAGAATCGTTTCTTTCTTCATGCGCTGTATAAGAATTAAAGTCATTTCCATTTGAATTCAAATTCAAATTTCCTTTATTTGAATTCAAATTTATTAAACTGTTATCTTTTCCTCCATGCAAGTCGTCAAAGGTTATATTAGCTTTAAATTGAGCTGTTCCCTTTCCATAAGTATTCTCATGCACGTTCATATTTTTACAAGCATTAAGTGAACCGTTACCTTCCAATGCAGTTTTCTTTTCTACCGTAATTGAACTGTTACCATCACCAGAACCGTTTATTTTCTAATTCAAATTTTCTTTGTTTACATTTTATGAGTCCGAATTTTCCCTGCTCCCCGTACAGGGACAGATCGGTCCAACCTCTTCGGATACCGGACAGCTCACTTCGAATATCTAGACCATAGGACTGTTCGAACTATGACAAAAGTACTAAAAAACCTAAACACTTCTTGACTAAGCTACTTGCTCACCTACTTAGAGCTCATGGGTCTTTGAACATGACCCGGGTCCATTAAACATGACCCGAAAGCCCATAAGGGCCCAAACATCAGGGTATAAATACCCAACCACCTGCATTAAGTGTAGGTAATGAGAATTAACTGCTACCAAGCTGCTTAATTATCTCTCTACTCTCTACTCTAAACATTTAAACACCCACACACCACCATAAAACACCAACTGGAATTACCAGCCTACCCTCAGGCAATTATTATCCACACCAAATTGGCGACCACAATGGGAGGAGAAGGTGCCTGAATCAAGCATTCAAAACCAGCTAATAAAATCTGTCCGAATGAATCCGGACAATCCAGAACTACCACCGGCTTTGCTCGAAGTGGTGGAAGAGAACGATGAATACACTGTCGAAGAGCGTGATAGGCTAAAGTGTGAAATAGAAGCTCTGAGGGCAGAAAAGGCCAAGATGGGCGTGAAAGAAAAATCCAAAGCATCGGTTGCTCATCACACCGATAACCCCAGAGAGCATGAGTCTTCAAAAACTCATGTGAGCACCAAAAAGACTCATGCCAGTTCTAAAAAGTCTCACCGGTCCAAGCCTGTGGAGAGTTTTGACTCAAGCTCAGAATCTTCTGATAGCTCTTCAGACAGTGAGGGAGTTGAAAAATCCTTATCCTCTAGCAGCTATGAGGGTCGAACCAGAAAGAAGCAAAAGCAGATTAAAAAATATTCAAGAAAAAAGGATAGACAAGGAAAGATGAAGAGGCATATTGGTAAGGGGTCATCTCATAACCGGAGGCATGTGGACAAGAGGCTGATGGATCCCTTTGCTTTCCACGATGAACCAGGTATCTTTGCAACTCCCAATGAGGATACTGTGTTCAGTCGTGGAAGGAATTGGAGGCAATCTCCTTTGTCTTCTAAACCTCCCCAAGAGGTTTGACAGCACCAAAATAGAGAAGTACGATGGCAGTACTGATCCAGACAACCATCTGGAGCAATTTAAAAACTTCATGATGAACTTCGATGATGATGACAAACTGCTCTGTAGGGCATTCTCCCAGTCATTCACGGGGAGTGCTCTAAAGTGGTACAACAGCCTGCCTCAGGGTTGTATTAAAGATTTCGATACTTTTTGGGTAGCCTTTCGAAGGCAGTTCGTAGGGAGTAAAGAGCTAAAAGGCAATGGAGACACAATAATCCATTGTGCCCAGGAACCAAATGAGTCCTTAAAAGAATATATAAGTCATTTTGTGAACACCAAGAACGGGTTGGTTGATTGCTTCGAACAAGTGGCAATAGCATCCCTGAGGCAAGGTTTGAACCCAGGCAATCTAGCTGATTCAGTGACCAGAAAGAAGGCCATGACATAGGGAGGGTTGCTGAATCAGGTTGGAAAATAGATAAATGTTGATGAAACAAAGAAAACCAGGGTGAACAGGCAGGTGAGGTCTACCCCAGTGGCACCAAATCCCAATCAGAATCAGTCCGGGAACAAAGCAAGAGAAACCGGACAGGGGCATGGTAGGGCAAAAGCTCAGTCTCAGCCAGCTGCTCCTGCTCAAAGTCAGCAATCCAGAAACAAGAGAGGACCATGGGTGCAACCGGAGTGGTTCGCAGAGTTAAAAGAAAGTGTGGCCACTATTTTTGATAAAACAAAGGACGAGGTGCATTACCGGAGACCGGCAACACTGCAGTCTCCCAGAGAGCATCGCAATAACTATTTTTGCCAATATCACAATGATATTGGTCATACCAGTGATGACTGCATAGCATTGAAGCAAGAAGTTCAAAACTTGATTGAAAGGGGGAAGCTGGGAGCTTACGTTAAAAGAAGAGGAGGCAACAGGCCTGACAACACTCACCGGGTTGGTCCAAGTAATGCTGCTCCGGAGGGGGCCATGGTTATAGTTGAAAGGTTTGACATGGAATCTGAATACTTGGATCCTGATCCAACTCGAAACATAGTGGGTGCTATAGAGGAATGTTCTAGATCGGTCTCCGGGCTCATTAAGTTTTTCGAGTCGCTTACAATTTTTGGAGGGGACACTATGACAGCTCCTACGGCTTCTCCGAGAAAGAGACATGTTCATACTTTAGCCTCCCAGCTAGAAGGAGGCATGACATCCTATCAGTCACAAAACTCATTCCCCTTTATTGTGTTTGATGAAGATGATTTAAGAAACATTGCTGGCCCTCATGAGGATACTGTTGTCATGGGAGCATCTATAGGGGGCAATGACATAAGACGAATCCTGGTGGATACTGGAAGCTCAGCCAATATCCTTTTCCTAACCACGTACAAGAAAATAAAAAATCCAGCTGTAATTCAGAATTCGGACAGGTCAATCGTGGGCTTCACAGGCAGCTCAACAGATGTGATCGGAGAGTTCGAAGAAGAGATGTTATTGGGCAAGGGCCCTTTCAAGAAAATGGTCAGAATACTCTTTATTGTGGTGGATTGTCCCACTTGCTATAATGTTATTCTAGGGAGGTCTTGGCTCTCTAGGATGCATGCAGTGGCTTCAACAGTCCACCAGTGCTTGAAGTATGTTGTTCAGGGACAGGTTGGAGTTTTCCGGAGCAGTCAAAAGATTGCGAGAGAATGTTACGCCATTGTCCTGGCTCCTCGAACGCTGGGGGCAGTCCGTATTAATGAACAATAGCAGTTTGAGGGCCTTTCTGGGGGTGAGGGTGAAATTGATGACCCCAGAGAGACCCCCGGAGTGTTGATACCAGTTGAAGAGGTAGAAACACACTATTTGGAAGATGGGAAAAGTGTTAAGATAGGGTCTAAAATGCCCCCTGTTTTGAAAGATCAAATGTTAAAGTTTTTGAAGAACCATCAGCACGTTTTTGCTTGGTGCAATGCTGATGTTACTGGGGTCCCATCAGAAGTGATATCACATCACCTATCCGTCCGGAGAGACGTAGCTCCAGTAGTTCAAAAACGAAGAGCTTTTTCCAAAGAAAAGGCTGATGTCATTGTACAAGAGGTTGACATGCTCACAAAGATAGGGTGTATCAAGGAGTCTCAATACCCTTTGTGGACAGCCAATCATGTCTTAGTGAAAAAGAAGAATGGCAAGTGGCGCATGTGCATTGACTTCACAGATCTCAATAGAGCTTGCCCAAAATATTTGTATCCGGTCCCCCGGATTGATTAGTTAGTAGACTCTACCTCTGGGAACAAGCTGCTTTCCTTTATGGATGCTTTCTCCGGATATAATCAGATTCAAGTAGATCCAAAGGATCAAGAGCATACCACATTTGTTACTGACAGGGGACTTCATTGCTACAAGGTGATGCCTTTTGGTTTGAAAAATGTTGGGGCTACTTATCAGAGGTTAGTTAACAAGGCATTTGCTGATCAAATTAGAAGAAATATGGAAGTATACATTGACGATATGATGGTGAAGAGTGTGGATGAGCAGTTGCACTTGTCCGATCTCTAAGAAACTTTTGCCAACTTGGTGAAAGTGAATTTGAAGTTAAACCCTGAAAAGTGTGTGTTCGGAGTGCAGTCCGGGAAGTTTTTAGGCTATATCATAAGTGAGCATGGAATACAACCCGATCCGGACCAGCTCAATGCTCTATTCCAAATGGAGCCTCCTCGAAACATCAAAGAAGTACAGCGGTTAACGGGGAGATTAGCTGCCTTAAACAGATTTATCTCAAGGTCTTCGGACAAGTGTGCTCCTTTCTTTCAAACTTTGAAGGGTGCAAAGGGCTTTGATTGGACCCCGCAGTGTGATGAGGCTTTCAATGAGATCAAGAAACATATGTCCTCCCCTAAAACTTTGTTCAAGCCAGTTGATGGGGAGACTCTCTTTGTATATTTGGCAGTTTCAAGTTGTGCCATCAGTGTTGTGCTAGTAATGGAGGTCGATGGTCATCCTCATCCAGTGTACTACATCAGCAAAATCTTGATAGATGCAGAAAGGCGTTACTTGAAACTTGAAAAATTGGCATTAGCCCTGGTGATAGCTGCAAGAAAGATGAGGTCTTATTTCCAGGCTCATCCTATCATCGTCCGGACCTCTTTTCCCCTCAAGAATGTCCTTCAAAAAGAAGACATTTCGAGCATGATGACTAAGTGGTCAGTAGAGTTGGGGGACTTCGACATAGACTTTGCTCCCCGAACAGCAGTCAAAGCCCAAGCTGTGGCTGATTTTTTGGTTGAATTCCACTCCGATAGGGATTCAGAGCAAGCTACTGATATAAAAGATAAAAAAGTATGGGTCGTCCGGACAGATGGTGGATCTAGCACTATGGGATGTGGTGCAGGAGTATGTTTAACTTCCCCTTTTGGAGACAAGATGTACCAGGCTATTTGTTTTGCTTTCAGGGCATCTAATAACTAGTCCGAATACGAAGCAGCTATAGCTGGGTTAAAGTTAGCCCACATTTGTGGGGCAAAAAGGGTCAAGCTGTTAAGTGACTCCCAACTACTTATCCACCATGCCCAAGGCCAGTCTGAGGCTAAGAAGGAGCAACTTGTGAAGTATTTACTCCTCCTCAAAAATGAAGCTCTTAAGTTTAAAGATATTATCTATGAGCACATTCCCCGGACAGAAAATGAGCTAGCAGAATCATTGGCAACCATAGCATATACGGAGTCATATCCATGGATCCATGTGCTCGAAAGCCCCTCTATTCAATTTAGTAAGGGTAAAGAAGAGGAAATTTTTGAAATACAAGTGAAAAAACCTCAAGACTGGAGGTTTCCTCTCCTTCAATATCTCTTCGATGGTGTCGTGCCTCCAGATAAGTCACTAGCCAGAACATTGAAACACAAGGCTTGTGGTTTCATCATATTGAGAGAGGTGTTGTACAAAAAGTCCTACAGTAAACCTCTCCTCCGTTGTTTGGGGGATGAAGAGTCACAAGTGGTCCTCTCCGAATTGCATGATGGTGAGGGATCAGCCCATTGTGGGTTTAGAGCTTTGACGAGAAGAGTTTTACTCTCCAGTTACTATTGGTCATCAATCATGAAAGATGTTAAGGAATTGGTAAGAAGGTGTGACCCATGCCAGAGGTGCAGCAATGAAATTCATGTACCAGCCATTCCTTTAGAGTCAATTTCTGAGCCCATTCCTTTTGCTCGATGGGGATTGGATTTAGTAGGGCCTCTCCATGTGGCGTCCGGAGGGCGCAAAACTATAATTGTGGCCATAGACTACTTCTCGAAGTGGATAGAAGCAGTCCCTTTAGCAGGGACGACATCAAAGGTTGTTATAAAATTCATTATATCCAACATATGTTGCAGATTTGGTGTCCCACAGAAAATAACAACAGACAATGGGCCACAGTTCGACAATAGAGAAATGGAGAGCTTCTGTGCCTCAAGGGGTATACAGCATTGTTTTTCTTCACCTTTCCACCCACAAGCAAATGGGCAAGTTGAAGTGGCTAATAGAACTATACTGTCCGGTTTAAAGAAGAATTTGGAATGGGCTGCTGGGAAGTGGCCTAGTTATTTACAAAAGGTCTTGTGGGCCTACCGGATAACACCTGGGGCTGCAACACAAGAATCACCTTTTGCCTTGGTCTATGGGATGGATGCAGTAGCTCCCATAGAAGCAACTCTCCCCTCCTTTCGTATTCACAACTTCTCCGAACATACTAATGAGGTGGCAATCAGAGGTCAACTTGATTTGATAGAAGAAAGACGGGTTAAAGCTCACCTTAAAGTTGCACACTATCAGGGCTTGATGAGAAGCAGGTTTGCTTCCAAAGTTAAAAGAAGAGATTTCCAACCAGGGGACAAAGTATTAAGGAAGGTCTTCTTACACACTAAAGAAAAGCTCTTCGGAAAGCTGGCCCCAACTTGGGAGGGTCCGTATATGGTTTTTGAAAGAATTAAGCCTGGAACTTATTGGTTGGAAGACAAAGATGGCAGAGTTCTAACTCATCCTTGGAATATTGAGCATCTCCGGATGTACTTGGAATAGCACTTGTGTAAATATTTACTTGTTTAAACATCCATGTAAATATTTGGGGGCATACTCTTTCCTCCCTGGTGGCACGGGGAGGTTTTAATGAGGTGTCCGGGCGGTTGAATAAAATTTGATGCCTTCTTAAAAAAAATTTAAGTGTTTTTAAAGTTTTGTCCCTTGTCATACTATCCGGACTGAAATAACTAAGGGCTATTTAAACTCTAGCCGGAGAATTTAAACACTCTCACTATGAAACAACTAAAGGCTATTTAAACTTTGGCTATCAAAATTAGAACAAACAATGAAAGAAGATGGTAGTTGCACAAAACAGAGATATTCATTGAATAAAATAACTTAAACTTGCCTTGGCCTTCCAAGGACTTTTAAACAGTCAAAGTACAACACAAAAAACTTGTCCGGTCAAATGTCGGACACCATTACAAAAAAAATGCCTTGGCCTTCCAAGGACTTTAGTCTGGATAAGAAAAATAAACAAAGTGGATCATAAGTTAAGGTTGAGCCTTTGAAGATGGCTCACCTTCATCTACCTTCTTGCCTTTAAATTCGCCTTTCCCTTCGTCTACCCTCTTGCCTTTGGGATCATCTTTCTCTTCGTCTGGGCTCTCCCCAGTATGTTTTTCATCACCCGAGGAGTCACTAGAGTAGCCATACCTGTCGCCTTCGGCCATCGTGTGGTATGGGAGGTCTTCAGGCTCAACATAAAGCCATAAGTCCCCTAGGTTCCTCTGTGGAAACTTTTCATGGAAGAGTAGAACCATGTCAGACCTCACCTTCTCAAGCAATAGCTCTTCGCTTTTAATCATCTGGTTGGCATAGGCATTGATCTTGGCTTGGATCGTAGCCTCTTGATCCCTTAACAAAGTGGGTTTCTCCTCGGCAGCCTTGGATGCTGCATTCTCAAGAGCAATCTTGTCAGTAGTTAGGTTGGTGATAATCTTGTCCTTTGCCTTGGTCTCTTCTTTTGAGGCAGTAAGGTCTTTCTCCACACCGGACAGCTTCTCCCGGAGGTCTCTAATGGTTTCCTCTAGAGTGGCAACTTTTGTGGTGCTTTCCTCCTGATTCCTCTTCAACTCCTTGTTTTCTTCCTTTAGCATGTCAGCATTGGAAGTAGCAGCGCGAAGGTCTTCGGACAGCTTTTCCTTCTCAGACTTAAGGTCTTTGATAATGTCTGCTTGACCCCGAACTTGTCTCTCCAATGTAAGTACCGGCTGCACATTGCTTAGCAAGGAGTGGGCTATGGTATCCTTTTCACTAGAGACAATAAGAGTCTTACCATTGAAGTTGACCGTGTTGGAGCTGCTCGGAGGAATGTAAGGCCCTGCGAAGTCGTCTCTAGGGAGGTTGAGGAAGTATTCACCAAGCTCACCAAGACCGGTGATGTCGACTCCATCGATGTTGAGATCTCCTCCTTCAACCTCATCGGTATGAAAGTCCCTTGGGATCTCTTCAGCATGCGTTGGGTCAGAAGGGTCAGCCTGGAAAGAAGGCTCCGGATCCCGGAGAGCAAGCTCATCTCCCTTAGCAATCTTTTTCTTCTTGGCTACCCGGTCTGCGCCTTCACTCCCCTGTTTGCGATTCCTCTTGGAAGCCCTTGGAGGTTTTGGGAGGTCTGCTTCCTGCCTTTCGGTCTCTTGCTCCACCACTTGCAAGAGAGCAGCATCTATTTGGATCTGGGTCGGCCCCTCCAGGTCTGTTGGAGCATCCTTCTCAGCATCAGCAAGATTAGCATCGCTCGCTACCTTCTTGCCTTTCTTCTTGCCCTTCATTTTGCTTGGGGATTTGGCCCGGCCTGGCAGGAAGAGTGTCTTATCTGGTTCATGGGTCCTCTTAAGCACAGTGTCCGGAGAAGGCTGGGTGGTGAGCTCCTCCCAAGTCAAGTCTCTCCGACCTGTGGTGTTCCACGGGTGAGACCTTGCCAAGTTTCCATTGGTGAAAGCATCGTGGAATCGGTTCCCCCATTCCTCGGCAGCCCAGGCATTAATCCTGCCACAAGTAACCTGCCCGGCCTTTAAGTAATCACCGAACTCCTTAGGCAGTTCTGTTAAGACAAAAGAAAGACCAATTAATTTAAACCAACTTTAAGAAGGAAGAAGTAGACAAAGATTTAAAGTGGGAGACTTACGGTCACTCCTCCACCTGCTTCTGAGGAGGCTTGGGTTCACTCCGGACTTGATCTTCTTTCCATTTTCCCAAGCGCCACTGACGAACAAAAACTGGCTCCTCCATTTACTCTCAGACTCCAACAAATCATCAACAGATTTGAAACTGTCCCCCATATTGAAGTGGTAGAAGGGGAATTGGTGATGTTTGCAAAGATTGGCCAGTGCAGCAAACTCTTCCATAGGAAGAGGGATCCCGGACAGCCTTGATGCCATGATGCATGACATAAGGGTATACCAAGCGTTGGGGCTCAGTTGGCTCGGACAGAGTTTGATCAGATGAAAATATCTGACAATCTCTGGGTCCAATGGGAATCTAAGTCCCCAATTAAATAGCTTCGTGAAGATGACTATCTCATTCAGCTTGCAATCCATAGGGGTTTCAGGATCTATGGGAATCCTTATCTTCACATTTTCTGGGATCCTCCATTTCGTGCGCATTCGACCCAGTTCAGCCGTATGGATGAATGCATACTTGGTCTTCTGTAAGGCCAAGAGGTATTTAAGTTCGACCTTGTGAAAACAAGGCCCCACCTTCCTTTCAAGACACTCCGGCAGCTCCGGATGCCTCAAGCACAGTTTTTCTTTGCCTTTATATTTTTTGGCAGCAATAGTATTACTAGTCTGACCGGAGGGCTCAAACTCGAAAGGGACTTCTTCAGCAGAGTCCTCCATTTTTTCCTCCATGGTCGTTGGAGGAATATCAGTGGCAGTGGCCCGGGGAGAATTCAAACTTGGCTCAGCCTGGCTTCCGGACTGCTGATCTTCATTGTTTCCTTGACTTCTAGTCTCAGGCTGGAGCTCTGAGGCAGAGATCTCTCTTCGAAGTGCTGGGCTACTAGCCTCCGGACCAGGTAGTCTTTCCCGGGGAGCTCTGATAGGCACTCCAGACCCAGAGCTGCTATTTTTTGCCCCCGACTTTGAGGGAGTGTTCTTAGAGGCTTGCCCCTTAACCAGTCGGCTCTTTTTTCGGTCGACTAACTTCTCCGGGGAGTGCTCCATGTCTGATCCCATCGCTATGAAGGGTGAGGGTTTTTTGAAGCTAGTGGCAGTTACTCCTGGTTCGACGATGGATTCTGATTCTTGAACCGAGGAACCAGAGATGATGGGGGAAAGGCTAGGTTGGAATAACTTTCTAGGCTTAGTGCCTTTGGAGGAAGAAGATCCTTGATCTGACTCTGCAGCAGAGGTGATTGGTCTGTCAACAGGCGAAGTAGGTAACCCTGCTGCGATTCGTCTTTCCTTCTCAACTTTTTGTGCTTTCTCCAACTCAGAAAGGTTGAGCCACCCGCCTTTGATCAAAGCAGTCCTTGTTGTAAACATAAACTATTAAGTAAATCTTTGCTTTAGAGAGAGAAAGCTCTAAGAAAATATGCAGAGTAAATATAAAAGAGATAGTAAAACAGTAGAAAGTGAGTTTGAATTTATAGTAAATCTGAAAAAGGAATTTGATTCCTAGGAGAATTCGAAAAGTTTGGCAATGATTAAAAGACGGCGCTGATGTCACCATCTGTAATTAAAGAGGTTGCTTTTCGAAGAAGGTGGGTTCGAAATTCAAGGTGAAAAAATGGCTGAAGCAACCAATCAGAGTGTGACACGTGTCTCACGATCTCTGGCAAAAACCGTTTGGATTCATCAAGCTTTATCTGTCCGGATAAAACCATAAAGCAAATAAACCTCTCCGGATGAGAACTACCCCTGATATCGGACTGTTTTTCAGGTTTTTGACAAAGAGAATTTGAACAAACACCTAAAAAATGGGCTCCTGATGAGTCCGAATTTTGCCTGCTCCCCGTACAGGGACATATCGGTCCAACCTCTCCGGATACCGGACAGCTCACTTCGAATATCTAGACTATAGGACTGTTCGAACTATGACAAAAGTACTAAAAAACCTAAACACTTCTTGACTAAGCTACTTGCTCACCTACTTAGAGCTCATGGGTCTTTGAACATGACCCGGGTCCATTAAACATGACCCGAAAGCCCATAAGGGCCCAAACATCAGGGTATAAATACCCAACCACCTGCATTAAGTGTAGGTAATGAGAATTAACTGCTACCAAGCTGCTTAATTATCTCTCTACTCTCTACTCTAAACACTTAAACACCCACACACCACCATAAAACACCAACTGAAATTACCAGCCTACCCTCAGGCAATTATTATCCACACCAACATTAATTCATTTTTCTCGTCCATTTAAACTGCTATCATTAAGAAAAGAGGATTTGAATTTGAATTTTTCACCAGAGGTCAGCCCGTCTTTATTAGGAGTAATGACAGATTCTCCAAAGTTGAATGCAACCGATTCTTCCACTGATTTGTCTCGTCCGTTACAGAACCCACTTAAATGTGTTGGCGAATTTTCGTGAACGTCGGTAGAAACATTCCAGTCACCGGAAAAGGTTCCGTTTACAGATTTTGTTACATCTTTCGATGGAGAGTTCGCCACAATACTTTTATTTGCCAAGAACGATTCCGAAGACAGATCTGCAGGCGTCATAGCTAGTTGTTTATTCTTCTGTTTCTTTCTTTGCCCCAATTTTCCATGAACTGATTTCGCACCTTACCTTAACAATGGAACACCAGTAGCAGCAGTCGTCGGAGAAGAAAAATTAAAACCAGTAGAAACAACAATCTGTTCGTTGGAGGCAGTTAAGAGTAGTTTACCCGTTTCACGAACAACAATGATGTTTCGATCTTTATTTGTATCCTCTTGTTCATCGCTTAGTTCTCGTTCATCATCACAAGTATCAGCATTGAACAACATTTCTCTAGTCACTGATGGATCGAACGGAACTAAAGCGTTAGGAAAAGCAATAACACAATTTACACTCATACTGGAAATTTTAGAAGCACTCCGTCTTCTCTTGAGTACAGTTTTCTTCTCGTCGGCCGGAACTTCCTGAACATTAACTTTTGCTAGATCCTCCAATGAAAAAATTAGAGATCGAACAACATTCTTACCGGAAACTTTTGAATCACTTCTTTTTTGAACATTTTTTGTCTTCTTACGAACCATAACTCTCTCAATATTATCTTGTGGTGAATCTTCCATTTAAATAGAAAATTTGATAATAATCATTCGAGCTTATAATATGAACGGAATCTGGATTAATCTACCGTGGGATCGTCTGATTCACAAAAAGCATAAATCGTCCAGAAATTTTTGTTAATTCTTGGAGAAGATGTATGATTCGGAAGAAACAATAGTAATTAGAGTAAAATCAAGAAGAAAATTAGGTTGAGAAAGGAGGAGGAGAGAGAGTCGGGTGAAAAAACATCTAGAAAGAAGGCAGAGTGTTTTCTTTCTAGAGAGAGAAACTTCTCTCTAACTTTTCTGTTTTTATTTGATGAGATTATTGATTTCACATGGGTGTTGTTGTTCTTAATCCGCGGGATTTCTCTACAATATTATGAATTCTCTTTTATTTTCTTTGTTGTTTTTCTTTTTATTTTGCAATGAAATGTCATATTCTCGAGTAGAAGAGATAGCACCACCACTGCAAAATTTGTTATTCATTTTTGTTATCATCGAAGCTAGAAAATTCTCTCGATTTAGGCTTCATCCCGACATCACGTTTTCTCCGACCACCGAAACAGTCAATCTCCAAAGTCCAAACCCTGCGACCAAAATTGGCTCCTCCCCCTTTTCTCTCTATTTATTTAGTTACTTACCTTTTGCTCGAGATAATAAACAACCCGAGAAAACCCTTGAACTAACTCGGACAACACACTCTCTTGCGACTGGGTGGTGATAAGTTGTTTGAAAGGGGTCACATCATGGTGGCACCATAATGTACCAGATCTTCAAACGGTGGAGCAACCGATTCGTATGTTGGCAGTTTGATTTGTTTGACTTCTAAATTTGAAATTTGATATGAAAGTGTTTTATTCAACATTAACTCTGAAGAGCCCAACATCAGTTTGAAAAATGGTAAATAATTTTTGTTTGCCTTATATATGTTTTACTTCTTATGGTTTACCCCTTTCTGATTACGTTTTTGGTTTGTACCACGATTTTTATTTTTTTTTGGTTTACTTCCTAGATTATGGTTAATGTTAGTTAGTCAGTGATTTTATGGTTTGTTTTTTGGACTATAGGTTTGTTTATTGGTTAGATACCAAAGATGATTCGAGTTCTACAAATCATTAAAACCTAAATTTAATGTGGTCTTTTATATATATAATTAGGTTGGACTCTAATGTGGTGTGCTATTTTGTTTATATGTTGACTTTGAATGAGTTTTTCTACGTTGTCGTGAGTTGGAATTTTTTTAAACTTTTAAAGATTATTTTGAATAAAAACTATAATATTTTATGATTTTTATGCTAAACATGTTATTTAACTAATTTAATATTCCATGAGGTTTGACTCAAATGAAAGGAAAAGTTTATTGTAGTCTAAGTTGTTCCTCAATGTTAAAACTTACCCTAGTGAGGGTTGTGATTCTGGTTTGCATTTGACCATTGTATTCCATAGAGACTTGTATAGAAATTATCCAATGTTTGGTTTTTTAATGGTGCAATATAAAATGTAATCATTGTGATAATACAGATAGTTTAGTGTTATCATAAATGGAATGAAGCTATAAGCTTGTGTATCATCATATCATCTTTATACTAATAAATTGTCTTGTTTATAACTAGGTGTGCTACTTGGTTTGCTACACAATGTTATGTATTTTTCTTATGATTATGATCAATACCATGCTTTATTTATAGTATTAAGTTACTAAAAAAGTGTTAGGGTGGCGACCAAAGTCTCATATCCCACATCGGTTAAACATGGGAAGGATCAATGACATATAAGTAAGAACATATCTCAACTAGTACGAGGCCTTTTGGAAGTGTACCAATAGCAAATCCATGCGGGCCTTCAGGTTCCAAAACGGACCCATATTCCCAACAAAAAGGAAAAAAAACTACTCATAGAAATCATTCACAAGAAAGACTTTTAGTGGGCATATATAATATCTTTTTTTCTTCTTATCTCTTTTGTTGTTTTACTCGTGTCTAGTTAAAGACAAATAGCGTAAGCAACACTCACTTTATCTTCCTTTAGAAAATCTTATATGTTTCAATTTTGTTAACTTTATATTAAAATATGTTATATAGTTGATGATACTCTTATTTCATATTATTAATTAAACCAAAATTATGACGACTCCGAACTACATTAGATATGAGATGTTATCATTCTAATGGGGTTGTGTGGTATTGTGAATTTGTAATAAAACAGACTACAATAAAGACTTTTAATAGATATATATAATATATATTTTTCACCTCATCTCTTTTGTTGTTTTCAATTTCTCATACTTTAGATTCCTTCGTTGCTCATTCTCACGTAATTATATTTAATCCAAATTTTCATTTTTTTTCTTAATAAAAACCTAATATTGATATTAAATGAAAGAAAATATCAGTTTTTTATTGTTGTTACAATTCATTTTGTTTTGTCTTTTGGTTAGTGTTTGATTGATTCAAGATGTGGTATTCGTACCTTGGGTTGAATTATTCTACAATGTAGGGTTTTCTAGATCTTATCTTGCATTTTGATTTGGTTTGTTGGTATAATTATGTATATTAAACAAAGACAAATTACACACCCATAGAGTTAAGATTTAAGACATATGAGATATACCATATGAGATATAAGACATATATTAATATAATTTATATTAAAAGCTGATATATGTAAATTATGGACCAGAAATGTTTGGTCTATAGGTCAATTCGCAATGAGGTTATTCAAATGGACAACCTCATTCAATCTTAAGTATGAGTGTCCTATTACCCCAGTATGGATTAGGATAGCTAATATTCATAAATTTTTATATAATAAAGATATAATATATACAATAGTTGTAACCATAGGAGATCCTTTAAAGACGTGGATTCTAGACAAAAATAGAGTTTTCTACAACTCTTGATATGCTTGGGTCGAGCTAGATTTTTCCAAAAAACTTCACTACCATGTTTACGTTTACTTTAGGGATAATAATGGTTGCTGGCTTGAGATAAGCTACAGTGAGTTACCCAATTATTGCTACTTCTGTCATTATATAGGTCACAAACAAGATACTTATAAAAAACTTCTTAACAAGAGTAAAAAAGACATAACTCAACAACAACTTAATCCTAATATGAATAAAGATACTTAACTAAAAGATAATAAAATGCGTATGTTAAAATTATTGATAGTTAATTACAATTAGACGAATGCTAGTGATGTTCAGAACAAAATTGAGTTAAATCATTCCAAAAGAAACATAGCTCATGTTAGTAGTGTTACTGAATTAGATAAGCCTAAATCTAGCCAGACAAAATTAGATGAAGAAGGATATTCTTCTTATCAAAGTAAGACTCTCTAGGAGTTTCAAAACCCTTTAGGTAATGATAAAGTTATTGGAGATATACAAGCTCTTGAATCTGGATATATTCTCTCATCAACCATTGACTATGGAAACCTTGAATATGAAAATTATGCTCCAAATCAAGAAAACATTAGAATCTTGCCAACCTCTCCAATTCTGAACAGAAGAGAGGTTGACATAGATTTTCAAAACATGCTCAACAAAAAACTAAAAGAAACTAGGGGTATAAAAAATAAATTATATTGAGAAGTAAGTCTATTAAATTAAAAAGGTCCTGACAGCTCTTCAAAATAAAAATAAAAATTTACTAAGAAGGCTTAAATCTATCCATGTTTTTGGCACCCAAAGGCCTGCATGGCTTTGTTTTTGGTCCACTTCCAAAAGGCCTGATACTATTGAGATATGTTCTTACTTATATACCACTGATCCTTCCTATGTTTAACCAGTGTGGGACTTTGGTCGCCATCCTAAAAAATCCTCCTCTCAAACAAAGTACCACTTCAGCCTTCTCTCAAGAGCCTCCTCACAAGAGCTTCCTCATAAGTGACTTACATCCGCCCACTCTAATCAGGTTGGGGCTACATGACCATAGAAGCACTATTGATGTTACTGCTCACCTCCTCTTAGACCAAACTGTCTTATTCCTTAGCGCCACTCCCCACTCCAATCAACTACCATTGTTTTTTGAGTCATGGGCACTACGACTTTGTTTTTGATCCACTTCCAAAAGGCCTCATACCATTGAGATATATTTTTACTTATATACCACTAATCCTTCCCATGTTCAACCAGTAATTCCTTGAGAAACTGGTATGTCAATTAATAGGAATGATATTTAAATCACTAGTTGTTGACGCTCATAATAATTTTTATAAACTTTTCTTTGTCCATTCTTAATGAATTTTTACCTTTTTTATGAAAGATGATCATTTGATTCTCAGCCCGAATTTCTCAGTGTATGCTATATCTCATCAATATAAATGGAAGGATTCCTTGAGAAAATCAAAATTTTGTTTGGACATCAAATTTGGTGCTTGTAATTTAGTTTGACACGTATTTTTTTTTAAGTAATTTTGAGTACTCATCAATTAAAATGTTCTCTGATTAAATAGATATATATTAGGTAAATTGCACATATAATACCCACTCAACTATTCAATTGTCATCTAGTACCCAAGGTTTGATCAATTGTCACTTAATACCTAACTCAACTACCTAATTGTCACTTAATACCTAATATTATTTTAATACTCTAACTACCCTTAACCCATTATATAAGCAGAATTTTCTGTTTTCTTTCTATTTTTCTAGCTTATGAAGATTTGAATTTGTTAGCCACTCTAACCACCTAACCCTATGAACCACCATGAAGCACGACTGAAAGCACAATTCCGGTGATCAGAGCGTTCAAAGGTTTGTTTATTTCTGTAAGTTGTGGTGTAAAACCTATCTAACGACTGTTTTCTACGTACATGAATTGATCGTCATTGTTGGAATCTGTTGTTTTTTAGTAATCGTGTTGCTGCTTTCAGGTAATCGTAATTAATTACCGATTTCGAAGTTATTTGTTGGTTTTTTGAGTTAGAATAGGTGTTATTCTACTGTTTTAGACGCCATAGCCTGATTTCGAGCTTTTCTCTGTGTTTTTTTTTTGTTTTTGTTCCAGTGATCTGTGCTTATTTTGTTAATATGTGTCGTTATATACTCATAGCCTTGTTTATGATGTTATATACTAATTTGTAATGTATTAGATTTTGATTTCGGATGTGAAACATTTGTAGACTATGAGTTTTAGTTGTCCAGGCGTTCGACACAAGATGCGAATTATTTTATGATTTTCCAATATTGAAGATGCGAATTGTGTGATGTATCCAATGAGGAAGATGCTAATTGTGTTACCAATTCGCATGGTTTCATGCGAATTGCATGAAACAAATCCAAAAGTTTTCAAACAGCTATCAGTATATGCTGAGAATTGTATGGAACTCCAACGTAATGCATGTTCAAACATATATCAGGACTTTTAGTTGCTTACAAAACTAATGATGGGTTGCGAACTGTTGAACTCTAAAGTATTTCATTTTTAAACAAATATCAGGACTTTTAATTACTTTACGAATCACAATGATATGCAGCGAATCGTGTGGAACTTTTAAGTATTGCATTTCCAAACAAATATCAGGACTTTTTTAGTTGCTTTACGAATCACCTAATGCACATCTAATATACATCACAATTCTCAGGAAAGTATTAACATCATATGCAATCTAACTTCTATCCTGGGTTCGACGACAAACCCAAAAACTAACTGACCAACTATCATCACTAAATACTTGATTCCGGTTAAAAAAGGAACGTCGATCGTGAAATAAGAGAAACAAGTGGTTTGAAGACATCAACAATGCAAAAAAAAAATACATTTTCCACGACAATGCTTACCTTATTACTGCAAAATATTGTAATTTCACCGGCCGACGAGCAGTTCACGGCAACTTCTCCAACAGAAGGTGGTTAATTGCTTAACGGAGTACCATATGTTGACTGGTACAATTCCGGTGAGGGTTCGACGAACGACTGGTTTGGAGAGAGAGGCTCGAAGGGTTTCGGGTTTGGAGAGGGAGGCTCAAAGGGTTTCGGGTTGGAGAAAGAGGTAGTTTCTAAAAAAAATTAGAGGTGTTTGGGTTGGTTTAGGGTGATGGGAAGGGGAAAAAAGGGTGTTTGAAGTGAAAAATTGGTATATATAGTTAGGGGTAATTTTGTCCAATTTTTAACTCAAGGTACTAAGTAACACTATCCAAAATTTAGGGTACTACCGAATAATTATATACTTGAACGAATATTTAGCTATACTTTTCTCTATATATTATTATTTTTATATACTAATTTTATCTGGAATAAAAAACACGACTAATCAAATTTTTGGATATTTAGGTTCCGAAATAGAATCGAAATTGACAAAATATACGTCTCCAAGAACCATCTCCAAGAACGTCTAGTTCTGGGTTCTTTCCTCCTCATCTCCGGTGTCATTTCCGGCTTGTCTAATCTTTATTTCTTCTCCTCCTGAGTACTGGTTATAGTCTGCCTGAGGATTGCTTTCTTAGCAATTCCTTTTCTATTGTTTATCTGTTTTGAATGCTCTGTTTCAGGCATGGAAAACAGAGTTTTTACAGTTAATGATTTCCCATCATTGAAGAAAGATTTGAAGGAAGATGATACAACAAAAACGAAAACGTATTCAGATATTGTTAAGGAGAAACCAATGATTAAAGAAACCAATCCTGAGTTTGTGAAATGCGTTGATAGTCATATATCTGTGCAATATTCGAGTGAGACTAAAAATCGGTTGTTAATGCAAAGCAGGTCGACTTTGGTTGGGAAGTTTGCTGATGGTATCCCGAAGAGATCTGCTCTCCAACATTTTCTGGACTCGTTCAAGTTTAGGGGTGTTTTCAGTTTTATCTCCATTGATTCACACCATGTGCTGATAGAATTTTGTCTTAAGGAGGATGTAAGTCTTCTTTGGTCTAGAAATATATGGGCTGTTGAGGGGAAGAGCATGAGGCTTCTCAAATGGAGTCCGAACTTTAATAAGAATGTAGAAAATCCTATTGTTTTACTATGGGTTAGATTTGAAAGATTGCCGGAATTCATGTATAATGTTTTTGTTATTCATGATCTTGCTTCTTCTCTTGGAATAACTCATCGTATTGTGGTGCCGGATAAGCATAGGGCTAGCAGAAACGCTTGTTATGCTCAGGTTGAGATCAATGTTGCAATGGAACTTAAAAGACGAATGTGGGTCGGATTCGGTGAGAATGATGGGGAATGGATTGGGATCAGTTACAAGAATTCTCCTGGTTATTGCTCACATTGTCACCATCTGGGTCATATAGTTAAAGATTGCAGGAAATTTGACAGTAAAAAGATTAATGAAGATCAAGGAAAGGAAGAACAGAAGAGTGAAATGAATCCTTTATTAGGAAAAGATACTCAAAATGTAGTGAATACATTGAAAGATTTTAAAGATCCTAAAGATACTCAATCACAAACAGTTACTAAAGTTTATACAAGGAAGTTAAAATCAGTTATTGCTCCTAAAGACTCTGTGGCTGATGCAGGCCTGAATGATACTGATCCTGTTATTGCTCCTAAAGACTCTGTGATTGAAGGTGATTTGAAAGATAATGCTCCTATTAATGTTGAAGATGACAGTTCTTCCAAGAATGACCATGAAATAATTGGAGCACTCCATAAGCTTGACTTGGAGTTTTATAAAAATGTTGACAAACAGAACTTGGGTAATGCATCTCCAAGACTGGAAAATATGGGCAGTTGTGAAGTCTCTTGTTCAAATTCTCTGTGTGCTTCTCCAAGTATTACCTCTCCTCGTCTTGACTTTAATCAAATTATCACTCAAAAGATCAAATCTGCCAAAAAGAAGAAAAGTAGTAAGAAGATATCTGTAAACTCTCTTAAGAAGGTGGAGAGCAACAAGTTTAAATCTTTATCTGATAATGATAAAGATATGTAGCTGGAATGCCCGTGGCATTAATAATTCCTCAACCTTATCTAGGCTTACATTCATGGTTCAAAGTGATAAGATTAAAGTGGTAACAATTCAGGAGTCTATGGCTAATGTGAATAAAATGGAAAGGATTTCTAGAAGAATTGGGCTGATAAACTATGTCTCTAATTGTTCTAGTAAGGTCTGGGTTTTCTGGGCTGCTGATGTAAACCTTTTAGTTAAGGTTGACAATGATCAGTTTCTGCATATGGACATTAATTATAATGGTTTACAATTAAATTTTACTTCTGTGTATGCCAAGAACAGACGATCTCTAAGGAAGGTTCTTTGGGAGAGTTTGGTTTCTCTTGTGGATGACAGTAAACCTTGGCTATTGGCTGGTGATTTTAACTCTATCACTAGTTCTGATGATCAGTTGGGTTGTTCTAGTTTTGATGTTGGGAGTTCTGAGGACTTTAATGAGGCTATAAGAGCCTGTAATCTTGAGGAAACTGGGTTTGTTGGCTCTAGGTATACTTGGAGTAATAATCGTTGTTGGAAAAAGCTGGATAGAACTCTAGTCAACAATTGCATGGTCTCTACTGTGAGCAGTATTCAGGTTCTGCACATGGTCAGAACTTGTTCTGACCATGCCCCATTGCTTATCTCTTTATCAAACAATCCTAATTATGTTTTACACTAAAATAAATGCAACTTTAAATTCTTAAATGCGTGGACTAATGATTCTACTTTTCTAAGTCTTGTTAAGCTGTGTTGGGATGCTTCTTGTCATGGCAGTTCCAATAATGTTTTTTGGTACAAATTGAAGAGACTTAAGAAGGTCTTAAAAGAGTGGAACACTAAGCATTTTGGTAATATCTTTAACAGGGTTAAGGTGGCTACTGAAGATGTAAATCTTACAGAGGCTGCTCATATTAGAGAGAAAAGTGCTAGTTAAAGGCTGGTTTGGATGCTGCTAATATTTTTCTGGTTCAAGCTCTAAAGGATGAGGAGTCTTTTTGGAAACAAAAATGTTTCAATACCTGGTTGAGGGATTCTGATGCTAATACTAAGATTTATCATAATTATGTCTCTAAGCAGCGAAAAAAGAACTATATAAGTGGAATCAAAGAAAATGGAGTCTGGTTATTCAGTCAAAACGATATTGTGAAATGTGGAGAGTCTTATTTTAAATCTATTCTATCTAATGATGCTGCTAACAATATTGATATGCAGGATGATTACTTTTCTAATATTCCTAAAGTCATAACTGATGCTGATAATCTCTTTATGCTTAGGCCTGTAAGTATTGAGGAAGCTTGGGTTACTGTTAAGTCTATGAAGCAGGACAGTGCTGCTGGCACTGATGGTTTCAATACTTTTTTCCTTAAAATTTGCTGGGATATAATTAAGTTTGATCTGTGTAGCTCTTTGAATGCCTTTTTTAAAGGTTGTAGTGTTCCTAAAGGGGTTTTTGCTACTGGGATTTGTTTAATTCCCAAGGGTTCTAATCCTATGAACTGGAATAATTACAGACCTATAAGTCTGTGCACCATCTTTAACAGGGTTATCTCTAGTTTTTTTAATCGTAGGCTTTCTGATTTGCTTCCTAAAATTGTTTCTAGAAACCAAGGGGCTTTTGTTAAAGGTAGACTAATTCATGAGAAAATTCTTATCACTAAAGAGATGCTCCATAATATTAATAAAAGTCCTGGTAAAGGTAATATCATAATGCAATTGGATATGACAAAGGCATTTGACAAGATGTCTCATGCCTTTGTGTTAAAGGTTTTATCCTGTTTTGGTTTCTCTAAGGAGGTTGTGGCCTTTGTTAATAGTCTTATATCTAATGTTATGGTCTATGTCCTAATTAATGGTCTTAGTGTTGGCTATTTCCCTCAAAGCAAGGGTTTGAGACAGGGTGATCCCCTGTCTCCTAGCCTTTTCATTATGGCTCAGGATGTGCTGATTAAAGACATTCAAGCTACTTTTGATGCTAATAGCAGTATGAAATTTTATAATAAATCTAACTATCTCTTACCTAGCTTGGCTTTTGCAGATGATATCATTATCTTTGCTAACAGTATGCCCTCAACCATCAAGAATCTTAGTGATCTGCTAGATAAATATCAGATGATCAGTGGGCAAGCTATAAACAAGTATAAAACGAAAGTCATTACCTCTTCCAAGTTCTCCACACATAGAGCTGCTAGACTGAAGTTGGAAACTGGTTATAATATTGAGATGGCTCCTTTTGTCTACTTGGGCATCAACATATCTGCTAACAACAAAGGGAAGATTTACTATCCTTTAATTGAGAAAATTCATAACAAAATTCATAAATGGGATATTAAAAATCTGTCATTTGGGGCCAGGTTATCTTTAATAGTTAATGTGCTTCATCCTATAGTCTATTTTTGGATGCAGAATAGTGCTATTCCCTGCTTTATTCTTAACAAAATTGAGCTTTGTTTTAATCGTTTCCTCTGGAGATCCAAGTATAATGAAAAGGCTATACATTGGACCTCCTGGAAAGTGTTGTGTAAGCCCTATGATGAGGGGGGCTTGAATGATAAGAGGTTGATTGATATTCAGAATACTTTTAGTTATAAGCTCTGGTTTATTTTTAGGAAAAATAAATCTATCTGGTCTGAATTAATGAATAAAACTTATAGCCCTTATACTCATCCTATAAAAGCTAACTGTAAAGTTGCTGATTCGGTGGTCTGGAAAAAGCTATATGCGATTAAAAATGAGGCTGAAAAGTATATTGGTTGGTCTTTGGGAAAGGGCTGTACTGATTTTTGGCTTGACAGTTGGCATGACATGCCTCCTTTTCAATCTAGTCTTAGTAATGATTGGTTTTTACCAGCCACTGTAAGGTCCTTTTGGAAAGATAATTGTTGGGATATTGAGTCTCTTTTGGTTATTCTAAATCATAATCAGTTAAACCATGTTAAAACTTTAAAGATTAATGCTGATCAAGATGATCAGATCTACTGGAAGTTATCTAAAAACAAAAACTTTAACACTACTGAAACTTGGAGTGTTATTAGAGAAAAACTTAACAAAACCAGTTTTCTGAAAAAAAATTGGAGTCACTTTATACCAAAAAAGTTCTCTTTTCTATGTTGGAAAATCATAAAGAACTATATCCCAATTGACAATATTCTTTCCAAAAGGCATCTGGTCATGGTTTCAGCATGCCAATTTTGTTGCAGTTGTGAAGAGAAAAATCATCTCTTCATCAACTGTAACTTCGCTTGGGCCATTTGGAATTACTTTAGTTGTTTATTTAAAGTTCCTATTTACAGATATATGTCCTTCAATCATTTGCTCTTAACCTGGTTCAATTTTTCTAATAGAAATTTTCATATTACTCACCTAATTCCCCAGGTTATCTGTTGGACCATTTGGTTCAACAGAAACTGTTCTAAGTTCAACAACACCCATGATAGCTTTCAGGGTGCTGTTGATAGGGTCTGTAAAATTATTCTGGCTTTGGATTCTGGGGAAAATCTTATGTCTAAGCACTGGTCTTATGTTATGCAAGCAGAGTCAGCTATGGGATGCAAATCAATTAACAGAAGAAAGAAAGGTGTTTGATACCTGAAATGGTTGGCTCCTCCTCCTGGTAGGTTGAAGTTAAAAGTAGACGGTTCGTGTCAAGTATTTGGAGAATCTAGTGGTGGATTAATTGTGAGAAACAGTAATGGCGAAATCATAATTGGCAAGGGGTTTGTGTTTGGAAAACTTACTCCGTTTCATGCTGAATGTAGAGCCTTTGTGGAAGGTCTTCTCGTTTGTAATCAAAACGGCTGGATGGATGTTGATTTAGAGTCTGATTCGCTGACTCTTATCAACATGATTGCGAATGGCATTTATGCTTCTTCTGTTGAGGCTTTGGGTACTCTTTGTAGGAGGCTAATTGGATCTAGAATGACCCTTCGTCACGTGTCCAGAGCTCAGAACCAAGCTGCGGACTGGATCGCAAAGAGGGCCATTGAGGTTCGTCAGAACTTCTCTTTTGAGGGTTTGAATGCTCCTCCTCAGATTCTTGCCATAACCACCCTTGAAAGCTTGGGTATTGGTTATGTTGAGTTCGATTAGGGTTGGTTGTGTGAATCTGAGTCTGTAATCTGAATGATTGGTTTCGATGATGATTTGAATTTCAGCAGTAGAGGTAATTTGTGGTTGGTTTGGGAGGATTGAATCGTGTTGTATTGGATTTGATGGTGTTTGAAGCTGGTTGAGTCTGAGAATTTGATTCGTTGAAGATGGAGGCGGAAGGTTGGGAGTCTGTATAAGGTTGAAGATGATTCTGTTTTACCTAATTTAGGGTTGTCGATCTAATTAGGGTTACAATTTAGGGCTTTTGTTTTCCAACCCCTCTTTTTTGTTGTTTTGTTTAATTTTGGTTTGTAACTCTGTAAACTTCCATTTTCGTAATATCATTCTTTTAGTTTAAAAAAAAATAAAAATATATATATACTAATTTTATCTTATTTTATATTTTATTTTTCTAAATCGGATTTAACTAGACAAATCTAAAACCCAAAACCTAATCGGATCTATTTGCGGATCATACTCTCAACATCCATATCGGACCGTTTTATGTTTCATAATTCGATCCGATCGGACAAGGGGCCAGTCATAACTGACAAGATCCTTTACCATCCCTAGTTATAACGGCTGCCCAACCAGTGGAGTCTGACTTTTGTATTTTCTCTTAGTACTCTCTCACTCTCACTCTCCTTAGACTATCAAGAAGATGAGACCACAGATCGTTCTCTTTGGGGACTCAATCACTCAACAATCTTTCCAATCTGGTGGCTGGGGAGCTGCTCTCGCTGATAACTACTCTCGCAAGGTTCCTTCTCTCTTTCGAAAATGTCTACTTCATTCCCACCTTCATTTTTGTTATCATCGTCTTCATCTGTTGATACACGCAGGCCGATCTTGTGCTGCGTGGCTATGGTGGTTACAACACTAGATGGGCTATGTTCTTGCTGCCTCTTCTTTTCCCTCTCGTAAGCTTCGCTCGCTACAAATTTTAATTTCCTCTTTAAGCCGCTTCACTACGATAGTTTTGATACATTGTGGATCAAATTAACCTCTTTTCAAGTGCATTTTAGATCCTCTTACCCTTAAAATTGTGAAGATCTTCTGCTTATTCGCAGGATTCAATACCTCCAGTAGCTACCACGATTTTCTTTGGGGCTAACGACGCTGCTTTGCCAGGAAGATCCAGCGAACGGCAGCATGTTCCTGTCGAAGAGTACAAGGAGAACATCAGGAAGTTTGTTCGTCATTTGAAGGTCCCAAGTACACTCTTTATAGTCAAGTTTGGAATTGGATCCTTTTTAAAGTCTGATTTTCTCTAGCTAAAGTAACTTGTCGTTTAAATCTGGGCGTCTGAAAATATGATCATGGTGTTTTGTTTGTAGAAATGCTCCCCTACCATGGTAATTGTGCTTATAACTCCCCCGCCAGTTGATGTGGATGGGCGCAGAAAATATGCCGAGTATGGTTTCTCTTATTTTTATTCTTCTATGAGCTCTCTTATAGCATCTCCTGCTTATAGTAAAACATGCTAAGTTCTAAAGTAAAGCTCTCAAATTTTACACAATATTAAGTTTATGCTAAGTTCTGACTATCAAACAGAGCTCTGAATTCGTACTAGCATAAATCAAGTTCCACATTATGAATGTTGTGCCGTACTAGACACTATGGTTTCTTGGGTTATTCAGAGAAAGTTCGGCTTGAGTCCATGAACCGAATCTTTTAGATAGAGGCCAATAAGCAAAATATATTTGTGAAAGAACTGCTCATCCTTTTCCCTTCGTTTTTGGTTATTTTTTTATACTATCTAGAGAATCCTACCAAAATTTAGCCTGTGTTTGAATTAATCAGATCTTTATATGGCGAGAAAGCAGCAAAAGAATCAGAGAGGACAAATGAAGTTACAGGGGTTTATGCTCAGCAGTGTGTTGAGGTTGCCAATGAACTTGGACTCCCCTGTGTCAATCTGTGGTCCAACATGCAAAAAACAGATGGTTGGCAGAAGAAATATTTGAGGTTTGTCACAATAATTATGTTTAAGCAGAAAGTAGAAATAATATCTCATGTTAATCTGATTATCTTTCTAACCTACTTCTTTGTGTCTATACCACAGTGACGGGCTGCACCTGACTCCTGAAGGCAATGCAGTAGTCTACGAAGAAGTTGTAGGAGTATTCAACGAAGCAGGGCTTCGGTCAGAAGAAATGCCTTTTGATTTCCCACACCACTCTCTAATCGATGGGAAGAACCCTGAGAAAGCTTTTCAAGTGCCATGCTTATAGTTCATACCCAGCGACATGGTTTTCCAAATTTTCCTTGACTATTAAAATTGCTATAAACTTTTGTTACTAGTGAAATTGGGTACGTTGGTCATTTGATTAATAATTGGATCTTAAGCAGTAGTTGAACCTGCATGTTGTGCCTTAGTGTTGTGTTACCATTATCGCATATGAGAATTTTGTTAAATCATCCTGTTGCCCGTACTTCAATATCCACGTTTATGTTTTTTAAAGAGACTCAGTTGGTAGAACTATTGATCTTGCTCTTGGTATCATCTGGATAATAATGAGTAGGGATGGTAATGGGTTGGGTTCGGTCCGCTCCACCCCAAACTCTTAAAATATAAACTTGGATTTAACTCGAAGTTTTTGAAATCTGAACTTTCCCAGGAGACTTGTATCGATCTTCCTTGCCTCGAACGACATTGTTGTTTATATCCGACCCCACCCGTAAGGCACTTTTTATTTATAGAATTTGAATGATTTTTTTATTTCGAAATATTGTTTTGACCCGCCTTGGGTGCTGGTCAGGGTTTTTCAAATCTGAACTCGCCCAGCAGACCCATGTCGATCTGCCTTGCCTCGAATGACTTTTTTGTTTATATCCAACCCCACCCGTACACCCTTTTTTATATAAATTATCTATTATTACCCAATATTGTTTTGTTAAGAATAAAACTGTTTGAATTCCAACTATAATTGTTTTCTAAAATGTCATATATATACAAAAAAATATACTCCCTCTGTTCCGATATGTAGGTCGTTTTAAAAAATTGTTAGTATTCCACTTTAATTGTCGTTCACACAATTCAAGGTAGTATTTAATGTGTATTTAATTTGTTGACCAATCAATCGTGGTTGTTTTCTGCCATTTAAAAGAAAGAGAAAATCATTAATTATGTTAGCCCAATAAAACACTTCCCTTTTTTGCTTTATACAGGAAACAAAAATCATTATTGTTTTTATTAATATCCGTGCATAATCCTTAAACGACTTATATTAAGGAACGGAGGGAGTATGTTATTATCATGCCGGTCGGGGAATTAAAGATTAAAAAAAAATACTAAAACTCTGCTGAGCGTGTACGTCGGAGCTGATATTTGATCCCTATGTGATATTTACAAGCATATCTGGCACACATCCTTGAGCTTGTCGCCATAAACCAATTACCAGCCAGTGCCAGATCATAAAGTTTGAAACCAACGGACTCTGAATTCAGTATCATGAACAGCCGGAGAATACTATAAAATTTCTTAAAAGGATAGAACAGAAACTTACGAATAGAAACATACTCCGAAATTTACAAGCTTAGGGTTATATATTAATTCATAAAATCGAAATAAAAGATAATCATAGTCCTAATTTTGGCCATTTTGAGACCGATTTCATACTTAAGCATAACCAACCGGCCAGGCTATTACAATCCCAAAAGGACAATCCACAAAATCATATAAGAAAAAATCAGAACCCTAACACTTCCTAACCCCCAAATCCATACAAAGTCCTTCCCTGTCTCTTAAGGGCATAGACCACGTCCATTGCAGTTACAGTCTTACGTCTTGCGTGTTCGGTGTAGGTAACAGCGTCACGAATGACGTTTTCAAGAAAGATCTTAAGAACACCGCGAGTCTCCTCATAGATGAGACCACTGATGCGCTTCACACCTCCTCTCCTCGCCAATCGACGGATAGCAGGTTTTGTAATTCCTTGGATATTGTCACGCAAAACCTTCCTGTGTCTCTTCGCTCCTCCTTTTCCTAAACCCTTTCCTCCTTTGCCGCGGCCTGACATTTTTCTCGCAAAAATTGAAGCACTCTAAACAAAATTGAGGTAAATGAAATTGATTCTTATTTACCGACAGAACAGAAGGTTGTCCTTTTATAAAAAGGACTGGGTTCATCTATTCGGATGTCTAAATCAGATCTGTCAATTTAGAGCGTTGGATGTAAACATTTAATCAATGGTTTATCTTGATTATCCGCGTCAATCTTCTGATCTCACTACGTTTTTTTTGAGCCGTTGATAGACTTTAGATCTATGGCTGAGTTTTTATTTATTCTCAAATAATAACTCTCGCTTTTTCTAGTAAAAGACATTGTTTTTCTCGGATGTTTGACTGGTCTCAAGATTCTTTCCATACTAAATTGTCGAGAAATGGCATGTAGTATTATTTTAATGATATTTAAAAGGAGTTATACTATCACTCCAGGGAGATGTATATTAAATTTTAACATCAAGGTAATATAAGATCGGACAAAATTTATTTTATAAAAAATAGGTTAAAAAGGACCGACAACTAATTTTGGGGTGATCTACTATTTTAGTTTCGGATTTTAATAAAATTCAGTTTAAAAATATTTAATATTAGAATTTCATCCAAAATTTTGTACCTATATGTGAAGTATATATAGAAGGCAAAGTATATATAGGTTGGTGTTTAAACAAAAATTATTATTATTTGTAGTTATGGAGTTCACACATGTAAAAGAAAGTTTGGCAATTAAATCATGATTTTTTATAATATATTTATTTGTATATAATATTATTTGTGTTATTTTTTTCAAATTTTAATAATTTTATATTCTACGTCATTTTAGATGCTATATATATATATGAACTAATGAAACAAATATTTTCGAAAAAAAATTGTATTACTAAGTGTCTTTTGTGACGTTTCGTATCCGGTTTGATTTTTTTTTTCTTCAACCAAATAAAAAAAAATTATCTTTCATCATCATTCATATATAAAGAATAAAAATCAATTATATGATTTGGACCACTACTTTCACACCATATACCACAAAATATGGATCTTCACTTGTACTTGTTTTTGAATTTATCTTCTAAAAAGCTTTTACAAAAATTTATAAAAAAAAATTCCTTTGCTAATTCGAGTTCATTTTAATCCCACTAACTATAGTTATATTAGTGGCTTCAACTTGACAATTAGTTTGTGGATAATTCAAAGTAGAAAAATATTGCCCCACCACATATTTCATACTCAAAATTGTGACCAAATTATTTTTGAAATGTGGACCATTATCCGTCATCAAAATTTAAGGTACTCAATACATACATAAGATTTTTTTAAAACTCACAAACTTCATCGTCATAATTAAATATTGTTATTTTATGTTGTCATGGGTAACAGTCCAAACAAATAAATCCCACTTATCAAAAGTATATCGTGAATGAACTAAAGCATAACTTTGTGTGGTAGGCGACTTATATTTGAAAGTCTTTGAAAAAGATCACAACTCTGAACCATATCCGTAACATTCATTGCTAGCTGAGGCCAATAGTATCATGCCAGCAAAAAACGTCTAATCAAGCTCTTATATTCATAATGAGTTTCAGTCACTCTTTCATGCACATCCTTCAAAATAAGGAATGTTTCTTCTTTATCCAAACATCTTACCAAATGTATCGTTGTGCTATTTTTTATAAAGAACCTCGTCAAGAACCAAATACTTTGTTATATTTATCCTCAAAGACCGTGCTAAATATTTATCATTTGGTACTTTCTAATCTTTAAAATATGACAAATATTATTGACGTAAATCTTCATTTTAAAATATTGTTAAAACCTCAACATTCTCAACCCCTAACTGATATGAAGGATGTTCTTATTTAATTTTAGATGACTATCTTCTAAGCAACCAAATTTAGCCAAAATATTTGCTTCAGACTTTAATTAACGCGAGACTTATTCAAATACAATATTTGTTTATGCTTTAATAACAGTATGAGGTTTAAAACTTATCTCATACTACCCTAATTTTATAGATCAACGTGTAAGATAACTTGAAATATCTGGTTTTTGTAACATATTGTCAAGGAGAAAAGATGTATGAACTATAATAACGCGACTTTAGAAATACGGGCGCATATTCTTTGCTGCTATTGGTGTGGTTAATTTCCGTTTAAGGGTAATTTTGTAAAGTGGTTTGTGAATTTAATGTTTAGAGTAAAGAGTATAGGAATAATTAAGTTGTGTGCTAGCAGTAAATTCTGATTATCCTCATTAATGAAAGTGGTTGGGGTATTTATACTTAATTATTGACCCATGGGTCTATCGGGTCGGATAGTGACGTAGGGCCAAGTTTAAGAACCCATTAGTAATTTGGTGTGAAGTGACCAACATCTAGCTTAGTCACTGTTTATTACGTTGATCATGTTTGGTTTTTTACAATAGTGGTTATGGTCCAAACTACCCATCGGATTAAGTCAAGACTCAGCAACTAAAATATCTGATCTCATCAGTAGCCCCTTTAGGTCTTGCAAAGAATCTTTGAAATAGCTAACTCTCAAAACTCAATACCTACATTTTCCAATTTGTTTGTTGTATTCGAACTGTATACTTTTCTGCTTCTTGTTAAGAATTTCAAGAGTGACATTGTTCGAATTTTGGTGGAACTGATTTTTCAGTTCAGAATTCTAAGAGCCTTTTTTCAATCGTGGGACACGTGTCAGGCTCTGGTTTGACCTCTCAACCGTTTTTTCTCCTAGATTTACGTACCTACTAGGCTAGAAAGTTACATAGGCTTTAACTCCCATACTTTACAGTCTTTAATTATTACTTAGATCGTTTTACCTTCTCATATGTAACTTCCACTTTTCATTGTTTCATTGTCTTTAAAAAAAATACAAGCATTTATAGTGAGAGAAAGATCAGTATACCTTCAAATTTGTGTTCAAGTCATATATGTTCACAGTCAGAAACGCTCTAGTAAAAGGAGGTTGGTTAAACTTGTCCAAGTTAGAGAGGGCGAGAAAAGTTGCAAGAGACGACCGAATTGTTGTTGGCCTCCCTGTTTCTTCTGGTGAAGGAACCAATCAATCACAAGCGAATATAGACTGGGGTTCATCGTCCTCAAAAGCACCCAAGGTTAGAAAGTTTTCCTTTCTTTAAATCTTGTCTCCTCTTCCCTTAGGGTCCTCTATCCAAGAGTCCCAAAACTCTCTCCCTAACGAGAAAGTTGTTTCTAACATTAGAAAACCCTCGCCTTTTATTGCAATGGGTTCAAATACAGATAAATCCCCATAGAAATTAACCCTACGCCAAGTCACCCGTCAATCGAAATCAAAATCCAGTTCTACTTCTTAAAAACCCTCTAGTTCAGAGGCAGTAAAACCTATACCAAAACCCAAACCATCCGGACAGCAACCCCTCGCAGAAGGAAAACCATCCAAATAGTCATCCGAACAGCCTTCCACTATTATGGAAGAAAACATGGAGGATAGTCTAGATAATGCCCTTTTTGAGGTGTTCGGACAAATAGAGGACACATTTTCAGATCGGAAGGGCAAGACTAAAGTGGGTTTGACTCATCCATATGCGCTTTTGGAGAGTCTGGAAGGGAGAGTGGGGTCAAACTTCAATAAGGTCAGCATGAAGTATTTATTGTCTTTTCAAAATATAGCCTACGTATACACCCATACTGCTGAATTGGGTCGTATTCGTACAACGTGGGGAATCCCGGAGTTTGTAAAGGTGAGAATCTCAGTCACCTCAGAAACTCCGATGGACTGCAAACCCAATGAGCTGATGGTCCATACGAAGGTGCTGAACTGGGGGATCCGGTTTCCTTTGGACCCGGAGATAATTAGGTATTTCCACTTGACCAAGTTGTGTCCAAGTCAGTTGAGCCCAAACATTTGGTATACCCTGTTAGTTGGCATCATGGCATCTATGTTGTCCAAGATTCCACAGCTATTGGAACAATTTGTCGTCGTGGAAAACTTGTGTAAGAATCATCACATCCCCTTCTACCACTACAATATGATGAATGACTACAAGGTAGTAAATGATCTGCTAGAGTCAGAAAAGCCGTGGAGGATGCAATTCTTATTTATTAGTGGGGCATCGGAGAATGGGAAAAAAATAAAGGTTGACTCAAACCCAAGTCAGATGACTAGTCGCTGGAAGAGTATTGGTGAGTTTATGTTCCTTTTATCCTCTCAAACATTAAGTAATTATTCTGAACTGATTTATATCTTTTTTTTAGTGTTTCCGAATGATTTTTTGGACTATGTAGAGGCAGGTCAAGATACCTGCGCCAAATTGAATGCTTAGGGTCTTGGAGAAATGGGACAAGACTTTCCACAACAGTTTCACATCGGGAAATTTTGTGAGGTCTCATCTGTGGAACACCATAGGGAGAAGAGATCTCACATGGGAATAACTGACCACGCCTTCTCCTATAGATATCATCCTGAGGATGAAAGAGGCTAAATATGCTAAACTTTACCTGACTTCCAGGGCCAAAGCCATCATCCATCTGTACAAGATGAAGAATAAGAGAAAGAAGAAAACCACAACAGAACCCACCGTAAACAAATACTGAAGGGATTGGTTCAGATAATCAAGGAGGCATTAATGTTATTTTCCAGGAAGCTGTATAAGTTACTGTCAAGGAGGTTGGTGGGTCAGATAAACCACCAAGGATTTAATAGAATGACAAGAAACGTAAAGCCAACAGTGATGAAAAAGCTGCCAAGAAGAAGAAAGTCACTATGGGATCATAGATAATTCTTCGTCCTTCTGAAATCCCTTTTTCAGCTCCTGCGGATCCTACCTTACAAGAGGAAATTCCACCCAACCCTTACTCCAAACAGGATACCACTGATGGTAACGAAGAGGTAAATCTTGATGCTTTTCAGAACATCAATATATATTTTAATTATTTGGAAAAAGATGATTTCGCGGGGCCTTACCATCATCCCAACTTGTCCAACGTTATGACCCATAATGGTGAGACTTACGCGATATCTAGCGCACAAGATACCTTGAGCCATGCCCTTGTGGGTTACATTCGTCCAGTGTTTGGTCTGGAGAGACAAGTGAGGGATCAAATTGTAACCATCAACTCCCTGACCACAGAGAAGCAAAGCTTGACAAACAATCTTTCTAGCGCTCAACAACGCATATAATTATTGAAGAAGAAGAACGAGGATTTGGCTGCCAAACTGTTTAAGTCAGAAAAGACCAGCAAAGACCTCCAAACCAAGTACTCCGTTCTAGAGACTTCTTTCTCAAATGATATCACAGTTTTGAAAGAGTAACTACAAACTAAGGACAATATTATCCAGATTTTATTTGATGAAAAAATCATGTTGGAGAATATTGTCCAAGAGAAAACCGAAGAGAAAACAGCCTTATAATGCCAAAAAGCTCAAGCAATAGCTGCATAGATAGAGAAGTATGCTAGTGGAATAGTGGATTCTATAGAGAAGAGTGATGATGAAATTAAGTCTGATATGGTCTTACTGTTCCACGAGACTTTTCCTAAGAGGACTCTTGGTCCTTTGTGGAAATATATGGACTATGATCATCTCCCTTTCCATACGATGGTTGATGGTGACAAGCACAAATACTCTAGTGGAATAGACTCCAGGGATGATGAAGAAGTGGGTGAGAGTTTAAGTGTTGAACTCAAAATTTCCAAAACATATGGTGGTGAAGAAAAGACCGAAGGGAACAAACCCTAAGGTTACATTGTGTACTTTTTGCTTAAAGACTAAAGTCTTTGGATGTCCAAGGCATTTTGTTTCATTATTTGTTCAATCTTTACGTTGTAAAACTTTAAAGTCATCGAATGGTCAAGACATTTTGCAAATCATAGATCGGTTGTAGTCTGATCAGATTTTAATACCAAACTTTTTTTTGTTTAAATTATGTTTAACTATTTATGGCCAATGTTTAGATAGCCTTCAATATTTCAGATGTGTTGAACAAGAGTATCAAACATTTCCAACCACATATGTTTAATAAATATGATCAAATGTTCAATATATCTGATCAACTCAAAAACATTTGAGAGCCGGAGTGTTTAATAAGTATTTAATTATCTGAACCGAAACAAAATTGCTCCAAACTTTTGAAGAAGGCATAAGATATTATTGAAAAACCCAGACACCTCATTAAAACCTCCCCGCGCAACCAGGGTAGGAAAGAATATGCCCCATAATATTTACATTGATACTTAAAAATTAAATATTTACAAAAAGTTCTATTCTAAGTATAACTTGAGATGTTCAACATTTCATGGATGTTTTAGTACTCTCCCTTCTTTGTCGTGGAGCCAGTATGTTGCTGGTTTAACCTTCTTACAGACCACATAAGGGCCTTCCCAGTTCGGAGCCAACTTACCGAATTGCTTTTCCTTGGTGTGTAACAATAATTTTCTTAAGACTTTGTCCCTTACTTGAAAATCTATTTTTTTAACTTTGGAGTCAAATCTGATCCTCATCAAACCTTGGTAGTGTGTTGTTCTCAAATGCGCTTTAACCCTTCTTTCTTTAATCAAACCCAACTGATTCCTGAGTAATATATCATTCGCCTGTTCGAAATAGTTTTGGACTCTGTGAGATGGTAAAGTAGCTACTATGGGAGTAATTGCATCCATCCCATATACCACAACAAAATGAAACTCTTGTGTGGCAGACCGAGGTGTAGTTCGGTAGGCTCATAATACTTCTTGTAAATAACCTGGCCACTTTTATACAGCTCCTTCCAAATTTTTCTTAAATCCTAACAAGATTGTCCTATTTGCTACCTCAACCTGGCCATTTGCTTGAGGGTGGAAATGAAAAGAAAAAAATGTTGAATTCCTTTGGAGGTAAAGAACGCTTCTATGACTTTATTATCAAATTGTGGGCCATTGTCTGTAGTAATCTTTCAGGGAACCTCAAATCTGCAACATATGTTAGACAAAATAAATTTAATAATTGCCTTCGAAGTGGTTCCCGCCAAATGAGCTGCCTTTATCCACTTAGAAAAATAGTCAATAGAAACTATGATTGTTCTACATCCACCAGATGCCATGTGAAGAGTCCCAACTAGATCCATACCCCATCTGTCAAAAGGTATTGGTTTATATATAGATTCCATAGGAACTGATAGCACATGAACTTCATTCCCATATTTTTGGCAATGATCACATTTTTTCACCATTTCTTTAGCATCTGGCCTTATGGTTGGCCAGTATTATCCCGCTAATAAAACTCTTCTGGTTAGAGCCCTATAGCCAAAATGTGTAGAGACTTCTCCATCATGTAGTTCAGATAACACAACTTAAGATTCTTCAAATCCTAAGAAACGTATGAGAGGTTTGCTGAAAGATTTCTTGTAAAGAACTTCTCTTACTATAAAAAAAACCACGAGCCTTGTACTTGGTTTTCTTAGTCATAGCTTATCCGGAGGTAATATCCCATCAGAGATGAACCAGAGAAGATCATATCTCTAGTCTTTAGGTTGAATAACAAGTATATTCATACTTTCTTCACTTTGCTTTTCTTGACATGTCTGTACGGATGGGCATTCCTGCACAAGAATCCATGGGTAAGATTTAAAATAAGCTATAGTTGCCAAAGAGTCTGCCAGATTATTTTCCGATCTAGGAATGTGTTCATAACAGATATTTTTTAAGTTTGCGGAGACTTCTTTCAATATAAACAAGTCTTTAATCAATTGTTCGTTCTTTGCTTCATATTGTCCTTGAACACGGTGATTCAGAAATTGGGAATCACTCATTAACCGGACTCTTTTTGCCCCACATAGGAGAGCCAACTTAAGACCAGCTATTGCTGCTTCATATTCGGATTCATTGTTAGAAGCTCTGAAGCCAAAACATATGGCCTGGTACATATTGTCAACATAGAGAGAAGTCAAACAAATTCCAGCCCCATAGCCCATAGTACTTGATCCACCATCAGTTCAAACTACCCATTCTTTTTTAGACTGGTTTCCTGACTCCTGTGCGGAAGCTCTATCAGCATGAAATTCTACCAAGAAGTCAGCCACTGGTTGGGCTTTAATTGCTGTCCAAGGTGCAAAAATCAATATCATAATCACCCAGCTCTACTGACCATTTGGTCATTCTACTTGACACATTAGCTTTTTGAAGAACATTTTTCAAGGGGAAAGAGGTTCGAACAACAATTGAATGAGCTTGAAAGTATGGTCTCATCTTTCTTGATGCAATTACTAGGGCCAATGCCAATTTTTCCAACTTCAAATATCTTCTTTCAGCATCCAACAGACTTTTACTGATGTAATTCACCGGACGAGGGTAATTGTCTACTTCTCTTACTAGTACAACACTTACTGTATACTTTGATACAACTAGATATACATAGAGCTTTTCCCCACGAACAGGTTTGAAAATTGTTTTGGGTGAAGACAAATGCTTCTTGATTTCAATAAAAGCCTGGTCACACTATGGAGACCAATTAAAGTCTTTAGCATTCCTTAACACTTGGAATAATGGAGCACACTTGTCTGATGATCTTGAAATAAACCTATTCAACGTATCCAATCGTCTTGTCAGTCTTTAAAGTTATCTAATCTTTCGAGGAGGGTTCATAGCTAGCAAGGTATTAAGTTGATCCGGATCAGGTTAAATTCCCTTCTCATTTATTATGTAGCCCAAGAAATTTCCAGATCGTGCCCCAAATACACATTTTTCAGGGTTCAATTTTAAATTTACCGCCTCCAAGTTAGAGAATGTTTCTTAAAGGTCGCATATATGTGCATCTTCCTCCAAGCTCTTAACCATCATATCATCTATGTAAACCTCCATGTTTCTGCAAATCTGATTAGCAAAAGCTTTATTCATTAACCTCTAATAAGTGGCTCCAGCATTTTTTAATCCGAACGGCATCACCTTATAGCAATGAAGACCTCTGTCTATGATGAAAGTAGTGTGATTTTTGTCATTCGGATCTACTTGTATTTGGTTGTACCTTGAAAAAACATCCTTAAAATACAATAGTTTGTTTCGAGAGGTAGCATCCACCAACCGATTTATCCTAGGAACATAATAAAGATCCTTACGGCATGCTATATTAAGATCATTGAAATCAATGCACATGCACCACTTGCCATTCTTTTTTCTTGACCAGAACAGGGTTGGCAGTCCACAAAAGGTATTAAGATTTTTTAATGTGACCCATCTTGGTTAAACGATCAAATTCTTGAACAATCACATCTGCTTTTTCCTTAGAAAAAAACCTCATCTTCTGTACAACTGGCGCAATATCATTCCGGATTGACAATTTATGGGAAATAATAGCAGCTGGCACTCTAGTGATATCACTATTAAACCATGCAAAAACATGTTGATTATTCATCAAAAATGATAATAACCGGTGCTTTAAAACCGATGCCAGCTTGGAACCAATTTTAACATTCTTGCCTTCTGTGAGGGAGTGGGTTTCAACCTCCTCAATATGTATTATGACACTAGGAGCCTCCCTAGGATCATCGATTTCATTTTCATCAGAAGAAGGCTCCAATAGGTGCTAATCTCTGTTAACTCTGACTGCCCCTAAAGTCTTAGGGGCAAGGGCTGTTGCATAGCATTCCATGTCTATCTTCTGGTTGCTTTGGACAACACATACTTGTTCTTGGACATCATACTTCAAACATTGGTGGACCGTACAGGCCACAATATGCATCCTGGAGAGCCTAGACCTCCCAAATATTGTATTGTAAGATGTTGGGAAATCTACAACAACAAACAACATTCTTACCATATTTTTGAAGGGTCCTTTACCCAAAAACACTTCCTCTTCGAACTCCTCAATCATATCTGCAGAACTTGTTGTGAAGCCTACAGTGGTTCTGTTCGAACGTTGTATAACGGAAAGGATTCTCATTTCCTTGTAGGAGCTTAAAAAATAGGATATTTCTTGAACTGCCTGTATCAATCAGGATCGGGCGTATATCGTTTCCTCCTATTGATGCCCCTATTACTACCGCATCTTCACGAGGCCCTGCAATATCTCTCAAAGCATCCTCATCAAAAACTATAAAGAAAGATGAAGACTGATACTGGTGTGTGGACATCCCACCACTTAATTGGGTGGCTAATTTGTGGGCATGCCTCTTCCTTGATGAAGTAGAAGACGCAGTCACAATATCTCCTCCGAAAATAGTTAGAGACTCAAAAAAGTTAATCGTCTCGGAAATTGTTTTGGTCTTGTCTATTATTACCCCCGCCTGATTTCGACTTGGATCTGGATCAAGATACTCAAAGTCCGCATCAAACCTTTCAACAATTACCATTGCACCCTCTTGTTTGGATGTTCGAGGATTGTTCGAATGACCAGTCTGGGGAGTATTGGTTTGCGCATTATCTGATCTGCTTCCCCCTTGCTTTTTGACGTCGGCCCCTAACTTGCCCCTTTCAATGAGGTTCTGCACCTCCTGTTTCAAGGCTATACAATCATGAGTATCATGGTTTATGTCATTATGGTATTGGCATAAACGGGTGCTTCGGTTTTCTGTAGGGGAATGCAATGCTGCTGGCTTTTTAAAATGCACATCATATTTAGTCTTATCATAGATTGTAGCCACACTCTCCCTCAATTCAGCAAACCACTCAGGCTGAACCCAGGGCTCCCTCTTATTTCTGACTTGTTGGCTCTAAGTTTGGTTAGATTGATCATGTCTTGACCAATTGGACCCCTGTCCAGTCTCTTTTGCCCTGTAGCCGGACTGATTAGTAGCTGGAGGAGTTGTTGTTGTAGTAGTAGATCTCACTTGGCGGTGTACTCTGATTTTCTTAGTCTCTTCAACGTTGAGTTTTTTACCCACCTGATTCAACAAATCACCCCAGGTAATCGCCTTTTTCTAAGTCACTGAATCGGCTAAATTACCTAGGTTGAAACCTTGTCTCAGAGAAGTAATCGCAACTTGTTCAAAGCAATTTTCTAGCCCATTATTTGTGTTTACAAAACGATTGATGTACTACTTCAGGGATTCGTTCGGCTCCTGAGCACAATGGATAATGGTATCCTCATCACCCTTGAATTCTTTATTTCCAACAAATTTCCTCAGGAAGGCAACCAAGAAAGTATCAAAATTTCTTATACACCCTTGAGGGAGACTGTTGTACCATTTGAGGGAACTTCATGTGAAATTTTGGGAGAAGGCCCTACATAATAGCTTGTCATCATCATCAAAATTCATCATGAAGCTCTTAAACTGGTCCAGATGGTTGTCTGAATCTCGACTCCCATCATATTTCTCCATCTTGGAGCTATCAAACCTCTTGGGAAGGTGCCCGGAGAGTATTTTTGCATACAAAGGTGATTGTCTCCAATTTTTGCTATGGCTAAAAACAGTGTCTTCATTAGGGGTTGCAAAAATACCTGGTTCAGACTGAAAATCAAAAGGATCAATCAACAATTGATCAATATGTTGGTTGGCTGATCCTTTACCCTTGCCATGATGCCTCTTAAGCCTGCCATGTGTATCCCTCTTTCTTGAGTGTTTTTTAGTCAACCTCATTTTCTTTTGTGACCTTCCCTCATCACTACTTGAAGATAATGATTCTTCAAGCTCATTTCATTTGAGGAGCTGCTGGAGGACTCAGATGCAGAACTCTCAACAGGTTTAGATTGGCGTGTCTTCTTGGAACTAAGATGGGTTTTCAAAGACTGCTCATTTTCTCCAGGATTGTCAGTGTGGTGAAATACTGACGCACCAGACTTTTTCTTAACTCATTTTTCTGCTTGTTTTATTGCTCTTAGCGCCTCTATTTTAACTCTCAACTGGTTGCGCTACTCGGTAGTATACTCATTGTTTTCCCTTGCAACTTCCACCTCAGGAGGTGGAACATTCTGCTCATGCGGATCCATTCAAACTACTTTTAATGTTGGTTTTGAATTATGAAATTCAGGCACCGTCGTGCTCCCACTGTGGTCTCCAATTTGGTGTGGTTAATTTCCGTTTAAGGGTAATTTTGTAAAGTGGTTTGTGAATTTAATTTTTAGAGTAAAGAGTAAAGAGATAATTAAGTTGTATACTAGCAGTAAATTCTGATTACCCTCTTTAACGAATGTGATTGGGGTATTTATACTTAATTATTGAGTCATGGGCTTATAGGGTTGGATAGTAAAGTCGGGTCAAGTTTAAGGAACCATTAGTAATTTGGTGTGAAGTGACCAGCATCTACCTTAGTCACCATTTATTACGCTTGTCATGTTCAGTTTTTTACAATAGTTGTTATGGTCCAAACTTCCCATCGGATTAAGTCAAGACTCAGCAACTAAAATATCTGATCTCATCAGTTACCACTAGTATTTGTTTAATAAAGAACAAAATAGAGAAAAGAGAGAATAAGAAGAAGTAGTTAGGGTTTTTATATTATTTAGAAAGTTTTTATATTACATAGTGTATATGATCTTTTTATAGAGATAATAAAGGGCTAACGGGTTTGGCCCTTATATCTTTGACACCCTCTTTAAAACTCACAGTGAAACAATAATAAGCATTGATAGTTTGTCACAAAGAAAACAAAACCGCATTGTTGACTGAAAATATCAGCAACCTGTAAAGCTGATGGAACATATGGAAACGAGATGGTGTCGATCTGAAGATGATGCTCAGTGAAGTGACAATCTATTTCAATGTGCTTCATTCTCTTGAAAAATAGAATTATTTGTTATCTGCATGGCCCTTTTGTTATCACAATGTAGGAAAGTAGGTTTAGTAACATTAACCCCCATATTTGCAAGAAGCCATTGTAACTAAACAATCTCACATGTGGTGACAGACATAGCACGGTACTCAATTTTAATAGACGATCTAGGGACAACATCTTGTTTCTTGGTTTTCCATGATATTAATGAATCTCTAAGGAAATTACAGAAACCAATAGTAGATTTTTTGTCATGAGGATCGTTATCCCAATCAGCATCATTATAGGCACGCATTTCAAGTGAAGAGGTCGAGGGAAATAAAATGCTATGGAACCGAGTGCCACGAAGATATCTCAATATTCGAAGAACAACTCCCTAATGGACGGATGTAGGAGCGGTAACAAACTGTCTAACCACATGAACATCATAAGCTATATATGGTCGAGTAACTGTAAGATAGGCCATGCTCCCTACAAGGGTTCGATATATAGTTGGGTCTGACAAATGAACTCCATCAGTTGGAGAATACGGAACATTGGTTTCAAGAGGGGTATCTACCATCATGTTATCAGAAAGTCGCGCTCGCTCGAATAAATAAGACATATATTTTGTCTGAGAGAGAATATAACCTTCTTGAGAGTGAGCTACCTCAATACCTAAAAAATAACGTAATAGTCCCAAGACTTTCATCGCAAAATGCTGAGCCAAATCACGTTTTAGTGCCTCAATGCCATCAATATCATCACCTGTAATGATCATATCATCTGCATATATGGATAAAATAATTCTTCATGCACTCGTACATCTGATAAACAAGGTCAAAACATGATTACTAGCAAGGAAACCAAGTGAAGTAATAACTATATAGAATTTTCCAAACCATACACGAGGAGCTTGTTTGAGACCATATAAATCTTTCCTAAGTCAACAAACTTCACATGGTTGGTGAGCAACACCTGGAGGAGGAGTCATGTAAACCTCCTCATGAAGATCACCATTCAAAAATTCATTTTTGACATCTAGTTGGAAGATCTTCCATTGGCGAACGGATGCAACCGCAATAAGAGTACGAACTATCTTCATTCTTTCCACTAGGAAAATGTCTCATGATAGTCCATACCATACTTCTGTGATAACCTTTTGATACAAGATAAGCCTTATATCTTTCAACAGACCACCTGACTTTGTTTTAATTTTAAAAACCCATCGAGATCTGATTATATGCTTACCAGATAGATTTTTAACTATATCACATGTATGAGTCTGATAAAGAGCGGTAAGATCTTAAACTATTTCATTTTACCAACAAGGATCGGAAACAACTTCTTTAAACAACGGAGGTTCATATAAATTATACATGTTTGTTATAAAAGAGGTGAAAAGAGATGAATAAAAAGAATACACAAAATCTAGTAATTTGGTAGACTTACTTGTACGAGTAGATCTTCTGAGCGGTGGAGCTAGTGGTTCACTAAAAGAATGAGCTCACTCAAGCCTTGATAGAGCTGAAGTAATATTAGTTGTAGTCGGTGTCTCATGAGATGGCACATCAATACCAATGGGTATGTCGCTATTATTTTCAAAAGGATCAATAGTCTAAAGTTTGCTACTTGTTATATAATGTGGTTTCCCTGGAATTGAATAAAACGGGATATGTTAAAAAAATGTAGCATGTCGAGATACATAAATTTTATGACTAGTGGGATCAAAACAATGATAACCTTTCTGTCTGATACCATAACCCAAGAGAACACATATTGCGGATTTATGGCCCAATTTGTTGCGTTCGACGTGAGGGCGAAGAACAAAACATGTACATCCAAACACTCGTAAGGAAGAATAATATGGAAGTTGTCTGTATAACTTATGAAAGGGAAACATCCATGCATTATGAGCAGTGGGAATTCAATTAATCACATATACATTAGTATGAATTGCTTCTCCCCCAAAAATAGTAGGAATCTTATCATATAAAAGTAAAGAACGAGCAGTCTCAATAAGGTGACAATGTTTTCTTTTTGCAACACCATTCTTTTGAGGGGTGTCAGTGGAAGAAGACTGATGTATGGTACGAACAGATGCAAGTAACTGAGTAAAACTATTGGATGTATATTCACCTCATAAGTCACACATTAAGCATTTTATTACAGCAGAATGTTGAGTTTTAACAAATGCTCAAAATTCTATATAAATTTTAAGGAAATCTGATCTTCGTTTCATAAGGTAAACCCAAGTATATCGAATATAACCATCGATGAAAGAAACATAGTTGGACAAACTATCTTTTGCGTAGACAGAAGATGGACCTCAAACATTAGAATATATAATATCAAACGGAGCAATCAAATAAGTGACACTTTCATTAAACGATGACACCCAAAATTTTACAAGTTTACAACCACTAAAATCCGAGATATTATAAGTCTTTAACTGACCTACAGAACTCGTAAAGACTAATTTTTTAAACATGATGCAGATACATGTCACGGACGAGAATGCCAAAGATAAAACTCAGATGATGAAGGATTTAAACAAAACAAATAAATCAACGCCATATGAAACAATATCAATCAATTATGTTTTCCCACCATCAATAACATAAGCATCGACATATGTTACTTCGGGTTTCTCTAAAACATAGAGTTCCCCTATTTTACGACCTGTCCAATCACTCTATGAGTTTTTTGCTTTTGTATAGCACACATATAATAATAATAAAAAAAGACACAATAACCAGATTTGCACAATTGGCTAACCAAAAGAAGATTCAAAGCAACGGTGGGAACATAGTAAACATCGGATAACGATATATGATGGGTGCAAATAGAGCCAATAATCTCTACTGAAATTGATGTAGCACTAACATACAAAACAGATATGGGTGAAATATGAGATAACGAAACAAAGTTCGACATATGAGGTGACATATGATGAAACGCACCCGAATCCAAAATCTATAATGATGAATCAATATCTAAAGTGGAAGACGAGGACATACCTAAATGGCATGCAAATGTAGACATGACAAAGTTCATCTTATTCAGTTTGTTACTAGTAGCTTGTAAAAATCAATTTTTTCTATTATATTCGTAATAAGTTCCACAATCTCCAATCGAACCAAATCAAATAATCAAGAGATACCAAATCCAAAAAAATCACAATCAAAATCTTAATCAAACCCCAAATCCAGAATCAAACAAAGTCCAAATTCAAAATCTTAGTGGTCCAGCAAAATCAAATTGAATAGTCAATCAAATCCAAATCTAAGTCCAAATATCAAACTAAATCCAAATACCAAACTAAATCTAAATACCAAGTCAAAATACAAAACTAAATCCAAGTTATAATTTCAAATTTTCAATCAAAATCAAAACTAAAAAATCAAATTGAATTCACGGTTTTACCAACAAAACTGATGCATTGTTCCAGTAGTGATTTCTTCCGAATCGTAGTACTGAATCATAATCCAATCGGTCAGATGGAAAGATTGGATGTCCCGAACACGCTCTCTAAACTTCATAAAAAACAGACAGCGTTTGCTTTTTTATTGGACCGTTTGATTGAGACTGCACACAACAGATCCGAAAACCAAAATTTGTCTCTCTTCTAATGCAAAATTACCCAATTAATTCTTTACAATTTCATCGATTAATTACTTGCAATTTCAGAAATTAATTTTTCCATTAATTCCTTGAAATTTCACCAATTAATATATGACACTAATAATTAAAGATATAAAGTTCTCATTTTATTAGTGTAGTGATAAATTATGTAGAAGCTAAGTATTTATTTAAACCATTAAAAGCTTTAGCGTATTCATTATTTCAGTTAAACTTATTTGCTCTCTTAAATATTTTTAAGAAATAATAACTTCTAAAAATATTTTTGAAATAAAATGTAATAAAGCTACGGTCCATCAAATTTTGAATACTTTTTATAGATTTGTGTAATATTTATTTAAAACTACATTTAATTGCTCATGATCAGCCTTAATATCCTTTTTACTTACTATAAATCCCATAAACTTTCCCGCTCGTAAACAAATTAACACATGAGAGGATTTAACTTCAAAATATATTTTGACAAGTTATCAAATTTTTTCGATAATGATATTATATGATTATTTTAATAATTAATAATTATAATTATCCGTCAATATATGATTTCATACTCTTTCCTAACTGCTTTATGAAAACATGATTAATGAGCCCTTGTTACGTTGATCCAATATTTTTAACACAAACTGCAGCACATGATAACAATATAAACCTCTATTTGCCGTAAATATTGTATGTTCTTCATCTTTAGTATGTATCTTGATCTGATTGTAATCCAAATATACATTCATAAAAATCTATGGCCTAATGTAAAATATACCAATTGATCATTATGAGACGAATGAAAATGATCATTTGGATAAGCTCTGTTAAAATATGAAAAATTCATATACTTACTCTATGGACCATTTTTATTTTCATGTAGCAATGGATTTGCTACATATGTTTGATATTTGTATTCTCTTATACAACCCACATTCAACTATATTTTAACTTTTTCATTATAGTCTTAATTGTTTTGAAGAAAAACCTTTTTTTAACGAATTAGTTGCAATTTTTTGCCAATAGCCAACTCATGAACAATCATTGATCTACTAACCCCTGTAATAGTTTCAATGCTCCAAGAAAAAACATCTAGCAAATGTTATAAAAAAGTTTACAATTTTTTTGTTTGAATTCTTAACTTAAATGACCTCCGATCGTTACTATTTTTTGTGTTTCATCTTTAACTTCAATATTAGTTATATATTTCAATGCTGTTGTTTCATGCATATCATCTATTTTATCACCATATTATTTTCTCTCATTTTCGTTGGAGGTTTATCTTCATTAATTAGATGTCGATCCTCTAAAGTACTTTATAATTTTTATGAGATACCATTTTATGGATTAAAGGATATTGAAAAACAATCTCTTGGTACTTTATGACTCCAACTTTATTTCTCACAAAATACTTTACATAATGATAATAGGAAGAAACAACCTCTTCCATTTTATGTAATCAAATACAATCGAAAATTATATCATACAGACATAAAGTCTACACTATCCTACATAAAGTATCCACGATTTGTTTAGTTTATCTAATAGCACCAAATATACAGTTGACCTTTCCACAAAACTAACCAAGTATCTCTTATTTTTTCTGTATGGATATATCGTAACCATTTGCTCATAACTGTTCTTATATAATGCGTTAGATAAACCCTCTATATCAATCATAAACTTCATAGTTATTACTCTAACAATTTATAGAGTAATTAATGGAGAATATTCATGTGGAGTTATTCACTCTCTCAAATCGTTATCATTAAAAATCAACAATGGTTTTAGATGTTTATTTATATGCAAAGAATATCCACCAACCAAATGAACTTCCAAATATTGTCTATACATTTTTTTTCTAGAATTTTTGAAGTTCCAGCCAACGTATATCCCCATAAATACTGCATATTCATTTTTATTAGCTTGGCTTTTCCATTTATTATTATGTTTTAACTTATCAACCCTTTATTTTCTTACAAATTGAATCTCATTGTCAATCAATCGTTGAATGTTGTCTTATAATTAAAAATAATCCCATGTAATATGACTATAATCATTGTGATAAAAAACTATCATTATGTAAATCAAACATCATCCTATAAGATTTGTAACTCACGTTATCATTTTCTCGTCATATATAATATAAGTTCATTCAGTAAGTGGTGTAGACCTCCAATTTGTATTATCATAGTAAGAAAATAAAGGTTGCTTTGGTTGTATTTTTTTTAATTTTATCATTCCTCACATCATCTAATATTTTTCTTTTAACCATTCTTCATCTTTGTTCTTAAACTTTACCCGGCACCTTGCCTTTTTGTAGTGCATCATCAACCTTAATAAATATTCCTTGTATTATTAACAAATCTATCTTATTATCAACTGGAAATTTTATCAAATATTCTAGCAATTGGCTATTTAGAGGAAAACGTATTTTAAAAATGGCTAGAGAAACTCCTTCCTAACACTCTTCCCAACTATTTATCTCATGGACAAACCTATGAACATAATTTTTTTAGCGATTCAATTATTTTACTGAATAAAGTCATAATGTAAACATCCATTTCTATTGGATTTATTTCTAATAAACTAATTTATGAAACCACTCAAAAGCTCTTCAAAATTGAAAATTGGCCCAAAAAGAAAATTGTTAAACCAAACCAAAGCAATTTCTCTAAATTTTCATAGAGAAAGCTCGACAAAGAAGAGTATCATCAGTATTAAACCCTAGTGTCGTATTTTGAAAGTGCTCAAGATAATATTATGGATCTCCAGTATTGTCATACTTATCCATTCTCTCCGAGTCAAATTTTATAGGTTACTTTCCTTGTAAAATACCTTGAGACAAAAGGTAACTGTGTTAAATAGTACGATAGTAATATGGTCTATTAAATGTCCTTTAGTGAATTTCAAACAAATTTTCATGTTTTAATAACTTTTTCCTTTGTAATTCGTCAATTAATTTCAATTCATCAACTTCATTCATACTTAAATTTTAATTCTCAACAAAGTTCATATGATTATCATTTTCCTTATTTATTAATTGTTCTGTTAGTTGTTGTAACACTTTATACATTTTTTTCTATCATTCTCCTTCCTTCCTCAATTTTTTGTATTTGAAATATATTAGATCTATATTGTTTTTATCGTAGTTAATACAATTTTAATCATAGAGTATTTATATCAACATGTAATTGTGGATTTATTTCATTATCTAACATTTTACCTAATTTCGGAGACATAATTGGAGGATGTATTAGAGTAATTGGAGAATTACCTTGTATAACATCATTCCTACAAGCTAACAAAGAAGTATTAACACTTTTTATACTAATCACTGGTATTTTTTTATTACCCATGTATCAACATTTTCACAAGATGGTGAAACAAAATTTATATTTATGGTACTAATGATGTATATGTAACATTAACAACTGGAGACGTATGATTACCTTTTACTTAAATGTTTTCACAGGCTTGGGAAACCATATAATAATTCACTTGAATTGGAACCATGAATGGCGAGACATGAACATATCTCCTATGAGAAGTATCGTTTTTATTCCATAGTGAGTCATTACTGTTAGTTCAGGTTACAACTTTGCAAATTTTTTCCCATATACGGTGCCACAATATGATAAGGATAAACTTCGTCAAAGCAAATTGATGTATGCGGAAGGACTCTACAAAAATATAGTTAAATGTTTTAGTTTTATTTTATTTTATTTTTTATACTTTAAACATTAATTCAAGATAGAAAATTAAATCCGATTATATTCCTATTTTAAAGGATACCATTTTATTTTGTTTCTTTTTTTGTATTGGGGATTTGGGAGATTCTTATTTAAGGTGCCTAAAATCCTACTTTTGATGCACACTTTGATGAATAAAAATTGAGATATTTCTCCGAGTGTGTGAGTCTTTTTTTCGCTCTAACCTATGGTTATGGTTTATATCTGCTATTTTCGTTTCTTTTTTTTATTTCTTGCAACCGTCGATTTTGTTCGATAATCCGTCCGCTATCACAAATGCCAAATTTATTTTACACTAAATGATTCAGGAGTTAAAGATAAACAAAGTAATATTTTTACTATCTAAAAAAGTGACCACCCTCAAATAAAGGTTTACAACCCTACTCGTAAAATTTATCAAATACTAAAATGAATGGATGAATTAGACATGTAAATATAGATATGTGGCATTCATCGAAAAAATAATTTGTTACAAATATTTATAATTTGATAAATATATCCATTGACCGCTTAGGATATTTAAGTAATCTTATTAGTTTTGATAATAAACTTCTCGAGTTATCTTGTCCATTCATGATTCATATGGTCTTTGTAATATATTTGCCTTAACATGTCATATTTTTCTTTCTTAGCTTGTATTATTAAACTCATTCGGTTTTTACTTTTCTTTTCTTCTTTTATCCTATTATTTTAGCTTGTCTAGATATTTTAATATGAATAACACTTTATTCATCTTTATCTTTTATGTTCAGCTCGTCTTACATGATTTACTTTGTGATTAATCACTATCAACAACAATATTCATCATATACCAGCCCATATTATACTTCACCGTATTGTTCTTACCTTGTATGTAAGAGAATAGACCCTAGTGAGGATATACCATTATTAGGTACACGAGATCTTACATCATCGTTTAACCTCATAATTATTTATAAGATATTAAAATGGTCTTATATATATTAGGTTTTTTGGTTATTTAGATCTTCTAGTTAGTATTTTCTCTGTCTTAAATTCTCTTTTAATATGGATGTTGGTGTATTTTGGACCAATGTTGCTCCTACAATGAGAACATCACTTTTGTTCCCTGGGTTTTTAATTATTAGGCTGTTAGTTAAAAGAGTTTATGGGTCGGTATGTAGTCCTGACACTTCAGTTTAGTCGCCCTTTAAAGGGAACTAAATTACTAATTGTGCCCTCTCTAGCACCATATTGTCACTCTAGCTGAAGTTTGGATAATGATTGATGTGTGACCGTCCTCAATTGCCCATTCAAATAATCCTCATTTGCAATATTAATTATTTGTTTTTCCTTTTTTATTAACAAAGAAATATTATGTTTGTATTGGTATGTGATTGAAAAAAATATTTATATATGTTTATAAAAAACCCTATTTGGCACAATCGACATAACTCATGTGACAGTATAGATTATACCATAAAAATGTAAGAACTACTAAGACTACAAAAACAATAGCGACAAATATAGATTTTTGGAACTCCCTAAGATATTTCTTGCTCTACTCTTTGCCATAAGAATATAAATGACTTTAATGAGGCTATTGCTGATTGTAACCACATTTATGTTGGCTATGTTGGTTCTACTTATACATGATTCAATTCCCATGAATGATAAAAGATTGGATATATATTTATATAACAACTCTTCGTCCAATTCTTTTACCAACAATACTATTACTCATTTAGACATAAGTGAATCTAACCATTCTTTATTTCTAATAAGTTGTTCAAACAACTCTTCTAACATAAGGTCCTCCTTTAAGTTTTTATTATATGGATTCTTCATCCCAATTTCATGCAATATATTGAAATTAATTGTAAAACAGTTATGTCGGCCTCATTTTTTTTTTTGGCACAAACTGAAAAGACTTAACATATTTATAAATGACTAGAATAAAAATACTTTTGGAAATGTTTTCAATGCATTAGCAAACTCTGAATATGAAATATGTTCTCTTGCCACTTCAAATGTTAATGAGGACAAATTAAAACTAGATAATGCCAAAGATATTCATCTACAATTACTTGCTAAAGAAGAAAGCTATTGACATAAATAACTAACATTAATTGGACCTCAAATGGTGACAGAAACACCACTACTTTCCATAATTATGTCAAACAAAAACACAAAAAAGTTAACAATACCTGGATTGAGGATCCCACTGCTATTGGAGAATCTAATATCAACCATTTCTAATATCTTCTGACTGAAAACCAGGACAATAGCCATATTCCTAACTTGCATCACATTATCCAAATATCAGTAGTAGAGATGAAAACATAAATATCATAATTACTCTAACGATAATTAAATCTACTACTATTTTAAATCGATCAACTCTTTAGGCGTAGCTGGAGTTGATGGATTTAATATTAATTTTTTTTAATCATGTTGGTCTATTATTGCTAATGACCTTTGTGCTGCTGTTAAAAGATTTTTTGTAGGTGATACTATCCCTCAAGGTATTTTTTCCATTGTCATTTCTCTAATCCTTAAAACAATATACCCTTTATCCTATAATGATTATAGACCTGCAAGTCTATGCAATTTTTTTAATAGAATTATATTTAGAAATATTAATGATAGACTCTCTCATCTTCTTCATAAACTTATTTCTAAAGAGCAATCTGGTTTTGTTGGGAGACACATTCAAGATAGTACTATCCCAATGCAAGAAATGGTTCATGACGTGAATGAAAAGAATATATGTGGTAACTTAATAATTAAGTTAGATATGACCAAAGTCTTTAATAAGCTCTCCTTATCTTTTATTTATCAAATTATTGAGGCTTTTGGTTTTGAAAACCCTTTTATTGATTTAGCCAAAAGCCTCACATATAACAACATATTTTATGTTATCATTAATGGTATTTCCAAAGGGTTCATTAATGGTCTTAAACAAGGGGACCCCCTGTCCCCTAGTTTATTTATTATTTCCGAATAATTTTTAATTAGAAGTTTACATCATATTTATAATACTAATACTAGTATAAGATTTAAGAATGCAGGTAATACATTGATTTATTGTCTTGCTTTTAAAAATGAAATCTCTATATTCACAAATGGCTCTATCTCAAGTCTTTCAGCCCTTCAAGAAACCCTGCATCAATACCAAAATTTGTTTGGTCATACTATTAATCAAGCCAAATCTAGTATCACTTCTTCCATACAAATATCTATAGCTAGACTCTCTTATATTAAAAACAAAATTGGAATCATCATCAAAAGGATTCCTATGAAATACCTAAGCATCACCATTAACAACAGGTCAAAGTCATCAAATTTTGAAGATCTCATCACCAAAATCAGGCAAAATGACTTGGGACTGGAGTCACCATGTTCTCTCATTTGGGGGCAGACTCACTCTCATTCAATCTGCTCTCTAATTTATCCCCTACTAGCATATGCAGAGTTACAGTCTCCCTAAAGCTATATCCATAATAATTGAAGTCATAAGTAATAAATATCTATAGAGCTCTAATGATGTTAATAAGTCTGCAATCTGGGCTAAATGGGAAACCATTTCCCTTCCTTATGATGACGGTGGTATCAACCTTAGAAACATCAAAGATATTCAAACTACCTTTGCTTACAAACTTTGGTTTAAATTCAGATATAACACTACTCTTTATGCTACCTTTATACATAACAAATATTGTAAGCATAACCATCATATGCAGGTCCATAGTTATAGTTCCAGCATTTTGAGGATATTAATGAATATCAGATCTGTTGTTGATCCTCACATTTTCTAGCTCCTAGGAAAAGGTAACATTGACTTCAACTTAGATAGATTGTTCAAATCTACTCCTCTGATTACTTTGAATCCAGAGATTAACAATGACTGATATCTTTTTATTAAAAGTAATGAAGACGACTCTCCTTAATGGAATATCTCTAGTGATGGACACTTCCACACTAAAGATACTTGGGATTCTATTAAAAACAAAGGGTCTAAATATTATATATTCAAAAGGATCCATAATCATATCACTTCAAAAAAGTGATCTTTTCTTATTTGGAGGATTTTTTACAACTGGATCCCTCTAGACTCTATTGTTCAAACTATAAATGTTCAGTTGGTTTCAAAATGTCAATATTGCAACAATTCTAAAACTCTTAACCATGTTTTTGTTAGTTGTAAATTTACTTGGGAGGTATGAAGCTATTTTGGTGGGCTCTTTAACCTAAGGCTATGAATCCATATGACTATAAAACACATAGTCAGATGTTGGTTTGATTCATCTCCTACTGACATTCATATTAGAATTATTATTCATATTATTATTACTTGGTCAATTTGGAATTTTGGAAACAAAATAAAACATGGTAACCCAACTGTCATTGCTAATTCTATCATTAATCAAATTAACACTATCATTATTAACTTAGACCAAGCTAATATTTTTACCAAAAAGCATTGGTCTAAAGATAATGATCTAGCCTATGTTTTAAACCGTTTCAATCACCTAAACCAACTAAGAAAGATGGTTGTTGTCAGTTGTCACCTACCTAAAGACTAATTTTAAACTCAACACTGACACCTCTTGTCTTCCAAATGGTGAAGTTTCAGAAGGGGCCATTGTTATAAATTCTAAAGGTGATTTCATAGCTGGTAAAAGTCATCTTTATGGGAAATGAACGCCCAAACAAGTTGAAAATCTTTCCCTATTAGATGGTATTCTATTATACAATAAACTTAAAATTCATAATATTAAAAGTAGAAACAGATTCTAAAATCCTAAATGCTATGATTGTAAACCATAATTCTCCTTGGTTTCTTATTGTTACTCTAGACTGTTGCATGTACCTCTTTACTACCAACACCATTATTACCCACATCTTTACATAGTAGAATTTGACATCTGAATGACTTGCTAAGTGGACTCTGAAATGCAAGAAAAATCTTGAATTTTATCCTAATCAAAATCAGAATCCTCTTCAAGGAATTATGCTATTGGACAATATTGAAATGAGAGTTATCAAAGACATTCAATATGACTCACCTTCTTCCAGCATGCATTTGTCTTCATTACTAATCATCGTTAAAGCTTAAGCTTTTATCTTCTCAGCCCTTTGGGCGCCTCGAAGAATCGTTGAAGCAGAGGATATCTTTAGCTTTCTTTGGCTTATCTCAGCTTCTCATTTCAAGCAATTGGTCCTTTCTTCACCAATAAGCTTCTGATTCTTCTTCTTGAAGGCCTTTTACAATTTCTCTAGCTACTTCATCTTTAAGCGTCGTTTGGTTTTTTATGGTTTATTCCCTTCTATTATACATACGTATAAAATCTTTATCCAATCTAAATTACAAGATGGTATTTTAAAAATACATTTATCCTTTATTATATGGCATAGGTTTTGTTACATATTTAACTTAGAGATATACTATGACTATGAGTTATCTAACACGTGACCTTTTTAAATTATGACTCGTATGCGCATAACTTTTGACATAAGCGACATTTAAACTAACGTGGCAACCGACATACTAGGTTTTCTAAGCCTACTTATCAACCAACCATACGTTAGTCATCTACACAAATTCTACATATATCTCGCATATCAAATGTATATTATATAAAAACTTATAGATATTAAGTTTTTCTAGAGAATACACCATATTCGGTTAGTGTCAATTATTTAAAACCAATATAATAAATATTAATTATAAACTAGTAATATATCAAAGAATAAATCACGTGGTATAGAATAAAATAATATGACCTCAATTGATATAGAATAATATATGAAGACCTCAAGTTATATGCATAAACATATCAAAAATAATTTTATATACTAAAATAAATCAAACCCTCATTTTATCAAACAACAAATAAACTCTATAATATATAACATAACACCTACAACACCAAATACCAAATAAATATTAAAAACAAAGCTCCATTACAAAACTTACAAACGTTTATTAGGTATTACACATGACTATTCACAAGTATGGATATTTGTTTGTAATAATATATGAAATACATAGAATAAACTTGAAATCTTAAATAAACAAATTCTTTTATATAGGTTGAGGTTTGTGAATTATACGTCTTTTTTTTTGTTTTTTGCATTTATACCATATAAAAATTTAAATATACAAACATACATAAAACACATACATTATCGGTGAATATATACATAACTGCTTAATATAATATAAAATATTAATATAACGTTATTGATATCATAAATTAAAAAAGTTGAATCATTTGTACGTTTCTAAAAACGTGCATGTAAAAATAAAGAACTATAAGAATATGATAATGTATCTATTGGTTTTCTTTTTTATCATATCATGATGTGAAATTACAATATATAGTTATCAAGGTTTCTCTCAAAAAAATAAATCAAGTGATTAACTCTTTATATTTCACATTTGGTGATTTGGTGAGATGAATCTCTCAAATTATATAACCTATTAAAACCATCGCTCATTATATATTGAATGATTTTTATTATGATTCATTATGTCAAAATATATATTGAACCACAAAAATTATGTTCATATTAGTGCTAATATAAAATTATACTATTATTGTTTATTTTATTATCAAACTATATTTATTAGATGACATCCATTTAATTTTACACTAAAATATTGAAAACATGTTAATAAATATGGACAATTAAAAACATTTTAATATAATCTATACTAATTGGTTTGAAATTTGCATAAGCCAAATCGATAAAAATGATGATAATTTTATATTGTAATGAAATAGTTTAAAATAATTAAATATATTTTTTTTATAGAAAACCCCTAAAAAAATTGAAAACAATAAAAAAATAACATTTTTCACAAGGCAATTAAATTTATTTCCGATAGCAATTAATACTACTATTATATTTATATAAACATCTTACAATTATAAGAATGTTCATTATCTTTGTAATGAATGATAATGATGTACCCTTGACATTGTTATTTATTTCTCTAAATCAACTTTCTATTTTTTTTCTAGTCGCATGTTGAATTGTATTTGTACCTATAGTATTGACGCGACACAATAATTAAAAGATATTAGGAAATCCCTTTATGTTTTCTAAACGGGTTACCATTTACCATAGTTACCGTATCGTATTAATGGCAATACATAGATCTAGTTGGATTAGTTTACCGTTGAAAATATATTATAAATCGTTATATGCTTAATGATATATTTTATTATTATTATTGATAATAAATTTTTTTTCTATAAATAATCAGATAAATAAAATAGATAAAAACTTGACTATTAAATAAAATATATTAATAATTACAAAAATATCGAGACATATTTAGATTTTTCGAATGCTTGAATTCGAATTTTGAATCTTATGACTAAATATAAAGTTTTAGAACTAATTCATGAATAAATAATTAGTCAGACTATGGTCTCTGATCACAACAATGAAACTTACAGATACGGTGCAATTAGATTTAAATTAAAACTCCAATTTAAACTTCATATATAAATAGGAACTTAAGTGAATACTTTATTCACTTAAGTTCCTTTTTAAGACAATGAGTAAAAAAAGTTAGAGTATTACCAAGTAAACCCAAAATGGTGGAATATGTACTATATGAGTCCGTATCTTTAAAAGAATCCTAAAAGGAAAATTCCTTCTAAAGTTGGACCTTTACAATATGGACTCGTAAGAAGACTGCGGAGACGTAGATCACCATATAGAATAGTTCACTAACATGATAATGGCCTTCAACCCTAATAACGTTTTACTATGTAAATATTTCTCAATGACGTTCAAAAGGAATGCGTTCAACTGGTTCATTAGTATCCTAAAAGGTATAATCCAAGACATTGAGTAACTTTGGGTCGCGTTTAGGAACCGATTTATGGGGAACAAATAACACAAATGGGAATGATATTTCATTATGAACTTGTACTATAGAAGGGGTAAGCCGCTCAAAATATATATCCAAATGGTTTTCTGTGAGATGAACTCATTGTCAACTTGTGAAGAAGCAGTAATAGTTCTTGCCTTTAAAAAAATGTTTGACCGCAAATGCCTACTCTATAATAACCTCGCTTGTTTCCAAGTTAGGAAGATAAGGGAAATTATAGCAAGGCCCGACCAGTTCACCAGGGTTAATGACTCGACAAAAAAAGATTATGATCACTCACCTTAACCAAAATCCCAAGAATTCAAAGCTCTGGTCGGGGATATAATGTTGGAATTTCTCCATTAAGTTGGACCGTCACATGTCGTATCGATGTATCGAACTATCGTTAATATTAGTCCAATAAAAGTAATCATAAAGAAAAGAACGGACTAGTAGATAAAATATGTATCATTGAGGTAATTGTATAGATACCAGGTTTAATTCCGAATACTATGAAGGATTGGATTCGGAAATAAACGACTTAAGCAAAACGTAAAGTTTTGGGGTTATTTTGTAAAACAAAATAATACCGGGTTATGGTCCCTAAGAGTGACAATTTAATAAGGACTGGTCTTCATTAAGTAACTGTCTGGAAGTTACAGACAATTAAGAGAGAAGAATCGTTACTGGTCTTCATTAAGTAACTGTCTGGAAGTTACAGACAATTAAGAGAGGAGAACCTGGTCTTCGTTAAGTAAATGTCTGGAAGTTACAGACAATTACTTAATGAAGAACCGTTTTCTCACTTCAGTTCTATATAAGAATGAGTTTCTCATTCAACGAAAGAAAATACAGAGAGAAAATCCTTTAAGAAAAACAAATTGATTCTTCCTTCGAATCAATTACAAAAGTGTGTTTTGGTTGCCATCTCTTAGAAGAATCAATAACCTAGCAAAGGATCGCCGATCATCTGCTCTAAGTTAGGAATCTGAAGATCAAAGAATGTCTACATCCTGTAAGTATTTATTCCGCATTATTATAGGATGATTTAACTTCATGGTTCAATAAGTTAGATTAGAAATCCGTAAAGTATTTCTATCAAGTGGTACCAGAGCCACCATGAAATTAAATTCTTAGTTTTTCAGATTATAAAATTAGATCATATATATTAGATATGATGTTGGTTATCGGAAATTACACAAACAATTAAACAATTACGGTGGTATAATTATATATGCAGTTAAAAGATGCCGTATGCGGCTACTATAATTAATATAATTAAATTAAAATCTAAAATTAACTGTCCTTTCGCCTAAAGAATAGGCGAAATATACGTGACCACCGATAAATGTGTAATTAAGTTTGCTTATATATTATATAAAGTTATAAGTGAATTATTACGAGAATTATATTATATCATTGAAGTTTATTATATATATAAATATATATTATAGTATATATATGAATAAGTTTTATATATATAAATAAATACTATATTATAATATATATTAAGAATTATATTATAATATAATTAAAGATATATTATAATATATTAAATTTAAGGTGTAAATTTAATTTAATTACAGATATATTATAATTAAAGATATATTACAATATAATTAAAGATATATTATAATATATTAAATTTAAGGTGTAAATTTAATTTAATTAAAGATATATTATAATTAAAGATATATTGCAATATAATTAAAGATATATTATAATATATTAAATTTAAGGTGTAAATTTAATTTAATTAAAGATATATTATAATATATTAAATTTAAGGTGTAAATTTAATTTGATTAAATTATACATAGACTACGAAATAGTTTGGACATTAAGTAAGGTAGTCGTATAGTATTTTTCGAAATAATTAGCATGTTTTAAGTTGTCCGAACTTCGGTAAATAATTAATGATTCAATATATCGCCAAAGTGATCCCTATTTTTGAATTAATTATTTTAGAGTTTTGACAAGTCTATGATTGACAAGTATGTAAATTTTAATCGGCCCTAAGGAAGGTTAATGTTTGACATAGTTAATCTTAGACACAAGATATTTATTTGTGAATTGATCATTAAGAAAATTGAACTAGGAAAAATCGGCCCAAAGGAAGATTTTTTTTTCTTGTCAATTAGAAGGATCAACATTAATTATGCTCAAACTCATACATATACAAATTAATATGCTTGCCCAAAGGTATCTTATTGATGTTGTAAGAGTATGTTTTATTATGCTAAGTTTATTTGTTAAATACTATGGAGGTTATATGTTAAGTGATGTTTTTGACTATTTATTGTTTGTTGTTTGTTATGTTAGCAAATTCGAATTTCCATAACCCGGAAGGCAAAAAGGCACCCATACTTAATGGGAGCAACTTTAAGCTGTGGAAATAAGATATGTTGCTACACTTGATGTGCCATGATTACGACTTAGCATTAAGGGTCGATGAACCTAAACCTCTGACTGATGACAGTTCTCCTACGGAGAAGAAAGAGTCAGAGGCGTGGGAAAAGTCGAACAGGATAAGTCTAGGGATCATGAAGCAAGCAATTCCATTAGCATTTCGTGGTGCAGTTTATGAAATATCGTGGCAAAGGGACTGTTCGTGAGCACATCTTGGAAATGTCAAACATCGCTTCCAAACTGAAAGCACTTAAGATTGACCTTCCCGAAGATGTTGTGGTAAGCTTTGCTTTTCACTCTTTCCCTCCTCAGTATAAGAACTTCGAAACTTCTTATAACTGTCAGCGCGAGAAATGGACTCTCAACGAGCTCATCTCTCAGGCAGCGCAAGAGGAGGAAAAGATGAAGCAAGAACATCCAGAAGTGCAAATGGTGAAAGCTCAGGTGGATAAGGGAATTAAGAGAAAGTATGAAGGTTCAGATGCACATGCATCCGGTTTGGGACAAAAGAAGCATAAGGGTACGTCTGGTAAAGGGTGTTGCTTCCATTGTAAGAAACCGGAGCACTTTAAGAAAGAATGTGAAAAATGGAGGGCTATGATGAAAGCCAAAAGTATTTTCACTTCTATGGTCTGTTTTCAGATCAATTTAGTTTCAGTGCCAAGAAATACTTGGTGGGTTGATACAGCAGCAACAACTCATGTTTGTATTTCTTTGCATGGTATGATAAGAAACCGAAGCCTGAGTGATGGTGAAACATCCATCTATACAGCTGATGGCAGTTCGTGTTTAGTTCATTCTATTTGTGATTTTCGTTTGTTGCTTACCAGTGGGAATTTTTTGTATTTAAAAGACGTATTGTATGTACCTTCTTTTCGAAGGAACCTAATTTCTTTTCCGTTGTTGGAAAAATTAAGTTATTCTTGTCTATTTGGAAATGAAAGTTTATGTCTTTATTTACATGGTAATGTTGTTGGTTCTGGAAAGTTAATAGCAAATGATAACTTGTATTTATTGGATACTATAAAGGATCACAAAGAGATAATGAATGTAGATGTACCTAGAAAACTAAATTGTAAAATGGAAAAATCAGCAAAACTTTGGCACAAGCGATTAAGTCACATTTCTAGAAATAGAATTGAAAAGCTTGTTTCAGAAGGTTTATTAAGTGAACTGGATTTTTCGGACTTCAACGTTTGCGTTGAATGTATAAAAGGAAAACAGACCAAAGTGAAACGATTAGATGCATACAGAGCGAAAGGGGTCTTGGATTTGATACATACAGACATTTGCGGTCCGTTCCCTACAGCATCATGGAACGACCAACGATATTTTGTATCTTTCATTGACGACTTTTCACGATATGGGTATCTATATCTCATTCACGAAAAATCAGAGGCCATTGACAAGTTCAAAGTCTTTAAGACTGAAGTTGAAAAACAACTTGGTAAAGACATTAAGTGCGTCAGATCGGACCGTGGTGGTGAATACTACGGGAGATATGATGGTTCGGGTGAACATCGTCATGGACCGTTTGCAAAGTTCCTAGAAGAGTGTGGTATAGTCCCTCAGTATACGATGTCGGGTTCGCCCAACATGAATGGAGTATCTGAGAGACGAAACCGTACATTAAAGGATATAGTAAGAAGTATGATTAGTCATTCAACATTACCTATATCACTCTGGGGAGAAGCAATAAAATGTGCGACCTACCTACTTAATAGAGTTCCGACGAAAGCAACTACTAAGACACCGTATGAACTTTGGACTGGGCGTAAACCTAGCTTAAAACATTTACATGTTTGGGGATGTCCAACTGAAGCGAAGCCTTATAGGCCGAATGAAAAGAAATTGGACTCCAAAACGGTTAGTAGTTATTTCATCGGATATCCCGAGCACAGTAGGGGTTTTAAGTTTTATGATCCTTCCACAAAGAATATATTTGAGACGGGTACAACGAAATTCTTTGAGGATATAGAGTTTGGGGGGAAGAATTTAGTAACGAACATTCATTTTGAGGAAGAATCAATAGAGATTCATGAAGGTTCTAACAATGATACTATAGTGTCAGATGATTATATGGTAATTAGAAGGCCAATCATCACTTCAGATTCGTTAGAACATATAGATACTCAAGATGATGTTAATCTTCCTCCTATGGATGTTGTTCCAATGAAGCAAAATGAAGTTGTTCAAGAAGAACAAACTCTATCTCCTCAAGAAGTTCAAGTGCAAAATGAAGAAATTATGCCTTTGCGTAGATCTACTAGAGAAAGAAAGAGCGCTATATCTTTAGACTATATAGTGTATCTTCAAGAACATGAAGAATTTTATGGTTCAACAGAAAACGATCCTTTAAGTGTTCGTGAAGCCATGAAAAGTTCTGATTCTCACTTCTGGATTAAAGCAATGAACGAAGAGTTTAAATCAATGCAAGATAACGCGGTATGGGAGCTTGTTCCATTACCTGAAGGAAAGAAGCCGATTGGTTGTAAATGGATTTTTAAAACCAAACGGGATTCTAAGGGTAATGTGGAGAGGCATAAAGCGCGACTTGTAGCTAAGGGTTTTACTCAACATGAAGGGATTGACTTTAAAGAAACCTTCTCTCCAGTTTCTTCGAAGGATTCTTTTCGGACAATCATGGCATTAGTTGCACACTTCGACCTTGAGCTCCATCAAATCGATGTAAAGACCGCCTTTCTTAATGAAGACATTGAGGAAACGATCTATATGTTACAACCTGAAAACTTTGTCTCTGGTGATCCAAAGTCGACGGTATGTAAACTGAAGAAATCTATTTATGGTCTCAAGCAAGCGTCTCGACAGTGATATCACAAATTCCTTGAAGTTATTGTCTCATTTGGTTTCGAGATAAATTCGGTAGAGGATTGTGTGTATCAAAAAATTCAGTGGGAGTAAATTCATATTTCTAGTGCTGTATGTTGATGACATATTATTGGTCACGAACGATAAGGAATTGTTACATACGACCAATAAATTTCTTTCGGACAAATTCAATATGAAAGATCTTGGTGATGCATCATTTGTGTTAGGAATTCAAATTCACAGGAATCAATCCCATTGAATTTTGAGTTTATCACAAAAGGCGTATATTGAGAGTATGTTACAACGTTACGGGATGGCTAACAGCAAAGGAAAGGAAACCCCTATATCAAAAGGTGAAAAGTTTAGCCTTAAGCAATGCCCAAAGACAAAACTTGAGATTGAGGAAATGCAAAAGGTTCCATATGCTTCGGCTGTTGGAAGTCTGATGTATGCTCAAGTTTGTACACGGCCAGACATTGCTTTTGTGGTGGGTGTGTTAGGGAGATACGTAAGTAATCCAGGGATGGAACACTGGAAAGCAGTCAAAAGAGTTCTCCGGTATTTGCAACAAACAAAACATCACAGGTTAACATATAAGAAGTCGGATAAACTAGAGGTCATAGGGTATTCCGACTCGGATTTCGCCGGATGTGAGGATTCTCGTCGTTCAACCTCATGCATTATATTCCTTTTAGCGGGAGGTGCAATATCATGGAAAAGTGTTAAACAAACACTCATTGCATCTTCCACTATGGCTGCGGAATTTGTTGCTTGTTTCGAGGCATCCAATCAGGCGCTTTGGCTGCGAAATTTTGTCACGGGACTGCGAATTGTAGAAGGGATAGAAAAACCCCTTAGATTATATTGTGACAATAACTCGGCAGTTCAGTATTCAAACAGTAACAGGAGCTCGGTTAAGTCCAAACATGTAGATATCAAGTTCCTGTCTGTTAAAGAGAGAGTACAGAGTGGTCAAATTAGTGTGGAGCACATAGGGACAAACTCAATGTTAGCAGATCCTCTTACGAAGGCATTAGTACCTAAAGTTTTTATTGAACACACCATTAACATGGGTGTTGTGTACTTAGAGGATTATTAGTTTCAGTGGGAGTTTGTATTAAGCTATTAAATTTGTTTGTATTATGATATTCGCGAACTTAAGGTCATTAATGCAAACATATTTATATACAAGTTTTCAGTGTGCTCTTGTATTTGATTATTCGTACTCTGCTGTAAGTAGACCTCCAATTAAGTGGGACTAGTTAAGAATAGATATGTAAGATTACATTTATATTATTCTTATGCTATGCACCATGATAGATCCATGTAGTTGATTGTTGCAATATCGTGATTACTGATGCATCTATTTGCGGCTTGAAATGCATTGATGATGACTTTAGTCCTATGTCGTTAATAGTCATTTACGAGATTGTTAAGGTTATCTATGTGACAACAGAAATTTAGAACGTTCATTAAGTGGATGCATCCTATAGTAGCATATGATGATCCAAGTGGGAGATTGTTGGAATTTCTCCATTAAGTTGGACCGTCACATGTCGTATCGATGTATCGAACTCGTTAATATTAGTCCAATAAAATTAATCATAAAGAAAAGAACGGACTAGTAGATAAAATATGTATTATAGAGGTAATTGTATAGATACCAGGTTTAATTCCGAATACTATGAAGGATTGGATTCGGAAATAAACGACTTAAGCAAAACGTAAAGTTTTGGGGTTATTTTGTAAAACAAAATAATACCGGGTTATAGTCCCTAAGAGTGGCAATTTAATAAGGATTGGTCTTCATTAAGTAACTGTCTGGAAGTTACAGACAATTAAGAGAGAAGAACCGTTACTGGTCTTCATTAAGTAACTGTCTGGAAGTTACAGACAATTAAGAGAGAAGAACCGTTACTGGTCTTTGTTAAGTAAATGTCTGGAAGTTACAGACAATTACTTAATGAAGAACCGTTTTCTCACTTCAGTTCTATATAAGAATGAGTTTCTCATTCTTGAAAGCAACGAAAGAAAATACAGAGAGAAAATCCTTTAAGAAAAACAAATTGATTCTTCCTTCGAATCAATTACAAAAGTGTGTTTTGGTTGCCATCTCTTAGAAGAATCAATAACCTAGCAAAGGATCGCCGATCATCTGCTCTAAGTCAGGAATCTGAAGATCAAAGAATGTCTACATCCTGTAAGTATTTATTCCGCATTATTATAGGATGATTTAACTTCATGGTTCAATAAGTTAGATTAGAAATCCGTAAAGTATTTCTATCATATAAGGCATACTGACGAGAAATCCCAAGGTGAAAATGCAAGAGTCCAGGTAAGTAGGTCACAACCTTCTTATTATGATAATCATGCTTAACAATTTATACCCTTTACTGAAAACATAGCTACCATTTATGAAAAACCAAACGCCGTGGAAATTGAGGGAATATTTTCAAGTGCATTCAATCACGGTTCGAATTTCCCTTCCACTTAAAAACATACTATGAAAACCATATATATTAGGTTGAATAACCAAATAATCGGTGGAGTTATAAGACTATGATATTGACTTTTCTCATTGAACAACAATTAAAACTCAAGATCTAGTAGACTTCTTAGTTGAGTTCCATCCAAATAGGCCCTTTGAAAAGTCTTCTATTCACAAGCATGGCAAAGAATGGGTAACCAAAACAGATGGAAGATTGAGCATAATAGGTTGTGGGGCAACGATTTATTTACTTTTTTCTTTTAGAGACTTCATGTACCAAATTATATGCTTTGGTTTTAAGGAATCAAATAATGAAGCATAATACAAATAAGTTATGACATGTTTGAGGCTTACTCAAATATGTTATGCCAAAATAATCAGACTGTTGATTGATTCGCAGCTGCTCGTACATCAAGCACATGGACAATCTGAAACAAAGAATAAACAGCTGGTGAAATATTTGCAAGTAAAGAAATTATTTTTTGCTTTAAATATGTAAAATATGAACACATGCTAAGATAAAAAAATAATGGATGATTTGTTAGATACTATTGCCTATTATGATGCATACCTTTGGATTTTGGTATAAAAATGTCCTTCTATAACCCCAACCCTTGAAATGGAAATTGAAAGTGAAGAAAGTTTCCAAATATAAGCCATAGTCACTCAAGATTTGAAGTATGGTATCCAAGAGTTCACTACTAAAGGAAGCCCTCCTGAAGACAAAAGCATGGCTAAAAATAAAGTTTAAAGAACACAAGTTTTTGGTTTTGAGAGGGATCCTCTATAAAATATATTTTAGTACGGTGCCTCATATCTGAATTTTCCTTATAAGTTATATCTGAATTACATGATGGGGTAGGGTTTGCCCATTGTAGCTACAAGGCTTTGACTATAAGGGTCTTATTAGCAGAGTATTGCTGGCCATCTATCACGATAGACGCTAAAGAGTTAGTTTGAATATGTGATTCTTATCAAAGATATGGAAATGCAATACATGTACGAGCAGTTCCTATAAAGTCAATGTCTGAAGCAATGCCTTTTGATGGATTGGGGGCTTGATTTGATCGGACCCCTTCTGTTGGCTTTTGGAGGATGCCGAACTATCATCTTGGCAACTAATTATTTTTTGAAATGGAAAAAAATCGCACCATTATTCGGGACAACTTCCAAAGCGGTAATCAAGTTTATTTTTCCAATATTTGTTGTAGGTTCAGAATTCCTAAACGTATTACTACAGTGAAATGACCCTCAATTCAAAAAATATACATATTGAGATTTTCTATGTATCAAGAGGAATTCACCATTGCTTCTCCTCGCCTTTTCACACACAAGCCAATGGACAGATATAAGTGGCAAACATAACCATTTTGATGGGTCTAAAAAATAATTTATAAGGAGCAACAAGTAAATAGCCTAATTACTTATAAGAAGTGCTACGAGATTATCAAACTACTTTACATACCGTCATACAAGAATCTCATTTTGTATTGGTTTACGAAATGGATGCAATATCACCAATAGAAGCTATTATTCTTTATTTCAGGGTTCAAAATTATTCTGAAGAGGAGAGGAAAATGAAGTTGCGGTAAGAGCTCAGCTAAACTTGACCGAAGAAAAAAGAATTAAGGCTCATTTAAGAGTGACACATTATTAGGGTTTAATGAGGAGTTGATACGCATCTAGAGAGACTTTCAAGTGGTAGACAAGGTTTTTTTAAAAATATTTTTGCACACCAAAGATAAAAAGCTTGGGAAGCTGGCTCTGAATTGGAAAGGACCATACACCGTGTGTGAAAAGATCAAACAAGGAACGTATCAGTTAGTTGACCAAGAAGGCAGTATTTTGAGGCACCTTTGAGATTTAACACGATTCTAAATCATAATTAGCAGCTATCCTGCTATACCACTTGTCTTAGAAGCATGGATGAATTTAACAACATGTTAATTAATTTCCATCTAAGTAATGCAGGTTTATTTTGATCATAGGTTACATAGACTAATGACATGAAATGGAAAAGGCTAGATCGTGTTGTATACAATACAACTTGGTTCAATTAATTTGACAATACATCTATCAAGCATCTGGCTACAACTTGTTTAGATCACTCTCATATAAGCATATTATTATATGCCAATAAAAGTTAGATCAAATCCTCCTTTAAATTCCTTAACGTGTGACCTAGAAACAATAAATTTTAAACATGGTTGAAAACAATTGGGAAGAAGAAATTCATGGCAGTCATATCCATATATTATGGTATAAACTGAAAAGATTGAAAGCTGGTTTTAAGCTATGGAACAAAAATACTTTTGGGAATGTGTTTGACTCCTTAAAGTAAATTGAAGATGAAATTAATTTTTGAGAAGTTAATTACCAGCTATCTAAGTCTCCTGATGACAAAACTCTTCTTGAGAAAGTTAAGTCTGACCATCTGGAACTTATGGCTAGAGAAGAAAGCTACTGGGATAAAAAAGGAAACTCTAAGTCGCTTAGAGATCATGGCAGAAATACAACTTCATTCCATAAATTTTTTTTATAAAAAAGAACATAAGAAATAAAATTAACAGAATCTGGAATGAGAATGAATAACTTGAAGACCAGACTTCTATTGGGATCTCTGCAGAAAATTACTTCAAAGCCTTATTGATAGAGCCTCATAATCTGAAAGAAGATGAAGATCTCTTCAATTTTAAGTTGATAAAAATGGAAGACAACAAAATGCTAATGTTTATTCCTGAAGATGATGAAATCTTCATGATTATAAACTCTATAAACACTAATGAAGTTGTTGGTCTTGATGGTTATAATGGAAATTTCTTCCAAATATGTTGGAATATCATTGGCAAGGACCTCTGTAAAGTTTTCAGAGATGTTTTTAGAGTAAATCCCATTCCTAATGGAGTTTATACTACCTCAATATTCCTAATTCCCAACCTTGACTCCCAAAATACATAGAAGGACTTCAGGCTTATTAGCCTAACTACTATGCTCAACAAAATTATCTCCAAAGTGATCAATAATATATTAGCAACTCTATTACCTAAAATTATCTCTGAATAACAACAGGCCTATGTAAAAAACAAGAGTATCCATGAGAATATTCTAATCACACAAGAGTTCTGCTGTGATCTGAACTACAAGACTCGAGGAAATAATGTTTTCTTGAAGCTGGATATGTCTAAGGCTTTTGATAAACTTTATCATAAGTTTACTCTCAGAATTCTATATGCATTTGGGTTTGATAATCAGTTCTAAAACCTCATTCTCAAGAACATCAACAACATTTCTTGATCCATTAGAATTAATGGTGAATTGAAGGGTTTTTTAAAGTCAACTAAAGGATTAAGACAGGGATATCATATGTCTCCAAGTCTGTTTATTATTGCTAAAGAGTATTCAGACAGAGGTATCAAACACATTGCTAATCAGGATCCTTCTATAAGATACAAGAACAAAGGAAATTGTTGTATACATTTTCTGGCTTTCGCGGATGACTTTATTATTTTATGAAATAAAAATTCTTTATCTATCATCAAGCTTAATAAGTTCCGGGTTCATTATCAAGAGATCAGGTCAAGCAATAAACAACAAGAAATCAAAGATCATTGTGTAAAAAATGATTAATACTAGAATTCAAAGATTGGAACATATCATGGGATTCAAGCACAGTTCTCTTTTTATGCACTACTTGGGAACTATTATCTGCAACAATACAGTAATTTTGAAATTTCGGTCAGTAAAATCAGAGAAAAGATCATTGAGTGGGACATCATCCACTTATCTTATGAAGGAAGGCTTACTCTTGTTCAAACTTTACTTAATACAATTCCTACCTAACATTGCAACATTCTATCATTTCTAAGACTACAATGCATCGTATTAATGTCATATACAAGCATAATATATCTTGGTTCTCTTGGTCTAAACTATGCAAACCCTATGAAGAGCGTGGGCTCAACGTAAGAGATCTTGAATATGTCTAGAAATAATACTCTTACAAGCTATGGTTAAATTTTAGAGAGCATAACTCAATGTGGGCTAGATTTATGTCTTCAATCTACTGCAATTTCTTTCACCCCATTACTGCTCCTAAACCAAACACAAGCTCTAAGGTTTGGAGTAGACTAATCAATATTAGAGAAATGGCTGAGCCTTTTATATACTAGAATGTTGGGGAATGTAAAATGGAGTTATGGATTGACCGTTGGTGTACTCCATACACTTTTATCCTTATTGACTCCTCTGAAGACATGACACAATAATGTCATATAGAAGTCAAAGTATTATGGATTGATGGTCAGTGGACAATATCTAGGTTACAGGTACATTTTCTCCTTCAACTATAAAAAAAATCATGAAGATTTCATTGAACTCATCCAAAGATTCAATCACGTGGCCTATCTTCTCATATGGAGAGTACAACACTAAGGACACATGGAATATCATTAGACATAAATTCAATAAATCAAATATTTTCAAGAAAATATAGAATCTTATTACTCCAAAAATTGTTTTTTTTGTTTGGAAAACTATACCCAGTTAGCTACTTACTAACTGGATTCTGTAGAAAAAAAGACTTAAATGGCTTCCAAATGCCAGTATTATGAGAATGTTGAGATAGTTAATCACATCTTCATCAAATACACAAAACATGGGAAGTTTGGTTATACTTTGCTTCCACGTTCAAGATAATAATTAACAAAAATTTGACATTCACTCACATGATCAGGAACTAGTTTTGGTCTTCAAACAAAGACACTCACAACAGAACAATTCTACCAATTATTATCTCATGGATTATCTGGTCTACTAGGAATAAAGACAAACACATGGATCAATCTACTTCTACAAATTCAATAATTGATCAAGTTATTCATATTATCTCAGGGCTTGACCAAGTTAATATTAAAAGAAAAAAATTTGGAAATAATTATGGGATTGCTTCACATATTGGTTGTATAAACCATTTAAACAAACTCACAATTTCCCTCTCCCTGAAATGGAATCATCCTAAAGCTAACGGGTACAAACTAAACTCATATGTATCTAGTAGTTATAAAGGTGAAGCAAGTGGATGTGGATTGATCTGGGATCAGAATGACGACCTGGTGGCTGTGTATGGTAGAATTTACGGAAAATAATTCCCAATCATGGCTGAATGCAGAGCTTTGTTAGATGGTCTTTTGCTATGTCATTCTAAATGTATAAATTTACTGGAAATCGAAACTGACTCCAAAATTCTAACATAAATGATTCTAAGAGGCAAGTCTCCTTGGTTTCTGGAACCTATAGTCAAATGTTGTAGAGCTCTAATAACTTCTTCAATGAATATCATCCATATATACCGGGAGCAAAAGGTGGCAGTTAGTTAGATTTCTAAATACACAATTAATAGAGGCTCTAATTCAGACTTCGACAATAACAAAGTTCTTAATAGACTAAAGGCTATTATTCTCCTTGAAATTCTAGGTTCATGGTATATCAGAATTGAAGACATCGATTAACTCACATATATGATTATATGAAGCTGCAAGTTATCGCCTTATTTGTCTACTCTAAGCCAATTTTTGATGAATTCTTAATTTGGTTATGTTTCCTCCAAGATTGCTATCTCTTCTCCTTCAATTTTTTGATGAACTTCAGTGAAGAGCTCATGTGCATGTTAAATCTCAAACCCAATATAGATTCTCTTCACTTTGGTCTGTAGCAGCAAATTTTGGTTTACTAACGCCATATCTAGAATTTAAATTTTGCTATTATTTCATATGTAAGTCTAGGCGAATACTTATCTCAATTGAGCCTTAGCCTATATATAACCCAAATTTCATATTAAAAATCTAATTTTGGTGGAAAAAAAATACATAAAACTCATGAGTATGAAAAAATAGTTTAATTTAATTTAATTTAATTTGAGTAAAATTTAATTTAAAACGAGAGTTCAAAGAATTTAATACATTGCGAATAACCAAAAAGACTGCGAATAAAAGAATTGACCGGGTTTGGTTGGTCAGATATAACTTGTAGTTGAAGTGAAACCATCGACTTTAATACATTGCGAATAACCAAAAAGTCTAAAGAATTTGACATATTCGTAAAGAATTTGACATATTCGTGATAGATGAAAAAAACAGAGAAAAAAACAGAGAGAAGAAGATGACATAGATGGGCCTATCGAGTTTTTTTGTTGATTGAGCCGAATTAGGGTTAAAAGGTTTGGTAAAATATCACACTTTTGGTTATTTTAAGGTACTTTTACTAGAGGAATTAATGACACACTTTTGGTTAATTTAAGATACTTTTTTTACTCGAGGAATTAATGACTAGGACTTATTTTGGTTAAATTGAGCATTTAGCATAAAACAGACTAGTAAATATAACTGAATATAGGATACATAAATTATGCCATCGACGGAAATAATATTAACATCTTAAAGTTATTTAAAATATAAAGGTAAACATAATTTAAAAATTACAATTTTTAAAAAGACTATATATATATAAGCGATTTAAAAATTATTATACTGAATTTAAAAAAAAAAACCGTTTTCTATATACTTTTAAAATATAAACTTTTTAAATTATACTGTAAATTTTCTATATTGGAATTTAATTTTTATCGAGCTATTTATAAAAAGACTTTTTATTAAAATAACAATAAATTTTATTATATAATTTTTGAAAGATATTTTAAAAAAGTTAAATATAACAAAATCAAATTTAATATTTAAAAGATACTTTAAGCTATATATGAAAATAATATCGGTAGAAGACGAAACTGAAAAGATAACAGGTATTCAAGATGAAGAAACTCTGTTCTTGAGCAAGAACAGAGTCTGATTTTTTTCAATTTTCGATTCATTCCTTGAATCTTTCATCTATTAATCCGATTCCTGCTTGTTTAAGAGAATGTCTAACCGTATTAGAATAGCTTCGGTTGAAGATTTTCCTACGCTTAGGAATTCAGTGTTGTCTAAGTCTAGAAATCTGGAATTTAAGAAATGTATGTTGAATCATGAAATATCAGATAAAGATTGTAATATTATCTCCAATCCGGTCTTTGAAGAGAGAATTAAGGAGAAGGATGTTGATAAATCTCAGAGGGAATCATATGCTAATATGCAAAAACCCAGAAAAACAGAGTTTGCGCACTCAAATGTCTCTGTTCCTTTATCGAATGAAATTCCGGTAATCACATTTGACATTGGAGATAAGGAGCAGTTAATGAATATCTCAAAGCATACATTAATAGCCAAATTTGCTACTGGTAAACTTTCTATGGAGATCTTCAGGAAATTTTTATCCAAATTCAACTTTGCTGGAAGTTTTAGTGTTTCTGTCTGGGATTACAAACATATCTTTGTTGAATTTACAGAGATAGAAGATTTAAAGAAACTTTGGTCAAGAAATGTATGGGTATTGGGAAGTAAAACAATGCGACTGTTAAAGTGGACTCCTGGTTTCGATCCTACTCTCGAATGTCTGTTTACACCGATCTGGGTCTCTCTTCCAAGTCTGCATGAATTCTTATTTAATAACTCTACGATTAGTGAGATAGCGAAGGTCTTGGGTACTCCTTTGAAGGTATGGGTGCCTTCTGTTAACAGGGCGAGACAAAATTGCTGCAGGTTTTGGGTGGAAGTAGATATCTCCAAGTCGTTAATTCATAAGGTTCAGATAAAGTTTGGGGAAGATAATAGTTACTGGATCGATCTTGTTTATGATAACATCCCTTTGTATTGTATCAATTGTGCTCATATTGGTCATTCAAACGATAACTGTAAAAAACTGCTGCCTGATGGAAAGGTTTCAAGAAATGGTCAAGTGCATTCGCAGGTTTAAGAAGGTTCAGGTGTGCCTGATCAAGTGTCTTGTTCTCAAAATCTTAATAAGGTAAATGAAGATAGTGATACTAAAGATACAAATAATCTTTGTGATCAAATGGTTCAAACTACTGCTATTAAGGATTAAGATCCTGGTCGTTTGTTAAAATCGATTGTGGTTAATAAAATTGAAGATAATTCTTTGCAAAATGATGTGGAGTCTGATAGTCGTTCTTTCCAAATGATGGAACCTGTGGATGATAATAGTGTTTCTTCTGGCCATGTTAATGAAGGAGAGATGATTGATGCTTTGAAAACGTTAGAAAGAAGAAACATGTTTGAATCTCTTAGTGAAGAGACTCATGATTCTCCAAAACATGATGGAAGTCTGGTTAGCTCTCCTGTGAAGAATAAGATTGAAGAAGGCAAGTTAAAAATGCAAGAGGCTAAGAAGACTAAGAAAGTGTCGAAATTATGGAATTCAAAGGGTCATGTTTCTTCTAAAATTATGAAGCTCAAAAGGCCCCATAACTCTACTTCTGAATAATGACTATTACAATGTTGAATTGGAATATAAGAGGGATTGCTAATAAGGAAACGGTTCAAAGTTTAAAGTCTATGGTCAATTCTTTAAAGGCTAGTTTTGTTGATGTTCAAGAGCATTTTGTTAATTCTGATAAGATGTGTTTGGTGGCTAAGAAAATTCAGTTGAGTGGGTATACATGTAATGTGAATAATAGAATATGGGTTTTTTGGCACCGTGACTACCTGTAATCATCAGAAGTTATAGAAGCATTTTTGAATTTAGCATAGTTTCTATATTTCCATGTTAGACTAAAAATGATAGTAGGGATAACATTTCTAATATGGTTACATTTATTAGTGAATCTATACCAGGTTTTGGTCATATGAATAGGAGTCATATATCTGTAAATAATGATGTTAAAAATATGAGCGAAATAAAGCCAAACACCCCAGATAGTATCACAGGCTATAAACAGATGCTCAGTAGTTTCAAAGTTAGGACAGAACTGACATTTAGAGGTGACAATCATGTGTCTACTCCTAAGAACAGAATCAGTTGATATGTAGTTTTTAATGACTTTCCAATGAATGAATGCATGTTTTTTAGGAGTTAAATCATTTCATAGCTTATAAAACATTTTAGATTTACTATAATGATGTCTAATGCATTCCCAGGTACTTTTAAGGTTGAAGTAACCATTAGTGGATAAACTCCAAATAATTCTGTCATGAATATTAGGATTAATAATGCAATTACTAATACGGTCTATATCCTCTTTACTGATAAGATTATTAATGTTAGACAGATTCCAATGATGACCAGACCAGTATAGGTTAACCTTTTCATTATGAAACCAGGTGTTGTCAGTAGAGCTATCCAGAACCAATAGGGGCTCAGAATTAGACCATCTGTCCAACCGAAAGCTGGCATTACCATCCCCAAGAGACCAGCAAATGTACTGCTCAGCAACAAGCCTTATCTTCATCAATCTGTTCCAGACCATAGAACCTTTAAAGTTGCTATTAAATTGTAAAGGATGTTTCTTACCACAATAAATGTCTTGCATCAGTTAATATGATAAATAGGCTAGGAGAGAGAGGATCCCCCTGCCTAAGCCCTTTCACAGTCTTAAAATACCCATAGGAAGTACCATTAATAAAAATGGAAACACTAATATTAGATATCATACTATTAATAAGATCAATAAATCTGTTAGAGAAACCAAACTTTTTAAGAACTTTCAAAATGAAGGAATGGCTAAGCTTATCAAATGCTTTGCACACGTCAAGTTGAACAATGATATCTGTTTAAATCGAAAAGAAGCTCTTTAGCAGTTAATATGTTAGAGTGAATAGAATTTCCCGGGACAAACCCACCCTGAGTATTAGAGATAATTTTAGGCAGAAGAATGACAAGCCTATCATTAATAAGCCTAGCCATAATTCTGTTAAGCAGAGTACATAGACTAATAGGTCGATAATCAGACCAACTAACAGGATTAATGGACTTGGGAATAAGGCATATACCAGTAGCAAGGACCCCTTTAGGAATATTAAACCCTCTGATAAAATGATGCAAAGCAGATACAAGATCTAGCTTAATAACATTCCAACATTGTTTATAGAAAGTTAGATTGAAACCATCCAAACCTGCCACGTTACAAGCCTTAAGACTGCTGATAGTTTTATAAACTTCATCTTCATTAGGGAGCTTCAAAAGACTTTTATTATCATCCTCAGTGATCACATTAGGAATAGTATCAAACATGCTGTGATTTAAACTATCTAACTCGTTTTGCTTGTCTTTGTAGGGACTGGTGGCCAAAGCTTTGGTGAAGAGGTCTACAACAGAAGCACCTATAGCTTCCTTATCTAGAATCCAGGAATTGCCTTCCTTGACACCATTAATTGCATTTTTTTTTCTTTTAGTTGTAACATAACTGTGGAAAATTTTGGAGTTATTATCTCCACATTTACCCAATCCACATTACATTTCTGTAACCAATATTCTTCTTCAACTTTGTAAGCATTTAAAAGTAATGCATTAGCTTTATTGAGATCTGCCTTTGTTAAATTGCTTTTAGCTTGCTGATGAATTGTTTCAGCCTTAAGAACCTCATCCTCAAGAGCTTTTATTTTACAGAATATATTACCAAAATGCTCCCTGTTCCAAACACAAAGACAAACTTTTAATCTTTTTAACTTAAGCCAAAAGATGGACAGAGGATCACCTTCCATAGCCAGAGCCCAGTTCTTAGAAACAACAGACATAAAATCATCATCCAACAACCACATATTCTGAAATCTAAAACTCTTGTTATAAGCATGAGATAAATTAGCAGCACTAATTAATATAGCAACATGATCCGACCCAGTTCTAGCCTTATGCAATACAGTAGTATTATTGAATAAGCTAAGCCAGGCATTGTTAATAAAGACCCAATCCAGACGACGCCATTTAGCCTTATTAGACAGCGTGAAATGAGAACCAGCAAACCCAACCTCCTGAAGCCTACAGCCACGAATCATTCTGTTAAAGTCATCAGCACTCTTTTGACAGAAAGTAGTACATCCCACCTGGTCATCTATGGATCTGATAGCATTAAAATCACCACATATCAACCAAGCTTTATCAGTATCAGCAATGTTATTTAAAGTATCCCAAAGACTTATCCTATTCAGACGTTGACATTTAGCATAAACAATCGTGAACAAAGAGCTAATATTAAGATGAACATGGCTGGCTTCAAAGTGTAAACACTGAGCATGATCAACAAGAATGTTAACCAAGATACTATCATGCCAAAAAATCCATATTTTATTAGTTATATTACTAGCATAATGACTGAAACCAAGCTTAGCAGCATAAGTACTGAGATTTTCACAACCAATTAAAGGCTCTTGAATAGCCACAATGCAACCCTTGTTCTTATTAGAAAGATATTTGAGTCTTCGAAAAGAAGATTTATCCTTTACACCTCTAATGTTCCAATTTAGGATAGTAATCATAAGTAAGAGAACGTTTAGAGTTACTTGGAACCGAAAGCTGTCGAGAGTTTTTGACCAGCCCCTTCTTCATTGCTTGTTTAACTTGCTTACTGATTATCGAACTGAATTCCTCTTCGTCCTCTGATGTATCTTTCCTTAGTTGGCTTCTTGTTAGCCTTTTCCCAGGTAAGACACCTTTTTCCCTAGCAGCCTTAGCATGGTTTTTAGTAGAAACTTGAGGGCTAATTTTATCAACTTTAGGTGAAGAAAACTCAGAAGCTAAGTTTTCATATTCCGGGTTGTTGTTAACATCTTCAGGGCTTTGAAGCGCACCAATTATTTCATCCTTTTTACTGATAAAACCCTGGCTAACACCTTGAAGATTCATATCCACATTGTTGTCCTCAACACTTTGAAGATTCATTTCCACATTGCTGTCTTCAACACCTTGTTTATTGTTTTCAGTATTGTTGTCTTCATAGTTGTGCAAACCAGGATCAGAACGAGCATCATCCTTACTTACAAAAGTATCCCATTGTGGAGTTGTTGGTAGACTCCCATACTGTGAACCCTTTGGGGAAGCACAGATTCTAGAATTGTTCTCAACAGTGTTGAAACCAAACTCCAGAGCTTGAACAGCACCATTTAGCTCTTTTAAAGACACCACCTTATCATCTTTAGCTTGAACTTCCCCCTTATGACAAGCAGCATCAGCACAAGCCTTTAAAAGATCATCTTTCTTAATTTCTTGTACCTCACCTTGAGTTTTCTTGACAGCAGTGTTCAAATTTTTGCATTGATCAACTCCATGTCCAATGTGGAAACAAGAGTTACAGTATTTAGGCATATTGAGGTAAGTGATCCTCACCCAGCAGCCACGATTACTACCAAAACCAACCCAAACATTATTGTATATTTTTCCAGCAATGTCCATTTCCATTCTGGCCAAACAATGATTATAATGAGCCCTGTTCTTCGAAGGAACCTTGACCTCCATAGGAGAACCCAAAGAAGAAGCAATATCAGTGATGATTTTCTTGTTATATATGTGATCTGGAAGATCTTCAATCTTTATCCAGATTGGGGTTATCGAGCTTTCAAACCTGACATTGAATCCTTCAGACCACTTCAGCAATCTGAACCTCGTGGAGCCAATAGTCCAAACACTTTTCTTCCAAAGTTTGCTGTAATATTCGAAAGATTCAAACTCAATTAAAATGTGCCTGGAATCTTTAATAAAGTAGTTAAATTCGTGAACAAAATGAAACTTGTTGAGGAAATCCATCAACACCGTTCTTTTAGGCAGGCATGCAGAACATTTGCACACAATCGTATGTTTCGATTTAGACTTTAAATATAGCAGAGATTTATCATTATACTGTAAGGACACATGATCATCCTTATAGGCTATGTTTTCTTGCACCAAATCGTCATCCTTGTGACAAGCAGTCACAGCGTTTGCGAACGAGACTCCTTTCCACTTGTTTAGATTTCCTTCCGATTCTTGACAATCTTTGATAGACGAAGACCCATGAACTGCTTGAACTGATGGAAAAGCCTCCATAGAATAGAAGCCAAGTGCAGAGTTAGAGATTTAACATATTGCCAGATTCTTCATTGAGGCCGGAACGCAGTGTGGATCATAAGAGAAGGAGAAGATCACCGGAAAAACGGAAAGATCAGAGATTACAGAGGATTAGATACTACAGCAAAGATAAAGAGATAGAAATGAATCTATCGAAGGAACAGATCAGATCAGCGGCAATGGAAGAGATAGCCAGAGAAGATGAACGGAAAGAAAGAGGGTTACAAATTTGAATCTTGGAGGGCGGGAGCGCTTTTCATTCTCATTTCCTCCTGTTTTTACAATTTGTTATATATATGAAATGGATTGAAAACAAAAAAGATGAGTTAATAAGTTCTTGAGTTGATGGCGTGTCTTGCAAGGGATGTGATGTCTCCTCACGCAAGTTATATTTTAGTTTTTATTAACCATATATTAAAAGGAGGATACATTAAAAGGAGGGTAGTTACGTCTATCCAAGAAGTATAAATCCTAGTTATTAAAGTTTCTAGGCCAAAGCTATTTCCTCCATGTTATTTTTTATTTCCTCCATCAATTGAAAAATCCTCCATGATGTTATTTCCTCCATCAATTGAAAAATCCTCCATGATGTTATTTCCTCCATAAAAGAAGTTACAAAATTGCCCTTTTACCCATTTTTTCTTCACAAAACCATTACCCTAACATACTCATTCTATTCAGAACAACAAAACTCATTCTTCACCCTAGAGAACTACTTTACAAAGAAGAAAATCCATTTTTCACTTATCACTACCTTACAACAGCTGATTCGAAGATAGAGAAAGATTGGAGAAAAAAATTCTAGGTTCTTCCCCATTATCAAATTTAGGGTTTGTAGTTAGATTTTATTGTTCGATTTCGATTAGGGTTTGAAGTTAGATTTCTATGTTAGATTCGATTAGGGTTTCATTTGGGGTTTGATTTCACTGTTAGAATCGATTAGGGTTTGATCTTGGATTCGCCTTGGGATATCCTACTGTTCTGAATTTTTTTTCCCACTGAGCATGTGATTCCGAGTGCCCTACTCGGATTCACATGCTTTTTTTTTTAAACCGAGCAGTAGCTGATTCCGAGTGGCCCTCTCGGAATCAGTTGCTGCTCGGTTTAAAAAAAGCATGTGATTCCGAGTAGGGCACTCGGAATCACATGCTCAGTGGGCAAAAAAAATTCAGAACAATGTGTGATTGATATTGTAGATGGATGGTAGAAAAAGAGAACCTTTTAGGTGGTTTTAAAACAAGGATTGGAAGTCTGTACTACGTCTCCGTAAGTGCACCTTTGGTTGAACTATTGAATACAGTAAATGCTAAAAGATCGTTAACACTTGGTAGCAAACATGTTTAGGTGTAGACATGTATACAAATAAATTATGTTGCCTATTTTTTTTCGTATCTTATTTATCACAGAATTGAAGACGGCAATAGGTTGATTATATTTAATAGCGAGCATTCTTACACTGGTGTTTTACACTTGATTCCGAGAGGGCCACTCGGAATCAAGTGCAGTGTCCCAGTGAACAAATTATCACATGATATAAAGTGAACAAATTATCACATAATATAACGAGACAGAGGGTTTGCAACTGATTCCGAGTGGCCCTCTCGGAATCAGTTGGACATTTTTTTTGAAAAATTGCAACTGATTCCGAGTGGCCCTCTCGGAATGAGTTGCACATTTTTTTGAAAAATTGCAACTGATTCCTAATTCCCGGCTCGGAAATAGTTGTTTTTTTTTCAGAACTGTAAAAACGGGTTTAGTTGAAAAAAATAAGTTTCAAAATAGGTATTTTCAAGCTACAAAGTTGTAAAACGTAAAAACAAGTTTAAATTACATTGTTTGTCGATTGAGTGTTGTTCTCCGGCTTTGTTTGAGTTATTTCATTTTCCATGATTAATCTTCAATAAAATTGAAGTTCTTTGTTTTAGGGTTAATTTTAGAGGTAGAATCATATATCTTGGATTAAAGTTAGGTTAATGCTGTGTTTTTTCATATAAGACTATCTATTAGATAAATGGCATCTAGTGATAAATTTGAAATAAAAATAAGGATAATTTGGTAAAAGCAAGTGACTAGTGTTTTTGAAAATTTGAAAGATGGAGGAAATAAAAAATAACATGGAGGAAATAGCTTTGACCTAACAAAATATGTGCTATTTAATCCAAACCCATAATAATTTGGGGTTATAACGTAATAAACGACATTTTTATTGCATTATAAAAACCCTAAGCCCCAAAACAGTTTCAATTGTTCTCTTTCTCGCACAACAGGAAGATTCAGCAACAGAGAGATTCAAGTTTAGGAACCGAAGAAGATGAGTACCATGAAGTTTTGCCGTGAATGGTTAGTCTTAAATTTCAGCAATATGGTTCATTCTCTATGTCGATGATTACATCCTTAAATTTCTCCATCAATCTTATCTTCTGATTCCTTTTCAGTAACAACATTCTTTACCCTAAGGAAGACAGAGAGAAAAAAATCCTTCTTTACGCTTGCCGGAACTGCGATCACCAGGTTCTCTTTCTCTAACCTAACTAGACTTTTAGAGTTTCAATAATTTGGCTTAGGATTTTGTGAAGAATCTGAGTTTAGCTAGTTCAGTAGGCTATGACGTACTAAGGTTTTCTCAGATTTTCAGTCATTCTACTTTGATATATTGTGAATTAAGTGTACTGTGCAGTATGATCGATCTCTAAATACCGTAAAGATGAAAACGTGTTTTGGGCCTCTTATAGTTTTATTAGAATTAGCACCTATGCATCTAGAAATATTTCAGATTCATGGTGAGGTTTCAACTCTTTTTTTTCCTTGCTCTTGGCTACATTTGGCTTATGATGTAGTTGCAAGTGAATTCTGCGAATTGAGATTAGCAGGTAAAATATAAAATGGTGGTGACAATCAGTAAGTGAAAAAGGAGCATTTTTTGTGTTTCATTAGATAACATATGAAGTCAATCGCAAATGATTGAAACAACACTAAGTGAAACCGGGTTGTGAAGTTTCAAATCACATCCCCTTATTTTAACCTTTGTAAGCAAGTTACGATGGATGAGTTTGCGATAGGGAGTGTTGATTTTTGATTGACCAAACTTTTAATTGTGGTGTGCAGGAAGTGGCTGACGACAACTGTGTGTACAGAAACGAGGTACATCATTCTGCTAGTGAACGTACTCAAATACTCTCAGACGTCGCTTCTGATCCAACTCTCCCTCGTACTAAATCCGTCCGTTGTGCAAAATGCCGCCATACTGAAGCCGTCTTTTTCCAGGTCTTATTAATGGTTCATTGTAAATAGATAATTACACAAATAATTCTGATTATAAAGCATGTTTTAAACTTATGTGGTATGTCCAGGCGGCTTCTAGAGGAGAGGAGGGTATGGCATTGTTTTTTGTGTGCTGCAACCCAAACTGTAACTATCGCTGGAGAGAATAAACAAACTCGGTTTTTGTTTATGTTCTTAGTTACTTAATCATCAACTCAGTTGATGCGAGTTTTACTTTACTTGTTGTTTTGTTGGGAGTTTGTAATGCAAATGACCAAATCGTGTTTGTAATCCATGTTAGCCTACGATACTTAACTTTGGGGGAGTTTGTAGTGACCAGATCATGTTTCTAATCTATGTTAGCCTATAATAGTTCTTTGGGTGTTTGTAATGCAAATGACCAGATCATGTCTGTAGGTTATGTTACCCTACATATGATATGGGCTTTTAATAATGCTATAACTTTGTCCTTATGTTGGTGGATCTACTACTTCTTCTATGGCTTATTCTTGTTGTAGACTAGCCTGCCATGATATCTGCGAACTATGGGCTATATTACCTTAGCCTTTGGGTTAATAAGATTATGCAAGTAACTAACCTTAATTCTCTTATACTTGTGGGGGCGGTAACTTCTATAGGAATGATTCATTGTCTGCTTTAGAAGGATACATATGCGCTGTTTTGTGTATAGCTTATTCAATAGTCCTGGACCGTGATACATTTGTGTGGAATTTATATGGTGGTGACACAATACATCTTTAGTTTACTTTTGCTATATAAGCACCACTCATTCGATACAAAATGTTTGTTGACATTTTTTTTGTTCTAACTGGACGTTTTACATGGCTAGTTAGACAGGTTTATTTTGTGCTGACCATTTTATTGTTCTAACTAGGAATTATAGATGGCTAGTGAGACATGTTTATGTCGTGTTTCTAAAGCGTTCTTCTGTTTAAACCTACCTCCATAGGTGGAGGAGGTAACCTGCAACTTTTCATTTCAATAAAAAAAATCAATTTTCCAAATTTTTTTCATATTTATTTAATTATTTCATCTTCAAAAAATTTATTAGTTAACTATGAGGTTAGTAATTGCACCTCTAGAGTGTGATATTTAAATATTATTGTTGTTTTGGTTTATTGATCTCATAGCAAATTATTTTTCTAGTTGATGGTTTTTATTTTTCTTTTCATTGTTGGAATAAACTTTTGAAGGTGTTTATGGTTTTTTAGTGGGTTCCTCTTCCGGTAACAGATAAACCATATTACTATTATTTCAAACGAATAATTTTATTGAGTAAGGAGTTAAAATTTGTAATTTTAGTTTCAACCTTAACTATCTTTTCAGTTCAAGATTTTTTATAATTAAATTCCTGGGTATTGCTTCTCGTTTAATCAATTTTGTAAACATATTAAAAACATTGGTTAGGATATTAAAAACATTGGTTAAGGTAAACCATATCTGATGATTAGTGACTACAAATATACATTTTGACAATAAATAATTAAATCATGTTCGAGTAGGTATATCCAATGTTAATGCTTTTGAGAAAGATCATAACACGAGAAATAATTAAATCATGTTGGAGTACGCATATCCAATGTTAATGCTTTTGAGAAAGATCATAACACCAAAAAAATCAGGCTATTAATATCAGTAAAATTTTACTGAGAGTGAGTTTTCATATTTAAAGCCCTTTTAGCAACCCAATTAGTTGCAATATTTTGTTCCATAAATATATGTCTAATAGTCATATGTTGTAGGAAATAAGATTCTTACGATATTTAACTAATGATTCAAGGCACCAAAGAGATTTCCCACAACTAAAAACGTTAATCATAATTAAATAGTCAATTTCAATGTTAATATTGGTGAATTTTTAGATTTACAGAAGAACAAACCATTAAATAAGGATCTTGCTGAAAAGTTTTTCTCCATAAAGTACTATTGGTATAAAGAAGTTCATCATTACTACTTATAATGACAAAACCACTACTAAACTCATCAGAGCTTAGAGTTGAAGCATCGCAATTCAGTTTTAATTTATTTGATATTGGTCGATGTCATTTAACACAAGATATAACATTAGATTTATTAAAATGATGAAAGCAACCAGAAGATCAAAGCATATTATAAGAAAAAACATATTATAAAAAAAACATATAATAAGAATATAAGATGTAGATTTAAAAAATTGAAGTTAAAAATTACAAATTCAAAGTGACTTATCTTTCGCTTGATTATTTTTTGTCTTACCATTTTTGTGTTATTCGTTATTAAACCAAATTTGATGAAATAGTTTCGGTGTGTCATGTTATTATACTATGAATGAAAAGAAAAAAATAATAATTTCAAATGAAATTGCAATATTAGTGTTGATACCGTTGGTAGACTAACAACATTATATAATGCGTAAACCAAAAAAATAACTGAAAACATATAACATTTATGAAAAATACAATACAAGTTATAACTCGAACAATGTGGACGGTAGTTATTGATAAATCATCAAATTATATTGATTTTGAAATCTTCGATGCAATCACATAGCATTAAAAATAAAATTATGGTGTATTGAAATATTTAGAATATATCTCATATATTGGCCTTTAAGACAACACATTATAAAGTCAAGAAAAATAAATAACGTATGATTACACCAGGATTAATTAGAATCAAAGAGGTTAAATTTGTTCGAAAATATGTTAAAGTGACTAATCCAATTGTTAGAGAGAGAAAAATAACAGAAGTCTATAGAGAGAAAATAACAAGTATCAAAGTACAAGTTTTATAATTCATGCATTTTCAAGATAAAATACACATATTTATAGGAGTGTCAAATAATAGACATATACTCAATTTATAATACTTTTCATCCCATTATACTACTAAATAAAAATACATTTGTTATATAATACACTTTGAGTCTTTTAAATTTCTTCCTTACATAAAACCTGACTTACATGTTATTTGTAGCTTTTTCAATCATTCTAAATTAATTATTAAAGCTTGAATTATTTATACCAATACCAATCAGGATAAATTAACTTGTAGACATGAGTAGTTCGGTAAATTCACTTGAGTAATTGATTGGACACACTAATTGGAGTTATTGTAAATTTACCTATTAAATACATTAAATTTTCAAATGTAGTTCCATACAAACTCGTTGCTCCAATATCCTTATTTTTCACTAACAATATATTTAATATGAGCATAAAAAACTCTTGGTGCTACACCTCAAGCAGGACGTGCAACAACGTAAATTCTTGTTGTATACATTAAACATCTTAGAAACCCATGACCTTTTTTTTTATTTCCCCGAGCTTTGTCTATTGTCATTGTTGCTAGTAAATTGATATTATTGCCTTTGACGGTGGTTTGTACTACTTTGCCATCCATATATTGTTACAGGAAATAAATTAAATTAATATCTCATTTATTTAGTAAAAGATTGAGTTAATATATATTGTAGTATAATATCTATGATAATAAATTATAGTCAATATTTTACGTTAATTTTAGGAAAATAAAGATTCTAGTATTAATTGTTGTAACTGCTGTAAATTAGTATAAAAGGTGAACCAGAAAGATAAATAAGATATATTTTTTTCAGAAAGAAAATACTTTTGACATGGTATCAGAGCACAATTGATTTTTTTCCATAGAGTTTTTGGGTGGTGAGTTTTTTGTGTAATTTGGGTGGTGATATTTTTCTGAATTTCAAGAGTATTTGGGGATTTTTAGTTTCAGATTTTTCTGAATTTCGAGAGTATTTGGGTAGTGAGATATTTTTTTCTTTTGAGAATTTGGAGATTTTAGTTTTATTTCAAATTTTTGTTCTCGTGGATCTGTTTTTCTTGGTTACATCATGTCACTGGATAAATTCGAGCCGTTTCATATTAAATTTACGGGGAAAAATTATTCTGCTTGGGAATTTTAATTTCAATTGTATGTGAATGGAAAAGAATTATGGAGTCATATTGATGGGAGTGATCCTGCCCCTCTAGATGCTAATGCTTTGTCCAAGTGGCCGGTAAATGGCCTAATTACTTGTAAGAATTACTATAAACTTATCACACCAATCCACATACTGCCACAAAAGAATCTTCTTTGCCTTGGTTATGGAATTGATGCAAGTGCACCAATATAAGATACTATTCCTTCGTACATGTTTCAAAATTATCCCGAAGAGGAAAATAAAGTTGCAATAAGAGTTTAGTTGGATATGATTGAAGAAAAATGAATAAAAGCACATTTAAGAACCATATATTACCAAGGTTTGATGAGGATTAGGTATGCGTCTAGAGTACGAAGAATATACTTCCAAGTTGGGGACAAAGTTTTAAGAAAAGTATTTCTACACGCCAAATATAGGAACTTCGGAAAGTTGGCTCCAAACTGGAAAGAGCCATACATTGTGTGTGAGAAGATTAAGCAAAGGAAATATCCGCTAGTTTACCAAGAAGAAAATATTTGGAGGCACCCATGGAATATCAAATATCTAAGGTTATATATGGAATAAACTTATATTGTAAATATTTACTTTGTTTTAGTTTAATGTAAATATTTGGAAGATACTATTTCCTACCCTGGTAGCACGATGAGGTTTTAATAAGGTGTCTGAATCATTATTAATCTACCGTATTTTCCTTTAAAAAAATGTTATAACTAAATCAAGTTTTATTACCTTCGAATGGATTACCTTCAAATGGCTCATGTGTATCAAGTTTGCATTGCCTTCGAATGTATTATCTTCGAATATCTCAGATGTATCAAGTTTGCATTACCTTCAAATGGATTACCTTCGAATGGCTTAGGTGTACCAAGTTGTTATTTCCTTTGAATGGATTACCTTCAAATGGATCAATTGTATAAAGTTTTTATTACCTTCGAACGGGTTACCTTAGAATGACTCAGGTGTACCTAGTTTTTATTGTATTCGAATGGATTACCTTCATATGGCTCATATGTACCAAGTTTTAAATGCCCTTGAATGAATCATATCTAATTACATTTGGATAAACTAATACCAAGAAATAAATATAATAATATATAAAGAGTTAAATCAAGTTGATAAATGGTAGATAATATAAAGTGCATTGGGTGATCCAAGGACTTAATGAAATTCGAGGATAAATTTACAAAATTCATTGTCCATGCTAAGGACTTGCACAAAAATATATGATTAAAATAACAAAATGCCTTGTACACATCAAGGGTTTGCTTATAAACAATTGCATCAAAACATATTGGCCTTAGGGTTCGTTCCCATCGGCTTTTCCTTATTTTTTCTCTTCCGAACTCTCACAATCAGAGCCCTCTTTACTATTATTATCAGAACTGTCATCGGATAAATCGTCAAAGATATTAAGCTAATCGGCTAAAGGGATGTCATGAGGCAGCAAATTTACTGTCACATGTCCCCACAAATTCCTGAGGGCTAATTTAAGTAAGTTCTTAGAAAATAGAAACACCATATCCAGTTTGACTGAGTAATCCCTTCCTTGCATATATTTTATCACCGTTTTGGAATATGCGTCTACATCATTGGCTATCTCTTGGGTAGATTTAGCTTTGAGAGAGTTAATCTCATCATCCCGCTTCTTGGCATGAGCTTCTTGTTTTTTATTTTCATCCGACAATCGCTCATTGGTAGCTCTGTCATCAGTTTGCTAGTTTTTTAATGAGGAAATCTCCTCGGAAGTAAATGACTGCAAACTTTTGTAATCAGCTTATAACTTATCATGATCAGATTTTACCTTGAATAGCTCATATTTAACATATTTTACTTCTTCGTTTAAACTTTCGAACTTATTTTTTTCTTCCTTAATTGAATTCTTCAAATTATGATTTTCATCGCGAAGAGAAGTGATGTCTTCAACTTGAGACCTTACTTGTCTCTCCAATTCAACTATTGGTCTCACATAGCCCAAGACTGAATACTCTAACGCATTGTTTTCCTTTAATAATTGTAAGGGAACCTCATCAAATACAACTATACTTGCGGTGTTTGTAGACTCATGAAATTCGGTGTCAAAGGCTTCAAAGTCGAAAGCCCTCATATCTTCAATTTGATCACCATCTCCAAAAAAAATTACTTTCAGATGAGGGAAGTAATAGAGAAAGAGGATCAGATACCATAGTTATAGGAGGAACAACAACTAGAATAGTTAGAGAGGGAAATTCTGAATTAAGTATTATCTTCAAACGAGTCGAAGTCTTTTTTTTTCTTATATCTCTTATCGTTGCCCTGTTTCCCCCTCTTGTGTTCTTTATTTTTTTAGGGCATAAGAGATTCTAAAGGCACTTTACATTCCTCAACAGTGGCAGCAACAACATCCAATAAGCTTGAGTCAATTTCATATGCTGCCCTTTATTTCATGTTTCGGTAACAAACTGTGACAAACCCTTTTTGTTCTTTTTGTTCATATTCCAAGTGTTGGGAGTTCTATTCCTAATTGGCATAAATAATTTTCCATTGGTTTCCTCAGTCCATTTATGATTTCCAGTAGCTCGGGGACGAATGATGAACTGCTCCCACATCAGTTCCCAAACGAGGTTAGTCCTCTAGAGATGGGACTTGACAAAATTGATTGGAGTAAAAAAATTGTGGAAACCATTGGACCATTTTTCTTCTGCCCATTGATTCAACTGTCTGAAGGTCATGTTTGCATCATCCAAATATTGTAGGAAAGGCTTCGAAATAGTTAATACAAAAGAAGTTAGGGATAAATGATCAACGTTACAAAACTAGTAAAACTACAAAAACAAATCTGAAGAGACTTATGTGTATTTTTCGAGTGTCTAAAGGCTCAGATTTTGTCAATGACCACTGATAAAAAGAAATTTGGTTCATCATAGTTCGTGTGCCTCTAAAATATCATCAATTAGTATATAGTTATTCTTCATATTGAAATAATAAAAAAGGCATGTAAGCATTGCCAGATAGACCCGCCACAGTAGTCAGCTGCTCCATAAGCATCAGAATCTTAGATAACATTGAGGCTATGATGCACGCCATTAGTGAGAACCAAACATTTGGGCTAGCTTGGCTTGGGAACAACATGACCAAGCTAAATTACCTTACTATCTCGGGGTCCAAGGGAAACCGAAAGCCGTAGTTAAGCACATCGGTTTAAACTACCAGCTACCTAACACCATAATGCATCAGAGTCTCTTTGGGTTGGGGTAGTCTAACTCTAATTGCATCATGGAATCCTTATTTGGCTCGAATTCTCTCCAATTCAGATTCATGGAAATAAACATAAGAAATTTTATCTAAGGCTAAAAGGTATTTGACACTAACCTTGGTAAAGTTATGACCAACAAGTTTGACGAGAGACAAAGGAAGAGGTTCAGATTTTGTTGAGAGGGCTTTATTTTTGCCCTTGTCATCACCAAGTTGTGGGTCATTTGGATTTGTTTTCCTTGTTGACTTTTGGAGTTTCCCTAGTCTGACCAGATGTCTCGAGGGGATAATCTTCGTTATCATCTTCCATATTTTTATCCATATCTTTGAGACTAGATCCCAAAGACTTGGTAGGTTGAGCTTCAGTGTTTTATTCCTCAGGATGAGAAGATTCGGTTGCATGTACTAAAGGTTGAGCTTCAATGTTTTCTTCAATGTTTTCTTGGTATTCTATCATATTCAAAACTTGTGGTGAAGGGTTACTAATAATTGTTGGTTGTTCTGTTGGCTTATTTCCTTTAAAAGGTTTGTTTTTAGCTTTAAAGAGCCTAATAACTATGCAAGTAGAATTTTCTTATGTATCTGACCCCATAGCTATGGACAAAGCAGTGTTTCGATATTATTATCGTTATTGATATTATTATTGTTATTATTTTTATTATTATTATTATTATCCTTATTATTATTACCTATTATTATAATTGGTGCCCTTCTGATGTTGAGATGGTTTGAAGGGCTTATAAGAATGGGCGGGGGATGTAAATGATTGGGCAATTGAGGATGGTTCGGAGGGAATGTTTCGCTTGTAATAGGGATGAACTCCTCTGTAATCGATGGATTGACTTACCACAACCGTACCCGAGGATACATGAAACCTAGCAGCAACTCTTGCCTTATTTTTCTCTTCTTCTAGTTCAAATAAGTTTAATTAGTCGCCTTTGATTAATGTGTTTTAGCAGTAAACATACAAACCCTAGATGATATTGGAAAAAATTATCTACGGTGACTAATGTGGTGGAGGAAAAAAATATCACCTGAAAGAAATTTAGTATTGATGAAGAAGATTTTCTCTGTCTAAAATTAGAATACATCATCTTTATCTTTCTAAATATACCTAAAATGAAAAAAATAAAAATAAGTGTATATAGAGACTAAAAAAAGTTTGAGGGCCCTAGTGGGGATTGGAATCGTTAGTAGTAGCTAGTAGGATCTAGGGGATTGTAACCGTTTCTTTCTTTTGATTGGATAGTTTTACCTCGGGTAAAACGAGTTCATGCCTCCAATAAAGAAACTGACGTGTGTCCCAAAAAAGAACTGGCTAAAAGCTACAATCTTTGGAGAATAATCATTGTCAAATGACTTCATTAGACACATTTCCGATATATGTCGCTTAGCTCTTCCAAAATACCTATAAGAGACCTAAGGAGCTATATGATGGGGTCAGAAATCCTTGAGGGCAATAGACATAAAGTGGGTCAGATTTATCTTAGGGGGCATTTTAGACCCATGATAAAACTCATACTAACTAAGTTGTGTGTTAACTATGTATATAATTATATAATATGTATAATGAATAAGGGATGGTGGGCTTGGAATCTCGTGGGTATGATCTATGTTCGTGACCCCGATATGGTTAGCCCATGGATCCAATTTTATCCTAAAAAGACCAAAACATACAACATTTAAGAGGGTGGAACATTCAATCTCAAAATATTAAATATAAATACCTAGATTATCTCTATACTCCTTATCTATACTCCTTACCCCGAATTTAATACACCACCTAAATATTTACCTAAAATACCCTATGATCAGTTTTTTTCCTCAACACCACTAACAATAAATTTACATTTTTTAAAAACAAATGAAACTCTAGTAACCAAGCCGAATAGGTAGTGGAGACTAGTTTTGACAAGTAATTTATATCACCCCCCTTATAAATTTTCCTTAACATATGTTTTAGTTAAATCTACCATGCAACAAAGACAATAGCCAAATATCAGCAAAGCATGCAATAGTTCAATAAGCCAAATTAGCGTTATACAAATCTTATTTTACATGTATTCATCCATCTTCGTTTAACTTGACCATAATCCCTTTTAATATTATACTCTCACTTCCCATTCACAAACACAAATGAGTTTTTTCTAATGATTGTCAAATGAGGATAAATTAACGATCTTATTCTCACCTCGAGTAAATATATAGTAAAAGGGGGGTTTTGGACAGTCTTCACACATCAATATTCGTTAGGACGTCCGCCAAATATACTAGGATATTACGAATCCTTGAATTTAGCAATACACTAAGTCATACACCACACATTAGCAGTTAGTTAGGTGGTCATATGCGAATGTGTTTAAACCACTCTTAAATAAACAGGTGTAAGGATAATCTCATACCCAGTCAAACACATTGGTAAAGAAACATGTCTCATCTTACCGTTTTGGATGAGATAATTCACCAAAATCTAGAATATGAGTCATGATATCATCGAGAATACCATACCCTTCCTTAAAAAGCTAATGTTCCTCTTCCGACACATGGTCATGGCTATCAGCTAACTAGTCTAAGAATTTCATTTTCTCCTCCATTTATTCCGAAGGAAGGGTTTTGGTGGAATTTTTCACAGCCATGTTCCTTTTAGAAGCCATTTATGGTTAAGAGAAGAAAAATTGTCATTATAATTTTCAAATTCACGTACGTTTTTGTAATTTATGTTCAACCACGGTCAAGATCACAGATTAAGTTCACTAAGGGTTTATATAAGCATAACATATATGACTTTTATTACAATCCTAACAATGAAAGTTAATGCACAATCTCACTTTCTACAGTTCAGGGTTTCTTTATCAGCCTACTCCGATTCGTTACCTAATCAGATGTTCTCTACACTTGCAGCGTATATGCCACAACCCTAAGAGAATAATAAATATTTAATATAATTGTTGAATATGATGAAGACGAAGACAAATTCGTATGAATTAGATTTCCAATGTTATTGATCCAAATCAATAACTTTTGTATGAATGCATATACAAAAAATATATACCGAAGATGATGAGCTTTTTTTGAATAATTATAGGGATTTTATCATACGAGTCGTTAGATTTAAACAAAATCAATCGTGTTAGTTAATTTTTATATAAAATACATTTATCGTTGCTCATAACACAAACATGCTCCCTACTTTTGAGAATGATAAAGTTTTTCACAACGTGTCACGTGTTAGAAATAATTTGTGGCACAAATTATTACATGTGTCAGTGAGAGTCTGTCATGATAAGACTTTAGTGCACGCGAAGTTTTTAACAAAATCAAAAGTTATTATCCTCACCCAGCCTCTAGATCTTTATTAAAGGATATGAACTAGCTCATCACCATATTTTTTGTTAGTACTTGGAGAATTTATTCTCGTAACAATTACTTAAACCGCTAGTATGGGTCATGATAAGGCTATATCCTCTAAATATCATATAATGATGAGGTAATCATACAATGAGTACTGATAAAAATAGATAAGTTGCAGATAATGTGAGATAGCCAGGGGATGATGTGAACCAAATGACGAGATTAACACATGGTACAAGATGAAAACTATTATGAAACTATGAGACAAAGACTATGAAAGCGATACGAGGTAATTAAATGTCAAGACGAGCGTATACAAGAAAAAGGTGATACGTGATACAATATAAAGACCGTAAATAAACCATTAGATGAAAGACATGAGAATACTACCTGAACGGATAAGAAATGAGTTTAAACAATTAGAATCAAAGGACAACTGTTATTACATTATACATTGTTAACAAATATACTTATGTATTTATTAAAGAACATGATTGGCATTTTAAGCACGACCATACATTCAAACGTGTAATGAGTAAAGGATAAATATGGAGAGAGAATATCTCATGTAAACGATATAAGTAATAGTAGAATTCCAAGTGTAAAGTTTGATAATATTTTATACACACAAACTTTTTTACTCATTATTATTTTCTTTCTCGATTATGTTTCATCGTTTTGGATTTATATTTGAAAAGAAAACCCCTTATGAGATCACATACACATCTTTATAAAATATAACAGGTAATCAAAGCGCCTTGACAAGCTTAATATTTTTATTTATTTATTTATCGATCTATTTATCATCATCATAAAATTAGTGGAGTATTTTTTCATACACAATCCAATATTGTTTTTTGCTTTTGTAATATGATTATTACCATAATTATTGAGATTGTTTTGATTTCTCATAATACGATTTTTTTTCAATGACATATCTCGATCAAAGCAAGATTCTAAAATAAAAATGTGATTTTATTAGTTTATTCACTCATGGTGAATATTCTAGCTTGTTCATATCAAATGAATAAGGGTTAATTCGAGAAAGTCTAACAACATTAAGCAAAAAAAACTAGCATGATGATTGATTTATGGGACTTAAAAAAAATAATCAATGCACCAAAGAAGCGTAAGAATGACGATAATTGTAGTTGCATATTTCGTAGTTGAATGTATTTGTTTAACATGATAATCAAAATTTTAATACATAATTGTTAGGAGATTAATGACTATATCAAATTTACATATTTCTTATTTAGTTTGGAAGAGTCACCTTTGAAATCTATAACGTTTATTATAATATTGTACAAAAAATTTTGATGTCATATTAAAATTACATAAGATATGTGAAATATTTGTTATAACACTTGTCATATTATCTTTATAAAAATCTATAATTCAAAAAAATATCAAAATCTGTATTATTTTATTATTTTCTACACATAATAATAATACACATTTATGCCAATTATATAGAATTTTTATAACACATATATCAATACCAAAAATAATTTTATACGTCATAAATTTACATTTAATATTTTTTTTAAAGTATATTATATAGTTTTATATAGGTAATCTCTCCATTAAAGGTTGATGACACGAGATATATCAAAATATATAGTTGTTTGCGATTTGTTGAGACTATGATCATCAAGTATCCCAACTTGCATATGTATATTATTCAAGTACTTTAGAAAAAAATGAATACTCAAGACACATATCTTTCATCTTTTTAAAGTAACCATGAACCCTCCTAATGAAAGTTGTAATGTTACGTACTTGGATTAATGGTAAATTGACTTAATTTAGAAACCGCAAATGACATATCCGCCTTAAGTCATAAAATCACATACACGATAATCATTATAGAACTAAGAAATTCCAATTAATTTATTGACCATCTTGTATTTTTTTTCAAGTTTTAAGTTATGATCGATTGACATATGTGCTAGTGTATGTACTCATAAGTAAATAATTTACGTAGCGACACACTATGACAAACATATAGTCGCACATATTTGTGTACAAACACTTATCAATCGTACTGTGCCAAACCCATCGTATATTATAGCATGTAAATTTTTTTTAATATCATCTGGAAGTACTTGTTTTATATCATATAATGACTTCACGAGCTAACATATATTTGATTCATTTTTCTGAAATTATAAACCCATATGTTTTCTCTATCTAGACCTCTTTATCGAGATCTCCATTTAGAAATGATGTCTTGATGTCTATTTGACGAGTCTTTATATTATATACTAATATAATTGCAAGAATATGAATTATATATTGGTTATCACAACCAAAGATATGTGTCAAAATAATATATTATTATTATTGCCAAAAACTCTTGGCTGCCATTATTACCAAAAACTCTTGGCTGCCATTATTGCCTTAAATTATTGAATGTTATTATCTCTGTGGTATATATTTATACTCACTTGCAACCAATTGGTTTTTAAACCAAAGATAAGTAACCCAACTCTCAAGTTTCGTTGATATTATTGAATCTATTTTATTATTTATGGCATCTCACCAAAATATATAATTTGTAAAAGATATTGATCATTTGCAAGATTTGTATTCGTTTTCTAAATAAAGTACCACAAAAAATGTTAGATGATTTATTTACAACTTTTTAAAACCAAGTATAAATAAATTATTTGAGATTTTATCTCATCAAATCCTAGATCTTTAGATCTTTTTTCTGTATGAATCCTTAAGAGACTCATAAGGTTTCCTTATAACCTAAGGTGCTTCTGGTATAGTTCTTTGTTTTGCACGGTAATGCGAGTTATATTATCATCATATAACCTTTAGTCAAACAACTACACTTATCTAGATTTCACAATAAAACAAAGTATGACATGTAAGATGATATATAACAAGACATACCATATTCTAAAATCTACAAAGATGAAGAAATACCTAAAATAGAAAATCCGAGAGACCTGTGTGAGATATTGATGTAAACATGACATTAGGATTAAAAGTAAGAAACTTTATAAAATATTATATATTTGGGAGTGTAATGAATACGGTGGCATAGTACTATTAGTATATCCCAATAATATAACAGTAGCGTTAAATCATGGAGAACAAAATGGAGGATAAATTTATTAAAGAAGATAAAACGAGTGTTCCTGAAGCGGTTGTTGCTAAAAAGGACGTTGATAATGGGGTTTTTGCTAAAAAGGTTGTTGTTGTTTTGCTTTCAACAATGATTATTAAGACTTCCCATGATTATTATGTTTACCAAAAGCACACTCGTCAAAGGCTAACTTTGAACCATTCGGTGTTTGTATAGATTGATTTGAAGCAAGAGAGGTCGTTATGAGATAGCAAACATAGTAAGAATACTAGTCACTTTTGACCCTTTGTCAATCTGAGATTTGATTCAAGTCTCTTTTGCAATAAGCTCATGAACTACTGAATCCAGAATGAAAGAGTGAGTTTGGAGAATTATTCTATGTAATCTTTCAAACCCATAATATAAGGCCATAAGAAACTACACCAATCTTTGCTCTTCTATTTTAGCAACATGAGGTTTAAATTCCTTCAATTCTAAAGATTATGTAAGAGCTAGATGATCTCATAAAATAGACATGATATAATAAAATTAGAAAAATACTCATATCATTCTGTTATAAAACACGAATATTATACTCTAATTGGTATTGCCCAGCCAAGTTGGACTGAGCATAAAATCTTTTCGAATGATCTCAAACTTCTTTTGCTATTTCATACTTAACCAACCTAGTACCAATCAAATGCGTTACAAAGTGATTAATCTAAGTGATAACCTTAACTTTATTTGTTTCCCACTTCTCAAACAACAATGCATATTTCTCAACATTAGTTTTATCAGTAGGTGGAAGTTTTGTACCTGAAGCATATCCACACATGTGTTTGCCATAGAGAAATATTTTTATGATATAGCTCTAATATGCAAAAAAAAATTCCATTAAGTTATGTATTAATAGTAAATAGTTATATTTTTATATCATATTTGCTATAATAGTCCACAAGCGCAAAACGAATGGAATCTCACAATCAACACAATAATCGAAATCGAAATCAGAATCAAGTCGTAATCGAAAGTAAAATTTTCAATCAAAAATCAAATACCCAATTGAAAACAAACAATCCAAAACAATAAAAATCTCCAATCGAAAATCAAATACACAATTAAAAGTAAACAATCTAAAATAAACATAATTGCCAATTTAAAATTAAATACCCAATGTGAAGTAAACAATCCAAAATGAACATAATTCTAAATCGAAAACAATAATCTAAAATGAACATATTACATGTACAAAAAAAATAGAGCTATGATTTTCCGATCACATCAATCTAATGATCGAACATCGCTCTAATACCATATTGAAATAAAGTAACAAATAAATCAGCTAAGGTTTTTTTATTACTTAAAAAGATGAGATCACAAAAGAGTTTAAATCACTGTTTATTATAGTAAAACATATGTCCCAATGGGACATGGGCATGTTATTTATAACATAGAAAAGTATCTACCTATTGTGCCCATATAAAATTTATATATTGTCGCATCAACCAACCTTTTGAAATTTTGGAAGGTAAATAAACCCATATTATCGCGACAATTAACCTCATTGCCATGATCAGAACCTAAAATGTCAAGTTTCTTATTTTTTGCATTCTTTGCCATAATTATATACACAATTTTTTTATCTCCAATATTTTGGATAACTACATTGTTGTTATTTTTTTATTTTTCTAATATTAAATTATTACGTTTAGTGACTGATGGCCTCATTTAATCAATAATTCTAACGAAATTTATTTGTTACTATAATAAACAAATTACCCTCTTAAACTAGTTTGGTGTTTACCCATAAAGGATATGTTATATCATGTTAGTTTTTTATTGGATCTTTTACCGTTGAATCTCATAAAAAAGTTAATCGATCTCTCGCCCAATTTTTTTTTATCTTTTATGATAAAAGAGCTATATAAATGTATTTATTAAATTTTTCACAATTGTTGCTCTTTACTATTAAAACACTATGGTACACTTAGATTTTGATTTGGTTCTTTAGGTTATTAGATATTTAGGTTTTAGTTTAGTGAACATTAAAAATTCGATTTTATATAGTTTTAAGTTGTTTGGTTGATATTTAGTTAGTTGTATTGTACTATATATGTTTTGATTTTTTTTATTGAATGTGAGGTAGAATTGAGAGAGTTAGGTTATGGATTTCAGGTTGTTGTGGTGGGTGAGATTTTCTACAGCCCAGTGAATGTGTAAATGTTCGTCGCTCGACCCTAGCGATTCTCACTTAGGTAGTCGCTACTTATGTAGTGAACACTATAACAAAAATCGTTAGGTATTATAAAATATTATGACAAAATTTGTTAGGCCTTATCAAATATGGTGATGAAATTTTGATAGGTCTTAGCAATTATGATAATGAAAATTGATAGGTCTTACCTACGGTGACATAAATTACTAGATCTTAAAAGCCTTTTCTTACGTATATTTTTGGCAATACATATAGAAGCTTTTGAGTTTTAAGAGAATCTCCGTTACTATTTAGTTATTTATTACAAAATAAATTGCTGCATTAAATTTTGATATAATTATGTTTAGCAATCTAATACCAAAATTAAGTTTTTATGGTTATATAATCTATTGTTCATTTAGTAAATGTAGAACTACACTTATTGCCCCAAGTTTAGTGCCATATACAAATACACCCATTTAAAGCGATTTGTCTTTGATATTGGAGGCATTTAAAAAGTAGTAGTTTAGTAGTTGATCACCTTACTAATTGCTATATAAGGTTTGATAGTGCAACCAATTAGAAAAATGCCCATTTCTAACCCATCAGGTAACACGGAACCTACATAAAATATCAAACCTTATAACCTTGTAATCCTTTTATATAGCCTTCTCTAATGGATGGATTCGATGCAAAACTTAGAGAAAAAAATCTTAGGAATTACGGATCAATGTACATGTACTACTCTAATGTTAGTAAAGATGAAATACCGTATGAAGTTCATGCTTCGTCGCAAGGCTCACTTGTTCTTCAAGATTTTCATAATCTTGGTCACTTTTATGGTAATGGGTCCTCCTCGAATCCCATGGCTGGAGTCCAGACTTCATGCTATGATCCTTTTATTTCTTCAACAAACAATGTTGATTTATGGGAATCTAAGCCATTTACAAATCATGTGAATGGTGGGAACGGGCATGTGATGGACAATTTTCGTAACGGGGATCAGTATTTTAAAATGTTTCAAGGAAACGTAGGTGATGACATGATAGGGTTAAATCAAAGCTATATTCCCTTTGATTATCCTGAGATGAAGCCTGTGAATTTGGTTGTACCGGATGAAGTTTCATGTGTTTCTGCTGAACATATCTACTGTCCAAAAGTTGGCTTGAACAGGAGCAGGATGTGGTCTTCGAGAAGAGCTCTGAAAATTCGGGAGAAGCCTAATGTTGTTAAAGGGCAATGGACTAGTGAGGAGGACCGGCAAGTGATGTTTTGTTCTTTCTCATGTGTTTGTTTGTTTTTTTAATTATTCTGTTTATGGATACATTACATATGGTATGTTTTGTTATGTATGTACTTAGGCTTTTGATTCAGCTGGTGGAAGAGTATGGGGTGAGAAAGTGGTCTCATGTTGCTCAGATGCTACCTGGGAGGATAGGTAAGCAGTGCAGAGAGAGATGGCATAATCATCTTAGACCTCACATCAAGGTTACCATTTCTTTTCTTTCTCACTTTTTTTCTGCTCATGCTAAATTCAATTATTTGAATTCATATTGTCATTCTAAACCTATTGAGCAGTAGATTCTAAGAATTATTTAAGATATTTAATTTGTGTTCGAAAAGTATTTGATTTTTCAATTTATTTGCTGGTTTTGTTGGTTATGTTTGGTTTTGATTATTTAAGAATCAATAGTAAAGCAGTAATAAATTCCGTTTGTTATTTTGGTTTATTACATAATTAAGGCAAATTAAGCGTTTCTTTGGGGTTTATTAAGTGTTTTATACATTATTAAGGCCTATTTAAGACATATTAAGTGTATTTTCGGTTTATTAAGTGTTTTATACGTAATTAAGGCATATTAAGTGATTTGCTTTTTTGTTTTTGGTTTATTCAGTGTATTATACATATTAAGGTTTTGCTAACCTGCCTACGGAGGCTGAGTAAACTTTGGTTTAGAAACATTTTACAATTATACTAAATCATATTAAGAATTTATTAAACCTAGTTAGTTCTTTTGGCTAGATCACGATACAACTGGGATCGTTAAAAAAATCCGAAAAATCCGATATCCGATCGAAATATTCGATATCGAATCCGAATAAAACGAATAGTATCCGTATTCGAAAGAAAACGGATAATATTCGTATCCGAAAATAGCGGATATGGATATAGTCATATCCGTATTCGAATAAATAAATATAATTTTTTATATTTAAGCATGATTTTAGTTATCCCACGTTGTAAAGAGCAAAACAAATTACTAACAAAATTGACTATAAATATGGTGGGTTGCTTCTTTAAAAAATATATCTTATCCATATTTAAAGTTGGAAAAAGAGTTGCAATCAAGTTGTTTATACATATGGTGGCTTTTCTTAACAAGTACTCCCTCTGTTCCGATATGTAGGTCGTTTTAAAAAATTGTTAGTATTCCACTTTAATTGTCGTTCACACAATTCAAGGTAGTATTTAATGTGTATTTAATTTGTTGACCAATCAATCGTGGTTGTTTTCTGCCATTTAAAAGAAAGAGAAAATCATTAATTATGTTAGCCCAATAAAACACTTCCCTTTTTTGCTTTATACAGGAAACAAAAATCATTATTGTTTTTATTAATATCCGTGCATAATCCTTAAACGACTTATATTAAGGAACGGAGGGAGTATATCTTTTTAGTCTTATGACTCTTATCCCACATCTAAAATGTGGAAAAGAATTGCTACCAAATTTTCTATTAAAAACATGGTAGCTTTTCAAAATAAGTATATATTTTTTACCCTTATCCTACGTCTAAAATGGAAATATGAATTTCTATTAAGATGCTTATAAAATAGATCATATGAATTTGTATTAAGGTGTTTATAAAAGTAGTCTAACGAATGGATCAATTAGTTAAACAATTTAGTGGAAATTCAGATTTCGGATTCAAATATTATTCGTATCCGGATAATATCCGTCGGCTACTGATTCGGATATTATTTAAAAAAAATCGAATTTGGATTCGGATAGTGATTTCGGATTTCGGATATAGACAGATCCGTATCCGAAATATCCGTTTGACATCCATAACTGGACATATTTCACGTTAAGCAAAATTGAAGTCATAGGAGTATGGCAATGTACATAATTAATTAGCCTTTATTCCAGTCAATAAAGTGAACTTATATTAATATGACTAATTAACTTAACTTTTATATTAGACAGAGTTAAAGCTTCTAGTTATCGGAAATAATGTCATATTTGACCTTATAACATGTAACTATTTTGAGTTTTTAACTATAGATAAGTATTTGGCCTTTATAAATAAACTGGACTTGTATTACATGACTAATTAGCCTTTGTGTTGGACAGAGTTAAAGCTATTTATTGAAGATAACACCATATTTGACCTTATAACATTCAGCTATTTTGAGTTTTTAAATTTTTTCCTTCAAACTTTGCACTTTGAAGCTACACCTCTTCGAACTAAAATTCTAGGCGATAACATGGAATATGAAGCGCCTCAGAATTGTTGATCCTTTTGAAAGGCTTACTAAAGTATTTTCAAACGTATAAAGATAGTAAATGTAATTATACAGAAGGATACATGGACTGAAGAGGAGGATAGAGTACTGATATCAGCTCATACGGAGATTGGAAACAAATGGGCAGAAATTGCAAAAAGGTTACTCGGAAGAACTGAAAACTCTATCAAGAACCATTGGAATGCAACTAAACGAAGGCAATTTTCTAAGCGAAAGTGCCGCTCTAAGTATCCAAGAGCTTCTCTTTTGCAAGACTACATTAAAAGCTTAAACTTGGGTGCATTAGGCAGCACCAGGGGCAAGAACCAGCGGAAGAACAACAACGACAACAGCAGCAACACCAACAGCAACAACAACAATGCGATTAAAAGAAATGGTAACATTGAGAAATTCAGTTTAAGGATATTCAGTCTGTTTTATTATCTATAAATGTTAAGGAATTCTAGTTTCCTATTCTACACTAACTCAACTCCTAAGTGTCTATCTTTCCTAGATTTAGGGGGGGTTTGGCCAAAATCATATTACAAGTCGAATTCCTGGTTGGACATAATTTATTACTAGCTAATAATGTTTTTTACCCGGCCCTGGATTTAAGACATGTTTGTCTGAATCTGGACCTGGTTTTTGAATTCATACAGCCCGGAAACCGACCCTGTGGCAAAAGCTTAGATTTTTTTTGTGATAAATTTTAAATTTTATAAATATTATATGCTTTTATTATACATGACCCTCAATAATCATTTTTCAGTGTCTGAATCTTACTGGATCGTCCGAACTCCAAACCCGGATCCAACCTGAACTCCATATCATATGACATGTATTCGTGAGAACCCAAATTTCATAGATAATTGAATCTTTCAATTCAAATTTGATTTTTCTACAGGTAGTCTCAATATTGTTGCTGAAGTAAGCAATAGCAATAGCAATAGCAATAGAAATTACAATGTGGAGGAGGCTTTGAATTTTTGTTATGACTTCAAGGAGGATGTTCTTGATTTCAATTTTGATGAGAAACTGTTTGGAGGTAGTTGCAGTTTCGATTCTTTGCTCGATGATACACCAAACCCGAATGTTTTTGGTGGTGATGCAATCATGATGCCGCCTGCTGCTGCGGTGGCTACTGCTAGTGTTATCAATGATGTTGACGAGATCAAGAAGGGTGAGATCAATGACATTAGTGTTGATGAGATGGTCATGAATTTTGAAGTGAAGAAAGAGCTGGATTTGGTTGAGTTGATCTTCCAGCCTAGTGTTTAATAATATACTATTTTTATGGTTTTTGGTATTAGACATAATAAATTTATACTTTCTGTTTTAATAATTCACACATGGATGGACCTATGTGTATTATTATTATCGACCTTTTTTATTTAAACTCTGTTTATCTTATGATAGTACGATTTATGGAAAATGGAACGTAACAGTCTGATGCTGGTTTCATAACCATGTCGCATTCATTTGAAATTTATTGTTTATATTATTAAAAATAATTTACTGATGAAATTATATTATTTTCAATTACGACATGGACAATATAACTTCATTTGTATTGGTTTGCGATAAATTATTGGAAACTAAAGGTACAAATAGTTTGGAAAACCAGCTCTTACTTTGATGATAAAACTAATAAACAGTTAATACAGCAACATATTCATTACAAAAGATTGAGAAAAAACACAAACTAAAACCAATATTACTCATCACGATTTTTGGTCTAACCTATTACGAATTTTAGAATCCGCATTGACGTCAAAAAAAATGTATATCGCCATTCAAGGAGTCTTTGGCTTTGCCTTGATACGTTTCACTCTAGAATACATGAAAACCCCTGAAAGGGCAACTCCAGTGCCTGCATAAGTTTGGATAGCAGTGTTTGAGAAATTGAATGTCCGACTCCGCAGACAAAGATAGTAGAATAATTAGACAAGAAAATCAAAGGGAAAAAAATCTTACCAATGGCATTGATAGCTGAGACAGGTGTTTTGAAGAAAATAACAGAGCTCACAATAACAACAACTCTCTTCACACAGTTGCCAACGGAGTGTGTAACAGGTGATACCCTCTGGAGTATCATGTAAGAAACCTGTGTGATGCAGCCAGTACAGAATCAGCATTGGAGTAAACTAAGTTTTAAAGAAGCCAATATCTGACTATACATATGCGGAGTTTAGAAATGCCAATTTTGCTTGTAGTTTTTAATTAAACGAGGCACGCAGTAAAATGAATCAATGAATTGTTTGTTTTTAATTAAACGAGGCACGCAGTAAAATGAATCAATGAATTGTTTGTTTTCAAAAAACACAAATATTATTTAAGCTTTTATGATTAAAATCAAAGATTGAAAAAGGTAAAGAAGGCCTTGCCTGCTGATAAGCATGGAAACAGAGTGCAGCAATGAAAGATCTAATGTACATCTGCTTAACATTTAACCCCTGTGCATAAGAAAAAAACAAGTTACAATTCTGCGAAAATTTATAAAATTAGAGCATGTGTAGTCAGGTAAGAGTAAACTAATGTTAAAAGAATTAAGAATATTTAGATAATCAAAGAAACTCACAACCGACTGAAGATATGCAGGGGTAAATTTAACGCCTTCGCTGAAGACAGCCACAGGAGCTAATAGGAAAAATGACATTATTGTAATGATAGAGAAGAGAGTGATGTTGTCCAACGAGTCCTGTTAAAAAGCAAATTGCTGATTATGCTGCAAGTGGTATGCTAAGAAAACATTAAAGTTAGGTTCTGCAGCAAAATCTTAGAAGATGAGCTTTTGCAAATTCTTTTCCTCGAGAAAAAAATATATTTCAAACTCTCGAGCAAATACTAAAGCAGAAACGATTATATTGGACATGTAAAATACCTCTTTCTTAACCATGACCTTCTTGCTAAGAACATTACGAGATTGGTTTGTCACGTTAGAAGCCATCGCACTCCAGAAACCAGCCCTATTTAAAAAACATAGCAGCCAAGAATTAATTTAATGACAAGTGGTACTTTTACCAGTTATCCATAAAAGCAGAAGCATTTAGGGAGTCACACAAGTCAATCTTATATTTCATAGTAACCTTCACTTGCAAATTCAGATGCAACTTCGAGGTAAAAGAAAAAACACAAAAGCAGAACCATATGGCTCCATGAGAACCATAGACACTAAATGAGTACTAGACCAGTTATGTTTACGTTTCCTAACACAATGTTTAAATTAAGCTACAATATGAGTATTACACAATACAATCATAAAAACCGAGATCCTCTATCAAGCTACAACAATATTCTTACCAGTTGAAAGAGGCCTCAGTAACAGATGCAAGTGCCACACCACCAACAATCGGTAAAAGAGAACCAACAACCCAGAGTGTAGGCATCTGCATCAGCAACAAGATAGAAGACACGAAAGTTAAAAAAACTAATTCATTATGAAACATATGTTATAGTATACAAAGATTTGGTAAAAATAGTTCCATATAACATTCTTGGTGTACAACATTTGATGACTGGCTGACATTGTAAAAATAGTTCAAAAGAAAAAATTTAAACAGCAAAATGTTATAAATTGTTAAAATAAACTTGTATGCATCAAACCAAACAAAACAAAGAAAATCTATCACCTCTCCTAGAAACATAGCAGAGAGCACAACTGAGAAGAAGGGCTCCATTGCTTTGATCGTGTGCGTGAATGAAACAGCTACTTTCCCTAAACTCATGTTTGTGAAAAGGTTGCCCATCGTGTGCACCACTGCTAGCGGCAGGATTACTAAGAGCTGCCAATATAATATGCCATAAGAGTCACATTCAAATTCGACTAAACTCAGTTGATTGAAATAATGGAAGCAAAAAACTGGTAGAAGCAGGATATACCTGGCCACTGCTAACTTTTGGCTTCTTGTAAAGGTTCAGAGTCCACATAGTAAGAACAAGGACAGTTCCAACAGCAAATTGAATCAGAGTGACAGTCATGGGATAGTGAAATGCTTTTAAAACCTGCAAAATTAAGCAACAACATGAATTACAATCCTACCATTTGAAGCACCGTGAAAAGATTCATACAGCATACCCCTTGCACTTTTGTGGAATTAAGATCCGAACATTAATATTCACATCTAAGTTTCATACTTCATTTCCCGCACATTTCTATTTCTCCTGCACTTTCCTTAATCAAGTTTCAACTTTCTACTATACGTAAGTGTCTAGATAGATACATCTATAAAGGAATTTGCTGAAGAACATCATTTAGCAACAGCAGTATTCAGCGATGAAGGAACTCAGCAATAAATGCATCGTGTCATTTCTTTTGAACTCGATCTAAACTCTATTTTCATAAAGCTACATAATCACCTTACGAATCCAAATCCAAACATAGAAAATTCCGAAACGAAATCGGAAGATTATAAAAAAAGAGAGAAGCAAACCTGTTTGTTATAGATATTGAAGTAGATGTTGAAAAGGTACCAAAGGCCGAACAAAGATCCCAACTCAACCGTCTTCATTAACGAACCGGACTGCTCGCCATCGCTGGAGCTCTCAGGGACAGTCGTAGCTCTTGTTTCTAACCGATTCGTCTCGGACTCGGACGAGCGCGACGGAACACCAGACCACGGCCTGAACTTCGAAGCGGTGGAAGACAAAGTCCAAGACCGACTATGCAACGAAGGAGAGGAAACGACATTGTGGGAAGTGAGATCGTGTCGATTAAGGGAGGAAGAGCAAAGGCGTGTCGTAGGGATAGATCGTGGGAGTTTGCGGTGGTTGAGGAAAGGAAGAGAGGAGGAAGAGAGACCGAACGCCGCCGTGCTTTGCATTTTCTCGTTATGGTTCTCTCTGCGGTGGCTACAGAGATCTAAAAACGAACGAGAGACAAGAAATGTTGGTAGAGAGAGAAAGGCGGCTTTTTGTTTTTGAGAGAGAGGGAGGGATTGGAAACTCCGTCCAGTGGGTTGGTGACTTACTGAGAGAAGATATTTTATAACGTCTATTATTATGTCCAATATTTTTAAAAAGTAGAATCTATATATATATATATATTTCTTTCTTGTGATAATAAAATAATAATCTTATGTTCAGTTTACATTTATATTTTTTTCGGAATATTTGAAGAATTCAAAGTTTTTATCAGTGCATCTCTAAATAAAAATAATTTATAAATAATAATAAAATCAAGAAAGATGGGGAAATTTTTTTTTTTTTTTTTTGTATTTTAAGTAAACATGACAACAAAAGATTTTATATTTCGAAATTTTGTTAGATGATAAAATAATATGGAGATCTGATGCAGAATATTCGTCCCTTTTTTATTTGAAGCATGTGGGGTGCACTGGAAATGAAGAACCAAAGTTTGGAAATATAATACAATTCTTATTTTTTATTTCATTATGAAAAAATGGGACTTGAACAAATGTGACTTGAGTTTAGGTGGTCAAAGTTTTTTCTTGTTAGGTTGAGGTTGGTCGAGTAAGAACGGTAGAAAAGTTGTGTTTTTTGAAAAAGTACGATTGGGTCGGACATAACTTTTATAATTATGTTAGATTCTTTATTAAGATTTTAAATTATTTCATTTTAGTATATCATTAAATTTTGTGTATACAAATTTAAATTATTGGGTTTATAAACATTTTCCAAAATCTCAATCTTAAAACTATAAAAAAAAAGCTAAAAATCTAATTCTCATTGAATTCAATCGTGAGATATGGAAACGTGGCCAAAAACAATAAAAATTTAACAATTCACTAAAAAAAATATATTTATGGTTTAGTTTAAAATTAGGATATAGTACTATTCAATACCCAAAACCCAAACTATTATCCATTTAAGATCTATATTTTTATTATTATTCGAGAAAGATCCATACTTCACATTTTTTCCTAATTTTCTTTCTCTCTCTATACATGAATAGAACATCTCTAATGTTATGCGATTCTTCATTTTTTTTACTCAATTCTCTTGTTTTTCTTTTCATATGTTTTTTGTTGTGTTTTTAGTTGATTTCGAAATTTGATTTTTGATATATGTTTAGATAAGTGGATTTGTGTATGGTAAGTTAAATTTTGATTTCGGAATACTAGAAGTACTCGAGATATGTTATTGTTTCTGATTCTTGGTATTTATCTGGTTTTTACGTTGCTAATGTAGTTTATTTGTTGTATTTCAGTTAGTTTTTCGTCGATTTTAGTCTGTTTTGAGTTTATGAGATTTTGGTATCGAGTAAAATGGCTCAGGGAAGAAGATGCGAAACCTTTGTATATGTACCTACTGAGAGTTGCGAAACGTGTAATTCTTCTCGAATGGTAGATGCAAAAAAACACGTTTGTTCGTCTTACATGTTTTGTTCTAATTTTTTTTGTAATTGATAACATATCATGAATGGCACTAGTTTGTTCGTCTTGCAAAAACAAAACCAACGATATTTTCGGATGTTTTTTCGAGTTACGGTTTAAAAGATACAGATTTTAAAGTTTTGAAAATTTAAAGGTTTCGCGAAGAAGATGCGGAACCTTCTTCATTATGATAGATGCGAAACCTGCTTTGTTGTGGTAGATGCGAAACCTTCTTTATTTTGCTAGATGCGAAACCTTCTTTATTTTGCTAGATGCGAAACCTTCTTTATTTTGATAGATGTGAAACCTTCTTTATTTATTTTGCTAGATGAGAAGCTTATTTGTTTTGATAGATGTGAAACCTTCATTATTTTGATAGATGTGAAACGAGTCACTAGATGTGAAACCATATAACTAAGAAACATGTGTAAAATATAATTTTTTAAAAAAAATTCAAAACATATCATAAATGGTTCGTCTTAAAAAAAACCAATGGTATTTTCGGACTCTTTTTTTGAGTTGCGGTTTAAAAGATACGCTGACCTTTAAAAATTAAAATAAAATAAAACAAAGAAAGAGAAATTAGTTACTGCATTTTATATAAAAGGGTATTTAAGGTATAAAGTCTTCTAATTTTTTTTAGATCATATCCCTAATAGGTTTGTTGAATTGGTCTTTATTGGTAAGTCTCCCTTAAAATTAAGAGGAAAAAAAATGCAACTAGTGTTTTTAATTTTGCAAAATTTAGAGTCAGATTCCCAAATAAATATACTCTTTTAAAATTTTAAAAAAATTGATGGAATCTAAAATGAAATTAGTGTTATTTTTTTATTTATTAAAATAGAATTGATTTTCAAAAAATATTTTATCCATTTTTATTTTGATGCTTAAAAATATAATTAATTTTGAGATTGTATTTAAAATTTAGTTGTTGGATAGAATAAAGAAAGCAAAAACAAATAAAAAAATTAATTAATATTGTGATATCATCTTAAAATTAGTTAGTTTTGTTTTAGTAATTTTAAGACTATAACTAAGACAACTGAAATATCATTTCATAATTGGTTGTTGTTTTGAAATACTAAAGGATAACTAATTTTGAAATGGCATTTTGAAATTAGTTATTTAAAAAAAAAACCACAACTAATCACAAGAAAAAAATCAAGATGAAAAAAATATTCAACAATAGACAATAAAAAAGTTTCAACATAATAACATTTTTTAAACATAGAAAATAACAATTTACTAAAACATAATATCTTAACAAAACAAAATAACACACATATTTTAACTTCCTTATGAGTAACCATCGCTTATTATAGACTACGGTAGGCATGAATCATTTATCTTACAGTGTGGCGTACTCTGACGTGCCACTCTTTTGGATGTCATCTTAACGATTATATCATTACATTAATCCACGATCTTATAATAGTCGACACACATATTTTCCTGATAAGTTGTATATAACCAAACTGAGGTAGACTTCCCATCATTGTCGATTTGACTCATAAGAATACAAGTTATCAAGGACTTTAAACAATTAAAGGAAAGTTGTAATAAGTAGTGATATATGATAGTTTCAAAAATCTTTGGAGGAGGTTTGTGAGTAAAATAATGTTTGGAAGGCCAAATTCGTTATATCAGTTCTTATACAAGTATTTTAAAGAAAGATATTTTAGAAAGAGAGTTTCAAATAATCATTAATCAATCCCCTTTCCTCAAAAGAGGTAGTGTGCTTTTATAGTACATTTGCAGGGTCACGCATACTTAAACAAATTGCTAATTGTGGTCCCTTCCTCAAGTTTATTGTTTATTATAATTTAGTCATCTAATGTTACATAGTTATCAAATGCTCTTAAAAGCCTTTCTTTATGTCAAATTACACCATCAATTTACCAAAGTTTTCTAGTAGCTTGATTCTTTCCTCATCAATAGCCCATAGTCTTTGTGAAAATATTCGAACAAGAACTGTTGTATGACCAATCTTATCCTCGTTGAACTACTTTGACGCTTTAACTGTCTATATCAGATGAAAGTTCTTTATCGAAACATGGGAGGATTTCTACTCGAATTTTGTCAACTACTCTTCTTGGACAAATGAATCTTCCATGGATTTTCCTCGGAATCTACCCTTTGAGCCAATAGATCTTCCTCAAAATTTACTCATTGAATAAAGAAATCTTCCTCGAATTTTGTGCAATGTATGTAGGAAAAAAGACAAAGAAGATGTCATCAGAATTTTCTTGACCTTTTGAGTGTTCATATCTATCGTTTCTTCCAAACTTTTCTTTATCAATGACCACATGATTTTTTGACACCACCAATGAAACGCTCCATCTTCTGTCAGATGTCGATTGGAATGCCCTTCGTGTGTCTTTTTTCATTTATAAAAATATAATTAATTTGATATCCTATTTAAAAGTTAGTTGTTGTTTAGATTAAAAAACAACTAAATTTTGCCGATTGGAGTGTTTTTCACGTGTTTTTGTAATATATTCCAACAATTATTTCTGGTGTGCCCATCAAAGAAGATTGCTCGAGCTGGTTTTTAGTAAATTGATCATTACAGTGTTATTTTTTGAATTGTTGCTCTTCAAAATGCTTCTCCTTGGATACAATTCCAATCACTAAACTCCCAACTCTGGCTTTGGGTGTCTCTTGCATATCAATATTCATCTCTTCTAAAGAATTCTTGTGCGTACTTGGTTTTTTTATTTGGTTTTGGAAATCGAATTCAAATACCAGAAGTCTCCCACTGTGGTCGCCAATGATAGTTCTAAAAATATCTAGGGTGATGAGTTTAAGATATTTGCGGGAATACAATTATAGAGAGAGAAACATGAGGATTTTAGAGAGATAAGCTTCCAAAAGTAATAATAAAGTAATAACTGTTTCCTCTTCCCTAAAAAGAGAATGTTCCTTTACGTAGTGATGGTGGTGGGCCTAAAGGTCACATGGTTGATCCACTTATGGCTATTTTACCCTATTATTCTAATAATCGTAGCCATGCTTACTATTTATTACATAAAATATCCTCAATGTTACACACGTGTTGGATATATTTTGCAAGACTTATACTAAGTCAAATTAACCCGATATTCTACCGATCTGGCCAGTGGTTTTGATAAATCTCACCTTTTTTAGTACTAAATGAAACTTCAAATCTTTATTGATACATAAGTTTGATGTTAAATATTTAATGGTACTTTAAGGATATACAGATATTTAAGACCCAACCCAATTGAAGTCCAACTTTATAACTATGATTTTAATCATCCTAGGATTATATATGTATGAAGGTAAAATATAAGAGAGAGAAAGATAGAGAGAGAGAGAGAGAGAGACATAAACACAAAAAATAGGATTTTTGGTTTTCAGATATGTTGTATAAAGCCACATTTAAAAGATCTGATCAAGAGGTAAACAATGTCATTTTTATTGAATTTTGGACAATATGTTTAAGGCATATAAGACTTATATATAACTGATTGGATTGTGATTTGGTGCTACCGCACAATGTAGTATTTTTATGGTATTTTTCACTTTCGCTTCTTTCTTGTTAGTTTATTATGCTTGAAATATTAGTGAGTTGTTGAGTTATCATATCGATTTTAGTATATTATCGTTAGGATTTTTACAATAGATGATCCACAGTCGATAAATATATCATTTGCAGTGAATAAGTTGAGTCAATTTTAATAACATCATACTACAACCCATTGACAATATGTTAAACGAGTGACGTACTTATCTGGTACTAAACGTTTTGGATTGTACATCAAACCTAATTTTGACTTTCCATTCAACTTGGTACTTCGTGAGGATATTTTATCTTCTTTAGGGAATTGCTTATTTCTTGTCTTTGATAAAGAAACATGTGGTTTCTTAGTTCAACATTAAGTCTGAATATAGCAATTATACCGAAGAGGTAGGTAACCCAGCAACGGTTGTTGCTTTCTTTTTCTCTTCCTCTAGCTCATATAAATTTAGCCAACCACCTTTAGTTAGAACATTCCTAGCTGTAAACATACAAACCTTAAAAAATGTCTGGAAATGTGATTTACGGTAGTTAAGATGGTGGGGAAAGAGAAAATCTGTCAGAAAGAAATTAGAAGTTTAAGGAAAACACTTTCTCTATCTAGAATTGTCATGTAATAAAAAAATAAAAGAAGTTTATATAAAGACTAAAAAATGTTTGAGTGTCTTATTAGGGAATATGAATCAACAACGGTAGCTAGGGGGCTCTAAAGGAGTGTAATCGTTTCTATGCTTTGATTGGATGGTTTTACTTAGGGTAAAATATGTTCGTGGGTCCAATAAAAAATTGATACGTGTTTTAAAAAGTAATTGGTCTAAAGTTGTAACTTTGGATAGTAACCGTTTTTAAATAAACCCATCAGGATCTGTTCGAACATATATTAGTTAGACCTCCTGAAATTATTCTGAGAGAGTTAAAGGGGCTAGATGATTGGGTTTACAATTATTGGGGGATAACAATGGAAAATGGGTCGGATTTATCTTAGGGGCATTTTAAGCTCATAATAAAAACCATACTGAGTAAGCTGAGTGCCTAGTGACTAAACTATGTGCCAACCTTATATGTTCTTGGGATTGGGGGCTCATGAGCTTGACTCATACACATGACCTGACCCTATTTGCCCATGGATATGAATTTATCCTATAAATAGTCCAAATAATAGCATTAAAAAGGGTTGTAATCTTTATCTCTCTACATATTATATACAAACATCTTAATTATCTCTCTACCTACTACCCAAAATTTAATACTTTGTCTAAACACATACCTAAATTACACTCCGACCAGATTTTGTCATCACCAAATTTTAACAAAACCCATTGGCAATATATTAAAAAAGCAATGTGCTACTTATATGGTACTAGACGTCTTGGATTGTACATCTTAATCTTGACGTTCAATTGACTAGTTTTTTCGACGTTGATTGGGTAAACTTTTCAGATGACTAGATATATCTGCTGGAAGATATTGTGTCTTATTTGGATAATCGCTTATTTTTTGTCGTGGATAAACAACATGTAATTCCTAGATCTACCATTGAGTCAGAATACAAAGCCTTAACTCATGTTTCCATTAATTTTCGATAAAACAACATGTAGTTTCTCGATCCACTATTAATCTGGTTAAAGTATGTGCTCACTGAATTTCACTTTCCTATTTTTTATGCTCTAATAATTTGGTATTAAAAAAATGGATTAAGCTCCTAATCTTCTATTTTAGTCTTTCGTGTCAAAACTGAACACATTGACCTGGATATCCACTTCATCCGAGATCAAGTTATTCAAAATACCTTTGATATCGGCTACTACCATCGCATAATCAAATGTAGTATTCTTTAACCAAACATTTACTTTACTCATGCTTATCTTCCTCCAAAACCGAGTCAGACTGTGATAATCTCTCATTTGTTTGAGGGGAATGTTAATAAAGAAAGCGTAAAACTACTAAAAAAAACTTTATGTACAGTAAAAAAATGTGAAATTGTATTGGAGCCGAACATTAAGTGTAGGCTAAAAGTAACTCAAAGCATAATATTCTTTTTTATATTGGTGTCCTATGTTAATTAGATTTCTATATTAATTATATTTTTATATTAATTAGAATTATATACTAATTAGATCTTTAATGTTAGTTAGATCGTCTACATTAATTCGATCTTCTATATTACTGAGATTTCTATATTAATTATATCTTTTATATGAAATAAATTTTATACTAATTACATTTCCTATTAATTAAGTCTTTTATATTAATTAGATTTTTTAATTAATGGATTAAGATTTATCACTATCGGCATATAAATAGAAGAAGATATTGCTTTACAATGTGTGACGTAACACAATATGAGATGCATATTTCTTCAGAGAGAGAAACTAGCTTTAAGTATTTTGAGAGCTAAGTGAGGTGAGAGATAAACAATAAAGAGAGGTTTCTATGAATCCTGTCATATTTTCTTACAAAGATTGGTTGGGTCCTTATGTTTGAGATTTTTTTTATAACCTACTTATTTATAAAAGAAGTTTATGTTGCCCGTGGATGTGGGATTTCTTCATGATCCAAACCATGTAAAATATTTTTCTTGTGCGATTTATTCATTTATATTGTTTTTTCTTGTTAACTTTGTTCATGAAATAAAGTAAGAATTGAAGCTCATATTACCTCTAACAACCTCATGGGCAGGTGTTCATCAACTATTGGTCACTGATTCGGTTGCTAGGCTAGGATTCGGCCTATGAAGTCTTGTTTGGGTTAGGTGGGATCTTGTTCAATTATTGTTAGTTCCCTAACAAGTGGTCTGGTTATCATAGAGATATGATATCAATAATTTTTGTAGGTGAAAAAAATAAAGTATAAAAATAAAGATCGCAGATCGCATATCTTGGAGTAAAATTAAGCGCAATAATAATGATAGATTCCATGAGAGAAGTATTAGATTCAAACGATCTGCTGGACTTGAAAATGCTTTAACAAATATGAGGTATGTGTCTAAATGTAGATGTAACATTTTATCTATAGGTATGTTAGATGAGGAAGGGTTTGAGTATAAGAGTGAAGATGGAAAACTTAGGGTTTTTCAAGAATCACATGTTGTTATAGAGCCTGATTAGACTGAAAGTGTTTTAGTCATGAATGAATCCATAGTAGAAGAGGCGTATACCATGGCGAATGTATTTGATGGGATTTGACTGGAGGCAGTTGAAGGCTTATGGAAGCAGGTAGAGATCCAATAGAGAAAGTATATGAAGAGGTTTAGGACTAAAAATGATGTGGTATTAGTGAACCGACCATTCATTTGTTGTTGCTCTAAATTTGGTACATTTAGGTGCAAAATCTTGAAAAGTACCTTGAAGCATGAAATAAGTTGAGAAAATGAGTTTTAGCTTACTTGGAGTAAGGCTTATACTTCTGACAGCTAGAGATAACAAGAGATTGAGGGAAGAAGTTGTTTGGACAACTATTATCATCAACAAGAACCCTTGGACTTTCAATCGTCATGGAGATATAATAGGTGCCGGAGGTGGAGTTGGAGTTGAGATAAAGTTTGAACATAACATTGGATATATGGATGCCTCTACGGACTTTGTTTTCAAGTTGAGTTCATGTTCGACCTTTGCAAAAGAAGTTAAACCATTATTAGGTTGGATTTTGACTTGAAGTTTGATGGGTCAAAATCTTCTGATGTTTATGTTGTGAAGAAACTGTCTAGTGTTGCTCGGTCTCATCTTGGGATAGGTCATATGGATGTTACAACCGTTTTCTTGAATGAAAAAGGTTAGAAAACTGGTTTATTGGGGATGATTGCCTCACAATAGTTCATAGACTGCATTATAATTGATCACTGTATGTGTGCAGGTAGACAATTTGTCACCGGTGAGTGGTTAGAGCATCGAGGTAATGAATACTAGTGTTATTATTGGTGTGGTCTATTTATGTCTGAGGGTAATTTAGTAAAGTGTTTAAAGGATGTTTTGGGTATTTTGTTGTATTTTGTGTTTAGTGTGAAGAGTAGAGAGATAATTAAGTTGTCTACTAGTAATAAATTCTCATTACCCTCATTAATGAAAGTGGTTGGGGTATTTATACTTAATTACTGACCCATAGGCTTATTGGGTCGGGTCGTGAAATTGGGTCGAGTTTAAGGACCCATTTAGTAATATAGTTTTAGGTGATTATCAACTAGCTTAGTCAATACTTATTACATTTTTCATGTTCAGAAGTTTATTGTTGTGGTTTAGTCCAAATTACCCTTCGGATTTAATCATGGCACATTGACTCTATAGTGACTCAAATATCCGAACTCATCAGTAGCCCCTTTAGATCTTGCAAAGGATCTTTGGAAGAGCTAAAAACTCAAAAACCAATATCAACTTTTTCGATCTGTTTGTGTCCTTCGAACTGCAAGAGTTTTTTTTCAAGAGTGACCCTATTCGTATTTTGTCAGAACTGATTTCTCATCTCAGAATTCTAAGAGTTTTTCTTGAATCGTGGGACACGTGTCAGGCTTTAGTTTAACCTCCCAGCCGTTTTTCTCCTAGATTCTTGCACCCACTAGGCTAGAAAGTTACCTAGGCTTTAATTTTCACACTTTGCAGCTTTTAATCATTGCTAAAAAACGATCCATCTTATCCTAGGCAACTACTCCTTTTCACCGTTATATATAAACTTTTCTAATATTTCATTGTCTTCAAAAAATTGTAAACATCCTTAGAGAGAGAAAGCTCAGTTCACCTTCAACTTTGTTCTTGATTCATATATGTTCACAGCCAGAAACGCCTTAGTAAAAAGAGGTTGGTTGAACTTGTATCAATTACAGAAAGCACAGAAAGTAGCGAGGGACAAACGCATTGCTGCTGGTCTTCCTGCCTCTCCAAGTGAAAAAAAAAGTAATCAATGAATACTGATTAGAGGTCATCTTCTTCAAAAAAACCCAAGGTTAGGAAACTTCCATTTGTAGCCAATCTATCACCTCTCCCATCTGGGTCCTCAGTCCAGAAGTCCCAAAATCCTTTAGCCAAGGAAAAAGTCGTTTCCAATGTAAGGAAGCCCTCACATTTCATTGCGATGGGATGAGACACAGAAAAAGTCTCCAGAAAAATTAACTCCTCGCCGGGTCACACGTTAGTCTAAACCAAAATCCACTCCCATATCTTCAAATCCCTCCAGTTTTGAGGCAAAAAAATCTGTGCCACAAGCTAAACCACCTAGGCAGCAGCCCCTAATAGAAACTAGATTATCTGAATCGTCATCTGCATAATCTTCTGAGCAACCATTTGCAAAACCATCCAATTAAACCTCCTCAAAGCTATCAGAATAACCTTCTTCAAAACCATCCGAACAGCCTTCCACGGTGATGGAAGAAAATATTAAAGACAACATAGAAGAAGCCCTTTTTGAGGCTGAGGTGTCCGGTCAAATAGAAGATACAGCTTCAGACCGGAAAGGCAAAACCAAAGTGGGTATATCTCATCCGGACGCTCTTCCGAAGAGCTTGGAGGGCAAAGTGAGTCCATACTTCAAGAAGGTCAGCGTTAAATACTTGTTGGCTCTTAAAAACATTGCTTATATGTATACATACACAGCTGAGCTAGGTCAGTTCTGCATAAAATATGGGATTCTAAATTCTATAAAAGTGAGGATTCCGATCACTCCGGAGACCTTAATGGATTATAAGCTAAATGAAGTGGTGGTTTACACTGAGGTGTTAAACTGAGGACTCTAGTTTCCTTTGGACCCGGAGATAGTCAGATACTTTCATCTGATTAAGCTGTGCCCCAGCCAACTGAGCCCCAATGCATGGTATACCCTTCTGGCCTTCATCATGGCATCCAGACTCTCCAAGATACCACTACTGATGGAACAGTTTACTGTAGTGGCAAGCTTGTGCAAAAACCATCAGATCCCCTTCTATCATTACAACATGGGGAACAAGTATAAGGTGGTGGACGATATCTTGGAGTCCGAGAAACCCTGGACAACACAATTCCTATTTGTTAGTGAGGCTTGGGAGAATAGAAAGAAAATCAAGGCTGATACAAACCCAAACCTTTTGACCAGTCGCTGGAAGAGCACTGGTGAGTTTCTTTTAGTTCTTCTTTTATCTTTTAAGTGTTAAGTTTTTAATTCAAACTAATTCATATTTCTTTTCAGTACTTCCGAATGAGTTCTCGGATTACTTGGAAGCATGTCAAGATACATGTGCCAAGCTAAATGCCTGGGATTCAGAGAATTGGGGCAATGCTTTTCACAATTGCTTCAAATCAGATAACTTTGTGAGGTCTCACTTATGGAACACCACTGGTAGAAGAGATTTCACCTGGGAATAGTTGACTACCCTTCCCCTGCAGATGTGATCCTAAGTAGGACAGAGACCAAGGATGCCAAATTATATCTGCCTTCTATGGCCAAATCCCCAGTAAAATGAAGAACAAAAAGAACAAAAAGGCCACACCAGATCCATCTCAAACGACCACTGAAGGGACCTGTTCGGAGAACCATGGAGGTAACAGTGCTGCTTTACTGAAAGTAGTGGAAGTGACTGTCAAGGAAGCTGGTGGGTCAAACAACCTTCCGAAGAAAGATAAGAAGCGTAAGGGAATCAGTGATGAGAAAACTGCCAATAAAAAGAAAGTCACCCTGGGTCGGAGATAATCCTTTGCCCTCTGAAGTTCTCCCCCTAGCTCCTACCAATCCTATTGATCCTAATTTATAGGAGGAAATTCATGTTGACTTTCATTCCGGACAAGTTACGGGTGATGGTAATGATGAGGTAGATCTTGAGGCCCTTCAAAACATCAATATATATATATATCAACGACTAAAAGAAAGATGATTTTGCAAGGCTTTACGGTCCTCCCAGCTCCTCCAATGTGGTAACTCATAATGGGGAGACCTATGCAATATCTGAGGAGCAAGACACTTTGAGCCATGCCCTCTTTGGCTATATTCGACCGATGTTTGACCTGGAGAGACAAGTGAGGACTCAAACAGGTACCATCAACTTTCTAACCACAGACAAGCAAAACTTGTCGAATGATCTTCTCAGTGCTCATCAAAGCATAGAGTCATTGAAGAAGGAGAAAGAAGAGCTAGCTGCCCAACTGGTCAAGTTAGAAGCGGCCAACAAGGAACTCCAAACCAAATACTCCAACCGGGAGACCTATTCTTTAAAAGACCTCACAGCTTTGAAGGAACAATTGAAAACTAAGGATGGTACTATCCAGACTTTGTCCGATGAGAAGGCTAAGTTGGAGAATGTTGTTGAAGAGAAGACCAAAGAGAAAGAGGCCTTGGAACGCAAACAAACTCAAGCCATAACTGAAGGCATAAAAAAGTATGTTAATGGGGTAGTGGATTCTCTAGAGAAAAATGATGATGAGATCAAGTCCCATATGGTCCTGTTGTTCCATGAGACCTTTCCTAAGAGGACCTTTGGTCTCTTGTGGAAACTTGTAGACTATGATCATATCCCAGTCCACACCTTAGCAGATGGTGACAAACGCAACTACTCTAGTGGAATAGATTCTACTAGTGATGATGATGAAGGAACGGGTGAGAGTTCAAGTGTTGAACTCAAAATTCCCAAAAAAGATGGTGGTGAAGAAAAATCTGAAGGGAACAAGCCCTAAGGTTTTATTATGTATTTTTCTGTTTTGAAACACTAAAGTCCTTAGATGGCCAAATTGTTTTTTGTACTATTGATCGGTTTGAGTCCGATTAGATTTTAATTATAACATTTCCCTTTTGTTTAATATTTTGTTTAAATCCTCTATGACCAATGTTTAAATAGCCAATAATACTCCAGAAGTGTTGAACAAAAACATCCAACATCTCCGATCACGTGCGTTTAATAATTATGATAAAGTATTATACATATCCAATCAACTCAAGAAAACTTAAGAGTCGGGGTGTTGAATAAGCAATTAACATCCAAATTGAAACAAAATCAAACCAGACTTTTACAGAAGGCATCATATATTATTGAAAAACCCGGACACCTCATTAAAACCTCCCCGCACCACCAGGGTAAGAAAGAGTATGCCCCCTAATATTTACATTGATATTTAACAAGTAAATATTTACAAAATAGTTTTATTCTAAATATAACCTGAGATGCTCAACATTGCATGGATGATTTAGAGCTCTCCTTTCTTTGTCTTGGAGCCTGTATGTCCCTGGTTTAACCTTTTCACAAACCATATAAGGGCCTTCCCAGTTCAGAGCCAGCTTACAGAACTGCTTCTCCTTGGTATGTAAAAATACTTTTCTAAAAACTTTGTCTCTTGTTTTAAAATCTCTTCTTTTAACTTTGTAAGCAAATCTGCTCCTCATCAAGCCTTGATAGTGTGTTGTTCTCAGATATGCTTTAACCCTTTTTTCTTCTATTAAGTCTAACTGATTCATAATGCTACATCATTAACATGTTCGGAATAGTTTTAGACTTAGTGTAATGATAAAGTAGCCTCTATGGGAGTAATCGCATCCATCCTATATATCAAATAAAAAGGAGACACTTGGTGGTTTAGTCCGAATTGCCCTTTGGATTTAATCATGGCACGGTGACTTTACAGTGACTCAAATATCCGAACTTATCAATTATAAGCCTAAGTGAATAACTGTTAAATGTAGGATAAAAGTAACTCAAAGATAAACTTCTTTTTTAAAATTGGTCTCATATATTAATTATATTTCATATATTAATTAGATTTTCTATAATCATAAGTATATATTATATATTAATTAAAATTTCACAATATTTATTAGATTTTCATATTAATTTAATCTTTTATATTAATTAAATTTCATATTAATCGAGTCTTGTATTGTAATTAGATTCCTTAATTGATGGATTAAGATTTATCATAGTTTTCATATAAATTGAAGGAGATATTATCTTGCAATATGTAACGTGATGCGATGTGAGCTGCATATTTCTCATAGAGCTTTTGAGAGATAAGTGATGTGAGAGATACACATTCAAGAGAAGATTTTTTTGTTACAATGAATGATTGATTTATTTGTGTTTGAGAGTATTTCTCTAACCTACCTATTTATAAAAGGAGTGTACGTCGCCCGTGGATGTAAAATTTATTCACGATTTGAACCACGTTAACTATATTGTTGTGCGATTTATTTATTTTATACTTTTTATTGTTAATTTTGTTCCTGAAATAAAGTAAAATCTGAAGCTCGTATTATCTCTCAGAACCTCACGGGTAAGTGTTCCTTAAATTTTAATTACTATTTCGTTTGAATGACTAGGCCGAACGAGTTTTGTTAGGATTGAGTCCGATCTTGTATGAAAATTGTTGTATTTCCTACCACCGAAAATGCTTAAAAATACTATTGATGAAACTTAGCTTCTGTAAAAGAGGTTTTGAACAGTATATCATCCCTGGACTATCACATTTGGTGATATATAGTCCCTTAATTTTAAAGTCCATTAGCAGTCCTTGAACTATCAGCTTCTGATAAACTTATTCCACCAGATTCTTTGATTCATGTGAATGATAAGTATGTTCAAACAGAACAACAAATTTAGTCAATGAGGCTAAGATCTGAGGTACGACAGGTTGAGGAGACAAAGAACTAGAAAATCAATCGGATCAACCGTACACAACTCATCAAGTTCGAAGTGATCGAAAGAAAGTGCATTTCAAATATTATAAAGAACAACAAACTTCACAAAAAGAAAAATAAACATAAGTAAATCACATTTAGTGATGATAAATTTGATAGCTCGGAATCTGAGAGAGGATTTTTTAAGCAGAGAAAGTATCGGGGTTCCTTAAAAGAAGAAAGAAGTCGACATCGGAAATCACGCAAGGATTATAAGTCAAAGAGAGACAGTGAACCTCGTCATATGGGGGATACTATATAGCATGAAGGAAATACATCTAACCAATACACAGGTGTAGAAGATCAGAACTTGTATGCTGTTATGGGGTCGAAATGAGATGGCCAATATGTACAAGGGTAGATTAGATAAATTCTCCTTTAACTACTGAGATTAGTTTCATTTCTCTTCCAAAGCGTTTTGATATCTCCAATTTCGAAATATTTGAGGAGACTCAAGATCCCGATGATCATATAGAACAATTCAAAAACTATATTATGAACTTCGAAGATGACGACAGGCTGGTATGTAGAGCTTTTTCTTAGACTTTCAAGGGCACTGCATTGAAGTGGTATAATAGAATTGCAAGGGGATCTATTACCAAATTCAAAGACTTTTATACAGCTTTTCGACGATAGTTCATGGAAAGCAAAGAAATGCGAGCTAAATGGGGATATGATAATACAATGTAAGAAAGTTGTGGGTGAAAACTGAAAGATTATACAAGGTATTTTGTGATGACAAAAGCGAGGTTGGATGATTGTGAAGAGTTGGTAGCTATGGCTGATTTTAGACAAGGGTTGTTACCAGGAGATTTGGCAAATGAGACGATAAAAAGACGAGCATAAACTTTTAAAGCTTTAATGGCTCAAGTAGAAGATCATATTAAAGAAGACAAGTCTACTTGTACATAAGAATTTTGGGCAAATAACTCTTAATAACGGTTATCAGACACCTCCTGGTCCGAGGACAAATAACAATCTACCTCTTCGAACATGAGGGGTTTCTTTTCAAACAACAGTAATTAATCAACATTATAGACTAATGCTAAACTAGTGGATAATACCAGAGAGTTATGCTGACTTGACTAAGAATGTTGCTGCTATTTTTTAGAAGTCTAAAGGTCATGTAAGCTTTAAAAATCCAGATCCAATAAACAAACCAAGAGAATAGCGCAATAACAGATTTTGCAAGTTCATAATTATATTGGGCATGGCATTGCAGATTGTATAACATTGAAGAAATAGATACAAGTTTTAATAGAAAATGGAAAATTAGCATCCTTTATAAAAGGGCAAAACAGTGGATCGAAAACTCCAAGCTCATCGACAAAGCAAAGTGCTAATCCAAATTCGAAGCAAGAAAGTACACTGATGATTCTAGATTCTAAATGTGATGCGTTTGATGTAGCCTCAAAATATTTGGACACAGATTTAGATCGATTAATTTTAATAGTTGTGGATGAACCATTAGAGCAAGGACGAGTTTGAAGTTTGTGTGAGTATTTTGAATCTTTAGCAATATTTGGGGGAGTAACTATGTCTGGAAATACTAATAGTTCCAGGAAAAAGCACGTTGCCAGTTTAATTACTCAAGTAGAAGGAACAATGTCTACTCACTTATATGGAAAGAGTGATACTCATTTTATTTTGTTCGATAAAGATGATTTGAGGGGAATAGGTGGTCCTCATGAGGAAGTAGTGGTTATATGATACGTAAGGAACTCATTTTATTGAGTTCGATAAGGAACTGAAATTCAACGTGTTTTGATAGGTACATGGAGTTCCAAAAATGTATTGTTCAAGTCTACATATGATTGGATACGTAATCCACCTCGAATTTATCGATTAGATCGTACTATAATTAAGTTTACAGGAGTGACAACTCGATTGATTGGTGAATTCGAAGGTGAAGTGTGTTTAGGAAAAGGTCCTTTTAAAAATATGGTTCAAGTCTTGTTCATGATAGTTGAATTCCCAACCAGCTACAATGCTATTTTTGGGAGATTTTGACTTTCAAGAATGTATGCTATTGTGTCTACTGTTCATCAGTATTTAAAATATGTCATTAAAGATCGTTTTGGTGTGGTTTATAGTGACCAACAGGTAGCCAGAGAATGTTATCCAACAACTCTTCGAGTTCGAGGTCCTAATTGTGAAGATCAGATGGCTGAATAACAACCAAAGGGGTTAACTTTGGTTGAAGATGGAATTCATAATCTGAGGAAAACCCTAGGTTCTTTGACAGTGAGTCAGAATATCGAAGAGTATACTTTTTCTAATGGAAAAACTCTACGAATAGAAAACTTGTTGTCACATACTTGGCGTTATTAGTTGTTACAATTTTTGTTTGATAATTTGGACATATTTTTTTGCAAAACAGAGGATGTAGTAGGAGTTCCATATGAATTAATATGTCATAGCTTAGCTATAAAGCCGAGGTTCAAACTTATTATTCAGAAGAGATGACCTTTTTAATAGAAAAGTCAGAGACTATCACGGTAGAAATGGATTGTCTATCTAGGGTTTGACATATTCAAAGGCGTAATATCCATTGTGGACTGTAAATCGAGTATTGGTTAAAATAAAAATAGACAATAGCAAATGTGTGTTGATTTCACATATTTAAATCGTGCATGCCCTAAAGATTCATTTCCAGTTCCTCGAATAGATCCGCTGGTTGATTCTACTTCTGGGAATAAAATTCTTTCTTTTATGGATGCCTTTGAAGATTATAACCTGTTTCAAATGGATCCAAAAGATCAGAAAAGTACTACATTCATCACTAATCGAGGACTACATTGTTATAGAGTCATGCTATTTGGGTTGAAGAATGCTCAAGCAACATATCAAAGGTTGGTGAATAAAGATTTTTCTTCTCATATTGGGAGGAATATGGAAGTATACATTGACGATATATTGGTTAAAATCCCAACATATAGTGAACACTTGAAAGATTTAAAGGATACTTTTCTAAATTTAAAGGCTATTCGATTGAAGTTAAATCATAAAAAATATACTTTTGGCGTATATCATTATTGAAAAAGAGATAAAGACTGATCCTGAAAAGTTAAAGGCTCTGGTATCGGTGATGTCGTCTTAAACTATAAAGGAGGTGCAAATCTTGACCGGGAGGTTAACTGCTCTTAATTGAATTATTTCAAAATTTTCTGACAAGTGTTTTCCTTTTTCCAATTTTTTACGTAGGCCTAAAGAGTTTATGTGAGCACAAGATTGTGAAGTGCCTTTTTTAAAGATTAAGAAACTTTTATTATCACCAGAATTCTTGTCTAAGCCTCGAATTAGAGAGCATCTGTTTTTATATATAGTAGTATATGATTTTGCTGTGAGGGCTGTTTTGATATGTGAAGACAAGAGAGTTTCAAATTCAGTCTATTATGTTAGCAAAAGTTTGTTGGCGTCGGAGAAAATGTATTTGAAGCTTGAAAAATTGACTTTGGCTTTAGTGGTGGCTGCTAAGACGATGTGTCTTTATTTTCAAGCTCACACCATTGTGGTTCAAACTTCTTTGCCACTAAAGAATGTGTTACAACATCCAGATAATTCTTGTAGAATGACCAAATGGTCACTAGAATTGAGAGATTTTGATATCACTTTTGCTCATTGAACGAAAATTAAAGCTCAAGCTTTAGCTGATTTTCTAGTCGAATTTCATTCGAGCCGATGAGATGAATGAATAGATAGAGATTTAATTCCAGAAGCTTTAACATGGGTGGTTCGAACTGATGGTGGTTCCACCATATTAGGATACAGTGCAGGGGTTCAGTTTGTTTCTCTTTTTGGGGGGGTAATATACCACGCGATTCGATTTGGCTTTCATGCGTCAAATAATGAGGTTGAATATGAGGCTACATTAGTTGGTTTAAGGTTTGCAAATATTTATGGAACGACAACGGTTCGTTTAGAAACAGATTCAGAGCTAGTTGAAAATCACATGGCAGACGTATCCGAGGCTAAGAAATATCATTTAATTTTATATGTGCGCGAGCTTCAAAACTTAACTCTTTTGTTTGACAAAGTGTTGTCGAGCATATTAACCGAGGAGACAATACAGTTGTTGATTCTTTAGCAAAAATCGCTTACATAGAGGAATATCTATGGATATTATCACAAGGAAGCCCTTCAATTTTGACACCATCAGAACAATGTCAATATATTGAGGAAGTATTTGTTACCCCAGACATAACTCAAAGTGGTTGGAGGTATGATATCCTTAATGTTTTACTAAGAGGTACGTTACCTTAAGATACACGACTGACTAAAAGGTTATGGTGCAAAGCATATGGTTATGTTGTGTTAGATGGATTCTTATATAAAAAGTCTTTAAGTAGACTATTGTTGTGCTGTTTGGGTAAACAAGAATCTCTTGAGCTTTTACCTGAGTTACATGATAGTGAGGGTTCAACTCACTGTGGGTTTAAGTCTTTGACGCACATGGTTTTGTTGGCAAGTTATTATCGGCCTTCGATTATGAATGGTGCTAAAATTTTAGTTCGAGGTTGTGATACTTGTCAACGTTTTTCCAATTCTATTCACAAACTAGCAGTATCGCTTACTTCAATTACCGAAACTATTCCTTTTGATAGATGAGGAATAGACTTAGTAGAGCCATTACCTATGGCCTATGAAATGCGTCAAATGATTATTATAGCAGTGGATTATTTTTCAAAGTGGTTTGAAACTGAACCGTTATCTGGTACAAAAACCAAGGATGTTATCAAATTCATTGTGAATAATATTTGTTTCCGTTTTGAAGTTCCTCAGAAAATTACCACAGATAATGATCTTCAATTTAAAAACAGAGAAATGACTTCTTTTTGAGCTTCGAAGGGTATTGTGCAATATTCTTCTACACCTTTTCATCCCTAAGCAAACGGTTAAGTAGAGGTAACTAATAGGTCTATTTCTGGAGGGTTTGAAGAAAAATTTAATAGGTGTTGCAGGAAAATGGTCTAACTATTTGCAAGAGGTGTTGTGGGCTTATCGTACGACTCCTATAAAGGCTACTAAAGAAACTTGTTTTGCATTAGTATATGGTATGGATGTTGTAAGCCCCTACATAATTTACTTTACCTTCTTATTAAGTACTTCCTTTTTCCGAAGAGCTAAATAAAGAGGGTAAAATAGCAGACTAGACTTGATCGAAGAGAAAAGAGTGAGAGTACATTTGAATTTAACTCATTATCAAACTTTGATGATGAGTCACTATAATGCGAAGGTGAAACACAGGTGTGTTAAGATAGGTGATAAAGTTCTAAGGAAACTATTTCTCCATATCAAGGACAAGTGACTCAGAAAGATGGTCTTGAATTGGGAGGGTCCTTATGTGGTAGTAGAACGAATAAAACTGGGTACATATCGCCTCCATGATGAACATGGCTGATTATTTCAACATCATTGGAATATAAAACATTTGAAGCATTAGGAGTGGGTTTTTCTTTTTTGATTATGTTGAATTCATTGACATATTATTTACTATTCTATTGTCATATGAAGGTTTTAATGAGGTGTTATGTATATATTCGAGGATATTAATAAAATTATTTTTTAGCCAATGGTTGTTTTAAATACAAGTATTTAAGTTATCTTGGTAACCAGTCAAAGACTGATCATCTTCGAAGTGGTTGACCAAGAGTATTTTTTTTATTCGAGGTATTATACGTTCTTTTAAACGCACTGGTTATATTCGAGGTACTATACGTTATTTTAAACGCACTGGTTATATTCGAGGTGTTATACATTCTTTTAAACGTACTGGTCATATTCGAGATGTTATATGTTCTTTTAAACGCACTGGTTATTTTCGAGGTGTTATACGTTCTTTATAAATCACTGGTTATATTCGAGGTGCTCTACATTCTTTTACATGCTCTATTTTTATTCGAGATGCTAACATTATTTCTACGCACTGTTTATATTCGATTGCATGAGATTCGAAGTATTAATGACTTATTCATAAAATAAAAGTTATTCACAATAAAGCAAAAGTTGGCAAATAGTAAGAAATAAAGAATATGTTTGATCAATGAAGCGCATTTTCCGATCTTAGAAAATGAGTTTAAATCTAAGTGGTTAAGCATTCACAAAATATGAGTCATCAAAAACTACTGATGACTTTACAATACAAAAACAAAAACAACAACTACATAAAGATCTCATATAAATTTTCTTAATCTTCGGCAGGAAAATGATCTGAGATTTCTTCAGAAAAATGTCCTTCTTGCTCAGAGGCATCTTAATCTTCTTCTGAATTCGTTTGTTCGGATGAGTCGACTAGTATAGGTTCGAAGGGTTTACTAGGGAGATTCTTTATAGGGATTTTTTTCCAAAAGTCTGATAGATTTGCTTTTGGAAATGTTGTATGAAATTTACAAAGCAAAGTGATTATTTTTTGCTCATCAAATATTTTTAACCGCAGTGAGAATGTCTAGTCCACATCGAGTTTTGGCAGCCTTCATAACAAGTTGTTTTTCTTTTTTGAATGATTCATTCTTTAGAGATTCTTGAATATACGAGTACTTTTTCCTACTCTCCAGATAACTCTTTAGCATGTTTAGCCTTAAGCTCATCAAGCTCAGCCTGATGGGAAGTCTTTAGTTCGATCGTTTCTTGATTATGAACAACTTCTAGATGACGCTGAGATGGATTGCTTATGTTATAAATTTAGATCTATCAGCTTGAAAACTTTGGAACTAATGAAGCAGTTATCAACCAAATATTTCCCTCATCTGCTTCTCTGCTGTAGCATCCTTTTTGTACCAAATCATGTCTATAGCCATTGCTTCGAGTTTGCTCTGAGTAGACATAATTTTTGTGCTCAAGGCCTTTGTTGTTTCCTCAAGATTCAAGAAGGGCTGAAGAATATTTTCTACCTCTTCCAGAACGATCTTCCATAGGTAGAATAAGAAGAGTGGGAGGACTAGAAGGAATTCTAAGAGGCCTAAGAATGATTAAGAGTGAACTTGGAGTAGGACATGAATTTAAAATTTCTGCTAGTACTGGGCCGGAAGCATGATGAGTCAATTATTTAAGCTTTTCTTAGATTCGTTGAATTTCAGGGTCCATATCATTGGAAAGATCCTGAATTTCATCTTCACCAATAAATTCGTTATTGTTGAAGTTATCATCTCCTCGGTGGTCGGTTACCATGATTTATGTTATCACTTCAAAATTTATCATTGAACTTGAGGGAGGAGCATCAACTTTTTTATTTAAAATTTTTGGGGGAATTTTCGAAAAGGTTTTCTTCTTTATTGCAGCAACGGTCTTTTTTTCTGGAGACGGTTCTAACTCGGCTCCTTCTTTGATGGTTGGAAGACTCGCTTCATATACATCAGACCCATTGAAGAGCTGGCACCAACGGTAGTCTTAGTTACAGTTGATTTTTCTTTTTTCCCTTCTTTTCCGAGGGTAAATGACTTTGAGACCTATTTCGAATATGCAGTATAACTCTGGCATCTGGTGCAAAAAAATATTTTCACAATGTAGTCTGGATTTGGAGGTTCCATCAAGTCTTCTAGGTCAGTCCTATCAGAGGAGATACTCCATAGGTAACTGGTGATGAAGTTTATGGGCATAAAAACTGAGTGGAACCCATTTCCCCATGCATTTTCTGCCCAGGTGGCCAGTTTGTAAAAGATTTCTTTAACATTCTTCTTGTGAGCTTTGTACCTCATTAAAATTTCTGCATACAATAATAATACATAAAATATATAAGTTATAAATAGCAGAAGAAAAAATAAAAGAACTTACTGGTACTCTTCCAAACAAGGTTGAGTCTTGAGAGGTTCTCCTCTGACATCTCATTACCATTCTCCCATGCGCCAGAAATGAAGATGAATCTTGGCTTCCAGAAGATCGTCGATTACTTTAAAATCATCTCAAAGCATCAGATAATAAAAAGGCAACATATGACATTTGGAGAGACTATTCATGGCAATAGAGTCTTTAATGGAGAGATGAGTCTGGCTCATCCTAGAAGCCATAATCACTAACAAGAGAGTGAACCACAAATTCGGGGTCGCTTGTGTAGGGGAGAGATCCATGAGTTCAATATACTCTACTATCATTGGATCCAGTGGGATACGAAGTCCCCAGTTGATGATCTCAGGATAGACCACGGATTCATTTGCTCCACAGTTAAGTAAAATCTCTCCTTCTTTTGGTAGTTGAAGCACTATATTGTTTGGTAGTCCCAATTGCTTCCTTAATTTTCCGGCTTGGAATTGACTGTAATCGTCATATGGTCTATTCTTCAGCGCCATTATATATGCGGGGAAGATTGGCTTTAAGTTTACACTTAAAGTATCAACGACATCTTCAGGAAGTTCAATGAACTTTTTCTTTTTCTTCTCTTTTTTCTTCGCCCTGATGTTTTTAGAAGCATTTTCTTCAGTGTCAGAAGCAGCACCACTTTCGGCAGCCTCGACATTTGAATTTGTTTATGTCATTTCCTCTAAATCAAATTATTCTTCATAAGCTTCGTCTACTAGTTGGGTAAGATTTGAGCCTGAGGCCAGATTTTGTTGTTGAGGATTCAAAGGATTTTGTTGTGACTCCAAGTTGTTCTAAACAATATCCTTAAGGGGATGAGAAGATGGTGTAGGATTTTTAATGAATTATTATCCTCAAATTCTCTCATTGCTACAAATAAACTTTTTCTAGCATGATGGGGTAGGAAAAAAAGAGGGTTGAATTGAATTCGAGGTGTCTCTTTGTGAGAACTTTGAGGTGGTTCACTACTGATTATGGAAAACGTTTTTGTTTATTTTTTTAGGAGTTTCTTTGTTTTACCTTGCGATTTGTTTGAGGAATAATAGATATGTTGCTAGAAGGTGTTGGTGAGATATTTTGAAGCGGTGATATTAAAGATGTTCGAGGAAGAGATTGTGGTAAGCTATTATTAAGAGCCGGACTAGATGAACTCTGCAAGCAGAAGAATTCTGACCATGGTTAAAATTAATGTATATGATGGTTTGAGTTGAAAAATTTGAATAGTTATCTATTACTCCTGCTGCCCTGTATTCAGCAGCCCTCTCACTGATGCACTAGTAATTGTAAATACCAAAAATAGGTTTTTTTTACTAGCAGAGGAGTTTTTCATAAACTAAGAGGAAGAAGAATCTTCAAATTAGTTCATCAAGTTTTGAAGACTAACTGGGAAATATGGGTTTTTCAGGGAAAGTAGCAAATATATTGTATATGATAAATGAGTTTTCCGGTGAAGATAACCAAGAAATTGGATTTTCATATGAACTTTCTCTCACTAGAAGTTATACGTGAAACAAAAATAATGAATGAAGGAGTATATATAAAAGAATTATTAAAGAGAAAATGGTCAGATAAGTTGGAGAGATGATGATAGTTAGTGGGTGGAAAAAGAAATGTCAAACGGTTACTTGTAGATTGGGTAGTGTGACACCTGTATTTTGTCAGATCTAGTGACATGCGTAGTGGATTTTCGCACACGTATTAGAATATTCCAAACGTTTCTAACCACTATGAAAAGGCTAATGAAAGACTATGTGTGTGATTATTCAAAGAATAAATAAAAGGGTTGTGTGAAACGTTTGGATCAGATTCGAAGTAAATCTGAATATACTTTTGTTCGAGGATGAAAAGTGTGTAAGCTAGCAGTTTTGATGCGTTAATAAATGGTCTACATTTGATGCAAAATTTAGATATTATTTTATTCGAGGACGAAAGATGTTGAAATAAACCTTTTTTATGAGGGAGTGGAAATATTAAATTTGAATCGATTTAGATTTTGGCAACTAACAGTTTCCATCTACCGTGATTTTCGATAATTACTAGCTCTCATACATTGACCCTCATAAGAACTAGGGGATACTGATAAGGATATGAAATATTTGGGACTTAATGTTATAATGTTAAAGTCATTTATGATATTTTGTATAATTATAGGAAGATATTTGAATTATTTGTAAATATAAAAGGCTGTAATGCAATTTACCCATTTAGAAAACTGATTGAGTTATAGAGGTCTGACATGTCTAAAAATAGAGTGTGAGATGATGAATAAATGGATGATTTTTTCATAAATCATATTCTGATTCTCAAAATTACTTTTTCTCTCTACCATCTTATTTCATCTTTTACTTTTTTTTTTCTAAAAGTGAAACTCATACTTGGTGTGGATAATAATTGCCTGAGGGTAGGCTAGTAATTTCAAGTGGAGTTTCAAGGTGGTGTATGGGTGTTTAACAGTGGAGAGATAATTAAGCAGCTTGGTAGCAGTTAATTCTCATTACCCATAGTTAATGCTGGTGGTTGGGTATTCATAGTATGATGTTTGGGCCCTTATGGGCTTTCGGGTCATGTTTAATGGACCCGGGTCATGTTTAATGGACCCGGGTCATGTTTAAAGACCCATGAGTTCTAAGCAGGAGGGCAGGTAGCTTAGTCAGGAAGTGTTTAGGTTTTTTAGTACTTTAGTCATAGTTCGAACAGCCATAAGTTTACAGTGTTCAAAGTGATCTGTCCGGTCCGAATGATCTGTCCGATTTATGTCCTTGTAGCCTGTCCGGTATTCGGAGAGACTTAGACTGATTTGCCCTTCCGGGGAGCATGCTGAATTCGGACTCCTCATGAGCCCCTTTTTTAGGTGTTTGAGCAAGTGTCCTTGTCAAAGAACTGAAAAACAGTCCGATGTATGAAGTGGTTCTTAATCCGGACAGAGCTGTGGGTATACCCGGACAGATTAAACGTTACGAATTCCAAATGGTTTTTGCCAGAGTTAGTGGGACACGTGTCGCTCTTTGATTGGCCACTCCAGCCGTTTTTTCACCTTGAATTTCGCACCACCTTTTTTAACAAGTAACCTCTTTAATTACCAATAGTGATATTAGCGCCGTCTTTTAATCATTGCCCAACTTTTCGGATTCTCCTAGGAATCAACTCCTTTTTTCAAATCTACTATAAATTCACATTCATTTTTCACTGTTTTACTATCTCTCTCAAATTTTACTCTGCAAATTTACTCAGAGCTTTCTCTCTCTAGAACAAAAATTTTCTTGGCTGTTTATGTTTACAGCAAGAACAGCATTGATCAAAGGTGGTTGGCTCAACCTTTCGGAGTTGGAGAAAGCGCAAAAGGTCGAGAAGGAAAGGCGAATAGCAGCAGGGCTACCATCATCACCTGTTGAGAAACCAGCCACCTCTGTTGCAGAATCTGATCGAGGCTCATCCTCCTCCAAAGGTACCAAGCCCAAAAAACTCTTTCAATTCACCCTCTCACCCATAGTATCTGGTTCCTCAGTTCAGGAGTCAATACCTGCTGTTGAACCAGGAGTTACCGCTACAAGTGTCAGGAAACCCTCTCCGTTTATAGCTATGGGGTCTGATTCTGACCACTCTCCGGAGAAGCTAACGATTAAGAGGCCAAGCCGGTTAGTGAAGGGACTAACCTCGAAGAATACTTCCTCGAAATCGGGGGCAAAAAATAGTGATTCTGGGTCTGGAGTGCCCATTAGAGCTCCCCGGGAGAGGCCGTCCGGTCCGGAGGCCAGCAGCCCAGTACCCCCTAGAGATTCTTCTGCCTCTGAAACCCAACTTGAGGTGAGAAGTCAGATGAATACAGGCAGTCAACAGTCCGGAGGGCAGGCTATACCAAGCTTCAATCCTCCCCGGACCACTTCCACAGAAGCTCCCCCAACAATTATGGAGGAGAGAATGGAGGACTCTACTGAAGAGGTCCCCTTTGAGTCTGAGTCCTCCGGACAGGCTGATACCACTGTTGTTGTTGCAAAAAAGGGGAAGGAAAATTTGTATTTGAGGCATCCGGACCTGCCGGAGTGCCTTGAGGGGAGAGTGGGGCTGTGCTTTCACAAAGTCGAGCTTAAGTACCTCTTGGCCTTGCAGAAGACCAAGTATGCATTCATCCATACCTCTGATCTGGGTCGAATGCGCACAAAATGGGGGATCCCCGAAAATGTGAAGATAAGGATCCCCATTGATCCGGAGACCCCAATGGACTGCAAACGAAATGAAATAGTCTTCTTTACGGAGCTATTTAATTGGGGACTCAGGTTCCCACTGGACCCGGAGATCGTACGGTATTTCCATCTGGTCAAGCTTTGCCCAACTCAGCTAAGCCCCAATGGTTGGTTCACTTTGATGTCATGTATCATGGCGTCTAGATTGTCTGGGATCCCTCTTCCTATGGAAGAGTTCGCAGCAGTAGCCAACCTTTGCAAGCATCACCAGTTCCCCTTCTACCATTTCAACATGGGGAACGATCTCAAGGCTGTTGATGATCTCCTAGAATCGGAGAGCAAGTGGAGGATCCAATTTTTGTTCGTTAGTGGCGCCTGGGAAAATGGCAAGAAAATCAAGGCCGGAGAGAACCCAAGCCTTCTGAGGAGTAGGTGGAGAAGTGACCGTAAGTTTCTTACTTTAAGTTCTTGTCCGTTTCTCTCTTTCCCTTTTTCTTTAAGTTAAGTTTATACTAACCAGTTTCTCTTTTGTTTTAACAGAGCTGCCAAAGGAGTTCGGGGACTACCTGAAGGCCGGACAGACTACCTGTGGCAAAATCAATGCTTGGGCCGCAGAGAATTGGGAGAATCGATTCCACAAGGCCTTCACCCCTGGAAATTTAGCAAGGTCTCACCTGTGGAACACCACAGGTCGGAGAGACTTATCTTGGGAGGAGCTCACCACCCAGCCCGATGAAGACACTGTGCTGAGAAGGTCCCACGAACTAGATGGGACACTCTACCTGCCTGCCCGGGCCAAAGCCCCAAGCAAAATGAAGGGCAGAAGAAGAGGCAAAAAGGTGGCGGGCGATGCTGAGAAGGATGCCCCAACAGATCCAGAGGGGCCATCCCAAGTTCAAATTGATGCAACCCTCTTGCAGGTGGTGGAGCAGGAGAACGAGAGGCAGGAAGTAGACCTTCCAAAACCTCCAAGGGCTCCCAAGAGGACTCGCAAGCAAGCTAGTGAAAGCGCCGACCGGGTAGTCAAGAAGAAAAAGACTTCACAAGGAGATGAGCTCGCTCTCCGGGATCCGGAGCCCTCTTTTCCCACTGGCCCCTCTGACCCAACGCTGGCCGAAGAGATCCACAGAGAGTTTCACACTGACGAAGTCGAGGGGCTGTGCTTTCACAAAGTCGAGCTTAAGTACCTCTTGGCCTTGCAGAAGACCAAGTATGCATTCATCCATACCTCTGATCTGGGTTGAATGCGCACAAAATGGGGGATCCCCGAAAATGTGAAGATAAGGATCCCCATTGATCCGGAGACCCCAATGGACTGCAAACGAAATGAAATAGTCTTCTTTACGGAGCTATTTAATTGGGGACTCAGGTTCCCACTGGACCCGGAGATCGTACGGTATTTCCATCTGGTCAAGCTTTGCCCAACTCAGCTAAGCCCCAATGGTTGGTTCACTTTGATGTCATGTATCATGGCGTCTAGATTGTCTGGGATCCCTCTTCCTATGGAAGAGTTCGCAGCAGTAGCCAACCTTTGCAAGCATCACCAGTTCCCCTTCTACCATTTCAACATGGGGAACGATCTCAAGGCTGTTGATGATCTCCTAGAATCGGAGAGCAAGTGGAGGATCCAATTTTTGTTCGTTAGTGGCGCCTGGGAAAATGGCAAGAAAATCAAGGCCGGAGAGAACCCAAGCCTTCTGAGGAGTAGGTGGAGAAGTGACCGTAAGTTTCTTACTTTAAGTTCTTGTCCGTTTCTCTCTTTCCCTTTTTCTTTAAGTTAAGTTTATACTAACCAGTTTCTCTTTTGTTTTAACAGAGCTGCCAAAGGAGTTCGGGGACTACCTGAAGGCCGGACAGACTACCTGTGGCAAAATCAATGCTTGGGCCGCAGAGAATTGGGAGAATCGATTCCACAAGGCCTTCACCCCTGGAAATTTAGCAAGGTCTCACCTGTGGAACACCACAGGTCGGAGAGACTTATCTTGGGAGGAGCTCACCACCCAGCCCGATGAAGACACTGTGCTGAGAAGGTCCCACGAACTAGATGGGACACTCTACCTGCCTGCCCGGGCCAAAGCCCCAAGCAAAATGAAGGGCAGAAGAAGAGGCAAAAAGGTGGCGGGCGATGCTGAGAAGGATGCCCCAACAGATCCAGAGGGGCCATCCCAAGTTCAAATTGATGCAACCCTCTTGCAGGTGGTGGAGCAGGAGAACGAGAGGCAGGAAGTAGACCTTCCAAAACCTCCAAGGGCTCCCAAGAGGACTCGCAAGCAAGCTAGTGAAAGCGCCGACCGGGTAGTCAAGAAGAAAAAGACTTCACAAGGAGATGAGCTCGCTCTCCGGGATCCGGAGCCCTCTTTTCCCACTGGCCCCTCTGACCCAACGCTGGCCGAAGAGATCCACAGAGAGTTTCACACTGACGAAGTCGAGGGGGGAGATCTTAATTTGGATGAAGTGGACATCACCGGTCTGGGTGGGCTTGGTGAATATTTCCTTGGCCTGCCCAGAGACGAGTTCGCAGGGCCCTACATCCCTCCGAGCAGCTCCAATACGGTCAATTTTAACGGTAAGACTTTCATGGTTTCTAGTGAGAAGGACACTATAGCCCATTCCCTGCTTAGTAATGAGCAGCCAGTTCTTACACTGGAGAGACAAGTCCGGAGTCAAGCAGACACCATCAAAGACCTCAAGTCTGAGAAGGATAAGCTGTCTGAAGACCTCCGCACTGCTACCACCAATGTTGATTTACTCAAGGAAGCACACGAGGAGCTGAAGAGGAGTCATGATGAGAGCAACACAAAAATTGCCACCCTAGAACAAACCATAAAAGACCTCCAGGAGAAGCTGTCTGGTATGGAGAAAGATCTCACCGTCTCACGGGGAGAGACCACTGCAAAGGAAAAGCTCATCACCAACCTGACCACTGACAAGATTGCTTTAGAAAATGCAGTGACTCATGCTGCTGAAGAGAAGGTTGCTTTGGTAAGGGACCAAGAGGCCACAATCAAGGCCAAGATCAATGCCTATGCCAAGGAGATGATACAAAGCGAAGAGCTAATGGTTCAAAGGGTGAAGTCTGATATGGTTCTCCTTTTTCACGAAAAATTCCCGAAGAGGACCCTGGGGGACTTATGGCTCTATGTGGATGATGATGACCTTCCATTTTATACTATGGTTGATGAGGGATTTTCCGGTGAGTCCTCATCTGATAATGAAGAGAAGACCGGAGAGAGCCCAGGTGAAGAGGAGAATGATCCCAAGGGCAAGAAAGTGGTCGAAGGGGGGAGCGACATCAAAGGCAAGAAGGTAGACGAGGGTGAGCCATCTTCAAAGGCTCAACCTTAATTTATGGTGTACTTTATTTATCTTTTACTCAAACTAAAGTCCTTGGAAGGCCAAGGCACTATTTTTGTTGTGGTGTCCGGTATTATTCAGACAGATTTTTTGTGCTGTACCCTAACTTGTTCAAAAGTCCTTGGAAGGCCAAGGCAATTTTAAGTTGTTGAATGAATGTTTCTATTTTGCTCAACCATCATCTTCTTTCATTATTTGTTTTAGTTTAGATAGCTGGAGTTTAAGCAGCTTTGAGTTATTGCATTGTGAGAGTGTTAAGATTCTCTGGCTAGAGTTTAAATAGCCCTTAGACCTTTCAGTCCGGGTAGTATGACAAGAGATAGAATTTTGAAAATACTTAGAAAATTTTGAAGAAGGCATCAAATTTCATTGAAAGCTCTTCGTGCCACCGAAGAGGGGAAGGTATGCCCCTAAATATTTACATGGATGTTTAAACAAGTAAATATTTACACAAGTGTTATTCCAAGTACATTCGAAGGTGTTCAATATTCCAAGGGTGAGTTAAAACCCTGCCATCTTTGTCTTCCAACCAATAAGTCCCAGGCTTGATTATTTCAACTACAGTATACGGACCCTCCCAGGTCGGGGCCAGCTTTCCGAAGAGCTTTTCCTTAGTATGCAAGAAGACCTTCCTTAATACTTTGTCCCCTGGTTGGAAATCTCTTCTTTTAACCTTAGAAGCAAACCTGCTTCTCATCAAGCCCTGATAGTGTGCCACTCTTAGGCAGGCTTTAACCCGTCTTTCTTCTATTAAATCAAGTTGATTTCTGACGGCCATCTCATTAGCATGTCCGGAGAAGTTATGAACACGAAAAGAAGGGAGTGTCTTCTCTATGGGGGCTACTGTATCCATTCCATAGACCAAGGCAAAGGGAATCTCTTGTGTTGCAGCCCCAGGCGTTGTCCGGTAGGCCCACAAGACCTCTTGTAGATAACTAGGCCACTTCCCAGTAGCCCCTTCTAAATTCTTCCTTAAACCAGACAGTATAGTTCTATTAGCCACTTCAACCTGCCCATTGGCTTGTGGGTGGAAAGGTGAAGAAAAGCAGTGCTGTATACCCCTTGAGGCACAGAAGCTTTCCATTTCTCTATTGTCAAACTGTGGCCCATTGTCTGTTGTTATCTTTTGTGGAACACCGAATCTGCAACATATGTTGGACATAATGAATTTTATGACAGCTTTCGATGTTGTCCCTGCCAGGGGAGCTGCTTCTATCCACTTCGAGAAGTAGTCAATGGCCACAATTATAGTTTTACGCCCTCCGGACGCCACAGGGAGAGGCCTTACTAAGTCCAACCCCCATCGAGCAAAAGGGATGGGCTCAGAAATTGACTCCAAAGGAAGGGCTGGTACATGAATTTCATTGCTGTACCTTTGGCATGGGTCACACCTCTTCACCAATTCCTTAGCATCTTTCATAATCGATGGCCAATAATATCCGGAGAGTAATACCCTCCTTGTTAAAGCTCTAAACCCACAATGGGCTGATCCCTCACCATCATGCAATTTGGAGAGGACCACTTGTGACTCATTATCCCCTAAACAACGTATGAGAGGTTTACTATAGGATTTTTTGTATAACACTTCTCTCAACATAATGAAACCATGAGCCCTGTGTTTCAATGTTCTGGCTTGTAATTTATCTGAAGGCACAATACCATCGGACAGATATTGTATGAGAGGAGATCTCCAGTCTTGAGGCCGATTCACTTGTATTTCAAAAACTTCCTCTTTTTCACCCTTACTAAGTTGAATAGAAGGGCTTTCAAGCACATGGATCCATGGGTAGGACTCCGTATATGCTATTGTTGCCAATGAGTCTGCTAGCTCATTTTCTGCCCGGGGAATGTGCTCATAGACAACAGCTTTAAACTTTAGCGCTTCACTTTTGAGGAGGAGTAAATATTTTACCAACTGCTCCTTTTTAGCCTCAGATTGGCCTAAGGCATGGTGGACAAGAAACTGGGAGTCACTTAGAAGCTTGACCCTTTTAGCCCCACAGATGTAGGCCAACTTTAATCCAGCTATAGCTGCTTCGTATTCGGACTCGTTATTAGATGCCCTGAAAGCAAAACAGATAGCTTGGTACATGCTGTCCCCATATGGGGAAGTGAGACATATTCCTGCACCACATCCCATGGTGCTAGACCCTCCATCTGTTCGGACAATCCACACTTTCTTGTCTTTTGAGTCAGTAGGTTGCTCTGAATCCCTATCGGAGTGGAATTCAACCAGAAAATCAGCCACAGCTTGGGCTTTTACTGCTGTCCGGGGAGCAAAGTCTATGTCGAAGTCTCCCAACTCTACTGACCATTTTGTCATTCTGCTTGAAATGTCTGCTTTTTGAAGGACATTCTTTAAAGGGAAAGATGTCCGGACGACGATAGGATGAGCCTGCAAGTAAGGCCTCATTTTTCTTGCAGCTATCACCAGAGCTAACGCCAGTTTTTCGAGTTTCAAGTAACGTCTCTCAGCATCAATCAAGCTTTTGCTGATGTAGTACACTGGGTAGGGACAACCATCGACCTCTCTTACCAACACAGCACTGATGGCACAACTTGAAACAGCCAGATACAAAATAAGAGTCTCCCCATCAACTGGTTTGAACAAAGTTTTGGGAGAGGAGAGATGTTTCTTGATTTCATTGAATGCCTCACCACACTGTGGGGTCCATTCGAACCCTTTTGCACCCTTCAAAGTTTGAAAGAATGGAGCACACCTGTCCGAAGACCTGGAGATGAATCTGTCAAGGCAGCTAACCTCCCCGTTAATAGTTGTACTTCTTTAATGTTTCGAGGAGGCTCCATCTGGAATAGGGCATTGAGCTGGTCCGAGTCGGCTTGTATTCCATGCTCACTTATGATATAGCCCAAGAACTTCCCGGACTGCACTCCGAACACACACTTTTCAGGATTTAATTTTAAATTCACTTTTGCCAAGTTGGCAAAAGTTTCTTGGAGATCGGACAAGTGCAACTGCTCATCCACACTTTTTACCATCATGTCATCAATGTATACCTCCATATTTCTTCCAATTTGATCAGCAAATGCCTTGTTGACTAGCCTTTGATAAGTAGCCCCAGCATTTTAAAAACCAAATGGCATCACCTTGTAACAATGTAGACCCCTATCAGTGACAAACGTGGTATGCTCTTGATCTTTTGGATCTACTTGAATCTGATTGTACCCAGAGAAGGCATCCATAAAGGAGAGCAGCTTATTTCCAGAAGTAGGGTCTACTAACTGATCTATTCGGGGGACCGGATATAAATCTTTTGGGCAGGCTCTATTGAGGTCTGTGAAGTCAATGCACATGCGCCACTTTCCGTTTTTCTTTTTCACCAGGACAGGATTGGCAGTCCACAAAGGATATTGAGATTCTTTAATGTGCCCCATCTTTGTGAGTCTGTCAACCTCTTGTACTATGACATCAGCCTTTTCTTTTGAAAAAGCTCTTCTTTTTTGAACCACTGGTGCCATATCTCTCCGGACAGACAGGTGATGGGATATCACTTCTGATGGAACTCTAGTAACATCGGCATTGCACCAAGCAAAAACGTGCTGATGGTCTTTCAAGAATTTCAACATCTCTTCTTTCAACATTGGTGGCATCTTGGACCCTACCTTGACACTTTTGCCTTCTTCCAAGCAGTGCGTTTCAACCTCTTCAATTGGAATCAATACTCCAGGGGTCTCTCTGGGGTCATCAATATCACCCTCACCTCCAGAAAGGCCCTCAAACTGCTATTGATCATTTATACGGACTGCCCCCAGCGTTCGAGGAGCCAAGGCAGTGGCATAGCATTCTCTTGCAATTTTTTGGCTGCTCCGGACAACCCCAACCTTTCCCTGAACAACATACTTTAAGCACTGATGGACTGTTGAAGCCACTGCATGCATCCTAGAGAGCCAAGATCTCCCTAGTATAGCATTATAGCAAGTGGGACAATCCACCACGATAAAGAGTATTCTAACCATTTTCTTGAAAGGGCCCCTGCCCAATAACACCTCTTCTTCAAATTCACCGATCACATCGGCTGAGCTGCCCGTGAAGCCCACGATTGACCTGTCCGACTTTTGAATCACCGCTAGATTTTTCATTTTCTTGTAAGTGGTTAGGAAAAGGATATTGGCTGAGCTTCCAGTATCCACCAGAATTCGCCTTATCTCATTGCCCCCTATAGATACTCCTATGACAACAACATCCTCATGAGGGCCAGCAATGTCTCTTAAATCATCCTCATCAAAGACAATGAATGGGAATGAGTTTGGTGATTGATAAGATGTCATGCCTCCTTCTAGCTGGGAGGCTAAATTATGAACATGCCTCTTTCTCGAAGAAGCAGTAGGAGCCGTCATAGAGTCCTCTCCGAAAATTGTAAGTGACTCAAAGAAGTTAATGAGCCCGGAGACCGACCTAGAACATTCCTCTATGGCACCCACCCTGTTTCGAGTTGGGTCAGGATCCAAGTACTCAGAATCCACATCAAACCTTTCAACTATGACCATGGCCCCCTCTGGGGCAGCATTACTTGGACCAACCCGGTGAGTGTTGTCAGGCCTGTTGCCTCCTCTTCTCTTAACGTATGCTCCCAACTTTCCCCTTTCAATCAAGTTCTGAACCTCTTGCTTCAATGCTATGCAATCATCAGTGGTATGGCCAATATCATTGTGATATTGGCAGAATGAGTTATTAGGATGCTCTCTGGGAGACTGCAAGGTTGCTGGTCTCCGGTAATGCACCTCATCTTTTGTTTTATCGAAAATGGTTGCCACACTTTCTTTGAGTTCTGCGAACCACTCCGGTTGGACCCATGGCCCTCTTTTGTTTCTGGATTGCTGACTTTGAGCAGGAGCAGCTGGCTGAGACTGAGCTTTTGCCCTACCATGCCCCTGTCCGGCTTTTCTTACTTTGTTCCCGGACTGGTTTTGATTTGGAGTTGGTGCCACCGGGGTGGATCTCACTTGTCTGTGCACCCTGGTTTTCTTTATTTCATCAACGTTTATTTGCTCGCCAACTTGATTTAGCAATCCTCCCCAGGTCATAGCCTTCTTTCTGGTCACCGAATCAGCCAGATTGCCTAGGTTCAAACCTTGCCTTAGGGATGCTATTGCCACCTGTTTGAAGCAATCAGCCAACCCATGGATTATTGTGTCTCCATTTCCCTTCAGCTCCTTACTCCCTACAAACTGCCTTCGAAAGGCCACCCAAAACGTATCAAAATCTTTAATACAACCTTGAGGCATGCTGTTGTACCATTTCAGAGCACTCCCCGTAAAAGATTGGGAGAATTCCCTATACAGTAGTTTATCATCATCATCAAAGTTCATCATGAAGTTCTTGAATTGCTCCAGATGATTGTCCGGATCAGTACTGCCATCGTACTTCTCCATCTTAGTACTGTCAAACCTCTTGGGGAGGTTTCCGGACAGGATTTTAGAAGACAGTGGAGACTGCCTCCAATTCCTTCCACGACTGAACACAGTATCCTCATTGGGAGTTGCAAAGATACCTGGCTCATCGTGGAAATCAAAGGGATCCATCAGCATCTTGTCCGTATACCTCCGGTGGTGAGATGACCCCTTTCCAATATGCCTTTTCATTCTTCCATGGTGATCTCTTTTTCTCGAATATTTCTTAACCTGCTTTTGCTTTTTCTTGGTTCGACCCTCATCACTGCTAGAGGACAAAGATTTTTCATTTCCCTCACTGTCCGAAGAGCTGCCCGAAGATTCTGAACTCGAGTCAGAACTCTCCACAGGCTTGGACCGGTGAGACTTTTTAGAACTAGCATGAGTCTTTTTGGTGCTCACATGAGTTTTAGAAGCCTCATGCTCTCTGGGGTTATCGGTGTGATGAACAACCGATGCCTTGGATTTTTCTTTCACGCCCATCTTGGCCTTTTCAGCCCTCAGAGCTTCTATTTCAAGCTTTAACCTGTCGCGCTCTTGGACAGTATACTCATCGTTTTCTTCCACCACTTCGAGCAAAGCTGGTGGAAGCTCTGGATTGTCCGGATTCATACGGACAGAATTTCTTGGCAGGTTTTGAATGCTTGATTCAGGCACCTCTCTGCTCCCACTGTGGTCGCCAATTTGGTGTGGATAATAATTGCCTGAGGGTAGGCTAGTAATTTCAAGTGGAGTTTCAAGGTGGTGTATGGGTGTTTAACGGTGGTGTATGGGTGTTTAACAGTGGAGAGATAATTAAGCAGCTTGGTAGCAGTTAATTCTCATTACCCATAGTTAATGCTGGTGGTTGGGTATTTATAGTATGATGTTTGGGCCCTTATGGGCTTTCGGGTCATGTTTAATGGACCCGGGTCATGTTTAAAGACCCATGAGTTCTAAGCAGGAGGGCAGGTAGCTTAGTCAGGAAGTGTTTAGGTTTTTTAGTACTTTAGTCATAGTTCGAACAGCCTTAAGTTTACAGTGTTCAAAGTGATCTGTCCGGTCCGAATGATCTGTCCGATTTATGTCCTTGTAGCCTGTCCGGTATTCGGAGAGACTTAGACTGATTTGCCCTTCCGGGGAGCATGCTGAATTCGGACTCATCAATACTCAACGCTACTAACCCTTTTATTTAAATATATTTATAAAAACAATTATATTATTTTGGACCCATTATGTATTGCTAAAAATATTTATAAGTTGTTGAGCATATGATTTTTTTGTTAGTTTTTCTCGATGTTGTAAACGAACTCGATCAATTTTGGTATGGCTATCGTCCAACAAATTTCTAAAAAAGAATTAAGTAAAAATTTACTATACATTTGTATTTATATTTTAAAATTTAAAATAATATTTTGCAATAAAAATTAACCTGCTTGTCCCTGATTCACTATTTTCTTCTACATAACACCTTTATCTTTACCTTCCCATGTCTAAGAGTGAGGAATTATGAAATTATTTCTTTCATTTTCTTCACTCGACAAATCCTATCAAAGTAGGTCAAATTTTTCACGTTCATTTAATTAATAATATCTATTTTACACTGAATCTAATATTTATTAACAAAAAAATTCAAAACAATATTATTCAAGCCAAACTTAACATCAACGCCGATATATGTTTTTCATAGTTTCTAAAAAACTTCCGATTTTTCAAAGAAAAAATAAGTAACAAATTTACAGTGATTCTTTGAAACCAACATATAAACCAAAAAGAATAACAAAACAAATCCAACTATTTTTTTTTATTTTTGTAAAAAAAATTGGAACTAAATCAAAACTAAAAAGAAGATGAAAACCTTTAAACTAAAATAAGAAATGAAAGAGAAACATGGAAAATTGAAAAAAAGAAAGATTGAGAAAATAAAGTAGATGAGATGAATGAGATGATTTACATATCATTGTTCATGACCAAAATCTTTATTTTTTTAGGTAAAAGTAAATTAATTGAAATTCTCTTAAATATAAATGGTTAGTGATAAGGATCAATTTATCATGGACGTAAAGTAATTAGAGAAATATTGTAATAAGTAGTGATATAAAGTTATCATGGGAGATTTATATTATTTGTAAATATGAGACCATAATTTAATTTCCCTAATTTTGTATACCTTAATCAGTTATAGTCTTCCAACGTTCTTATAAATAGGGTTGGAGACCATTAGTAAAGGATCCGATTTTAAATTCTTGAACTTAATTTTACTCTAGTATTCCTCTCCTAAGAACTTAAACACTTTCATTCTCTTTCCACATTTTCATTCTCTATAAAAAAAAGAACAGACTTAATTCAATCTTTATATAAGAAAACCTCTTACACTTAACATTGACGACCACAGTGGGAGAGATTAAAGTACATAGATTACAAATCTAAAACCAGAGAATATAAAATTTATTGCTAATAACATTGATCATAATAGAGCCAGAGAAGACAAGAACTCATCAAGCAGTTCATGAAATGATTGAAGCAATTAAGTCAGATTTGCACAAGGAAGAAAGTCGAGGTAATAGTTAGATTCCTGAGCAATGTGATCAATATGACGTTGAAAATCGTATGAATCAATTGTTAGAAAAGATAACTATTTTAAATAATGAATACGAATATGATAAGTCTTATACAACTCACCGAATTTGAAATGATCGTAATAAAGCACATTTTTAGTCAGATAAAGAACACAGTTCTTCGCGGAAAGATAAAAAGGATAAACATTGATATATTTCATCCAGTGATAGTGAATTCTCTAGCTCGAATTCCGAGGGTAATTTTATCAAGTAATTGAGGTACCAAAATCCTTTGAAAAAAGAAAGAAGTCGACATCGAAAGTCACGTGAAGAGTACAAATTAAAGAGGGAAAACATGCCTTGAAATGTAAGGGACAGTTTATTCTATGAGGCGAATACGTCTAACCAATACGTTAACACAACGAATCAAAACTTGTATGATGTAATGAGAACTAAGGGAGATGATCAATATATGCAAGGAATAAATTGGAGAAATTCTCATTTATCTGCTGACATTAGGTCAATACCGCTTCCAAGGGAATCACAGTAATACAATGAATTCTCAAGCACCATCTTGTCCAAATGTGAACAATTATATACCTCCTCGAACAGAAGGGGCTTCAGCAAAAGTTCCTAGCTATCGGTGGATGAACCAGTTGTTCAGGGACGAGTCCGAAGTTTATGTGAATCTTTCGAATCTTTAACAATTTTTGGGAGAGATAGTATATCGGGAAATACAAACAGTTCGAGAAAAAGACATGCAGTGAGTTTGGCTACTCAATTAGAAGAAATAATGTCTACTAACTTATTTGGAAAGATGGAGATGTTTTTTATTTTGTTCGAAGAGGATGATCTAAAGGGAATAGTAGGACCCCATGAAGATGTAGTAGTTATATGGGCAAACATTGATGGGGTTGAAATTCGACGTATTTTGATAGATACGGGAAGTTCATCAAAAATATTGTTCAAGTCTACGTATGATAAGATGCGTAATCCACCTAAGATTCTTCGATCTGATTATACCATATTTGGGTTTACAGGAGTAACAACTCAAGTGATCGGGAATTTGAAGGGGAAGTATGTTTGGGAAAATTCCCTTTTAATGCTATCTTTAGGAGGTCTTGGATATCACGAATGTATGTTGTTCCTCTATTGTCCATCAATGTTTAAAATATGTGATTGGGGATTGTGTTGGGGTGGTTCTAAGCGACCCACAAGTAGCTAGGGAGTGTTATGCAACATCTCTTCATGCTCAAAGACCTATCTTCAACGATCAAATGACTAAATAACAATCTGGGGGTTAACCTTGTATGAAGATGGAGTGAATTATCCGAGGGAAACCCCGGGTCCTTTAGTAGTAGGCGAGAATGTCGAAGAATATACCTTTTCTGCGGTCTCGTCGTCCAGCTTGTTTTCGGTGTCAGACTCAGAAACGAGGGTCTCATCGCCCAGTTCGTTTTCGGTGTCAGGCTCGGAAACGAGGGTATCGTCGTCGGTGTTAAATTTCTTTGAAGGTGAGGGACGGCCAGGATCGGTAGTTGTATCCATGTTCACCAAACCCTAATACCCAAATTTCTATAAACACAGAGAGTAGAGTAAGTAACGGTGGCTTTTTATATTTTAATACACAGTCATGAAAGGAAAGGAGAAAGAAAGGAATGAATTTGGACCTTTTCTTTGACTCTTTTCGTTTATTAATAATTGACGTTCTACGAGATTAAAAAGAGGGCACCTCTTCTTGTTTTTTCCCCAAAAAGATAATTTTATTTCATTATTGAATCAATTGAGAGTTTCTATAAATTATTGGGTGTAAAACCATAATTTTACACTTTAACAAAGAAAATAGTTAAACGGAAATTGAAAATTTTAAGCCTTCAACGTTACGATACGGTTTTTCTGGAGAATTTTTCATAATTACTAACCTATTGATTCTGTTTTACATTATAAACACTTTAATTTAGTATCTAAGTGTTTATTTTCCAAGAAAAGTGAGTATATTAACCATTATTTCTCGAGTCATTGGTATCATTATAAAATTCTGTTTAATGTCAAAGTCGAAAAACACATGATTATTAAACATATTGTTTATAATTGGTTTTGGTTCTCAAACCAGAACACTTATATCACCCATTGCATTCCAGCTTTAATATGCTGGGTGATATGGAAAAGTCGCAACAATGTGAAGTATAAAAGAACTGGTATAAGCCTTTATACTTCCATTATTATGATCAATAACATCATATTGGGTTTAGACATCTCTAAAATACTTTCAAACAAGCACTGGTTGAATGCCAGTGATGTAGGACAGTATTTAGGATGTCTATCCCAGGATAACAACATTAAAAATGTAACTTATCTGAAATGGTTGCCTCATGCAAATGGTAGGATGAAGATGAATGTCGACGCCTCTTGTCTAGTTAATGGCGATTCATGTGGTGCAATGGTCATCAGGTATCATGAGGGCATAATTGTTCATGCCTCTTCGAATATGTTTGGTAAGCTCACTTCCCTAGTAGCTGAAACCAGAGCCCTTTTGGAGGGGCTCTTGACTAGCAAGGAAAATAATTGGGTTAATATGGATATTGAAACCGATTGTTTAACTCTTTTAAATATCACGAACAATAATAAAAATCCATGGTACCTGAAATCTCTTATCTTCATTTGTAGAAGCTTGATTCTGCCCTCAATGTCTTTATCTTTTATTTTGAGAGACCAAAACCGAGATGTGGATTGGCTCACAAAATAGACATTGAAGTGCAAAGAGAAGCTTAGCTTCTATCACTTCAATGCCCCTAATTCTCTTCTCTCGATCGTATTCCTGGAAAACATTGGCCTTGGCTATGTTTGTACTCCTTACTTCTGTCGATACTATTGGTGTTTGTTTTCTCTTCGCAGTATGAAGCTTGCCAAAGATTTTAGATGTTTTGGCTTTTTGAAGTTCTTGTGGATCATTTATGGGGTTGGTTGAGCTTCGATCCTCCTGGTTTCTGTTTCTCAACCGGATTTCAGCTAGCAATTGAGGGCTTTCATGAGTTGGGTGCTATGATGCGTGATTTTGTTTATCTAATTCAAAGTTCTTTGGTGAATGAAGTTGTAGAGGCTCTTGATGTTGTTTAGGGTTTGGCTAATTGGGAATAAGGGATTATTTGGCTCTTGGGAAGCTGGATGGTTAAAAGTGAGGCTTCATTTTTAGCTTTGAACTTCGAATTAGCCCTTTGCTGCTCTCTCTCTATGGCGAAGGTCAGAAGAAGTGGTTATGGTGAATTAATCTCCTTCACGAGGACTTTTTTTGACTAATAGATTATTTAGGGCAAAAATAGCTTTCTAACCCTTATTTTTTGTTCTTAAGCTAATTGGCTCTGATAATTTTTGTATTCTCTCAATTCAGTAATAAAAATATCTTTTTGATTTAAAAAAACGTTCCGTTCCGATATATCTTCTTCCTCCTTCACAATAAGTCATTTCCTCTGCCATTTTTATTCAATCAAATCATTTCCATATCTAATTTAATCCTCTATTCTTTTTTAATGAATAATTTTACCCAATCTTTGACCTTGTTCTTATTTATTTGCAAAATAGAGATAAATTTCAAAGTAACTCTGCGACAGAATCTTAAAAAGTCTTACTCAATACTGGGATTAATATCCCAATCCAATACTTTCAAGAAGTATAATTGCAAGAAGCTCGTTTGGGGCACTGAAATGAGAAAAATTAGATTTTTTCCTTGTATTTCAATGTTCATTTTGCGAGCCAATCCGCATCTCTGTTTTGAACTCTAGAGATAAATTATATGGTCATAGAAGGATTAATTAACTTCCTGCAAATTGAAATTAAGTAATGAAGGTACCAATGACTTTTTCCAGTAGCCAATATGTTGATAAGAGTTTTGCAGTTAGATTCAACGTCGATATTAATCCAGTTATTTTATTTGCAAAGTAATATGTATTCCATTAGAGCTCTCATTTCTACCACAAGAGGGGGAAGCTTTCAAAAGGTTTTGCCCGAGCCCATAACCATCTAGCCTTTACTGTTTCCGATCACCATTCCTCCGTTGGATTCACCATTGTTTAGAGAAGCAGCGTCGATATTTAATTTCATTATATCCCTTAAAGGAGCTCTCCACTGCAGGTAAACATCATTCTTGCTTTTGTTCATTATCAAGAGTCATCTAAGAGAAAAACTTGCATCCATAGCCTTTGACCAGTGTTTTCTAGTGAGGATTTTAGATATGTCTAAACCAGTAATCAATTTGTTCATGTAGCTTATAACAGATAAATGAGAAGCAGTAGTATCTTTAAACTTAGAGTCATTTCGACTTTTCCAGATTACCTAACAGATTGTAGCAGGTAGCACATGAGTAATATAAACTTTTTGAGATGAAAACCAGAACCATTTGAGAACAATGTGATTTAAAGTCATGTATTTTTGTATTCTAATGTTGAATAAATCACTAAAATGTTTCCAAATACTCCAAGCAAATGATCAGTTTACAAAATGATGATTTATGTTTTCACAACTGGAACAAAATTGACACTTTGATGCGAGGTTTAAATATTTGTTTTGCATTATAGAATCAATAGGTATTGATGAGTCCGGATTCTGTAACCACTACGGACATGGTCAGTTCAGACAAAGACTACCGAACCGGACAGGTAAGTTCGAACACCTCATCCATTGGACCGTTCGAACAAGAACTAAAGTACTTAAAACCTAATCACTTCTTGACTAAGCTGCCTGCTCTCATACTAAGAGCTCATGGGTCTTAGAACTTGACCCGGGTCCATTAAATATGACCCGAAAGCCCATAAGGCCCAAATGTAAGGGTATAAATACCCAACCACCAACATTAAATGAGGGTAATGAAAATTAAATACAACCAGGCTGCTTAATTCTCCCTCTACACTCTACCCAAACATTAAATACTTACAAACTTCCACAAAACTCTAAACAAAAATTACGAACTTACCTTCAGACAAAAATAAACCACACCAAATTGGCGACCACAGTGGGAGCACGACGGTGCCTGAATCAAGCATTCGAAACCAACAGGAAAAATCAGTCCGAATGAATCCGGACGCCCCGGAAGTACCGCCAGCTTTGCTTGAAGTGGTGGGTGAAAATGGTGAATACACCATCGAGGAGCGTGATATATTAAAGGCCGAGATAGAAGCTCTGAGGGCAGAGAAGGAAAAAATGGGCATAAAAGAGAAATCAAAGGCATCAGTTGCTCATCATACCGACAACCCTAGAGAGCATGAGCCTTCGAAGACCCATATGAGCACCAAGAAGACTCATGCTAGCTCCAAAAAGTCTCACCGGTCCAAGACAGTGGAGAGCTCTGACTCAGATTCAGAGTCCTCTAGTAGCTCCTCGGGCGATGATGGAGTGGAGGAGTCCTTGTCCTCCAGCAGCGATGAGGGCCGGTCTACAAAGAAACAAAAGTTAGTAAAGAAATATTCAAGAAAAAAGGATAGACATGGAAAGTTAAAGAGGCATATAGGCAAATGATCATCTCACAGCCGGAGGCATGTAGACCGGATGCTGGTGGATCCTTTCGCCTTCCACGATGAACCAGGTATCTTTGCAACTCCCAATGAGGATACTGTTTTCAGTCGTGGCCGGAATGGGAGACAATCTCCATTATCTTCCAAGATTCTGTCCGGAAAACTCCCTAAGAGGTTCGATAGCACAAAAATGGAGAAATACGATGGCAGTAAAGATCCGGAAAACCACTTGGAGCAATTTAAAAAATTCATGATGAATTTTGATGATGACGACAAGTTACTCTGTAGAGTATTCTCCCAATCCTTTACGGGGAGTGCTCTGAAGTGGTATAACAGCCTACCTCAAGGCTGCATCAGAAATTTCGATACCTTTTGGGTGGCCTTTCGAAGGCAGTTTGTTGGGAGTAAGGAATTGAAGGGCAATGGGGACACAATAATCCATTGTGCCCAAGAACCAAACGAATCATTGAAAGAATACATAAGTCGTTTTGTAAACACCAAAAATGGGTTGGCTGATTGCTTCGAGCAAGTAGCAATAACATCTTTGAGGCAGGGCTTAAACCCTGGAAATTTGGCTGATTCAGTGACCAGAAAGAAAGCCATAACTTGAGGAGGTTTGCTGAATCAAGTCGGAAAGCAAATTAACGTTGATGAAACAAAGAAAACTAGGGTGCACAGGCAGGTGAGTTCTTCCCCGGTTGCACCAAACCCCAACCAAAATCAGTCCGGGAACAAGGCGAGGGAGACCGGACAGGGGCATAACAGGGCTAAAGCTCAATCTCAGCCAGCTGCGCCTGCTCAGAGTCAACAATCTAGAAATAAGAGAGCGCCTTGGGTTCAACCGGAGTGGTTTGCAGAGTTAAAAGAAAGTGTGGCCACCATTTACGAAAAAACAAAGGAAGAAGTGCACTATAGAAGACCGACCGCACTCCAGTCTCCTAGGGAACATCGTAACAATTCTTTCTGCCAGTACCATAATGATACTGGCCATACCACTGACGATTGTATAGCCTTGAAACAAGAAGTTCAGAACTTAATTGAAAGAGGAAAGTTGGGGGATATGTCAAAAGAAGAGGAGGAAATAGGCCTGATAATGCTCATCGGGTTGGTCCGAGCAACACTGCTCCGGAGGGAGCTATGGTTATAATCGAAAGATTTGATGTAGAATCAGAATACTTGGATCCTGATCCAACTCGAAATAGAGTGGGTGCTATTGAGGAACGTTGTAAAATAGTCTCCGGTCTTATTAAGTTTTTTGAGTCATTTACAATTTTCGGAGGGGATACTATGACAGCTCATACTGCTTCTTCAAAGAAGAGGCACGTTCATACTTTAGCTACCCAGCTAGAAGGAGGCATGACCTCCTATCAATCACAAATTCCATTTCCCTTCATTGTTTTCGATGAAGATGACTTAAGGGATATAGCTGGCCCTCATGAAGATGCAGTTGTCATAGGAGCATCAATTGGCGGCAATGACATAAGACGAATCTTGGTGGATACTGGGAGTTCAGCCAATATCCTCTTCTTAACCACTTACAAAAAGATGAAAAATCTAGCCGTAATTCAGCGTTCGGACAGATCAATTGTGGGCTTCACTGGGAGCTCAGCAGATGTGATCGGGGAGTTCGAAGAGGAAGTTTTGTTGGGTAATGGCCCTTTTAAGAAGATGGTCAGGATACTTTTTATTGTTGTGGATTGTCCCACTTGTTATAATGCTATTTTAGGGAGGTCTTAGCTCTCTAGGATGCATGCAGTGGCCTCGACAGTCCACTAATGTTTGAAATATGTTGTTCAAGGACAAGTGGGAGTTTTCCGGAGCGGTCAAAAGATTGCAAGGAAATGTTATGCCACAGCACTGGCTCCACAAACGTTGGGGGCAGTTCGTATAAACGAAGAATATCAGTTTGAGGGGCTTTCTGGGGGTGATGGTGAAATTGATGACCCCAGAGAGACCCCTGGAGTGTTGAGACCGGTTGAAGAAGTCGAAACACATTCTTTGGATGAGGGAAAAAGTGTTAAGATAGGGTCCAAAATGCCATCCGAACTGATGAATAAAATGTTGAAATTTCTAAAAGACCATCAGCATGTTTTTGCTTGGAGCAATGCTGATGTTACTAGGGTTCCAGCAGATATTATATCACATCACCTATCCATTCGGAGGGAAATAGCACCTGTGGTACAAAAGAGAAGGGCTTTTTCCAAGGAAAAGGCTGATGTTATTGTTCAAGAAGTTGACAGGCTCACAAAAATGGGGCATATAAAGGAGTCTCAGTATCCTTTGTGGACTGCCAATCCGGTCTTGGTGAAAAAAGAAAAATGGCAAGTAGCGTATGTGCATTGAATTCACAGATCTCAATAGGTCTTGCCCAAAAGATTTATATCCAGTCCCCCCGGATTGATCAGCTGGTAGATTCCACTTATGGGAATAAGCTATTATCCTTCATGGATGCTTTCTCCGGGTACAATCAGATTCAAGTAGATCCGAATGATCAGGAGCATACCACGTTTGTCACTGACAGAGGTCTTCATTGCTACAAGGTGATGCCATTTGGATTGAAAAATGTTGGGGCTACTTATCAGAGATTGGTGAACAAAGCCTTTGTTGATCAAATTGGAAGAAATATGGAAGTATACATTGATGACATGATGGTGAAAAGTGTGGATGAACAACTACACTTGGCGGACCTCCAGGAAACTTTTGCTAACTTGTAAAAGTGAATTTGAAGCTAAATCCAGAAAAATGTGTGGTCGGAGTACAGTCTAGGAAATTCCTGGGTTATATAATAAGTGAGCAAAGGATATAGCCCGATCCGGACCAGCTTAATGCTTTATTCCAAATGGAGCCTCCTCGGAATGTTAAAGAATTACAGCGTTTGACTGGGAGGTTGGCTGCTTTAAATCGATTCATCTCAAGGTCTTCGGACAGATGTGCCCCGTTTTTTCAAACTTTAAAGGGTGCGAAGGGATTTGACTGGACTTAATAGTGTGATGAGGCCTTCAATGAGATTAAGAAACATCTGTCCTCTCCCAAGACTTTATTTAAACCTGTTGATGGAGAGACACTCTTCGTATACTTGGCAGTTTCAAGTTATGCCATCAGTGCTGTATTGGTAAGAGAGGTGGATAATTACCTCCATCCGGTGTACTACATCAGCAAGAGCTTGATAGATGCAGAGAAACGCTATTTAAAGCTCGAAAAATTAGCATTAGCCTTGGTAATTACTGCAAGGAAGATGATGCCTTATTTTCAGGCTCATCCTATTATCGTCCGGACATCTTTTCCCTTGAAGAATGTTCATCAAAAGGCAGACATTTCAAGTAGAATGACTAAGTGGTCAGTGGAATTGGGGGACTTCGATATTGATTTTGCTCCTCGAACAGCAATCAAAGCCCAAGTTGTGGCTGATTTTTTAGTTGAATTCCACTCTGATAGGGATACAGAGCAAACTACTTAGATGAAAGATAAAAAGGCCTGGCTGGTCCAGACGGATGGTGGATCAAGTACTATGGGATGTGGTGCAGGGGTGTGCTTGACTTCTTCATATGGTGACAAAATGTACCAGGCTATATGTTTTGCTTTTAGGGCTTCCAACAATGAGTCCAAATACAAAGCAGCTATAGCTGGTTTAAGTTAGCTTATATTTGCGGGGCTAAAAGGGTCAAGCTGATGAGTGATTCCCAGCTTCTTATTCACCATGCGCAAGGTCAATCTGAGGCCAAAAAGGAGAAACTAGTGAAGTACTTACTTCTTCTTAAAAATGAGGCACTTAAGTTCAAAATCGTTGTTTATGAGCATATACCCCGAGCAGAGAATGAATTAGCAGATTCATTGGCAACCATAACATACAGTGAGTCATATCCTTGGATCCATGTACTGGAGAGCCCTTCCATTCAACTTGATGGGGGTAAAGAGGAAGAAATTTTCGATGTACAGATGAAACAACCTCAAGATTGGAGATTTCCTCTCCTGCAGTATTTCTCTGATGGCATCTTGCCTCCGGATAAATCACTAGCAAGAAAAATGAAGCACAAGGCTCGTGGTTTTATCATACTAAGAGACGTTCTGTATAAAAAGTCTTACATCAAACCTCTTTTGCGATGTTTACGAGATGATAAGTCTCAAGTAGTCCTCTCCGAATTACATGATGGTGAGGGATCAACTCATTGTGGATTCAGGGCTCTAACATGGAGAGTTTTACTAGCTGGCTATTATTGGCCCTCTATAATGAGAGATGCTAAGGAGCTGGTGAGAAGGTGTGATCCATGCCAGAGATATAGCAATGAAATTCATGTCCCAGCTATCCCTTTAGAGTCAATTTCTGAGCCTATACCTTTTGCTCGATGTGGGTTGGATTTGGTGTGACCTCTTCCTATGGCATCCGGAGGACGCAGAACTAGAATTGTTGCTATTGATTATTTTTCGAAGTGGATTGAAGCAGCTCCGCTGCCAGGAACAACATCAAAAGCTGTCATAAAATTCATTTTATCCAATATCTGTTGCAGATTTGGTGTTCCACAAAAGATAACGACAGACAATGAGCCATAGTTCGACAACAAGGAAATGGAGAGTTTATGTGCCTCAAGGGGTATACAACATTGCTTCTCTTCACCTTTTCACCCACAAGCAAGTGGTCAGGTGGAAGTGGCTAACAGAACTATACTGTCCGGTTTAAAGAAGAATCTGGAAGGGGCTGCTGGGAAATGGCCTAGCTATTTACAAGGGATTTTGTGGGCCTACCGGACTACACTTGGGGCTGCAACACAAGAGTCACCCTTTGCCTTGATCTATGGGATGGATGCAATAGCTCCTATAGAAGCAACTCTCCCTTCATTCCGAGTTCACAACTTCTCCGAACACGCTAACGAAGTGGCAATCAGAGGTCAGCTTGACCTAATAGAGGAAAGACGAGTTAAGGCTCACCTTAAAGCTGCACACTATCAAGGTTTGATGAGAAGCAGGTTTACTTCTAGAGTTAAAATAATAGATTTCCAGCCGGGGGAGAAGGTGTTGAGGAAAGTCTTCTTACACACTAAAGAGAAGCTGCTCGGCAAACTGGCCCCAACTTGGGAAGGACCTTATATGGTCATTGAAAGGCTTAAACCTGGAACATATTGGCTAGAAGACAAGGATGTAAGGGTTTTGAATCACCCTTGGAATGTTGAGCATCTGCGGATGTACTTGGAATAGAAGCTATGTAAATATTTACTTGTTTAAAAATCCATGTAAATATTTGGGGGCATACTCTTTCCTACCCTGGTGGCACGGGGAGGTTTTCATGAGGTGTCCGGGCTTTTTTATAAAATTTGATGCCTTCTTAAAAATTTGAAGTGTTCTTACTTTGTTTCTTGTCACACCATCTGGATTGAATTAAAGGAATGATGACTACTTAAACATTTGTCTTCGGAGAATTTAAACACTCTCACTTTAGAATGCTTATGAAATAACTAAGGGCTATTTAAACACTATCCACCAAAATTGAAACAAACTATGAAAGAATGCAAGGGTTATGCAGAAAAAATATATTCATTGAAATAACCTAAGTTCCTTGGCCTTCCAAGGACTTTTAAATTGTCGAACGAAACAAAAGATCTATCCGGTCAAATACCGGACACAATTACAAAAATGCCTTGGCCTTCCAAGGACTTTAGTTCAGTTAACATAAAAGATAAAAAGATAATTCGTAATCTAAGACTGAGCCTTTAAAGATGGCTCAGCCTCACCTGTCTTCTTCTTCTTCTTGGGATCGTCCTCCTCCTCGTTTGGGCTCTCCCTGGTATTCTCTTCTTCGTCAAATGAGGATGCACTGGAGAAATCAAACCTGTCACCTTCGGCCATTGTATGGAAGGGAAGGTCTGGATAATCTACAAAGGTCCATAATTCTCCCAGATTCCTCTTCAGAAACTTCTCATGAAAAAGTAAGACAGTGTCCGACTTCACCTTGGCATACATTTCTTCTTGACTGTCTATCACATTTTTGGCATAAGCATCGATCTTGGCCTGAATTTTGGCCTCTTGCTCGCTTAGCAGATCTGCTTTCTCCTCTGCAGCCTTGGACACTGCGTTCTCGAGCGCAATCTTGTCATTTGTCAAGTTGTGGATGACTTGATCCTTGGCCTTTGCCTCCTCTTTTGAAGAGGTGAGATCTTTCTCTAATTCGGACAGCTTCTCCCGAAGCTCTTTGATAGTGTCTTCTAAAGTGGCAACCTTTGTGGTCCACCCCTCTTGGCTCTTCTTTAGCTCCTCGTTTTCTCCCTTCAGAATGTCAGCATGTTGAGTGGCAATAAGAAGATCATCGGACAGTCTCTCTTTGTCAGATTTGAGATCTTTGATAATATCTGCCTGACCTCGAACTTGTTTCTCCAAAACAAGCACTGGCTGAACATTACTTAATATGGAGTGAGCTATAATATCCTTTTCACTTGAAATAGTAAAAGTCTTACCATTAAAAGTAACGGTGTTCGAAGTACTCGGAGGGAGGTAAGGCCCAGCAATATCGTCTCTAGGAAGGTTTGCAAAATAGTCACCAAGTCCATCAAGCACTGTGATGTCAACACCATCAATGCTAAGGTCTCCTCCTCCAACCTCGTCAGCTTGAAAGTCACCAGGGATCTCCTCTGCCCTTGTCGGATCAGTAGGGTCTACAGGGGGGAGAGGCTCCGGAGGCCGGAGAGAAAGTTCATCACCCCTAGAGGTCTTTTTTTCTTAGCCTCCATGTCCTTGCTTTTTGCTCCCCGTTTTCGGTCTCTCTTAGGAACCCTTGGGGGTTTTGGGGATTTAACCTCTTCCCTAGCACTTTCATGCTCTACCACTTCTAGCAGAGTAGCATCAATCTGGCTTGGGGCTGGCCCCTCTGGGTTTGTTAGAGCTTCCTCCTCCACCTAGGTAGGGTTAGCCTCACCTGCAACCTTCTTGCCCTTCCCCTTCTTGCCTTTCATTTTACTCGAGGCCTTGGCTCGACCTGGAAAGTATAATGACCCGTCTGGTGCATGTGTTCTCTTGAGGACTACATCCGGAGGGGGTGAAGTGGTGAGTTCTTCCCAGGTCAAGTCCCTCCGGCCAGTAGTGTTCCAGAGGTGAGACCTTGCAAAATTGCCTCCTGTAAAAGCATCATGAAACTGGTTCCCCCACTTTTCAACAGCCCAAGTGTTGATCTTGGTACAAGTGGTCTGCCCGACCTTTAGATAGTAATTGAAGTCTTTGGGTAGCTCTGTTAAGACAAAAGACAAGACCAGTCAGTTTAGACAAATTCAATAAAAGTAAAATAAAAATGTAAGGTAGGATCCTTACGATCACTCCTCCATCTGTTGGTGAGGAGACTCGGGTTGACTCCAGCTTTGATTTTCCTCCCATTCTCCCAAGCACCACTTACGAACAGGAATTGAGTCCTCTAATTTCTCTCCGACTCAAGCAGATCATCCACTGCTTTATAATTATCACCCATGTTGAAGTGATAGAAGGGAATGTGGTGGTTTCTGCAGAGACTGGCCACAGCTGCGAATTCCTCCATTGGTAAAGGAATCTCGGAGAGCCTGGAGGCCATGATGCAGGCCATAAGTGTGTATCAGGCGTTGGGGCTTAGTTGACTAGGGCAGAGCTTGATGAGGTTGAAATACCTAATTATTTCCGGATCTAAGGGGAACATTAAACCCCAGTTAAAAAGCTCAGTGAAGATGACTATTTCACTGAGTTTGCAGTCCATTGGGGTTTCGGGGTCTTTGGGGATTATTATCTTTACGTTCTCCGGAATCCCCCACTTCGTACGCATCTGGCCCAACTCGGCTGTATGGATGAAAGCATAGTTGATTTTTTGTAAAGCAAGAAGATATTTAACGTTTACCTTGTGGAAACAAGGTCCCACTTTTCCTTCAAGGATTTCTGGTAATTCTGGATGCCTAAGGCATAACTTCTCTTTGCCCTTATCCTTCTTGACAGCAGCAGCATCACTAGTCTGTTTGGAGGGTTCGGACTCGAATGGAGCCTCTTCGATAGAGTCCTCCATTATTTCCTCAATTATTCAGGAAACGTTTTCAGTTGTCTTTGTGAGGGGGGAGTTTGAAGCTGGTTTAGCCTGACCTCCAGACCGATGAGCTTCAATACTCTTCTGGACTCTGGCCTCCGGCTGGGGCTCTGATATGATGGTTTCTCTTCAGGGGCTTGAGCCAGTGGCCTCCGGTCCGGACAGCCTGTCCTTGGGTACTTTTATGGGTGCTTCTGACCCTGTACTGCTATCCTTGGCACCTGATTTCGAAGGGATGCCTTTGGAAGCTTGCCCTTTGACCAGCCGGCCTTTTCTTCGATCGAACAGTTTGTTGGGAGAAGTATCTGCATCTGACCCCATGGCTATGAATGAGGAAGGCTTTTTGAAACTAGTAGCTGTTAAACCTGGTTCAACAGTGGGTTCTGACTCTTGAACCGATGAACCTGAGACAATAGGAGAAAGACTGGTTTGAAACAATCTCTTCGGTTTGACACTTTTTGTAGAAGAGGAACCCTGATCAGGCTCTGTAGTTAAGGTTGCTGGTTTGTCGATGGGGGAAGTAGGTAAGCCTGCTGCGATGCGCCTTTCCCTTTCAACTTTTTGTGCCTTTTATAGTTCTGATAGATTGAGCCACCCGCCTTTGATTAAAGCGTTCCTAGCCGTGAACATAAACAACCAAAGTGAAGAACTTGTGTTTGAGAGAGAAAGCTCTGAAAATTAGCAAGGTGAAAATGAAGGTGATAGTAAAAAAATGGAAAAGTGTTTTAATTTATAGTAAACCCCCAAAAGAAGTTTGATTCCTAGGAGAATTCGAAAGGATTTGCAATGATTAAGAAACGGTGCTGATGTCACCTTCATTTAATGAAGAGGTTGCTTTTCAGAGAAGGTGGGAGCGAAAATCAAGGTGAAAAAACGGTTGAAGTGACGAACCAGAGAGAGACACGTGTCCCACAAACTCTGGCAAAAAACCGTTTAGATTCAAAAGTCCTTTTTCAGTCTGGATAAAACCATAACACAATTCGAAGGACCTGTCCGGATGTAGCCGTCACTAGCAACAGACTGTTTTTCAGGTTTTGACAAAGGTTTTTGAACAAACACCTAAAAAAGGGGCTACTGATGAGTCCGGATTCTGTTACCACTACGGACAGGGTCAGTTCGGACAAAGACTACCTAACCGGACAGGGCAGTTTGAACACCTCATCCATTGGACTGTTCGAACAAGAAATAAAGTACTTAAAACCTAATCACTTTTTGACTAAGCTGCCTGCTCTCCTAATATGAGCTCATGGGTCTTAGAACTTGACCCGGGTCCATTAAACATGACCCGAAAGCCCATAAGGCCCAGATGTAAGGGTATAAATACCCAACCACCAACATTAAATGAGGGTAATGAAAATTAAATACAACCATGCTCCTTAATTCTCCCTCTATACTCTACCCAAACATTAAATACTTACAAACTTCCACAAAACTCTAAACAAAAATTACGAACTTACCCTCAGACAAAAATAAACCCCCAGGTATAATTTTTTTAATAAGTTTCGATAAGAAAAAAGAGAACTTCATGGGTGTAATCAAGTTCCAAATTTTCCTGAAGAGACTAGATTTATTGTTATGATGTCTTCTGCAGTTCCAAGTTATTTTTATTTTGAAATCAGTTTCAGTGAAATTCATCCAAATCATCTTGTCCACTTTCATTTCATCTACTTTGAACTTAATGATTTGACTGATCCTGATATCAGATAAGTGATCTTTCATAACATCAATGTCTCATCTATTGTTCTTCCAAAAGGTTGTTATATTTGCATCCAAAAACCAAATGTTATCCCCAGTCCTGTAGTCCAGAATAGGGGTATGATCTCCACCCAGAAGTTTCATGTTACCATTACCCAGCACCCATCTGATGTTGTCTTCAGCTTCATCTTTAATTCCTACAAGTCTTTTCTAAGTTAGTGAACCAGTCTTTTAAAAAATTGATTTTAAAGGATGTATATTTTTGTTGTAGATATTATGCATCATGTTGGACCATAGGCTATCCTTCTTTCTATATTGAAACCATATCTTTTGAGAATATGTGTTCTTGATATCAGTTAATTTCCTGATATTCAGTCCATCTTTCTTAAGAGGTCTACAAAGGTTAACACAAGTGGTCCAGTGGATGTTTTTTTCATTTACATTTGATCTCCAAAGAAATTTGTTAAATACTTTTTCAAGCCTTTTGATTATACAGTTAGGAATAAGGCTGTTTTGCATCCAATAGCAAGGAATAAACATTATTATAGATAAGATTAAGGAAAGTCTTCCCCCAAATGATAAATATATGTTACCCAATCTGTTATTTAGCATTGATCTTATTTATCATTGTGCTGAAATTCTTTGATTTTTTTGTTGCAGTTCAAGGTTATTCGCAGGTAGCTTATAGGGAGGTACTCAGTTTTGAATCCAATTTAATTCTCCATGAAGTTTAGTTTGCTTAGCTAAAGCTTGTGGAGGTAATAATCTTCGTTTTGTCCTTATTTATTGCTTGTCCAGAGACATCATGTTATCTGTCTTGAAAACAACTAAAATGATAGATTGAAAAAGGAGAACTATTAGTAAAAACCAAAATATCATCTGCAAAAGCTATACATGGGATTATCAGGTCAGTTCTTGCAACATATTGCAAATTTTTCTTGGACCTAAACAGATTATTAAAGCCTCTTATAAGAACTTCTTCCCTCTATAATAAAGAGGCTTTGAGATAAGGGATCACCTTGCCTTAAGACTTTTTTAGTCTGAAAGTAACTAGTGACATTTCCATTTATAAGGAGGAAAATGCTAATATCTTTAATCAACTTGCTAACCAAACTAATAAAGCTGTTTGAGAATCCAAATAAGGTAATAACTTTCAGAATGAACGAAAAAGGACATTCTGTCAAAATACTTGGACATGTCAAGCTTAATCATGATATTTTCTTTTTAGGCTTCCTATTCAGGTCATAAGCTAGTTCTTTTACAATGAGAATGTTCTTATGAATAGACCTGTTCCCAACAAAGGCTCCTTGTGTGTTAGAAATGATTTTGGGCAAGATTCTAGATAGTCTATTGTTTATCAGTCTAGAGAGAATCCTATTAAGCATTGAACAAAGGCTAATTGGTCTGTAGTTGTTCCTGAACAAGGGGTTTGAGGTTTTAAGGATAAGGCAAAAGCCAGTCACAAACATTCTTTTAGGCAGAGTATGACGAGAGAGAAAGAAATTTATAGAAGTTAAAAGATTAACTTTTATGATATTCCAAAAAGTCTTGTAAAAAAGAATATTAAAACCATCAATGGTTGTTGCATTGTCATAATTCATTGTGTTGATTGTATTCCAAACTTCATTTTCATCAGCAGTTTTTATTAAGAAGTCATTGGCATCGTTTGTGACAAGAATATGAATATTGTCAAAAACTTTCTCTTGCATTCTGGTCATCTCCTCATCCTTATTTTTGTAAGGATTGCTGGTGAAATAATTTTTATAATAGTTCTCGGCAGAATTGCAAATATCATCAGGGTTATAAATCTATTTGTTTTCTTCTTTGATGGCTTTGATTTTGTTTTTTCTCCTTATTTCTGAGACATATGCATGTAAAATATTAGTATTTATATCACCATTATTCAACCAATTGTTGTAGCATTTTTGTTTCCAAAAATATTTCAATTTGCAGAGCCTGAAGATACAAACTATTGGCTCTGTTAAAGGCGGCTTTAGTGTCTTGAGTATTATCCCTTGAGTGATGCAACTCCATCTCTTTAACTTTAGTTTCTTGAGTATTATCCCTTGAGTGATGCAGATCTATCTCTTTAACTTTATCTTCTGCATCTTTTTCCTTTAGCTTTAGTGTCTTTAAGCACTTTTTAAGTCTCTTAAGCTTGAACCAGAAGATCTTATTCAGAGGACCTCTAATTTGAAGCTTCCAATTCTGATCCACCCCCCTTTGAAATGTATCATCATTAATCCATATATTCATGAAATTGAAACTTTTATTTTTGTAATTAAAATTATTAGAAAAGTTAAAAAAAGAGAGATGAGAAAGGGGGCATGGTCATAACAAGTTCTGACCATGTGAAGAACCTCAGTAATATTGAAGATGTTACTCCAGTTATTGTTGATCATCTTTTAATATAATCTTTTCCATTTGATGTTTCTGCTCCAGGTAAATTTAGGGCCAGTGAAAACAATGTCTTCCAGCTGACAATCTCTAATGGTATCAACAAAATCCTCAATGATGTTTTGACACAATGCGATGCAACCCATTTTCTCTTCAGAGGAGGTAATAACATTGTAGTCCCCCACCGTGATCCAACCATCTCTATTGTTGAAAAAAATCTTAGCAGAACCCATAATTAAATTCTTTGAAGTCTATTGCATTTAGCGCATACCACCGTTAAATGAAAACTGTTAATCAACCCAGAGAGATTAATCTTTATGTGAAGACATTGCTCATGATTAACAAGAGTGTTAATATAAAACTCTTCAGTCCAGAACACCCAAATCTTACTAGTAGTATTAGAACAATAATTGCTGTAACCAAGGATTGTAGCTATCTCACTAATCTTTTCATATTTAGCCAAAGGTTCTTGAATGACCAGAATATTAATTTTTTCCTTGCAGACGATAGTTTTCATCCTACTCACTGTTGATTTGTTGTTTATGCCACACACATTCCAGCTAATTTTTTTTATCATTATCGAATAATGATTTGTATTTTTTTGTTTTTCTCTGTGTATTTCAGAGATTTTATAATACTTTTGCTTGTTTTTCTCAATTTCTTAGCAAACTTAAGCTTCCTAGTTATAATATTGTTGAAGTTCTGATCTGGGGAGTATTATTTCCTGATAGGATTATTCTGGGTGCTACCAATGTTTTCTTAAATTGGAGAGTTCAATCCAGTGAAGATGTCATCCTTGTCTTGAGTATCATTTTGCTCCAGGTTCTCATTTAGCAATTTAATGGCTTCAATAATCTCTATTTCTTCTAGAGAGGTGATCTCATGACTTCTAGCTCTTGACAAATTAGATGTATTTTTATTTATGATTTTTGCAGTATCTTTTTTGTTTCCATCTTTTTCAATCGTGAATATTTTCTTTTTCATGTTGTTATGACCAACTAAAGATTTGATGTTAGGAATATATACTTTACTAGCTCCTGTAGATTTCTGCGTGTTACCTTCTAAATTCTCGATTGATTTTCTTTTGGTGAAGGTATAACAAATTTATTGTTATCTTTATCTTCCTCAGAGTCTTTATTGTTGTTGATCTTCTGCACTTTCTTGTATTCAGTAAGATTATGTCCCATATGATGGCATAAAGTACAGTATGAAGGAAGGTTTCTGTAACTAACAGTTAACCAACAACCATCATTCGTTCCGAAACCAATTTATATACTATTGTGGACTTTGTTTGAAGTATCAGTCTCAATTAGAGCAAAAGAAGCGTTTGTTTAAGCTATGTTTATGTTTGGAACTTCACTTTTGTAAGGAGTTTCTAATGTAGCAGCAATATCACGAGGGATTTTCGAGTTGTACATGAATTCAGGTATTTTTTTTTCAATCCTAACCCAAACAAGAGCAAGAGGAGTTTCAATATTTATATTAAATTCAAGTATCCATCGAAGAATTCTCATTGTTGAATCACCCACCTTCCACATACTTCTAGCACATATTCTACTAACGTCTTCTTTCAGATCAAATTCCATAAGAATGTGACGAAAGTCCTAGTGAATCATGCTATAAGCTCCTTGGAATTTTAGAGAATTCAAGAACTTGTCGATCTCTGATATTTTTGGCAAACCTATCGAGAACTTACCAATCAGAGTAGTTTTTATATTCTGCTTTAAGTTTTCCTTAACTTCCGAAGAATACTGGATAGAGATATGGTCAAGTTTTTTCTAGTATTCTTTCAGGTTAAAGAACAGAGTTGGATTGGTTATCAATTTGTTTAACAGAGTCAACATAATATTTCAGCCTTTGTTTTTCATCCATTTTACCGATTCTACTTTCCATTGAAAGGGGTGGAAATTTATCATCCTAAAAAATTGTATTGCTGTTGATGTGGTTTATTTTCGTTTGAGAGTAATTTTGTCTAGAGTTTTGGGGAATTTTGAGGGTATTTAATGTTTGGATAGAATGCAGAGGGAGAATTGAGCTACATGGTTGTATTTAATTTTCATTACCCTCATTTAATGTAGGTAGTTGGGTATTTATACCCTTATCTTTGGGCCACATGGGCTTTCGGGTTGTGTTAATGGATTCGGGTCGAGTTTAAAGACCCATAAGTTTTAAGTAAGCATGTAATCAGCTTAATCATAAAGTGATTAGGTTTTAAATACTTTAGTTCCGTTCGGATAGTTCAGTAAATGAAGATTGTCCGAACTGCCCCTGTCCAGTTAAGTGGATGTTGTCCGAATTGCCCCTGTCCGGTTCTCATAATGGATGGTGACAAAATCCAGACTCATCAGTAGCCCCTTTTTTAGATGGTGTTCAAAGGCCTTTGGCAAGACCTAAAAAATAGCCTGTAGCTCGTCACAGCCATATCCGGACAGATTCTTGAACTGTGTAATAGCTTTATCCGAACTGAAAAAGTTCTCAGAAACTAAACGGTTTTTTGCCAGAAATCGTGGGACACGTGTCTCTCTCTCGTTCGCCACATCAGCTGCTTTTTTACCTAGAACGTCGCTCCCACTTTCTCCAAAAAGAAACCTCTTCATTTAATGAGGATGACATCAGGGCCGTTTTTAATCATTGCAACCCTTTCGAATTCTCTTAGGTATCAAAGCATCTTTTGCATATTTACTATAAATTAGTCCATTCTTTACTGTTTTACCATCTTCTTCATCATTGCTCTGCTAAACTTCAAAGCTTTCTCTAAAAAACAAACACTTTCTTTCGGTGTGAGTTTATGTTCACAACTAGGAACGCTTTAATTAAAGGTGAGTGGCTTAACTTGTCAGAGTTAGAAAAAGCTTAAAAGGTTGAACGAGAAAGGCGCATTGCTGTAGGCCTCCCTGTTTCCCCTGTTGATAAACCAGAAACACCAAGTACAAAGCCTGACCAGGGCTCCTCTTCAACCAAAAACGTTAAACCTAGGAGGTTGTTCCAACCCAACCTTTCACCAATTGTTTCGGGCTCATCGGTTCAGGAATCAGAGCTTACTGTTGAACCAGGGCAGGTAGTCACCAGTTTTAAGAAACCTTCCTCATTTATTGCCATGGGATCGGATGCTGATGCCTCTCCTGAGAAGTTAGTAGATCGAATAAGAGGTCTCTTGGTAAAAGGGCATGCTCTAAAAGGTACACCTTCCAAATCAGGGGCCAAAGATAGCAGTACGGGGTTAGAGGCACCCATCAAGATTCCTAAGGACAAGCTGTCCGGCCCGGAGGCATCTAGTTCAAGTCTCCGAAAAGAAACCACTGCATCTGAGCCCCAACCGGAGGTCAGAGTACAAGAAACCAGTGAAGCCCAACAGTCCGGAGGGCATGCTGAGCGAACCTCTAGCTTTCCTCACCCAAAAACAACTGAAAACCCCTCCCTGGTAATGTAAGCAGTGATGGAGGATTCTATTGAAGAAGCTCCCTTTGAGTCCGAAGTCTCCGGGCAAACAAGTGAGGCTGTTGCTGCCAAGAAGGACAAAGGCAAAGAGAAACTATGCTTAAGGCATCCAGATTTTTCGGAGTGCCTTGTGGGAAAAGTGGGACCTTGTTTCCACAAGGTAAGTGTTAAATATTTGATAGCTTTGCAAAAACTTAACTATGCTTTCATCCACACAGCCGAACTGGGTCGGATGCGAACAAAATGGGGGATCCCAGAGAATGTCAAAATAAGGATTCCAGTGGACCCTGAAACACCGATGGACTGCAAGCTTAGTGAAATAGTTTTCTTCATTGATCTCTTCAACTGGGGACTAAGGTTTCCCTTAGACCTGAAGATAGTCAAATACTTTCACCTCATCAAACTTTGCCCAAGTCAACTGAGCCCTAATGCATGGTACACTCTCATGGCCTGTATTATGGCCTCCAGGCTCCCCAAAATTCCTCTTCCAATAGAGCAACTTGCAGCTGTGGCCAGCCTCTGTGAGAAAATCACCATATTTCCTTCTATCACTTCAACATGGGTAATAATTACAAAACAATGGATGACCTGCTCGAGTCAGAAAGGAATTAGAAGACTCAATTCTTGTTTGTGAGTGGCGCCTGGGAGAATTGGAGGAAGATTAAAACTGGTGTCAACCCAAGCCTCCTTACCAGCAGATGGCGAAGTGATGGTAAGACTCCCATCTCAAATTCCCATCTTTATTTATTACAAATTTGTTTATCTGACTTGTATCTAATATTTCTTGGCAGTGTTGCCTAAAGATTTCAGTGACTACTTGAAGGCTGGGCAGACCACTTGCACCAAGCTAAATGTTTGGGCTGCTGAGAAGTGGGGGAATCGTTTCCACAATGCCTTTACCGGAGGCAATCTAGCAAGGTCCTACCTTTGGAATACCACTGACCGGAGGGACTTATCTTGGGAGGAACTTACCACGCCTCCCCCTCCGGAAGTAGTCCTCAAAAGAACACACATACACACACACACACACACCAGATGGGTCATTGTATCTGCCTGATAGAGCCAAAGCCCCAAGTAAGATGAAGGGAAAGAAAGGTAAAGACAAGCAGAGTGCAGTTGAAGCCAATCCCACCAAAATGGAGAAGACTGCTCCAACAAACCAAGAGGGGCCAGTTCAAGGACATATTGATGCTGCTCTTCTAGAAGTAATGGAGCATGAAAGTACTAGGGAAGTGGCAGGATCTCCAAAACCTACAAGGGTTCCTAAGAGAGATAGGAAACGGGGAGCAGAGGGCAAGGACAGGGAGGCCAAGAAGAATAAGACCTCCAAGGGAGATGGGATTTCCCTCCGGCCTCCGGAGCCCCTTCCCCCTGTTGACCCTACTGATCCAACTCAAGCAGAAGGCATCCCTAGTGACTTCCAAACTGGAGGGGGTGCAGGAGGGGATATCAGCATTGATGGTGTTGATATCAGTGGTCTTGAAGAAATTGGTCTTTACTTCGAAAACCTCCCTAAGGATGATTTTGCTGGACCTTACCTCCCCCCGAGCTCTTCGAACATCGTTACCTTCAATGGTAAGTATTTATCTGTCTCTAGTGAAAGAGATGTTATAACTCACTCTATATTGAGTAATATTCAGCCAGTGCTTAGTCTGGAGAAACAAGTGCGAGGTCAGTCAGCTATTATTACTGCCCTTAATTCTGACAAAGAGAAATTGTCTGGTGGCCTCCTCATTGCCAACCAAAATGCTGATGTTTAGAAGAGGGAAAATGAGGAGTTAAAGAAGAAGCAGGAGGGTTGGGCCACAAAGGTAGCTACCTTAGAAGATACTAACAAAGAACTCCGGGCAAAGCAATCCGAGTTGGAGAAAGATCTCTCTTCTTCGAAAGAGGAGGTGAAGGCCAGGGATAGGTTCATTCATACTTTGACCAATAACAAGATCTCGCTCGAGGACTCGGTGTCCAAGGCTTCACAAGAAAAAGTTGATCTACTAAGGGAGCAAGAGGTAAAAATCCAAGCTAGGATTGATGCTTATACCAACCAAGTGATAGACACTCAGGAAGAAAAGTATACCGAGGTAAAGTCCGACATGGTCTTGCTCTTTCATGAGAAATTTCTGAAGAGGAATCTGGGAGACTTATGGACTTTTGTAGAGTATGAAGACCTCCCCTTCCACACAATGGCTGATGGTGACAAGCATGATTACTCCAGTGCCGACTCAAGCGATGAAGAAGAGAACACTGGGGAGAGTCCGGATGAAGAAAATAACGACCTCCATCTTCAAAGTCCTTGGACCAAAGTCCTTGGACCAAAGTCCTTGGACCAAAGTCCTTGGATGGCCAAGGCATTTTTTGTAACTGTGTCTGGTCCTAGTCCGGATAAATCTTTTTTGTTTTGACAATTTAAAGTCCTTGGATGGCGAAGGCACTTCGGTTGGTTCAATGGGTATCTTTATTTCGCACAGTTCTTGCATTTTTTCATAGTTTTTCAATTCTGGTGGCTAATGTTTAAACAACCCTTAGTTATTTCATAAACATTCTAAAGTGAGAGTGTTTAAATTCTCCGATGACAAATGTGTAAGTAGTCATCACTCCTTTAATTTAATCCGGCCTGTGTTTAAATAAAAAATTCACAAGAAACTATTAAGTAAAGACACTCCGAATGTTTAAGAAGGTATCAAATTTTATAAAAAAGCCCGGACACCTCATTAAAACCTCCCCGTGCCACCAGGGTAGGAAAGAGTATGCCCCCAAATATTTATATGAACTTTTAAACAAGTAAATATTTACATAGTTTCTTTTCCAAGTACAACCGGAGGTGCTCAATATTCCATGGGTGATTCAAAATCCTTCAATCTTTGTCTTGGAGCCGGTATATCCCAGGCTTAAGCTTTTCAATGATCACATAGGGTCCTTCCCAAGTTGGAGCCAATTTACCGAACTGCTTCTCTTTAGTATGTAAGAAGACTTTTCTCAATACCTTATCCCCCGGTTCAAAATCTCTTCTCTTAATTTTAGAAGCGAACCTGCTTCTCATCAAACCTTGATAGTGTACAGCTCTAAGGTGAGCCTTAACTCTTCTTTCCTCCATTAAGTCAAGCTGGCCTCTGATAGCCACCTCGTTAGCGTGTTCGGAGAAATTATGGACTCGAAATGAAGGGAGAGTAGCTCCTATGGGAGCTATGGCATCCATCCCATAGACTAAGGCAAAAAGAGACTCTTGTGTTGCAGCCCCGGGAGTAGTCCGGTAAGCCCACAAAACTTCTTGCAAATAACTTGGCCACTTTCCAGCAGCTCCTTCTAGATTCTTCTTTAGACCGGACAGTATTGTCCTGTTGGCCACTTCGACCTGACCATTTGCTTTCGGGTGGAAAGGGGAAGAGAAGCAATGTTGTATACCTCTTGAGGCACATAAACTCTCCATTTCCTTGTTGTCGAACTGTGGCCCATTGTCTGTTGTTATCTTTTGTGGAATTCCAAATCTGCAACAGATATTGGATAAAATGAATTTTATAACAGCTTTTGACGTTGTACCTGCCAACGGAGCTGCTTCGATCCACTTCGAAAAATAATCAATAGCAACGATTATAGTTCTGCGGCCTCCGGACGCCATGGGTAGAGGTCCCACTAAATCCAACCCCCATCGAGCAAAAGGTATGGGCTCAGAAATTGACTCTAAAGGGATGGCTGGGATATGAATTTCATTGCTATATCTCAGGCATGGGTCACACCTCCTCACCAACTCCTTAGCATCTTGCATTATAGAGGGCCAATAATACCCATCCAACAAAACTCTCCTTGTTAGAGCCCTGAATCCACATTGAGCTAATCCCTCACCATCATGTAATTCGGAGAGCACTATTTAAGATTCGTCAACCCCCAAGCATCGTAAGAGGGGTTTACTATAAGACTTCTTATAAATAATATCTCTTAGGATGACAAAACCACGAGCCTTGTACTTTACTTTTCTTGCTATTGATTTATCCGGAGGCAAGATGCCATCTGAGAGATATTGAAGGAGAGGAAATCTCCAATCTTGAGGCTGTTTTATCTGTATATCGAAACTTTCTTCTTCCTTACGAATACTGAGTTGAATGGATGGGAACTCTACCACATGAATCCAAGGGTATGACTCAGTATAGGCTATGGTTGCCAAGGAGTCTGCTAGTATATTTTCTGTTCGGGGTATGTGCTCATAAACGATGCTCTTGAAATTAAGTACCACATCTTTAAGAAGAAGTAAGTATTTTACCAGCTGCTCCTTTTTGGCTTCGGATTGACCTTGTGCATGATGGATAAGAAGATGAGAATCGCTCATCAACCTGACCCTTTTGGCTCCATAAATAAGAGCTAACTTTAAACCAGCAATAGCAGCTTCATATTCGGACTCATTATTAGAAGCCCTAAAAGCAAAACATATAGCTTGGTAAATTCTGTCACCGTACAGAGAGGTCAAGCATACCCCAGCACCACATCCCATGGTACTTGATCCACCATCGGTCCGGACAACCCAGACTTTTTTGTCTTTCACATCAGTTGTTTGCTTAGTATCCTTGTCTGAGTGAAATTCAACTAAGAAATCCGCCACCGCTTGGGCTTTGATTGTTGTTCGGGGAGCAAAATCAATATCGAAGTCTCCCAATTCCACGGACCACTTAGTCATTCTACTTGAAATGTCTGCCTTTTGAAGAATGTTTTTTAGGGGAAAGGACGTCCGGACAATAATGGGATGAGCCTGAAAATAAGGTCTCATCTTCCTCGCAGCAATCACCAGGGCTAGTGCTAACTTCTCAAGCTTCAAATAGCGCTTTTCTGCATTAATCAAACTCTTGCTAATGTAATACACCGGACGGGGATAATTATCTACCTCCCTCTCCAATACTGCACTTATGGCACAATTGGAAACTGCCAAGTATATGAAAAGAGTCTCTCCGTCAACGGGTTTATACAAAGTTTTTGGGGAGGACAGATGTTTTTTGATTTCATTGAAGGCCTCATTACACTGTGAAGACCAATCAAATCCCTTTGCACCTTTTAAAGTTTGAAAAAACGGGGCACACCTGTCCGAAGACCTTGAAATGAATCGATTTAACGCAGCCAACCTCCCAGTCAACCGTTGTACTTCTTTAATATTCCGAGGAGGCTCCATTTGGAGTAAAGCATTAAGTTGGTCTGGATCAGGCTGTATTCCTTGCTCACTTATTACATACCCCAGGAATTTTCCGAACTGTACTCCAAACACACACTTTTCTGGGTTTAGTTTCAAATTTACTTTTACTAAGTTAGCAAAAGTTTCTTGGAGATCTGTCAAGTGTAGCTCTTCGTCCATACTTTTTACCATCATGTTGTCGATGTATACTTCCATGTTTCTTCCAATTTGATCAACAAAAGCTTTGTTTACCAACCTCTGATAAGTAGCCCTAACATTTTTTAAACCAAATGGCATCACCTTGTAACAATGAAGGCCCCTATCAGTAACAAACGTAGTATGCTCCTGATCCTTCGCATCCACTTGAATCTGATTGTACCCGGAGAAGGCATCCATGAATGACAGCAGCTTGTTCCCAGATGTGGAATCCACTAACTGATCAATCCGGGAAACTGGGTATAAATCCTTTGGGCAAGCTCTGTTGAGATTTGTAAAATCGATACACATACGCCACTTGCCATTTTTCTTTTTTACCAATACCGGATTGGCTGTCCATAAAGGATACTGAGACTCCTTTGTGTGCCCCATTTTAGTAAGCCTATCGACTTCTTGAACTATGACATCAGCCTTTTCCTTAGAAAAAGCTCTTCTCTTTTGTATCACAGGTGTTATGTCTCTTCGGATGGATAGTTGGTGTGATATAATATCAGCTGGTACTCCGGTAACATCAGCATTGCACCAAGCAAAAACATGCTGATGGTCTTTTAGGAACTTCAATATTTTACCCTTTAATTCCGATGTCATTTTGGACCCTATCTTAACATTTTTTCCTTCAGCCAAAGAATATGTTACAACTTCTTCAATTGGTATTAAAACTCCATGGGTCTCTATGAGGTCATTAATTTCACCCTCACCCCCAGAAAGCCCCTCAAACTGCTATTCCTCATTGATACGAACTGCCCCCAACGTCCGATGAGCCAGTGCCGTCGCATAACACTCTCCTGATACCTTTTGGCTGCTCCAAACAACTACCACTTGTCCTTGCAAAATATATTTCAAACATTGGTGGACTGTTGAGGCCACTGCATGCATCCTAGAGAGCCAAGACCTCCCCAGAATAGCATTATAACAAGTGGGACAATCCACTATGACAAACAGTATTCTAACCATCTTCTTAAAAGGGCCTTTGCCCAACAAAACTTCCTCCTCGAACTTCCCGATCAAATCTGCTGAGCTTCCAGTGAAACCCACAATTGACCTGTTCGAACGTTGAATTACTGCTGGATTCTTCATCTTTTTGTAGGAAGTTAAAAAGAGAATATTGGCTGAACTCCCAGTGTCCACCAAAATTCGTCTTATGTCATTGCCCCCGATGGATGCTCCTATGACAACAACATCTTCATGAGGACCAGCTATATCCCTCAGGTCATCCTCATCGAAAACAATAAAGGGAAATGGAATCTGCGATTGATAGGAAGTTATGCCTCCCTCCAGTTGGGTAGCTAAAATATGAACATGCCTCTTTCTCGAAGAAGCAGTGGGTGCTGTCATGGTGTCCCCTCCGAAAATTGTGAGTGATTCAAAAACGTTAATAAGCCCGGACACCGTCTTGCAATGTTCTTCAATGGCACCCACTCTATTCCGAGTTGGGTCAGGGTCCAAGTACTCTGACTCTACATCGAATCTCTTGATTATGACCATAGCTCCCTCCAGAGCTGATGTGCCTGCATTGTTTGGACTAGCCAGATGAGCGTTATCAGGCCTATTTCCTCCTCTTCTTTTAACATATGCTCCCAACTTTCCTCTTTCAATTAAATTCTGGACTTCTTGATTTAAAGCAATACAATCCTCGGTGGTATGGCCAGTATCATTATGATACTGACAGAAACAATTGTTACGGCTCTCCCTAGGATATTGTAATGCAGCCGGCCTTCTATAGTGTACTTCTTCTTTCGTTTTGTCATAAATGGTGGCTACGTTTTCTTTTAATTCAGCAAACCACTCCGGTTGAGCCCAAGGCCCTCGCTTATTTCTAGATTATTGACTCTGGGCAGGCGCAGCTGGCTGAGACTGAGCTTTAGCTCTGTTATGAATCTGCCCGGCCTCCCTTGCCTTGTTCCCGGACTGATTTTGGTTTGGGTTTGGTGCAGCCGGAGCAGACCTCACCTGCATGTGCACCCTAGTTTTCTTTGTTTCATCCACGTTAATGTGCTTTCCAACCTGATTCAGTAGACCTCCCCATGTCATGGCCGTTTTTCCAGGTTACTAAATCAGCCAAGTTTCCAGGGTTTAAGCCCTGCCTCAGAGAAGCTATTGCTACTTGTTCAAAGCAATCAGCCAACCCGTTTTTGGTGTTTACAAAGTGACTTATGTATTCTTTTAGAGATTCGTTTGGTTCTTGGGCACAATGGATGATTGTGTCTCCATTTCCCTTCACCTCCTTACTTTCAACAAACTGCCTCCGGAAGGCCACCCAAAAAGTATCGAAATTTCTGATGCACCCCTGCGGTAGGCTGTTATACCACTTCAGGGCACTCCCCGTAAAGGATTGGGAGAATGCTCTACAAAGCAACTTGTCGTCATCATCAAAATTCATCATGAAATTTTTGAACTATTCCAAGTGGTTGTCCGGGTCTTTACTGCCATCGTATTTTTCCATTCTTGTACTGTTAAACCTCTTAGGGAGGTTTCCGGACAGGATCTTGGACGATAAGGGAGATTGTCTCCAATTCCAGCCACGACTGAAAACGGTATCCTCGTTAAGAGTTGCAAAGATACCTGGCTCATCATGGAAGGCAAAAGGATCCATTACCATCCGTTCTATGTGTCTCCGGCTATGAGACGACCCTTTGCCTATATGCCTCTTTAACTTTCCATGCCTACCCCTTTTTCTTGAATACTTCTTAACCAACTTTTGTTTCTTTTTAGATCGGCCCTCATCACTGCTGGATGACAAGGATCCTTCAACTCCATCTTCGCTCGAGGAGCTACTGGAAGATTCTGAGTCTGAATCAGAGCTCTCCACCGGTTTAGACCGGTGAGACGTTTTGGAGCTAGCATGAGTCTTCTTCGTACTCACATGGGTTTTCAAAGGATCATGCTCTCTAGGGTTGTCAGTATAATGAGCAACTGACGCCTTTGATTTCTCTTTTATGATCATCTTCGCCCTTTCTGCCCTCAGAGCTTCTATTTCAACTTTTAATCTATCACGCTCCTCGATGGTATATTCATCATTTTCTCCCACCACTTTGAGCAAAGCTGGTGGTACTTCCGGCACGTCCGGATTCATCCGAACTGGTTTTTTCTGATGGTTTTGAATGCTAGATTCATGCACCGCCGTCCTCCCATTGTGGTCGCCAATTTGATGTGGTTTATTTTCGTTTGAGGGTAATTTTGTAATTTTGTCTAGATTTTTGTGGAATTTTGAGAGTATTTAATGTTTGGATAGAATGTAGAGGGAGAATTGAGCTACCTGCTTGTATTTAATTTTCATTACCCTCATTTAATATAGGTAGTTGGGTATTTATACCCTTATCTTTGGGCCACATGGGCTTTCGGGTTGTGTTAATGGATTCAGGTCGAGTTTAAAGACCCATAAGTTTTAAGTAAGCATGTAATCAACTTAGTCATAAAGTGATTAGGTTTTAAATACTTTAGTTCTGTTCGGATAGTTCAGTAAATGAAGGTTGTCCGAACTGCCCCTGTCTGGTTAAATGGATGTTGTCTGAATTGCCCCTGTCCGGTTCTCATAATGGGTGGTGACAAAATCCGGACTCATCAGCTGTGTATTTCCATGATAGAGATGAATATAGAATAAGAACAGGAAAAGCTTCAATCTTCAACTGGTGCTGCTTGAAGAAGGAGGTCTTCAATGTTACCATTCTTGGAGCGGTTTCTTAGAGCGTGTAACTTCAACCAAATTTTGATTATTGATTATTCAAGAGTGTTAGGTCACCTATTTTGGAAATGATAGTTAATCTTATTTATGTTTTTATATGAGTTGAGAATTTTTAAATTTTTCAAAAAAAAATTCACATTTACATTAAAAAGCCTCAAAGGCAGAGTTTGTAGAAATAAAATTTTAGTTTATTTGTACTAAAAATTGATAAGTAATTTTTTTTTAAAATAGTACAAAATTGAAGGTAATGAATTTTTCATTAGGACTTGAAACAATTTAGGGAAGCATAAGATGAGGCTATTTGAATTCTTGAAAGACAATTACATGATTAGGAAGAGCATAAGCTCAATATTGCAGATCTAACCTAATGAAATCTCCAATCATCTTCATTTGTATCAAAATGAGTTGATATTTTCCTGTGTAAAGCGTTGATTCTGTTCTGGCAAAAAGGATAGAGATTTTGAATTTTATGTTTGAAACCTGCATAAAAAGGTTAGTACAAACAATTTTAAGAAATTGAAGATAGCAAGATTGAGAAATAAGATGAAAATTAGTTGTTGGGATTACTGAGCCTTAGATAGCCCAGGTTTATGCTTTCTAAACCTAAAATGGCTCTTAATGGGGCAAGGGCATCACTAAGAGCTAAATCATAATTTGACTTGCAATTAAAGGGACATTTAGCAAGTGAATCAACCACAAAACTTTGCTCTATATATAAGCTTAAGAGTCATAACAGAAGATAAAAGCTTCCTACAACAAGAAAATAGTTGTTCTGTACTAGATTTCACTCACCCTTACATGTGTTCTCTGGTTATTTAGAGCTTGTCATTCGAACGTTTGAAACACGACCCTTGACCTTCATGAAGCAAAATAGTTTCCACTTCCATATGCATATAGTCGTTGGGAGGAAGAAGTTCCCCTATTAATACTCTTTCATCGCCTCATAAATCACTTTCATAAAATTTCTAAAGAGAGAGATAACATCCCAACGCCTCAAATTTCTTACAGAGATAAAGTGTGTTTGCGTTTCGGTTTATAAGATAAATATTTTGTGCCCTTGGGTGGTTTTATATCACTGAGTGAGCAGAGTAATACCAAGCAACAATAGTTGATTGATAATTCTCCAACATATTTTTCCCAAACTTTCTCCTACGGTGACTTTGACCCTCACAAAAGTGTTCATTTAAAACATCTCATTTCCAATCCTTTAAATTGACCCCTTCAACTCCCCTAGTTATAGATCAAACTAAGAAGGGTACGACCAAAGGGTGACACAAAGCGGGACTTACCAAACCATTCCATCAAGCAGGTCAACCGAAGCGAGTACCAACCAACCGAGGAGGGTACTAACCTTGTTTTCGTTACCGCCCCGAAAGGATTGGTCGTCTCTAGAGGTGCAACAAAGACTAAATCTTTTACCTAAAAAAATTGAAAGACGACCCCTAAAGCTTCGAACGATATCACTGCCGATTTACACACACAACCGTTGAAGGTCGTAGGGAAGGTTAGGGACCAACTACCAATGCCGCAGAAGTAGAAGAGGTCTCTGATCATGAAAAGTCTCTACCCACAGAAATAGTAGAGATCTTAGGGAGTTACTATAGTGGATTAGAAAGACATCACTGATCAGTCTATATATGGCAAGTACTCCTATTATACCCTGTTAATGCTTTAGACTTGAAGACAATGTGGGGAATTCCATCCTCTTTCAATATATGTTTTCCACTCCAAGGAAAGACGTTGTTGTCAGTAGGATAAAACCATCTAGTGATATTTTATTATGTGCTTAATTGGAGAGTTCGATTGCCGCTAAACCATACAATCGTGAGATACTTAGAGCTGGTAGAACTATGCACGAGCCAAGCCAGGCCTACGTTTACATTAATATTTTACATCATGATGTCATGGCTGTCTCAAATTCCAATACCTATGGAGGAATTTGAGGCGATCACCACTATATCTAAGGTGCCAAAACAACCATTTTTCTACGTCACCCTCAGGAATGACTATAAGATTGTGGATGATCTTTTGGAGATAGATAAGGCTTGGAAGCACTGTTTCCTCTTCATCAGTGAAGCTTGGGATAATGTTTGAGCTTATACAAAGAAAAATGACAATTAGAGACGACTCTCACTCGTATGGACACGTCAAGGTATTTATCTTATTTATGCTTTCCGTTGTAAACTTTGAAGGTTAACCGTGACTTTCTACTATTGACGATATCAAATTCAAAATTACAATCTCTGAGGAAGGAGCATCTGGCGTCCGCGGAAAAAAACATTTGCTCGCTTAAACAGCTGGGTTTGGGAAAATTGGGTGAATGAGTTTCATTGGTTCTTCTCGACCGTGAACTTCGTCAACAGTCATCTATGCTGGTCTTCTGAAGGTGAGTCGAACGAAGTAAGAATGATGAATCCTCCTAAAGTTACAACTATTATTGAAAGACTCAAAGCTCCTGATGCGCGACTTGTGCTTCCCAAGCGGAAAATAACACGTAGTCGTTGGCCCTAGAAAAAATCCGTATAAAAATAAGTCATACCAACCGAAGCGACAATCGAAACTATTGATCCTAAGACCAAATCATAAAATACCGACATTGTTAATACCAACGTCCCCAACACAGGAGAAGCTAGCACAAAAAGTAAATGTCGTGGGAAAAAATAAACAAAATGACGGTAAGCGAAGAAGCGGCAGCCAAGACTCGGGTGGCTAAAACTGAGAGAACCGATATGGAAATAGTTCTTCCAACTGATCTTTCCGCGACCAAGAAGGCCACTATTCTTACGTTGCTCGAACACGACAGTGGCCCAACTCCTCAGGAACCAAAAATAATATCGTCAGACGTAGGCTTGGTAAAAGGTAATGACGATATCGATGAGGGAGTTAAACAAGGCCGAAACGAACCCGAGGAGAGATAAACTAAGGAGAAAACAGATGATGGTACACTAAAGGTGCAAGATATCGGTGTTGATGCTTAAAATCTAGCATTTGAGCAGCTCACCGATCAACCAGAGCACACACCTGATATTCCATCATCGGTACCTATCCTAGTACCAGCTACTCAACTTCTCGTTCTTTCCATTGGTGAGGGAATTTAGTGATACTGATATGTTATGATAAATGAAAGAATAAACGGCTATTATCTTATTGCCTCAGTTGAATTTTTTTACATTATTTTAGGTTCTTAATCTCTTTATATACGACATTCATAATACATCACTCCATTATCTCCTAATAACTATCCATTTTTTGTTATACTTTATCATAGACCCATATTTTGTCCCCACTTTTTTAGCGCTTCCTCGTTATTGATCTTAGTGGCATTATTCTCGTTGTAACCTCTTCTCATCGGTCGAGGTATGGTTTTGCCTTCACATAGATAACGTCTAGATTTTCTGCTGATGTCCTTCCCTTTCTATTGTGCGATCAAGGGTACCTCGACCTGATTTCTGTGTGTAATATGTTGTATGGTTATATTTAGTATGTACCCTTTGACTATTTTTTCATAGCCTAAATTACCTTGTCATGGCCGATGGGTATAAACCAGTGACGGGGGTTTACTTTATCATCCATCATCTAAAGTGGAAATCCAAACGACTAGGCCTTGTCGGATGATATGTCTCTTATTGGGTCTTTTTAGCTTAAGAACTCGGAAACCTATGCTTGTTCCTTGTACTATCTGTTAGCTCTCATCATTTATACGATGAGAAAGGGAATTTAAGAAAAAATAATTCAGAGGCAGAGCTCTCGATATTGCAACTAGAAGAGAAACTTAAAGAGAATGACTACTTAAAGGAGTGGGTCGATCGTGCTAATGCGTGGGTGAAGTATGCTTCCGCCAAACTCAATAAAAAATATAAACTCTTGCAAAAAGCATCGATGACGAACGGAAAACGCCATAAAGGTTTTTGTTTCGACATGAAGGTGATCGAGCAGAACAAAGAATAAATTATCAAATAGCTGGCCTATTTTAAATTCCAAGTGTATGAAGACGAGGCCAAGGCTCCTGCGAATATTCGATTTGAACTAGAAACAGAGAACAAAGCAATATTTAATACTTTTTTCTTTATAATATCTTGACACCATGAAAACTTAGGAAACCAGAGCTAAAGTGGTGTTGATTTTAGATTTGCATGACAGGTTTCTAAAGTTTAAACTATGGTCATACTGGCTATAGGTTCCTGAGAAAAATCACCATACGAGGGTTTCTTGTGAAGACAGTATCAGTGAAGATCGCCTTCTGCAAGGTTGAATGAAGAAACTGATGAAAGTGGCTCCTCAGAGGGTTCAGAGAGCCTCTCTGACGGTGATAATTCTACTTCTTCGGAGTAACTACTTCGGTTATTTTATTGTTTTGGGTTTTTGTTGGAAGTAATTTTTTTCCATCCAAACCATGTAGTTTGAAAACATTACAGTCATTGAATTAATATCACATCTCAATTTTATTTTTTATTCAACAATCCTATCTTATATTTAATCAAGAAGTGATTACTTTCCAAAATAGATATACGCCTACTTTGTTAATCGAAATTATAAAAATTAAATGTTGACCAACCGAAGTTGAAAGACCTCACAAGTCCAAACTTATTAAAAATTAAATGTTGACCAACCAAAGTTGGAATACTTCATAGATCTAAACTTGTTAAAAATTAAATGTTGACCAACTGAAGTTGGAAGACTTAATAGGTCCAAACTTGTTAAAAATTAAATGTTAACCAACCAAAGTTGGAAGACCTCGCATGTCCAAACTTATTAAAAATTAAGTGTTGACCAACCAAAATTAAAAGCCTCCAGATGTCCAAACTTATTAAAAATTAAGTATTGATCAATCAAAGTTTAAAAAAACTATAGGTTGACACTTATTTAATATTAAATGTTGACCTTAAATCATGTAAAATGCACAATAAAGGCCAATATGTAAACACCTCATTAAAACATTCATGTGCCACCAGAATAGGAAAAAGTGTGTTAGCGATTGATACATGTACAATAGGGGTAAAGACATACAACATATTCATATTTATTTTAAATATAATTTAAAATACTCGATATTTCAAGGCTAATGAAGTGGTCTATTCTCTTTATCTCTTCATCGATATGTCCCGAGCTTTACCCTCTCTATCACGATGTAAAGAACTTATCAGTAAAGAGCCAGTTTCCCTAGGATTTTCTTTTTGGTGTGTAAAAATATTTTCCTCAAAACCTTATCGCCAACGCTAAATTTGCGTTGTCGGAGTTTTGATGTATACTTTCTTCGTATCAAGGTCTGATAGTGCAATGAATTTATTTGCGCTCGTCTCCTATTTTTTCAATCAAATCAAGTTTGGTTAGTCTACCCTCGTCATTATTGATGAGTCCGGATTTTCTCACCACTCACTGTAGAAACCGGACAGGGGCATTTCGGACAAAAACCATCCACTGAACCATCCGAACCGGACTAAAGTATTAAAAACTGATCACTTTATGACTAAGCTAATTATCAATCTGCTTAATAAACTTATAGGCCTTTGAAGTCGACCCGATTTCATGAGTTTGACCCGAAAACCCATGAGGCCCACAATTAAGGGTATAAATACCCAACCACTTTCATTAATAAGGGTAATGAACATTGAATACAACCAGGTAGCTCAAATCTCTCACTAAAAACTACCTAAACATTAAATACCCTTGAAACATCACAAAACATTTGATAAAATTACCCTCACACCGAAACTATCCACACCAATTATATTTTTCAAAATAATGTTTGAACCTATACAAAAGGAGTATATTCTCCAACGAGGTCACATCATCCATCATATAGACTAGTGCACACGGTGATTCCACGGTCGCGGTGCGAGGAGTGGTTCGATATGCCCTTAACATCTCTTGCAAATAATTTAGCCAACTCCGAACTTTACCTTCCAAATTTTTCTTGAGGCAATCGAGGATTGTTTATTAGTTACTTCGACCTGATTGTTAGCCTATGGGTGAAATGGTTCCGAAAAACATTACTGAATTCCTTGGGAAGAACAGAAAGCCCTCATTTCTCTATTAAACTGCGGGCCATTATCCATGGTCAATCTTTTTAGAATACCAAAACGACAACAAATATTTAACAAGATAATTTTATCACATCTTTTACCCTTGTTCTAGATAGCGGTTTTGCTTTGACCCATTTTGAGAAATAGTCCACCGCGAATCCTATCATCTTACTTCTACCTGAGGCTATCGACAAAGGGCCCACTAAATCAATCCCTTATTAGTCAAATGACAACACCTCAGTAATGGACTAACTCTCTTGAATCGAATTAGAAAATCGTTGATATGTATCCTATCTTTTGACTAACTCTCTTGCATAAGTTATAATAGTGGACCAATAAAATCTTACCAATAACACTCTTCTAGTCAGAGATTTGTACCCACAGTGCACCGACCCCTCCCCATCATGGAGTTCAGATAACACAATTTGTGACTAATTGTTTCTGAGGAAAAGCAATACATGTATCTTTAGGTATTTCTTGTAAAGTATTTCGTTATGGACCGGGAAGCCATGGGCTTTGAACCACACCTTTTTAGCATTGTCTTATCAACAGGTAAAACGTTATTAACCAAGAATTCTCTAACGTCCTACCTCTAATCCTTGTTAGTATTCATCGATATATTCGGTAGGGTGCATCCGAATAGAAGATCTATTTTGAAATCTTTATTATCGACAGGTTCTCTTGTGTTAAGATCCATGGATAGTCACTAGTATATGACATGGTTGCTGAAGAGTCAACTGTAGCTTTATGGAAATATTTGTATTTGACACTCTCAAATGCTATTGTCAATGCTTTTAATGTTGATAATATTTGACCAAATGATCAAGCCATAATTCCACTAATGCAGCCTCATACTCTGCTTCATTATTCGAGGTTGGGAAACCAAATGGTATGGCCTGATGCATTGTCACTCCCATTAGAGTGATTATTCAAACTCTTGTCCCACACTAGTAATACTCGACCCTGGGCTTCGGATAACCCATTTCGTTTTTTCCTCTTCTTGGTTTATATCCATGTCTGATCGCTCAGAGTGAAATTCAACAAAAAAAGTCCGCCAATGCGTGGCCTTTAATTGCGGTTCGGGGTTCAAAATCGATATCAAAATTACCCAACTCCATAGAACACTTGGTCATTCAACCCAAGACGTATGATTGTTGTAGCATGTTATTCAATGAAAATGATGTTCAAAAAATTATCGAATATGCCTGGAAATAAGGTTATATTTTTTGTACTGCGGTTACCAACGCTAAGGAAAGCTTCTCTAATTTAAATACTTTTTCTCAGCGTCTAAAAGGCTTTTACTCACATAATATACAGGTCGAAGACACTTGTTTGTTCGCGAATGAATGCCGCGCTTACCGCATAGTCTGATACAGCGACATATACGGATAATGTTTTTCCTAGGCTTGGTTTGGTCAAAACCGTGGTACATGAAAAATATTATTTGAAACCAAGAAAAGTTCGGTACATGTTGGGGTCCAACTAAAATCTTTGTCCATTCTGAATACTCAGGAAAAAAGGCACATTTGTTTGACGACTTGGATATACACCTACTCAAAGCTACTAATCGCTCGGTCAAGATCTGCACTTTCTTAATAGTCTGAGACGGAACCATGATATTTAAATAATTTAATTATAATGGGTCGGCCTCTATTCTTTTTTCTTTAATCATGTAACCCAAAATGTTTGCATATTGAACTTAAAACGTACACTTCTCCAGTTATAGCGTCAAAATTATTTATTTTCAAGTTGTTGAATGTTTCCTCCAAGTCCAAAAAATGATCGTCATCGCTAACAAATTTTACCAACATATCTTTGATATATACCTTAACGTTCGTCCAATATTTCCTTCGAATGCTTTGTTCACAAACCTCTAGTAAGTTCCCTCGATGTTCTTCAACCCGAAATACATAAATTCATAGCAATGCAAACCTCTCCCCGTTATAAACGAAGTGTTATCCTAATATCTTGGGTCTAACTTGATTTGATTGTACCACGTATATGCATCCATGAATGATAATAATTTGTTTCTCAACGTGGAATACACTAGTTGATCAATGCGAGAAATTGGGAATGACTCATTTGGGCATGCTCTGTTTAGATCGGTAAAGTTCACACACATCATCAACTTGTCATTTTTCTTATTTACCAAGACCGAGTTAGCAGTCCACAGAGGTTAACGAGATTTGTGGAGGTTTTCTACTTTTGAAAACCTATCCACCTGGACAATGATGGCCTTAGACTTCTCATAAGATAAAGACCTTCTTTTCTTAATAATTGGTCGAATAAATCAAATAGAAAGGCTGTGACAAATTACCTCGTCAGAAACTCATGTAACATCTCATGTGCACCATGAAAAATATGTAACCTTCTGAAAAAATAGATTATTTTATCCCGCATCTCTAGAGACAAAATAGTGCCAATTTTTAACACTTGTCCACCAGAAAATGTGTAGCTCTCACAGTTTTTGTTAGATATAAAAAAATCGGGATAACCATGGAGTCGACCCTGGTAACTGCTACTCCTTCTTAGCTTCAATTACTTTACTGGGGTTGGAAGCTAAAGCTACACGATAACATTCTCTAACTGTCTTAGACTAATTCTATGATCCCTGTGTTATTCTCCATCATATATTAAAGCCACCGCATGCATTCGGGATAACCATGACCTACCAAAATTTTATATATATGACATCAAAGCATCTACCACAATAAATATCACTGACACTTCCTTCTTAAAGGGTCACTAACCCAACTTTACTATTCTTTCAAATTCTCCTACAGCCTCCGCGGTTACTCAATTAAAACCTACAATTGTGTTTTTAGGCCAGAGGATGATCGACGGATTCTCCATTTGCTCGCAAGTTGTCATGAACGAGATATTGGCAGAACTGCATGTGTTGGTCAATACCCTTCGAACCTCATCTCCAACAATTTTCAGCACAATTACCACTGTATCCTTGTGTGGGTCAGCCACTCCTCTCATATCATCATCGTCAAAGTAAAATATCGGAGAATGATTCCTATAGAGGCGTGGTGATGTCCCGACTTCCAACTATGTGGAAAAGCTTATGATATGCATTTTATGGGAAAATTTGGTAACCCCTTCCATGGATCACCACCTAAAATGGTTAGCGACTAAAAAATTGCATAAATTATTGACCTTTCTCTTAGGCTCGGGTAGAGCTTCCTCTATGTTTTTTTATCATATTCCGATCACGTTTAGGCTCTAAATATTCTACAGCTATATCGAACGAGTCGATAGCATCTGAAATAACTATAGTATTCTTTTATTTTGGAGCTACCAAGACTTATTTCCCCGCATGACTCTGATATGGTTGCTTTTTAACCAGTGTCATTAACTTTCCATTCTCAATTAGGACTTGTATCTCATTTTTTATTGTTATATACTATTTCGTATCATGTCTGATGTTAGGCTTAAATCAGAATATAGTCTCTCGACTATTGCATTTTCTTTCATTTAGTCCATCGACTAAATAATCACCGGTCATCGTCTCTGGACTTTTCAAAATCTATAAATTTAGTCCACACACGTGGTGTTTTCCCTAGTTCAGTCATGTATCCCTGGTCTTTGGACTCGTACCATTTAACTATGGGGATCGTGGCTGAACCAGGGAAAAGACCACGTGCGGGGATTAAATTTATAGATTTTGAATAGTCGAGGGACCTTGACCGGTGAGTTTTTAGTCGAATGACTAAATAAAAGAAAACCCGATAACCGAGAGACTATATTCTAATGTAAGCCTCTGATGTCATCATGATACTTACAGTGCGTGTTAATTAGACTCATCTTTGGTTCCTAGATGAGGAGGTGCTTGTGGAACTGTATATAATTCCTCGCCTAATTAAAAATGATTTGCATGCACTCAGTCAACTCATCGAAGTAAGAAGGTCAAACCTATTTTCTGAACATGGGTCTAACTGCTGTTTGAACAGTAGTCACCTGTTGAGCCGGTCTTGACCGAGGTGGTAAGTGATTTGACACTCCAGGTCGAAATTGAGGCAATTAGTAGGTCCAGATTGGTTGTGGTTGAGGACTTTAGATAAGTATTTTTCGGTAATATCACAATCAAAGACTGTGAACTCTACTGTTATGGAGAAGGCAGTTCTGACTCTTTAATTTCCTCCATTAAAATTATCTTTTTAATATGGACTAACAACACCCCAAATAGAAATACCAAACCATTTTGGCAAATGCTCTGATAGTATCTTATTAGACAACAGAGATAACCTCCAGCTATGTCCGACTTTAAACATATCCGCCCCAAGACCTTCACTGAGGGTTGCGTATAAACCTTTTCATAGATAGATTTGTGAACGGACTACTCTTCCGATATAAGAGGTTCTGAATTCTAGATGGGAATTGGACATGAGAAGTCGCTTGCTCTCATTTGTTGATACTCACCGCCCTGTCTCTGTCTACTGGAATGGGTGTTCTTTTGTCAGTGCTGTTTATTTTCTTTTTTGAATCTCTATATCGTTGAAAAGCTCGATGTTAGTCTTTTCGCCTCCTCGAACTCTTCTTCTTTCTATTTCACCCACTTTGGTACTCCCGGTTCAGGGAAGAAGACTCATCAGAGTCATAAACGGATGAATTACTGGACTCCGTTGACTCATATTGTTGCCTCAGTTTTCTTTATTTTCTTGGCGAGTAATGATTTCGAAGCTTTTTATTATAAAGATCCTGATCTCTTTCCCCATCTTCCATTTTGACGTCCTCCGGAGATAGCCCCCTCAGAATTTATGACCTAAGTTTTTTCTCAACTAGTGCTCCTTCTTTTTTAGCATTTAGTTTCGCAATGCTTTCCAACAATTACTTTCTCGTTATTACCAGGGTAGATCACTCTAAATTCTCCTTAGTATACGTTTTTTGTAGTGTTGTTCTTTGATTTGGTGCTCCTTGAATCAATGGTCCTCAGAAAAAAAAACTTGACCCCTACATTCGATATCCCGACAATGAGCTCCTCTTGAAAATCTGTGTTCATCTCTCTTAACAACTTATCGAACTTTATAGTAGTGATTTAGGAGAAAATAGCTCTAAGTATCAATCTTCTCCCACTTTGGTCGCCAACAATTGCTCCTAAAATATCCGGACCCGAATCTGCTACCAGATAATACTGGAACTAAGTCTAGAGAGAGAAACACACTAAATAAAGAGAGAAAATGCTAAAAATAGTTGTAATATATTAATTGTTCATCCTTCCCAAAAAATATATTATTTGTTATATAGTAAAGGTGGTGAGCCCAAAGCCACAGTGGTGACCCACTTTAAAATATTACACCTCTTTATTATAATAAACTTACTCATACACTTAATATTACATTATATGTTGTCAACATTAATTATTTTGTCCTTTCTATCACAAACTTATACATTTAACCTCAACCATCTCAAACTCGCTCGATCCATCCACGTCCCGAAAAATCATACTGCTGGAGGAAAATGGAAGCCGAGTTTAGCATCCCTGAATATATATAATTTGAAACTCTATCACATACAGACAGACTAAAAAATGTTTATAACTTACTACTTGTATAAATTGTATTTATTAAAAGATGAGGTTGGTATATTTTTTGCTTCGGTGGTTTGAGAACTTTTTAATAACTTATTCAACATTTATAGAATTAAGGATGGCAATGGGCCAGGTTCGGACCGGGTTTGGGCCGACCCGCTTAGGCCCGCTGTTTTTTACTCGAACCCAAACCCGGCCCGACCCGTAACGGGTTTAATATTTTTGAATCCGAGCCCTTCCTGTTTATGTCCACGGGTCAGCCATACATGGCCCGCAAACATTGTATTTACTATTCGGGTTGGTCGAACCAGTCCGATCCGATCCAAACCAGCTCAAATTTGACTTTATTTTTAATTTAAAACAAAAGTTTAAGACATGAATTTTTAAACCACGTACCTACAATAGTAGAAAAGAAAAGCATCTAAAGAACTTGGAAAGTTAGAACCTAGTATTGAGAGTATATATGGACAAAAAGATACGAAGAAATATATTTATAATTTATGGAATTAGTTTATGGAAAAAGAATATAATTAATAAATATATTATTGACTCTAAAAGTAAAATAATAATTAACTCAAAGACGGTATATTATTAGTAAACATATAGATATGAGTCTTCTAGGAATTAATAAGTATATTTTTTAGTTATATTTTACAAATCTACAATTATTTTTTAATACATTTTTTATTTTCTATAATATAGTTTATATTTGCGGACACAATTCGTATATCTGTACTCACACCGTTAAATATTTGGGCTGAACAAAACCCGACCGGATTAGATCGGATCAGATCGGTTTGGACCGGTTCGAACTAACATTACCACCCTATATAATATGTTTTCAATTCTAAAACTGTGATTCACTTATTATTTATGTAGCGCAAACAACACATAGTTCTGTGAAATATAACTTCATATTTATGAAGTCGTGAAAGACATAATATCCAACACAATAACGGTAAAGAATAAAAGCATCATCAAGCTATGAATATTATATAATATACCGAAGAAAAAACTAATCTCGGAATAACTTACACATTAAACAATCATAAACAAATAAAAAATTTCTTTAAACATATAGAAAAATATGCAAAGCGAAAACACGTTTCGCTCAGATGTAAAATGCTAAAGCACACAACATATTAAAATGAAATATATCATTAAAAAATAAATATAATTCAATAAAAATATCAAAAGTAACAAAGTGTTTAAACGGAAATTAAAATTACTCAAATTCAAAGTTAAATACTCTTCAAATAATAAAGAACCATTCATCCATTTTAGCATGTGTCATTAATCCGAACGAATACAAAACCTCAGAACCGAGAGTCTATCCATAGAAAAGTATCTAAATTTATTAAAAGAAAAATAAAGTTAGGTGATTTTATCACATCAAAATAATATCCTTCCGTGGAAGCACCTAAGGAAATATATTACAAATAATTTAGATTCTTTTTGGGATAATTTTGTAACAAGCATCTATAATAGCCTCCTGAGTAGAAAAATCATAAAAGTTTATGTTATCAAAATTGATATTATAAAAAAACAAATTACCTCGGAAGTAGCATACATTTCATAAAGAATTTATGACTTCTTGCATTTCTTGAATCTTTAAAGAAGTAAAACATATTGCGGATATTACATCCAAAAGTGTTTTATAAAAGACTGCAAGCATAGTCTCCAATGTAGAAACTGTGGATTGAAGGGCTAATGATTTTTATTTACATTGAGATAACTTTCAAAATATTAACTTGAAACTCTAACTGAAGGGATAAATATTTTCTCTTTAAGATTTCAGTGAACATTGCTTGCAATCGCCTTTATCTCTCAGTACTTAGATATGAGAGAAACTCATGAATCATGTCGATAAGAAGTACTGTTTAAAAGGGTCTGAAAATCTGATAAGTGACCCTCCAAGGTTTATTTGGGCGTAGTGGCACGTAATCAGTCCATTAAAAATGATTAGTAAAACAATGTATTTGCTGTTAAGGACATAGAAAACAATTTCAGGACAATGAAATTTACTTATATCAAATTAATCATTTTTAGGGAAAGCATTCTTATTAAGAAATAATGCATTTTACTAGTATTTTATAATTTGCAGTAAAACGAGTAAGTTTCGAAATATATATTTTATTATCAAAATGTTTTGATTGGCTAGTAAAATGGATTTGCAAAGAAAGTATTTGGTATTCCTATATATTTCATTAAGAAATTATATGGATTTCCATTTTATTGGGAAAGTATTTGGATTTGAATTTGTTGGTACGAGAAAGAGAAAGGAAAGAAATTTTAAAACGGCAAAATTAATTTTTTATTTAAAGTTGATTTTGATAAAGTATTATGGTTTTGATTTGTATTTTGTGTTTGTTGGATTTTTAGTGTAATTGGATTAACTAGTCGACCAATGTAGTCATAATATATTATCGAGCAAGTCGGAGAGTGTGAGTATACGCTTGTTAGAATATATTATGATTAGTAGGTCCAATGGACGGATTCTTCGGGTTAGACTTATTTTGAATGATAAGGTTATTATGAAAATTCATGGAAATATGAATTTGGAAAAATAATTCGAATTTGAATTTGAATTTTTAGTCAGTTTATCATTTAAAATTTTAACCGTTTTTGGACATAAAACTGTTTTACAGTTGGAGTATTTTGGTTGAATAAATAAGTATGGTTCTGTAACAGAGGATACGATAAAAAAAAATCATTCTCGTCGTTCAAAAGAAAAGCTCTGATTTTATCCGGTTGAAAATTTTAGAGTTCCACCAAAATAATTTCAATCTGAAATTGTAAAAACAAGACTTCAGAGTTTATCCGGAAATCTCTAAACAAAATTCCCAACAAAAGATTGAAATTATATGTTCTTATTTTATGAAGAGATTTGTATGAAGATATTAATGAAGAGATTTGTTATCATTTTTAAAAGAATTCATAAAGTAGTAGAGCATCAATGGAATAATGGTATCATCGTCATGTAAGTTTTTCTCCTTTGTTATTGGATTATTTTTATTCATTGATGTCTAGATTTTTGAGATTATGAAAATGACGATAATCTCTGAATTGGATTAATTGTTGTTTTGGTTTTGAGTTTTAGAAAAAGAAAATGTTATTTTCCTAACATGAATTTATGGTTAAAACTTGTTTGATTAACATAGGTTGGTCTCCCACAAAGACAATTATTATGTTGAAGAAGAAGTTTTTACCAAAACTGCATTTAATGTTAGTTTGCACGTTGCAGTTTTGTTATTTAAATGTAGTTTCAGACAATATCATTTAGATATGAAAATTGAACCAGATTCATTAATACAAGTGACTGATATGCAAAATAATTGTTATTGCAATTTGTTTGCATGTATTAACCTTGTGTAGAACTACTTAATACAAATTCAAACGTGGAATATTGATGCATGCACTATATGATTTTCCTCTTGCATGTTTTATATTAAATAAACTGCACTTTAATGAAACAGTTTACAATTTAAGTTGCAGGAACCTAACTGCATCTCATTTGCATACAATAGAAAATTTTGATGAAGCTATAACTAATTGGTAGTTGTATTGGTTTTGCATGAAAATTTTATTTATTTAATATTTGAGATCATTTACGGCAATTTAAGCATGCAAATGGAAACACCTAAATAAAGAAAGTAATCGAAGAAAACAGTAAATTGCCTCTGCAGTTTGACTATACAGTTTAAATTAGGGTTTTGTATTCAGTTTATATACATATCAAATGATTTTACATTTGTTGAATAACGACATGATATGAAGTTTATTTCATGCAATTGCATGCAAATGAATTTATGCCCATTTATTCAATATAGCTTTCTAACGGTGGTTTGCATTATACACGTATCACGTTATTTGTTAACGGTACTTAATTAATAAATTATCATTGGATTTTTGATGTCAATGGTTATGTAAATTAATTGTACATGAATCTTGGAATAATATTATTGCTTTGTAATATTACTTTAGTTCCTACGTGCTAAAATTTTAAATAAATTTGCCTGCTGTACGTGAAGTGATTTTGGCATGTGATAGAATTAAAAGTTTGTTTCTTTAATACAAACTGAAAAGAAGTAAGTGTACTTAATTTTTCATGAGGCAGTCTAAATGAATTTGACATGCAAAGTTTGTTAAAAGTGACCAAAATATAGTTTACGATTTTGGTTATTTTTTATGTTATTTAATATAATTTAGGAATTTTGTAAATTTTGATGTTATTCGTAAATGAGTTATGATCTGTTTATACGTGGATGGCATGTTGATTTTTGGCATTGACCAAATCAAGTTGATGAAACCAAGACATTTGTCATGAGTAACATTAGGACGGATATTGCCTTTGCTATTGGAAAGATTAGTATGTATAAAAGCAATCCTAGTTCACATCATTGTCAAACTTTAAATCGAGTATTTCAAGTATTTGAAAGGAACCATGAATTATGGTTTGACTTATACTGGATTTATTTCCATACTTGAAGGATATTTGGATGCGAGTATTCCAATATGGAAGACCATTCTTCCACAAATGGATGGGTATATCTACTTGGGGGACGTGTTATCTCTAGGACATCTAAGAAACAAACTTGTATTACTGATTCAACAATGAAATCAGAGTTTGTGGCATTAGTAACAACGAGTAAAGAAGCTAAGTGACTAAGAAATTTAATGTATAAAATTCTGTTATGGCCAAACCGATATCACCTATATCTGTCAGATGTGATAATGAAGATGCCTTGGCCAATGTCGATAGACAAGTTTATAAAAGGAAGGTCTAGACATTTAGTTGTTACACAAAGTAAGATTCGTGAGTGCATCACGCATGATGTTATTTCAGTAGAGTTTGTGAGAACTCAATATAATTTAGCCGATCATTTAACCAAAGGGTTAAAGTAGAGATTTTGTGCACAAATCGGCTATTGGGGTGAGATTAAAGTCCATTTAAAATCTCTCATATTGAGATACCCAATTCCCATCTAGTATGACATTAGGTGCTGAATTCAATGTGAAAAACTTAACATCTAGAGTTTGGAACACATTATTAGTATTGTCCCAAAGTATGTGTTCAGGCATGCAAGTTGTGGAGGTAGAAGTTTATCTTCTTAATAGTTCCTTTGAAAAATTGCATATGCATGTGCCAGACTAAAAGATCTACCTATTTAAGCATGGAGTTTAGCCACTTCAAGAAGCTAGGACTTGGTTTTGATATGCTTAAAAAGGATAAGGACACAAGGCTAGTAAAACATAGTGCCAAGTAAGAACATTCGAGAATGTAAATTTATGTGTATATTATCTTCGAGTATTCATTATGGATAGTAAAGGTTCAATTCTTAGTGATACATTGATATTCGAATATTTGGAATGTGTAATATAATAATATGAAATTCAATCATTTCGATATTTCATTTATGCATAAATTTGTTATTTGTTGTGATTTTGTTTTACTTAATCATGAATTTCACTAAAATGGGGGGAAGATTGTTGGATATTTTAGTGCAATTAGATGAACTAGTCGACCAATGTAGTCATAATATATTATCGAGCAAGTCAGAGAGTGTGAAGTACATGCTTGTTAGAATATGTTATGATTAGTGGGTCCAATGGACAGATTTTTGTTCGGGTTAGACTTATTTTGAATGATAAGGCTATTATGAAAATTCATGGAAATTTGAATTTGGAAAAATAATTTGAATTTGAATTTTTACTCAGTTTATCATTTGAAATTTTAACCGTTTTTGGACATAAAACTGTTTTACAGTTGGAGTATTTTGGTTGAATAAATAAGTATGGTTTTGTAATAGAGGAGAAGATAAAAAAAATCATTCTCGTTGTTAAAAAGAAAAGCTCTGATTTTATCCAGTTTAAAATTTTGGAGAACCACCAAAATAATTTCAATCTGAAATTGTAAAAACAAAACTTCAGAGTTTATCCGGAAATATTTAAACAAAATTCCCAACAGTGTTCGGATTAATTTGATTATATTATTTCTGTTGTACTACGACTGAGATTGCGATTTGTTTTATTTTGATTTTTATTTGAGTTTGGATTTTATTTTTATTTTTATTTGAGTTTGGGTGTAGATTTTGAATTTGATTATGGTGTGGAATCTCGATTGTTTTATTATGTTCAATTAGAGCTTGTGAACTCATATTGCAAATATGACTTTCTACAATCTATTAGTAATCAACTTAATAAGGAAATTTTATCATGTTTATATTCACGTATCACTCGGGTTTGGCGTCATCGTGTACTTCAAATATTCATTAATTATTGTGGATTTTAGATTATGGTCTTTCTCATCATCTGTCATCTTAAGTGTCACACTTTGTTTTGTTGTTTCATATTTCACCTATATTTTTTTTATCTTTCAGTGTCACAACAATGTCGATATAGGATGTTGGCTCTATTGCTATCCCTCACATGTCGCTCTATGATGCTTACTATGTTTATGATATTGCTTTGAATCTTGTTCCGGTTAGTCAATTGTGTAAATGTTGTCATTGGATATTAGTTTCTGATTATGTTTGTGTTATATAAGATCAACATGCTCACACAGTGATTGGGACATGCCATATAATGGGGGAACTCTATGTTTTAGAAAAAACTAAAAGTGTCATTGTTAATGCCTATGGTGATGAAAGTAAAAAAAACATACGTGACTGTATTCGTTTTGTTTGAGTCATTTTTCATCTAAATTTTATATTTGGCATTATTTCTTATGACATGTATTTGTATCACGTGTAAACAATTTAGTCTCCACATGTATTTTGGGTCATTTGAACATCTGTAGTATCTTAGATTGCAGTGGTTGTAAACTGGTAAATTTTCATTCACTAACCATTTAAAAGAATTGTCTCTTGTTTTCTTGCTATTTTTAGTATTATTCATTTTGATGTATGGGGTTCGTCTCCTATTTCTATAAAGGATGGTTGACCTATTATGTATATCTTTTATTGATGAATATATTCGTTATACATGGGTTTATTTTATAAAACAAAAGTTTGAATTTCTCAAATTTTACAGAAATTTTAGAGCACTTGTTAAGACTCGACATTCGACCATAATAAAATACTTCACCTGTGACTTGTGGGGAGAGTATACATCCAACCTTTTCAACTCATTTACTTGCATCTAATGGTACCATAAATCAGTCATTATATAGTGATATATTTCAGCATAATGAGATTATATAAAGAACACATTTTCATCTTATTGAAGTTCTTAGTTTTCTTTGGAGAGAAGAAATTCTGACTATTGTATATGTGACTAATCAAATTCTTACTACACATAATTCAGGTATGTCTCTATTTTAGAAGTTACATGAAAATCCTCAAGATTATTCATCTTTACAAGTGTTTAAACATATATGATTTGTCCTCTATTCTCATTTTGAAAGGTTGGCACCTAAAAAAACTATATATGCTTATGGGTTATGGTAATAAATATAAAAAATAGTGTTGTTTTGATCCAAAAGTCAGAAGCTCTATGTATCTAGACATGTCACATTTCATGAGCACATTCCGTTTAATTTGATTCTTACAAAATCACATGACATAACAAAGACGCATCTGTAGGTTATTGATCCATTTAGCAATGTAGATGATATAACTATTGTTCCTTATATACTTGTTCATGAGACATTTACACCAATTGATATTATTTCTAAATGGGGTATTGTAAAAGTATGGTTTGGATTTTGATGAGACTTTTCCTTCAGTATAAAAAAATAACGGAAACTCGTACCCTTATTGTTATTGCATCCTTTGGCCACTAGAATATATTTTAAGTCGATGTCAAAAAATTCTTTTATAAATAGAATATTTATGAGTAGTTTTACATAACTCCTCCTCTAGACGTTTCTCACCATCCAAGTGAAGTTTGTCGGCTTAGAAAAGCTTTATATGGTCTCAAACAAGCTCATCCTATTTGGTTAGAGAAATCCTCCATATTTATTATTTTACTTAGTTTTCTTGCATGTATATATGATTTTTCTTTATTTATTAGATATACGAATGCATGAAAGATTATTTTATTATTATATGTAGAAGATATAATTATTACATTGTGATGATTTTGATGACATTAAGACACTTAAATGTGATTTGACTAATTGGTTTGCGATAAAACACTTAGGATTGTTATGTAATTTTTTAGGTATTGATGTGGCTTAGTTTCATAAGGTTATATTCTTTCTTGTATATATATATATCTAATCTGTTAGAACAAGTGTGATTGTCTGATAACTGAATGCTAGACACCCTACTTGAAACCAATTCTTGGTATTCTGTAACTAATAGTATTCTTTTATTAGACACTACTTCGTATCATACTCTTGTGAGATATTGGTTTATTTTATAATAAATCGACTACATAGATCTTATGATGTTCATGTGGTTAGTTAGTTTGTTACAATTCCTACTTATGCTATCTAGGGAGATTTTCTCCATATATTGACATATCTTCATGGTAGTCAATTCTAAAGCCTTTTGTTTTCTTTGAATTAGTCACTCGAACTACGTGCCTATAGTGATGCTAATTTGGATATCGATCCTTGCGATCATAAATCCGCCACTGGTTTATGTTTTTTTCTTATAGATTCGTTAATGTTATGGAAATCAATAAATATGATGTTGTCACTAGATCTTCTACTCATGCTAAGTATTATGTTATTTCATTTTCTTCTTGCAAATACGAGGGTCATTACTAAGTCCACTTCTTTATATTATGATAAAAAAACGTTATGTAGATTTAAAAAATTATGTTTTTTATGAGTACACAAAGTACATTAAAATTGACTATCACTTCACTTAATTATCACCTCACTTGTCTTTATTTTCAATTGATTACCACTTGACTTGTTTTTATCTTCAACTTAGTATTTATATTTTTATTAAAAAATATTATTTTAAAATTTTAAAATTTAAATATTAAATAATTTTATTTATTTATTCTGTTTTAGGAGTCTGTTGGGCGATAACCGTAGCTAAATCGGTCGAGTCTCGTAGATGAAGATCAGGCCGAAAAGAAATAGCATTAACTTGGCGAAAAGCTAATCTTCAATGTAACCTATAGATTTCTTGGCTTCCAAGAAAGAGATTCTGGGAGCATCCCCTCAAAGAGCTCTTCAAATAAAAAAAAATTATTGAATTTAAAAAAAAACATGAAAAAAACAATAAATTTGATAGGACCGTGAACAGTTATAAACTATATATATAATTGTGAAAAACGCATAGAATATTACAAACTATACACATGTAATATAATTTCATAGAAGGTAATTGTGAAAAACGCAGCAATTTAATACGAAAACAAATTCCAAACAATTTATCCTAACTCCACGACGAAATTTTTTCGAACTAACATCTTCAATTCTTCGGTCTTGTGTAATTTTTCGGTTTCCTCCATTTGACATGTTAGGTGCTGAATTTATTTTGTGGTCGAGGGTTTGCTGCAGTTCTGCGGCGAAAAAATGAGTTCATAAAAAGATTTCATGCAAAGAACGAGTGTATGAAAATATTTCATCTGTAACACTGAATGGTTAAAGGATGGATCAGTTGGCATTAGAGTTCTTGAATCCTCAAAGTGAGATTCGTGGGTCGTGTTTTAGAAGTTCTATGATCAGAATGAGTACACGTAGAAAGGATTGAATTGTCGGGTACTACCCAAATTGGTGGAGGCTTTGCAGATAGAGAAATGAGACCCATTATATTTGTAAAAAAATTATGTTTTTAAAAGAAGAATAGGAAAAACAATCTGCATAGTTAGTTCCTGAAGGTCAATGTGTTTGTTCTCGCTATTCCTGATAAAAATTATACCAACATGAGTATTGTTTAGTCATATTTTCAAATTAGAAAAAATCCATACCAAAATATTTCATATATGTACAATTATAGCCTAACCCTCTTAGGTCATCTCTAATCGTAGGTATCTCCGGAGACCTCCATTTATTTACAGATCTGCCACACAGCTTCTAATCGTTGTTTTACTATTCCGGAGACTTTTAATATAAAAAATTCAATTCAAACAATTCCACTATCTTTTAACTATTTATCTCACTCTCTTTATTTATTCCTCAATCTCACTCTCTCAATATTTACATTATCATCCTACATTTACTAATTCTATAATAAATAATTTAACATATATTGTTAATTAGTAATTGATATTAATATTTAACAAGATTATTTATTTTAAATTTATGTTATAAATTTTTGTGTTTAATTTTTATTTACAATAAAATAATATGTATTTTTTAACTATTCATTTGACTCTCTTAATTTCTCATTCTATCTCACTCTCTCAGTATTTACATTATCATCCTACATTTACTAATTCTATAATAAATAATTAAACCTATATTGTTAATTAATAAATTATATTAATATTTTTTAATTCAATGGTGTTAAGCAAATGTCGTTTTATTCATAAATTCGAAAATTTTAACCCTTTGAAATTACTACAGGGGTGACATTTCACTGATTGCATTAACTATAATATACAAAATTATCTTGAAAAGACCGAGAATGCCAGATTTCATTAAAACATTACACTTAAATCAAAAGCATTGCATAACTAGAAATACATAAGCACATAACTTAAACCAAATGATAGATGAGCTAACCCTGGGTTAGCATTTCACACTTAGTTTTACGGAGTCGGATAGTTCATTCCCTGAGTTGGGAAATTTTAAAGGATTCTGTGATGTTTCAATCGACAGCATCAAATTCTCATACTTCTCAAACCAACCAGCCTCGTCATATTGATACGGATTCCGAACAACAGTTTACGGAATCACAACCTTATTGTGATCTTGGAGTTGATACCGATCCACCCGCTAATGATATTAATAGGCCCATGGGTAGAAATCATGCTCGTCGGAACAAAAATAAACAAAAGATAAGTGATAGCGATGCATCTGCGGAAAGGACTGAAGGCTTGGCTAAGATTCTAGCAATGCAAGCTGAAGCTAACGCACTCATGAAAGAGGCGAATGATCTTACACGGACTAAGATAGGACATATGCAAGATACTTATAGATTAGTGGAAGAGGCGAATGATTGTAGCATCATGAATGTTGATACCACTAATATGACTCCGGACTCGAAAAGCTTTTGGACCAAAAAAAAAGAAAAATATACGTGAACGCATCGAGCGCGCTACATATCGACCTTCATTTAACGACGGAACGGATTATGGAAATGATGTACCAAGTGGAAGTTCTGGTTTCACTATGTAATTTATTGTAATTGTTTCTTTGTTATTTGTGTTTTCTTGTATTTTTATTTATTTTGCATGTGTTTTCAAGTTTCGGTTGCTCTTTTTTTGAAAATTTATTTTCGAACAAATTAATACCACTATATATTTGATTTTCGCAATTTATGAATTAAGTTTTATTATAAATGAACACAATTAACATTATCTATAAATAAACTAAATATACTATTAATTAAATTAAATTAAATTTATAAATTAATTTTAAGTTTTTATTTCACCTATGAATTATGAATTATAAATTTATACACAATTAGTTTTTATTACCTATTAATTTTAAGTTTTACTTTTCTTTAACCCAATTATGAATTATTATATTTTTTTCGTTCGTAAGAAACAATTGTTAAACTTGAAACCTGTTCACCTACCCCTCTCTCCTTTTCTCTTTCTTTTCTCGCATTTTCCCGTTTTCTCTCTCCTCATGCGATTGAGATTAGTTTTTTCTCTCTTCTTTTCTCACCGACTTTCTCTCTCCTCTGGTCTCTCCCTCGCGCTCGCCAGAGCCCGAGAGCGAGCCCGAACAGTAAATCGGTCTCGGAGACCGACACCGACTATTGGAAACCGTTTTCGATCCTCGGTATAGACCGAGACCGAGGGTTAGAGATGGCCTTAGGTAAGAGGCATAGTGGATATAGATATTTTGCTATCTGGGGTATAACAAAGCTTGGCTCTTCTGTAAAAGTTTTCGAAAAAGAAGAAGCATATAGATAGAATGGATAAGACTATTTTCCTCATTGGAATATTGTTCGAAAACTTTTCTATTTGATCACGATATCGGATACTTAAACCTAAGCAAGATATTGGGTATACACTAATGCTATATTTGATTATTTTACTTGGCCTTTTCCTTGCAATACTGTTTCATATTATAAGGATTTAGCGACAGAAACATTAACTTATGAATCTAGATAAGGATTGTTTTCCTCTTGACCGAATGACAACATCTATGAATGTGAATATTCATTTCCAACTCTAATATAAATATTAAGTTGAGCTTATTCTTAACTTTTATCTGGATCACTTATTGAATCAACAGCATTAGTGGCTATTTTTAAGTCTGAAAAATGATTCTCTTACAAAAAGTTGATGTTCAAAAAATCGCTCTCAAACTATAATCCACCAACCCTATTAAACATGTCCCATAAGTCTCTCTGAAACTATAATCTAACATATCTAATGACGTTTAGTTTTATAATATTTTAAAATTAGTTTTCTCTAAACTAAAACAATTAAACTATTAATTGATTACATTAAGAAGCTGGTAGTAAGAACCCAATGATCTTCAAAAGGAGTAAACCCACCCAGCTTAGGTTATTGCTACCAGAATCTACAAGCTGACCCTCATTCATTACATAGCAGATCTAAGATAAGCTTAAAATAATTAAAGAGAAGGCATTGTAAAATTTGGTTCTGTTTCTTTTTGTTGCCATGGATATTGAAAACACAAACCCTCTATTAATAAAGACCATTCTCTGGTAATATTTGGTTCCACAATAGGCAATGAATTATTGGGTAAATAAGAAAGAAAGGTAGGAAACAAAATGATCACAAATTTCAATCGAAGTGAAAGGTTTTAGAAACAAGAGTTGATCAACACATTGTTGTCTCCTTATCAGCTTTGGCCTCTTTTGGAAAAAAGTAAGGGCAAGTAAATTTCACCTCTGGTTTTGGCCTGCAGGACATTATCTTATATTTCTCCCTCCAAGCGTAGAGTTTTGCACGGAAGGGCCTTTCAACATCATTATCCTTAGCCCAGAATGTTACATAATATAGAAAACCTTTAACCCGCTTCATATTAGCCTTTTCAACACGGGTAAATTCCAGGGACTTTTGCTATATCAACATAAACATAATTATATAGACATATGATATAAATTCTTTCAACATACATGTATATATATATAGAAGATGCAGAGAGTTATCTTACGTTCCTTTGGTTGTACAGTGCAAGAGCTTCGATACACACCTCCCCAAACCTTGTTTCATAAGTCTCCACCGGGTCCAGTTCGCTGTCAACAACATCCTCTATGTGTAATCCACTAATGCCGGCCATCAACAGCCTTCCCAGATCAAAATCGAGATCAAATCCCTAAGCAAATAATTAAAAAGAGCAATCACGAGAACAAGATAACTTAATTTTGGAATTAGGGCTTACTAAATACTTACACCGCTTATATGGATCTGCCTAGAATAATTACACCACTCCTCGAAATCGCTTTTAGAAACAAAACCCTCCTCGGACCAATCCACGTCGTTGATGTTTTTGCCGCTATCACAACATTCGCCATTGCAACCGTCGCTATCGGTATCGTTGAAATGTGCGCTTTCGGTGTCAGAATCGGAAACGGCGGTGTCACCCTCGAGCTTGCTTTTGGTGTCAACCTCAGAATCGGCGGTGACATCCTCGAGCATGGCTTCGGTGTCAGACTCAGAATCGAGGGTGTCGTCGTCCAGCTTGTTTACGGTGCCATGCTCAGAAACGGGGGTGTCATCCTCGATCATGGCTTCGGTGTAAAACTCAGAATCGAGGGTGTCGTCGTCCAGTTTGTTTACGGTGTCAGGCTCAGAAACGGGGGTGTCATCGTCGAGCTTAAGCTTGTTAGAAGGTGAGACATGACAGGTAGTTGTATCCATGTTCACTAAACCTAAATCTCAATTTCTATAGACAAAGAGAATAGAGTAAGTGACGGTGGCTTTTTATATTTTAATGCACAGTGAGAGAAAGAAGTAAATACGTAGATTCTGGGCCTTCCGTTTTTTTGTTTTGTATAATATTATAGACTATTCGCAATATTAAGGAAAATAATTATTGCTTGTCTCTCTTATTATAAAATTTAAACACATAAAAAAAACTTGCGGTGTCGGACGCAAAAGCGAAGGTCTCATCTAACTTAGACGACCATTTTTTATATATATAAAAATCAATTTCAACTTTTATTTATACAGCCGACTAACCATCGACATTTATATATCATTTTTATTTTTGAAGCATAAAAACTTTTATCGTGAACCAACTTCATCGATTTATCTTATCACTCACGATCAATTCCGCATAGCATAAGATCCATATTAACTAAAATCATGATTTTTAATCATATTTATAGAGAGAAAAATCGAGCAGCAAACTGGTTTGCTCAATGGACTGTGATATGTAAAATGAAAATCGATTTCAACACATTCAAAGTTTATCCATAGTTAGAAGCACTGACGTAGCCATGATTTAAACCCTATGGTGTCCTGGTTATTGTCAAAAAAATATTTCTTTTGTAGTGGAAGTTGTAAAAATGGTGTTGTAATATATCTTCATATTTCATTTATATAAAAGTTGTTTAAGTGAGTTTTCCATATTAATTTTGTCAACACTTTGAAGTACTATTATAACATAAAAAAATATAAGTAGACTAATAGATGTATTGATTAGGATATCTATTAATAGTGAACTCTAGATGTATTGATTAGGATATCTATTACTAGTGAACTCGAGAGGCTATGTTGTTACGTTTGATCAGGTTTTAGTTTGAGCTTTTCCGTTGTATACAAAAACTAATAGATGTGTTGATTATGACATGTATTGTTAGTGAACTCGAGAGCCTATGTTGTTACGGTTTGATCCGTAAAGCAAAATAAAAAATTATGAATTTATGCAGGTCTATTTGTTTCGAAATTGAAATCTACAGCTTTCTATCTTAAGAAAAACTATAAATCAATCAATGTTATTCTTTGTAACTATTGAATAGTAATATAAGACATGTAGCAAAGCTTGAATTATAAAAATTAATTGAACAGACTCTAAAAACTAAAAACTATAAATAATAAAAAATTAATTGAACAGACTCTAAAAACTAAAAACTATAAATAATAAAAATTAAATAATAAAAAATTAATTGAATAGACTCTAAAAACTAAAAATTGAACGGCCTTTACCAACTAAACTCACAAAATGGAATTGAACTAAAAAACCCACTGGGTCTCGAACCCAAGATCTGTGGGTTCCTGACCGACGAAATAACGTACTAAAGACAATATTTATGGAGCTAGGTGGGTTCCTGGGACCCCACAGGACCCCACCCGGCTCCGCTTGTGGTTACAAGCAATTACATTCTTAGAAAGTCTTCAAATAGGCTATATTAGAGTTGAGTAATAATTTTCTTTCTCAGTTGTTCAAGACCTTTTGAACCAACGGTACATTTGTAGCTGCACTATTTCTTCAGCTCTTGGTATTTTGTTACTCTCTGTTTCTTGCTAACTACAAGAGGAAGAGTGTAGAAGGCGAGGATCAAGTAGTATGAGATGATGAAGGCTTCTCCAGATTCAAATTAGCATTTCCAGCTACCTCTAATCTTTGAAAATCATGAAGCTTGATAATCCCAGATTCCAAAATGATGAAGCCGAAAGTAGCGGTGTTTGAGGCCTCAATATGGATCTTCCCAAGTCTAGTGATCGAGATGTTTTCAAGTGTATTAAGAATTTAAAATCTCTTCTCTAATCTCAATCAGAGTTGAAGCTGAAGGTCATCAGTCACTTGAGCTTCTCTCTCTAGTCTTGTTTTAGGTGGAGGGAAATAAAAATTTCAATTGGCGGCTCTTTAGTAAAACGAAACTTAATTCGTTTACCTTTTAGTCCTTATCTGTGTAAAGTCTTTCAATTGGGCCTTTCTTTATAATAAAATTTATTTTAGCCTAAAAAAACTATATGTATTTATCGTCATCTAGCTTCCACAACCATTTAATTTTTTTAAATACAAACCGACTGCATCTTATATTTATGCATCCAATTGTCCATCAATTTTTATATTATCTTTTTCTTTTCGAACATAAGATCCTTTAACGCGATCCAATCAAATACATGCATTTACTCCCATAATTGATATTTAGTTTTGTTAAAGGAAAATCTAACAAATATTTATTAGGATAATGATTTTTATTGATTCGAGAAGATAAGTCCTTTGGCATACAATTTTTATCCTATTTATACTATTACATAACGGTTACAATTAATCATTTTTTACGTGATTGTGTTATTCTCGTATGTAGAATGGTATTAAGGATAATGGCCCTAAAATCACGACCATTACCATAGTTTTGGTGTGTTACGTGGGTTAACCATTCAATCATCTTTGAATTCATCATGATCATTTTTTCTTAGCTGTTTATCATAATAATTGTGCTAGACCTGTCTCGTTGGTTCGTGTCTGCCCAAGGCGTTATCTGCTTGGTAATGGCTTCAGCTCGGTATCGCTTCTGTTCAATAACCTTCTGGTTTTTCTCATACTTACTAAAGGTTTATGCCCGGTTCCTTTATCATATCTACTCGATATTTCCTTGATTAAGTTAGGACTAAGCAACGCCCTCTGATCAGTTTGTTTATTGATAGAATGAGCCTCAATTATGCTCTCTTTGGTTGTTCTATTCAGCACCAGCTCGATAAGTCTTTGTAAGGCGATCACTAATGTTGTTATAAGGGTCTCTTTTTGGTTGTCATAAAAGTTTCAGAGTCGATACCCTTTTGTTGGACTTCGGTCCTTTGTATTTAATTGCTCGTTTTATTTACATATTTCCCAGTGATATTGATGCTAGTATTACCGACCTCATCAGGGGTCTCTCCTAGTCCATTAAGTAACTTGTATAATAGGTACTGAGTGGTAACAACCAATGGCTAATAGATGGGAAGTCTAATATGCATGTGTTGATGACGTGGAAAGATGTTCATGACATAACAACGGTAGTTGTAGCACATGTTATTTACAATCCGGTGTTTATTATATAAGGATATCAAATAGATCGTGGCGCTTCGACTTTTGTGCAGCGTGTTAGCATTAATTAACTAAGTAATGATGAGTAAAGTCTTATCACGCGTGGGTAAAAGCATTTCAAATTTTAGATTTTTTAGGTGAGTGTGATCGAGAGAACAGAAGAAAAACCTTCGTCCGTGCTCCCAAAGTTGAGAAAACCTGTGCTTCAGTGTTTCATGTGTTCAACATTTTTAAGGTATATTTTTATTTTTTGTTACCTTTAATAATGGTGTAGTATGCAATTGATTACTCGTGGGTAGTGCTATAAATTTTTGTGGGTAATATCTCTCAGAGTTTTGCTTGTGGGGATGTTAGTGGGTAATGTATCTTGAGTGACAACTACCGGGCCATCAATGTTTTTATTTAATTTTGTCTAATTGTGGTGCAATATGGGCCTATGGCGTAGCCCAAAGACCCGTTCACGTAGGTATAAGGAATAAATACAGACAAACATATCCAGATGGCGAAAGTAATTAAATTTCATTTAAAAGAGAAAAAATAGTTTGATGTCTCATTAAAAAATCCTTACGTGCCATCATACGGAAAAATGGCGCATTAGTTCATTACATGGCTTGGTGATACAGTTTAAGATGACTAATATTCCAAGGATGTTTGAGGGAATGGATTTCTTGTGAGGAATGTGGAAATAATAGTGTAGGGTCCCTCCCATGTGGGTCCTAACTTGCTAGTTGTTTTATGTCCGACTCCTTGAAAAAATTTCTTCATGATGAGGTCTCCGAATTAAAGGGTGTGATGGCGTAACTTATATTTGAAGTTTCCCCTCATCAGAATCCTATTCTGCTCAGCTCGGGTATGTGGTTGATCATGTTGTTCTTCAATGAGATCAACACTGATGGCCCAGTTGTTGTCGTTTGAGTCTTCAAAATAATTAATTATTTTATGCCTTGCGATGATAATTTCTGCTGGCACCTTAACTTATATGTTGTAAATGAGGGCGAAGGGAGTCTTGCATGTAATTACGCACGGGGTGGTACGGTATGCCCACACCACCTCTGAGATTTTGTCCGACCACTTCCCTTTTACTCCTTCCAACGTTTTTTAATACCATCAAGGATAGTATGGTTGGTGACTTCAACCTGCCCATTTTCTTAAGGATAATAGGGGCTGGAGAAATATTGGTCAATGTCATAGTGTTTACTAAATGTAATGCCTATAGAATTCTAGAATTGGGGGGCACTGTATGTCATCAATCTGCACGAGATTCCCAATCGTGTCAGCATTTGGTGGTGCATGAAATCGTAAATCTCTTGAGCCTTTGTTCTAGATAATCTTTTGGCCTCAAGACACTTAGTGAAATAAGTAACCGCAACCACCATGAATTGTTGTTTGCTCGCAACCAAAATGAACATATTTTGCACACAACTAACAATAGTTACTTCCGTAACTAAAAGATATCAAATTCTAAATTATTTAGAAATAATATAATTGAGATAAAATGAATAATCCGATTAAAAAACAAAAATACATTATTTTATGTGTTTTTTCATGTTCTTCTATTATGACTACATTTTTTTTATAACGTCTACAATTTACTTCATGAATTTAGTCTTCACCTTGGGATAGAATATGTTTCTTCTTAGGTATTCCATTTATCATTTGAAGCTAGGTCAAAGACGACATGAGATGAATTTGAACTAGAAACTTTACTAAAACCAATTGAAGTTTATATTCCCCGAGAATAGGTTTTCTTATAAGAGTTTAAACTATAATATGACTCTATATATGTCAAAATATTCTTATGAATACTAAATATAGCAGCACATCCATGTGAACAAGGGAAACATTCAAATAGCACAAGAACATTTTGTACTTTGAAATATCAACAACCATAAGCAATTATGACTAAACTTCAAACAATAATTTGGTAGACAAATAAACAATCCACGTACCACATTCTTTTGCTTTTAATCTTCTTCTCAATACCAAAACATCTTGTTATTCCAACATAAATAATCAGTGTAACGCTTTGGCATCTGGTTCATAAATAATTTTGTTCAATAATTCTAAAAAAATCAATTTTTTAATTTGATATTAAAATTCTCGAATTGATTATAAGACATAACATCATAATGTTTACCTATAAATGGCACGTATGCGTACTTTTCAGGAGGGGGCATGAAGATAACTGTTTTTTACAACCTTCTATAAAATATCATGCAAATACTAGATGAATAAACTCTCAGTGACTAAATAAGCACACTTTTTAAAAATATTGACCATCTTTATTTGTAAATAATTTGGTGTACATCTAAACGTATGCTTGAGATTCCTAATAAGATGATAAAGAGAGTATGAATGGTAACAATCAAGAAAAATAGCTAAGATAATATTAACTCATCATATATAAAAGTGATTCAGGTGACCAATTAAATGAAGTTTTAATGTCTCCTAAACCAATGCATCATCACCATATTGAACCTCATAAACAACATATTCTACTGGAAAAAAATCTACAAAAGGATAATAACTATCAACTTAATAAAGTAATTTAACAACCAATTATATAATTTATAATTTCGCAATAGAAAACTAATTATGCTACCAATTTGCACGTAATTACGCAAAATATTAACATGTAATACACAACCAAAAAAAATTATATATTTTCACAACATGATTTACGCAACCAATTTGCACGTAATTCCATAACAGGTTAACACGTAATTATAGAAACAAAATATAATTATGTATTTATAGATAATTTAAACAAAAAACTTACCATTGTACTACTTTTATCTATTACAAAAAATAAAACCCATCAATATGTCCAGATAAAAAATATATCATCGATAAAGAGCATGTAACAAAAAAAGTGAAAACCATGAAGACAAGCTCCATGAACTATAAAAACGTCATTTAAAAAAATGGTCGCATGCATCATACTCTAGCAAAAAATCACTAGTGATGTCTAGACTTTTTAAGGCATTAAAATAATATTTTAACATGCTGAAATACGTAGATCCATCTTTGTAAAATTCCCTTCTAGCTTTCTCTAAAGTAATTCCTGACAATCGATAAGAAATATCTAAACCATAATTAGATTTAATAATGGAATGAAATTTTTATTGGATTGATGTCACTTCTTGGTATATCATCACATATTTTGTTTGATATCAATCGGATGCCGAATTCTTTTTATTTTCTATCGAGAAACCGAGATAACACTTATGATCGTCAACATACTTTTTAATCTTCAACATACTTTTTAATACCGATATATCCATTCAACTAATCAGTCGAAGCATAAATACTCCAAAAATATCATTTTCTCCCTTTTATCAAACATTGAACACTTAATGTTTCTTTTTTCTGATTATGAATGGATTTATAAGTAAATCCATGTTCTATAACAAATCGAGATAAATCAAGACATATGGATGTAACACCGCGTTCAAATATTTTCCCTACACCTTGAATATCGTTAACTCAACTTCTAGTACCAAGATGTTTTTCTTATGTTAAAAATACAAACACCCAAACTAAGTTCTTCAATTGATATATTATCTTCAACTATCGAATAATATTCATCTTAACATGGTATTAGAGCCAAGTTCTAAGCAATGTGAGATTTTATCTAGCGATGTTGATTCCGCTGTGATTTGGCGATGTTTATTTCGCCCGACGACGTTTATTCCGTCTATTAGTGGGATCAAGTATAAAAGGGGTGTTGAAGAGTAAAAAGTGTACCAAAGACAAATCTGTGGGGTCTAATTGCCCAAAGCTAACAATATCTTGCTAGTCTGTGAAGTTCATTTCACACCTACACAAATCTATTCTAATAATTTAAGTTTTCTTATTAGCCTATGGATCTTACCGAAAATTGAAGTCGTGTATGTGGAATACATTTTGTCCCGAGTCTTATGATTATTATAAACACATAGTACAATAACTTTATGCAAATTTAGCTACTCTCAACGACGATAAACTATAAAAAAAATGGATTATTTCCCCTTGTTCATGAGCTCTTAAACCTTTTTCGTTAGTATTAGATTTGTTAGTGTCTTGTTCTGGTATGATTCTTTGATTTTCATCATCTATAACATCCATTTTCATGCTTCTCTTGTCCCATAGGATTATTTCTGTCACTAAAATTTATTATGACAGATTTATTCTTGCTATGCTCTTTGTTGTTATCTTTAATTCTTTGAGGTTTACTAGTATCGACTTCTTTAACCAGATTTTTCTCAGTATTTTTCTTGTATTGTTGTATGTTGTGACCCAAATGATGAAAATTGTTACAATAGTGAGGAATATTTATGTAACTAATTTTAGCCCAACATCCTTGATTTGAACTTAATCCAATCCAAACATCATTCAATAGCTTTTGTGTCACATCCATTTCAACCCAAGCAGAGTAAAAGTTGTGAAAAACTCTGTTTTCTTTAGAAACTTTGATGACAAGAGGATCACAAAATTTGGAAACAATAGTTTTGATTATGATTTTGTTGAATAAGTGTTATTTGAGTTTTTCAATTTTAATCCAAACGGGTGTGATCGAGCTTTCATGATTGACATTGAAGTTTTCATTCCATTTCAAGAGGCGCGGATAGTGTTTCCAATAGTTCATACTGATCTATACAACATTTTGCATAAATAAGCTTTTAAGTCAAATTCCAAGAAAATATGCCTAGAATTCCATATCGTGTATCCATACTCTGCTTCAAATTTTAAAGATTGTAGGAATTGTATGAGCATATTTCTTTTAGGTAACCCTTGGACAAAATTTTCTACGATTGTGTATCTTAATAGATTCTTCAGCTGATCTTGTATATTTTTGCCATATTGAATCAAAATGTGGTCTTGTTTTTTGATAAATCTTTTTGCTTCAATTTTTATTATTATTTTGACTATGTTTGTTTTTCTTAAGGATTTCAGCATATGTAGGACATGTAGTCTTATGAGTATCTGTTTTATCTGCTATTTTTCTGTTCTATATTACATTGTCTTGATTAGTTTTATACATTGTATCTTGAAGTGTTGGGAATACTTCTATGTTTATGCAAGTAATCAGAAAAAGTTGATTCCGGTGAAAGGTAAGTAGCATCCAAATGAGGGGTAGATGAAGGAGAGATGAAGAATGGAAGAGATATATGACTTTGGTGTAGAAGGGACTGAGTTGCTTTCGTGGAGTTCAAGTATTTCAAATCATATTTTTACCACGAATCGAATCGATTTGTATATATCCAAAACAAGTAAAAGTATAAAATACTTGAAATCGAATAATCAGGTGATGATTTATATAGATAGAAAACCTAAAGAAGAAATAAAGAAATATATATATATATATATATATATATATATATATATATATATATATATATATATATATATATTAAGAGAGATAAAGAAGGCAAACGAAGAAAAAATCAGAGGTTTGTAAAATGAAAGAAAAAATCAGAGGTTTGTAAAATGAAAGAAAAAAGAAGGTTAAAGTAATAAGATTGGGTATAGAAATATGATAGTGCCGGTATTTTTGAAAGTCTGAATTTTTATTGGTATTAAGTAACTTAATACTAGATATGTAAGTTTGATGTTAGATATCTAATGGTACTTTATCTACATAGAAATTGTTATAGTCCAACCCAATTTATGCACAAATTTATAACTTGGATTTTTATCTAGGGGTAAGAGATATATATTATAAGGGTAAGAGATGAGAGAGAGACAAAAACACATAAAAAAAATCTGGATATGTTGTGTGCAACCACAATTAAATATCTAATAGAAGGATAAACCGTATTCGTTGTATAAATTTTGAACAACATATTTAGGGAGGGTAAGGCTTAAATCTAAATTTTGAACAACATATTTATAGGAGTGTAAGGCTTAAATCTAAAATGTTGGATTGTTATTTGCGGTATTTTTGGTGGTTTTTCGCTTTTGTCTCTTTAGTGTTATTTTATTATTCTTGAAATTTTTGATAGGGTGTAGAGTTTTATTAGATTGATTTTTATGTACTCGTTAGGCACCTTGCAATATTTTCTCCACACCCCACAAAACATATCATTTTTAGCTAATAAGTTTAGTCAATTTCAAATAAAATCCTATAGCTCATTGGCAATATGTTAAGCTGAGTGATGCAATACTTATCCGGCACTAAGATTACACAACAAACCCAATATTAACCTTCAATAGATAGGTTTCTTCGACGTTGTATGAGCTCTCCAGACAACAGAAGATCTATTGGAGGATATCATGATAAATCAACACGTAGTTGTTTGGTCCAACATTGTCCATACTCCAGTAATTTGGTGTGATAACACTGAATCAAGCTCCTTAGCATCCAATTTGGTCTTTCATGCCATAACTAAACATATTGAGCCAAAATCCACTACATCCAAAATCAGGTTCTTCAAAATGCTTTTGGATAGTCAAAAGCACGTTTTTCAAAATGCTTTTGACATCAACTGCATACCATCGCACGATCAAACGACATACTCACTGATCAAACTTTTATGTTACTCTCGTTTATTTTTTTTAAATGAAACTAAAGAAAACAAACAATTGAGAACAAACAAAAATTATCATTTCATTTCACTATGTGAGTTTTTATTAGACTTCTCCAAAATATTATCATCACAAGTTCAAATTATCATAAATGAAACTAAGGGAGAACAAACAAACTAAAGGAAAAACTACCTTTCATTTCACTATGTGAGTTTTTTATTAGACTTCTCCAAAATATTTAAATAGACTAAAAAATTATACACACACAAATGACTCTTGATAGGATGAAATATTTTTCTTATTTATACGAAATTTATTTTTCATAGGCTATATCATGTAATATATATTTTTCATAGGCTATATCATGTAATATACTAAGCTTAGAAGATGTAGAATATGTCATCTTACAAAAACAAAGAGCATCAATGTTCATCAACACATTGCTGTCTGCTTATCAGCTTTGGCGCACTAAGGGATAATAAGAAGGGCAAGCTCTATCCTTTGGTTTTGGCCTGCAGGACAGTATCCTAAATTTCCACCCCCACTCCCAGAGTTTTGCACGGAAGGGCCTTTCAACACCATTATCCTTAGCCCAGAAAGTTACAAAATATAGAAAACCTCTAACCAGCTGTCTATTAGCCTTTTCAACACGGATAAATTCCAGGGACTTTTGCTATATCAACATAAACATAAACATAACACAGTTATATAAATATATATATATATATATATTTAGAAGACGCAGAGCAGAGAGTAAGTTATCTTACGTTCCTTTGGTTGTACTTTGCAAGAGCTTCCACGCACAGCTCCCCAAACCTAGCTTTATAAGTCTTCACCGGGTCCGCTGGCTTGTTACAAGCACCATCCATAGGGAATCGTCTAATGCGGGAGAGCAGCGGCCCCCAATAATCCTCATCGAGATCAAATCCCTAAAATTAAATAATTAAAAAGAGCAATCATGAGAACAAGATACCTTGATTTTGGAATTAGGGCTTACTAAACACTTACACCGCTTAAATGGATCTGCCTCGTATAATTACACCAACACTCGAAATCGCTTTCAGAAGGAAACTCCTCCTTGCACCACTCGTTTTTGTAGGTGTTTTCATCGCTGTCGGTACCCCAACAGTCGCCATCGCAGCCGTCGCTATCGGTATCGTTGTAATGTGAGCTTTCGGCGTCAGAATCAGAAACGGCGGTGTCATCGTCGAGCTTGCTTTTGGTGTCAGAATCAGAATCGGCTGTGATATCGTCGAGATTGCTTTCGGTGTCAGACTCAGAATCGGCAGTGCCATTTCTTTCGGAGTCAGACTCAGAATCGAGGTTCTCGTCGTCCAGTTTGTTTTCGGTGTCAAGCTCAGAAACGAGGGCCTTGTCTCCCAGTTTGTTTTCGGTCGTGTCATCGTCGGGCGTAAGTTTCTTGGAAGGTGAGGGACAGACGGGATGGGTAGTTGCATCCATGTTCACCAAACCCTAATCTCCAAATTTCTTTAAACACGGAGAATTGGAGGTGGCAATGAACCGTGACCATCGGAACCGTTTAAATCAGAACTGCGGGTTGCGGTCCTGCCAGTTTGCGGTCGGGTTGCGGTCCTGCCAGTTTGCAGTTCTAATGGTCCAATTTCGCAGTTAAACCGTCAGTTCAAACAACCAGACAAACCATTTAACAACGGTTTATCAGTTCAAACCACAGCCAAACCATTTAAGAACCGTTTATCAGAATATTCTATAATCTTATTTAAAATTAATTTGTAAGTGTTATTTGAATTTAATTTCAATAATTGAGATATGTACCATATACACGAGTCTTTTTATTTTTTATTTTAATAAAGGACTATATTGAATAAATGGGAAAACCCAAGCCTATTTAGGCAATATTACAAAAATTTGAATTCTAAGCCCTAACCAAAACCGGGAACTTCATCTTCTTCCCCAATCCAACCCTAATTCACAAACTAAACCCTAATCAGCAAATCTCAGATAACCCAAATTAAGGCTCTCCAAGAAGGTAATAGCCTTTAACTTCGAAGGAGCCTCAATATCATTGAAATCCAAGTCCGATTGAACCCTCAATGTCTCCTTGGCCACCCAATCAGCCCCAAGGTTCTGCTCACGAAATACATGCTTCACCACCATTTCAGACTTGATAAGCTTCCTGCAACAGCTTAACAAAGAGTCAAGATACCAAGGAGACTTACCAAATGACAAGAGATTGACCAAGATCAGCGAATCAACTTCAACATCAACTCTCTCTAACCCCAGATTGTTGCACAGCCTCAGACCATCAAACAGGGCCCGACATTCTGCAATCAATGGCGTACCTTTGCCATACAGCCTGCCAACACCTCTGATAATACAACCATTCCCGTCCCTTATCAAAGCACCACCAGCAGATTCGTGAGCAAAGGTACAAGCTCCATCTATATTTACTTTGTACCTGCCATACTTAGGGTTCTTCCATTTCAAAAACAATGGTTTATTCAAACCTTTTGTCTGATTCACACAACCAATACTAGCACCATCCTTAGCATAACTTCCCCAATGCTTCGAGTTTAGAGTATCAGAGTGGTCCAGATTAGTTAAAATGAAGATGATTTGCTTAATGACAGACACTGCATTTGTATTTTCATTACCTAACTTCTTCTTGTTCCTGCCTGACCAGATAGACCAAGCAATAATAGCAGGAAGGATCCTGAAAATGTCACAGCTTCTTTGAGCATCCCAGTACCACCTCGTAATGATGTGAGAAATCGTCATGTAAGACTGGATCTGCACTTTGAAGATTGCACTGAAGTGAAGCCAAACAGCCCAGGCTTGAGGACACTGCACAAAGACATGGTTAGTAGTTTCTATATCATTGCAGTGAATACGCTTAGAAGCCAACTGAATATTTCGAGCTTGCATAACATCATCAGTAGGAACCCACTTATGAAGAACCCTTCATAACAAAAACGAACATTTTTTAAGAGTCACAACATTCCAAGACTTAGCATAAATACTAGTAACACTGCCCTTGTTTCTGATGTGATTCAACGTGTCCTTAGAGTTAAACCTTCCATCCTTTGACAGAGACCAAAGAATAACATCCTGATTATTAGAGAGAGTAATCTCCCTAATCTTATTTATCTCTGTAACAGTCACTCTAGTGCTGAGCCTATCGAAATCCCAAGAACCATCAGACCAGAAGTCCCTAACAGAATCATTAGCTGAGCCCCAAAACAATCTTCTATCATTATCACTAATAACTTTGATGAATGGGCTGTCTCAGCACCATCTATCATACCAGAAGCTCGTGCTCCCCCGACCAGGAAGCCAAAAAACATAATCCTCAACTTTCTCTCTTGCAGAAATAACACGATTCCATGCTTTAGACTTAAGATTAGGTGATATAGCTAGAACAGGGTGAATATTATTCCTGCAATATACTGATAACATGTAATTAGCCCAGAACGATTTCTGCATCCTGAAGTTATACCATAGCTTCATTGAATACACCATCTGTACATCTTTAAGCTTCTTAATGTTAAGGTCTCCTTCATTAGTAGGCTTGCACAGTCTCTCCCATCTAGCCCAACTAATAGCTCTTTTGTCATTCTTGCTTCCCCACAGGAACATGTCAAACAGATTTTCAAGCCTATTGATAATGCCAACAGGCAGGACAGAATGCTGCAGATAGTAGATTGGAAAAGCAACCAGAACAGCTTGAATCAACAACAACCGGCCAGCAAATGATAAGTGCAACTTGTCCCAATCCATTATTCTATTTCTGACCTTGTAAATTAACTCTTCAAAGTGAGCTATTCTTGAACTAATAGCAATAGTAGAGCTAAGATATGTAAAAGGCAGAAATGTATGCTTGATATTCCATAAGTCTTCAATAATAACAATTTGATGATGAGCCATTTTATTGGACACAATTATCTTAGACTTTGCAGTGTTTATTTCTTGTCCAGAAACATTTTGATAATGATCTAAAACACCTTTAACAACACCCATTGTATCCACTCTTCCATTAGCTAAAACCATAAAATCGTCCGCAAAAGCAAGACAAGCAATATTTTGATCACTTCTAGTCTTGTACCTGAATAAACTGTTACCATTAGAGGTAAGCTTTATAGCCCTTATCAAATACTCTTCAGCCAGGATAAAAAGACTCGGGGAGAGGGGATCCCCTTGTCTAAGTACTTGAGAGTTGGCAAAATACCCAGTTGGCTCACCATTCACCAATATGGAAGAACAAACCTTGCTAATACAATTGCCAATAAGATCAGAGACATTAGTATCAAAACCAAAAAGTCTAAGAATTTTGAAGAGAAACACATGATTCAGCTTATCAAAAGCTTTAGTCATGTCAGTTTTAATAATGACATTGCCAAACTTCCTGTTCCTATTAATATCAAAACACAACTCCTGAGCCAAAAGGATAGAATCATGAATGCACCTCCCCTTAAAAAACCCACCTTGCTCCTAAGAAATAAGCCTAGGCAAGACTTTAGCCATCCTGTTATTGATTATCTTCCCCACAATCCTTGAAAACATTGTAGTTAAACTGATAGGACGAAAGTCTCTCCACCTATTAGGGTTATGAGTCTTAAGGATTAAGCAGATAAATGTAGCCTTCACTCCCTTAGGCAGAACAAAGCCATTGAAGAAACCCTTAACAACATTACTTAAATCACTACTAACAAAAGCCCAACACTTCTTATAAAATTCACCATTATAGCCATCAGGGCCAGCAGCAGATTCCGAATTCAAAGACTTAATAACCTCAAAGATCTCCTCAGTTTCAGGGACACAAGAAATACTATAGTTATCTTCATCAGTAACCAACGAGGGAATCACATCCATTAAGAAAGAATCAGGCTCCACATTACTAGAAGGAGCAAGAAAAGTTTTAAAATAATCAACAACAGAATTACCAATGTCTTCCTTAGAAGAAAGCCACTGATCACCAACCTTAATTCTGTGAATTCTATTTCTCTTAATCCTCTTCCTCACAAAGCTATGATAAGCCTTGGTATTCCTATCAGAATCCTTCAACCAGGACACATGAGCCTTCTGCTTCCAGAAAATCTCTTCCCTATCAAGAAGCACCAAATGATTCTGTCTAGCCTCCTCCAAAGCACATCTATTTTCATCATTAGAGACATTTTGAAGCAGCACCTCCTTGGCATTGATATTTTCTTCAGACCGTTTGATGGCATCAAAAACATTCCCAAAAGTACTCATATTCCAAGCCTTTAAAACAACCTTCAATCTCTACTGCTTAATCCAAAAAACCATGACAGGATTCCTCACATCATCATTAACACTAGCAGACCAGCTCTCTTCAACAGTCTTCAAGAAATCAGGGTGTGTAACCCACATATTCAGAAACCTAAACGAAGCTTTAGGCCTTTCAAAACTAGAGGCAACCTTAATAACCATAGGACAATGATATGAACAACTTCTAGCAAGGTGGGAAACAGCAGTACAATCAAAGAAATCTAACCAAGAAGAACTATATAAAACACGATCCAGCCTCCTCCATTTATGTCCATTAGACCAGGTATAAGGACAACCTGAATACCCAGCATCAATGAACCCACAATCCATAATAATGCCATTGAAGTCATCCATACCTCTTTGATTAATAGTAGAGCAAGACAACTGCTCATGAATACTAGAAATTATATTAAAGTCATGAAACATGATCCATTCACAAGAACCAATATCAAGGCTCCTAATCGAATCCCAAAGCAACAGCCTCTGATCCCTTCTACACTTTGCATACACAACAAAAACATAAAACTCCTTGCTCATAGAAGAATGACATACCTTTAAATGAATCAACTGCTCAATGTCGAAAACCACATCAACCTTGTAATCATGATGCCAAAACACCCAAATCTTGTTATTCACATTACAACTATACCCTGATAACTTCAACTTCCTGGCAACTATACTCATTTTATTAGCCTTCACAAAAGGCTCTTGAACAGCAACAAAACTAGCCTTTTTAGAATTAACCAAAGACTTTAATCTTTGCATCGTTTCCTTATTAGCAAGCCCTCTTGCATTCCATTTTATCAATGTAATAGTCATTGATCAGGTGGTGGCTTATGGGCTCTTTTGAGCTTCATAATTTTAGATGAAACTGTTCCCTTTGAACTCTATATCTTAGACACTTTCTTAGCCTTCTGAATGTCATGCCTTCTAACCTTTTCTTTGTCAAACTTGTCCTTCACAGGGGAACAAGCAAGACTACCATCATGTTTCGGGGAATCATGGACATCATCGCTCAAAATTTCAAACATGTTCTTTCTTTCTAATGTCTTCAACGCATCTATCATATCATCCTCGTTAACAGGAACAGAAGAACCATTATTCTCAACAGTTATAACCCTTCGAAGAGAGCAACTATCAGACTCCATATCATCATGTAAAGAACTATCTGCAATCTTGTCAACTACTATTGACTTTAACAGACGATTAGTAACATTTTCATTACCAACATCCGTCTGAACCACCTGATCACAGATCACATTTGAATCTTGAATATTCACATACTCACCTTCCTTATGAGAACAAGAGACCTGATTAGGTACACCAGAATCATCAAAAGCAGTCCCCTTATCCTGAACATTCACAAACATCTTTCCACCATGCAACAGCTTCTTACAATTATCATTTGAATGGCCAATGTGAGAGCAATGACTACAATACATTGGAATACTGTCATACACCAAATCGATCCAGTAACTATCAGTATCTCCAAATTTTAATTGCATCTTGCGAATTAAAGGCTTCGATATATCCACTTCAACCCAAACCCTACAACAATTCTGCCTAGCACTATTAACAGAAGGTACCCAGACCTTCAACGGAGTTCCCAAAACTTTCACAACTTCATTAATCGTAGACTTATTGAACAAGAACTCAGGAAATCCTGGAAGAGAAACCCAAATCGGCGTATATGGACATTCAAGGTTAGGATCGAAACCAATAGTCCACTTTAACAATCTCATTGTCTTATTGCCCAATACCCATACATTCCTTTACCAAAGCTTCATGAAATCTTCAAACTCATTGAACTCCACAAAGATATGCCTGTAATCCCAGACCGAGACACTATATCTTCCAGCAAATTTGAATTTCGACAAGAAATTTCTGAAAGTCTCCATAGATGGCTTACCAATTGCAAATTTAGCAATTAAAGTGTGTTTGGAAATCTTCATCAATCTTTCCTTATCTCCAATGTCAAACATAATCACTGGAAATTCTTCTTGCAAAGAAACAGAGACTTTCGAATGTTCAAAATCAGAGTTCTTGATTCTTAGAGTATCAGCATATGAACCTTTCTTGATTTCATTAATCTTCCCTTTATTTCCTTCCTCAAAAACCGGATTTGTAATTACATTACAATCCACGCCCAAAAGCCCTGTTTCCGTTGCACTCTGTTTTCCATCTTGAGATTGAGTAGACTTCCTAAGCAAAGGAAATTCCTCAGACGATCCAATCTTAAGATTATCGGCCATAATCAAAACCACAAACCAATTTGCTCAGAGAAAAACAAAGAATCACTGGGAGAAATTGATTAAAGAAATTGGCTATGTTCTTGCTTAAGAACAGAGTTCTTCCAAGAAAGCATCTTTTTCCCGAATGATATTGATTAAAGATGTCTTACCATATACACGAGTTAATTATGCTATTTCATGTATTTTAATTTAAATATGTTATCATTTTAATCGAAATTTTATAATCAATCAATTACATTCTAAAAAAATAATTGTAATTTAATTTTGATACGTTTGATTATATATTTATATTTATGTATTTAAGATATTTTATTTAATATTATGTAGATATTAAATAAAATATATACATCTACTTGTATTTCGATTACAACTTTCAATAATTGCAAAAATATAAAAATAAATATTTGATTGTCTTAAACAAGATATCGTAAACAATATAATTGTAAAATGATTTGTATATTGTTTGAACATACTAGATATTTAAGATGTTATATTTAATATTATGTACATATTAAATAATATATACATATTAGACATATAATTGTATTCTAATTTTAAATTATTAGGTGATTCTTTAGATTTTTTCAAACTTGAAGTGTTTATGGTTAGATGAATTATATAGCTTATTGTATTTTCGAACTATTCAATATTAGAAGTTTAAATTTAAATTTTTTAGAATTGTATAATTATATGCATAAACTTAAATTACTTGTAAATAACAAAATAAAAATTGAAAGTGAAAGTGATTTAAATAACATTTAATAAAAAAAAGAAACAAAACAAACACTTCTTGAAACATAGTTGTTAAAAAAAATTCTATAAAAAATTCTAAAAAAAAAAAAATTCAAAAGTCCGGGCCATCCGGACAGATCTCCGGATGGTCCTGACTTTTTTTTTCATTTTTTTAATTTTTTTTTTGGGTCTCCTCTATAAATAGAGGAGACCCCAAATCCAAACTCATAAATTCATATACTCCTCTCTATGTCTCTCTAAATCTCTCTACCTGTTCTAAATATTCTAGAAAACTCAAATTTCTTATTTTACATATTGTAGTCCTACTTTCGGAATTGTTTGAATTTTTTTTCGCAAATTGTTTCTATTTGATAAAAACACTTAAATAACGTTGGGATAACATTATAATAGCTCAATTAAGAGCTTCGTATAATTTATCAAGTTATTTAATTGTTATAGTAATTTAAATTAGTTCTTTTAATTCTAATTTTATTAGTTGTTGTTAGTTGTTATTGCTTGTTATTAGTTGTATTAGTTGGTATTAGTCTAAATTTAGTTTTTATTATTTGCGATATTAATTAGTTTCGATTAGTATTTTATTGCATATTTAAAAAAACGTTGTTTTAAGTTTTAAAATGCCTATAAATCGTAGACTTACTAATACTCACCAATCCGCTAATTTTCACTTGTAATGAATGATGTTTGTGATAACCAAAACAAATTAATACTCACCAAAATGTAATAATAATTTTATAAACATGATTAAAATTACAATAATAAAATTCAAAATTTAATATTAAAATTATAACAATATAACTTGTAATCTTTTACCATGATAAAATATGATTTTGGTTTAAAAAATAATAAATAACATTTGTAATATTTAAAACCAAATCACAATAATAATATTCAAAATGTAATATTAAAATTATAACAATATAACTTAAAAATAATAAATAACACTTGTAATATTTAAAACCAAATCACAATAATAAAATTCAAAATGTAATATTAAAATTATAACAATATAACTTAAAAATAATAAATAACACTTGTAATATTTAAAACCAAATCACAATAATAAAATTCAAAATGTAATATTAAAATTATAACAATATAACTTAAAAATAATAAATAACACTTGTAATATTTAAAACCTAATCACAATAATAAAATTCAAAATGTCATATTAAAATTATAACAATATAACTTAAAAATAGTAAATAACACTTGTAATATTCAAAACCAAATCACAATAATAAAATTCAAAATATAATATTAAAATTATAACAATATAACTTGTAATATTTTTGCATGATAAAATATGATTTTGGTTTAAAAAATAATATATAACACTTGTAATATTCAAAACCAAATCACAATAATAAAATTCAAAATGTAATATTAAAATGGGAAATTGCACCTAAAGTACCCACTCAACTATTCAATTGTCACTTACCACCCAAGGTTTGATCAATTGTTACTTAATACCCATCTCAACTACCTTATTGTCACTAACAACCTAACTTTATTTTAATACCCTAACTACCCTTAACCCACTATATAAACGTTATTTTCTGTTTTCTTTCTATTTTTTCTTGCTTTTTGAAGATTTGAATTTGTTAGCCGCTCTAACCACCTAACCCTACTAACCACCACGAGCTGGGTTTAAATCACATTTTCCGGTGATCGGAAGCTACTAAAGGTTTGTTTCTTTATGTAAGTTGTTGTGTTAGACCTGTCTAACCTCTGTTTTATACGTACAGGAGTTCATCACGACTTTTTGGAATCTTGTAGCTTACAAGTAATCGTGTTGCGAGCTTTTTAGGTAATTACCTACCGATTTCGAAGTTTTTTATTCGTTTTCTCTGTTGGAATAGGTTCTAGTCTACTGTTTTTAGATGCCATTGCCTGATTTCGAGCTTTTCTCTGTTTTTTTTGTTATAGTGATCTGTTTCGTTAATATTGTTCATTATATAGTTACATCCTTGTTTTCTGATGTTATATTCTAATTTGGTACTGCTTTAGTTTGTGGGTAATGTGTAGATTACGAGTTTTTAGGTCAGTTAGAGTATTGTATTTCGAAACAGACATCAGGACCGGTGTTACATAGAAATATCAGGACAGGCAGCGAATATATATACGTAGATATATACAAATATCAGGACAGGCTGCGAATTACTAGATGTATGTACGCATTTCGCATGTTATGATGCGAATTGTTTGATGATGCAGTAAATAACGTGCACAGTTTTGTGACTAATGACAAATATCAGGACGTTGTTACCTACAAATATCAGGACAAGATGCGAATTGTTCACAATTCGCACCTTAGGATGCGAATTGTTTGATCCAGTAGTAAATATTTTGCACCTAGTTTTTGAGACTAATAACTAATAACTTGTATTGTCCAGGTTAAGAGATGTCTAAATCACGAGTTTGTATTTTTAAATATGGTCACCAAACTGCAATTGTGCCTTTCACCGAGTTTGAAAGCTTCGAAAGTATCCAAGCTTATGTAGAGAACACGTGGGAGGAGCTTGCCACAGGTGAGTACCTAATTACTTACTCCTGCGGGGATCACAATAATTGTTTCTTTAATAACCAGAGTGATTTTGTTGGGTTGGTGTTATATCTTGATTTGGAGCGTTTAAAACGGGTTAGTTTTCTCATAGAACAACACGTCTTCGATAAGGGTTCTGGTAATAAAAGTTCTGTTGATAAGAGCTCTGGTGGTAAGGATTCTGGTGGTAAGCGTAAAGAGCATAGCTTGGTTTTGGTAGAACCATCTCTTGATCAAATAGTTAGCGGGGAGAGTAGTAACGGTTTAGTTAATTCTGATCAAAGGAAAAAACAACTTGCTACTGCTGGTTGGGCTGATGCTATTACAGGGGTGGGTCAAGCTTTTGAAGAAGGTGCTGCCGGTCTGAGGTTATCCTTGTGCAAGTTTGCGTTAGAGCGTGGTTTTTCTTTCAAATACCTGCACAACACAACAAATAAGATCACTGCTTATTGTGCCGATAAGCTCACAAGTGGGTGAAAATGGAGAGTTTATGCATCTATTGACTCAAGCACTGGCCTTATGACGATAAAGAAGCATTTCCCGTACCATACTTGCAGTCCTGTTTTCTCCCAGAAGCATAATCATAAGCGGCACAGGCATTTGACATCAGATTTGATTGCAGAGGAAATTCAGGATTCTCTCCGCACCTGCCATTCGTTGACAGCCAAAACCATACAATCGACTGTCAAACAAGATTACGGTCTTGATATCTCTTATCGTTTGTCATGGAATGCTTTAGAGAAGGCTAGGAGGGGAGTTTTTGGAGATAGTTCAAGTTCTTTTAGTTTACTAAGCGGATACTTCAAGCGCTTGAAGAGCCGGGATATTACTTCAGACTGCCAGTTGGAGTTGTCAGCTGGAAACCAATTCAAGCGCTGTTTTGTAGCATTCGGTTCGTCCCTTAGTGGTTTTCATTCATGCCGTCCAATGTTGTTTGTCGATGGAACCCACTTATATGGCAAGTACAAGGGTACATTGCTCACTGCTGTAGCAAAGGACGGAAACAACAGTTAGTTACATTTATCTAGTTAATCTGAACGATGTTTTTTGTGGAAAAATATTGATGCAATTCGCACCAGGTGATGCGAATTAAGCAGTGTCGTGGTCCTCACATTTCGCATTTGAGGCTGCGAATTAGGTATTATGCTGAATAATACTGTACTTACATCGCATCTTGAGTTAGGTATTATTTAAAGTTTACCACAAGCTGCGAATTCACATAACAAGTTGCGAACTGTTTGCATGATCAATTAAAATGTCAAACACATTTCGCATGACAATCTGCGAATTGTTACAGGACACCATGCGAATTGTTGCCAATTTTTAAACGTTTGCATACTGTTGTAGTGTTTAATTGATCTGCCTTTTTCCAGGACTATTCCCTGTTGCTGTTGCTGTAGTTAGCATTGAAGATTGGGACAATTGGATGTGGTTTTTGGGGTGTTTGAAACCACATTTGCTGGATCGCCAGATCACATTTATTTCAGACCGTCATTCTGGTATTGTTAATGCTGTTTCTGTCATGTATCCCAACTGCTATCATGCGTACTGTTATTTCCATCTCATGCAGAATTTGAGAGCCAAACTGGAACATACTAACAGGGAGTATAAAAAAAAGATGTTGAGTTTCTTCCACCGTCTTGCTTATGCTCCCAGTCAAGAGCTTTTTAAAGAGATACTAACAGGTTTTTTATGTGAAGGTGGTGAGAGAATGAGTGATTTTCTTGCAAATTTACCCCCTGAAAAGTATGCCCAGGCTTACGTAAAAGGGAAGCGATACGGTTCTATGGCTTCTACCGCAGCTGAATCGTTTACCAATCAGATCAAAAAATATTGCGGCTTACCAATTGTTGAATTTATTGATTGCATTAGAGTCTTGCTTATGACTCAGGTTTCACGGAGATACGAAGAAGGTCTCAGCTGGAGTACTAATTTGGTTCCCGAGTACGAGAAGAAGCTAAAGCAGAATGTTGACATGTGCCGAAGTTCGGTAGTACGTAAGTCCTCTTCCGCCATGTTCGAAGTCTTTTCGACTCCTGTGGTTGTTGTTAATCTGTTGGATTTCAAATGTTCATGCGGATCATGACAACAAGAGTGTTTTCCATGTGCTCATGCTCTAGCGGCATTACAATACACTGACCAAGATCCATTGACTGTAATAGAACCCTTCTTTACGGTTAAGAATTACAGGGAAAGTTACTCTTTCAGCATACCAGCTCTAACTGATTTTGGCGAAGGGTCCAGCGCTAACGATCCTTCTTTCGTTGAAGTTCTGCCTCCGAACGTTAAGAGACGCTCTGGAAGGCCTAAGAAAAAGCGAATCCCTTCTAGAGGAGAAATCTCAACCAAGAAGTTAAGGTGTGGCCGATGTTCGAAATCAGGCCATAACCGGAGGACTTGTGATGTTCCAGTTTAAGGACATTTATTTGTGTAGCATATTTATTGTTCTGTACAGAAAACTAGAAATTTGTACATTCCTGTGTTTTTTGTTTTTGCTACTATTGGAGTTGTGAACATTTCGCATCCTGTGCTGCGAATTATGTACAATATGCATACATATTTGTTACAAACATCTATCAGGATTACATGCGAATTATGTACAATTATGTGAAAGTTTAACAGGGTGCGAATCATTTGTAAAATCATATCAAACATTTGTCTTATCTTACGTTTCGCATGCTAGGCTGCGAATTAGGCCCAGAGTTGTGATGCGAATGGAGTTCAGTTAGGAGTCCTGATTTTTGTCATGTAATAAGCTGCGAATTGTTATTTAATAAAATACCAGGATATTCAGTAAGGTTGAAAAGGAGGATTACAAGTCGGATTACAAACATCTATCAGGATTACATGCGAATTATGTACAATTATGTGAAATTGTAACAGGATGCGAATCATTGGTAAAATCACATCAAACATTTATCATATTGTACGTTTCGCATGATAGGATGCGAATTAGGGCCAGAGTTGTGATGCGAATCATGGTTCAGTTAGGAGTCCTGATATTTGTCATGTGATAAGCTGCGAATTGTCATTTAATAAAATACCACGATATTCAGTAAGGTTGAAAATGAGTAACATAGCAGGTTAACATGCGAATGATGTACAAAATATATTTGGATTACAAAAAGGAGGATTACAAGTTGGATTTCAAAAAGGAGGATTACAAAATATATCCAGAAACTAACAACTGTTTACACATATCACTACAAGCTGCTGTTGCTAGTTAGTTGCATTTCAAAAAAAACAAAAAACAAAAACCAACTCTAGCAGTTGGTAGATGATTCATCACCAACTGTTTCCTCTTTCTCCTTCTCTTTCTCTTTCTCTTTCTCCTTCTCTTTCTCTTTCTCTTCTTTATCCTCAGCTTCAACATCTTTCGCATGTTCTTCTTTATCCTCAGCTTCAACATCAACGTCCATCATGCTTAAAAATTTTGTCCTCGATGGACCAGCTTCGTCTTCCCTCTTCCTTTTGTTGTTTTGAACCTCTGCCGTTTGAGGTTGCACCATTTCTGGCTGAGGTGCAGCAGGAACCTGTTCTGGCTGAGGTTCAGCAGCAAGCTGTGGAACAACTTCCAATGGTTGTGAGTCAGCTGAGTAGTAGTCATCATATATGTCTAACCCAAAAACAGATACTGGGCTGTTTGGTGGTGCTGCTGGCATGATCAAGTCATCACTCCAGTTCACGGTTAAGGATGACCAGGAGTCACCCAGAGAACCGATTGAACCAGAATTTGAGACTGAGGTGGTGGTTGTGGTGGTGGAAAAAGACATGACTTTTTGAATTCGAAGAGACGAGGGAAATGAGTTTGTTAAAAAATAGCTCTGGTTTAAAATGTAGAGTTTGTTTTAAAAATAGCCTCTGGTTTTTCTAGTGTTATTTATAGGGAAAGGAGGTGATCATTACATAGCCTCCATGTCCAATCAGCAATTAATGGGTTCAGGACATGATTAGATTGTTTTTTGCGTGCTCAATGCAGAAAACGTTTACCAAGGCATACGCCATAGCCTGTTCGTATTCTTGAATGATTTTATTTAATATTTTATTTATGCACCAGGCTGCGAACAGGTTATAAGCTGGTATACCAGGATGCGAATTGTGTGTGTGGTGATAACCATCTCTCAGGTTAGGCTGCGAACTATTTGATATAATTTAAGCTGTGAAGTATTCATACAGGTTTGGCTGCGAACTGTTCATACATACCAGGATAATAATCAATCATTATATATCAGGTTATAATGCGAACTAAAAGATAAGAATATTCATTATATATCACAATTTGGTTTATGTATGCACAACAAAAAAACATTTAACAACAGATATATGTATTTACAAGCAACTAATGTATTTAGGAGCAATACATGTATTTACAAGCAACTGGAGTACTAGGAAGCAATACACGAATCAGCCATATGTGACGGTGTCTATGTCATTTAAAAAGCAATGGAACATTTGTGCTCTTAAGGCAGTCACCATATTTGTATCGTATTTTTTCTGGACTGATCCATGCTCAATAATATCCATGGCATATTTGCAGACGAAGACACCACAGTCCATGCTGCATTTTTTTTGTTGTGGGAAGCCTCTTTCCACTTTCACCTTCCACCCTGTACTATATTTGGGTAGGAATCCTCTATCCAACAAATATTTGATCTGTGTATAATAATTAGTGTTACGAATATGCACAAAAACAAAAACAGTTGGTGACATACAATTCGCATCCTCAGGCTGCGAATTATATGACAATAAATCATACACAATTCGCATCTTAGGTTGCGAATTGTATGGCAGCCTTGATAGGCTGCGAATTGAGTTGTGAACAAGCTACGAATTGTGTCCAACATAGATAGGCTGCGAATTACGTTATGGACAGGCTGCGAAAACACATCTTGATTACTCAGTAATTCGCAGCATACCAGATCTCATTTCGCAGCATGCATACTTAAAATGTGTTCAGATTTAAGTGTATAGTTTGGAATATTTACCAGTAGTGCAGGTGTTCTTGTGGTGGTGTCTATGGCATGAAGCTTAGGCAGAAGCGAGTTGTAGTTTGAAATTGTTCTTCCGTCAACGTCGATGACGAGCAACGTCCAGTGGTTTGTATTGTCCTTCGACTCGGTGCACACTGGAACCATGATGATGTTGGCATTTTTGCGCGCCTTCCTAAAAGCCATGTCCACCAGATTTTCCACTTGCCACCCTGATTTCATTTGATGCTGCATCCAAGCAAGAGTATATTAAAGTGATAACATTTCTGAGAACTTTGGTCTATTTACGTGAGCTAAACTTACCGCAGTCATGCCAGAAATCAGTATGGCGTCGTGATGCTCTCCAATAGCTTTAGTGCATGGAACTTTGTAGTCTGCATCTTCAAGCATCTTTCGAATCCAAGCATCGATAAGCTAACAAAGGAGTTGTAGATTTATGTTAAATATAGAATACATATTTGAAACATTGAAAATAAAGTTGGTTGACAATTGGATACCTTTACGTCCAGCTCCTGTTCTAAAGGTAGTGCCATGAGGTCACTCGCTTGCAGCCTGATTCCGTACGTAAACTTGGACTCCGGTAACTGCCATACCACTGGATCAGGGGTGTCGCTCTCGTAGGCTTTTACCAGCTGTATTTTGTGGTATTGTGTCAGATCGATACGCTCAGTTACTTTGGTTTTCTTTGGCCAATCGCTGTATTCTACTACTGGCGGTTCCCGCATTGTTATTACGAACTCTTCTTCTTCCTCTGCCACTTGAGGCTGCGTTTGTGTCAGTAGCGCAAAACTTGGCTCCTCTATCTCATTAACTATCTCGAGCTTATTATGAATCAAAAATCAAAAGTAGAGGGCGTCAGTGATTATAAGTGCAACGAGTCTAAGCAGTTCGCAGCTTAGGCTGCGAACTGTAAGGTAGCAGTTAAATAAATTTATTATTATATATCAGGGTAGGGTGCGAACTATTCGAGGTTCCACTGAACAGTTCGCATCATACCCTGATTTTTGTTTGTAATACATATTTCAGCATTTGCCACAAGGTAGGGTGTTATGATGCGAAATCATTGTAAGTAGGCCTTACCGCACGGTCAGCGACAACCACTGCCGTTGACTTGTTCGGCATTGAGGCTGGATCGTGTCGGCAGAAATCATTAATGTCATCCTCCGACATGTTCTCCAGAGACCGTTGTATTATAGAATCGTAATATACATTATCAATTTCATTTAAAAATGTCTGTGAAACTTGAGTACTAATACCATCAACAAAAGCATCAGGTAAACCTACTGTGTTATCGTGGGACTCTGGAGCTGGCAGTTGATTTGTTACCGGGCCTACAGTTTGACGCTGGCTTAGCAATTCTGACTTTGCTGACAGCACCGTTGGTCTTTGAGGTTCCACCGAAGAATTGGTTTTGTCTTCTAAGGATTGTCCTTCCTGGCTGAGTAGTTATGTCTTCTCACCGGGATGGACAGGTTCTGACTCTTGAGGTGCTACCTCTTGAGTTAGCCTTTCTCTCTTCGCCAAGGCTATCTGTTGCTGCTGCTGTTGTTCTTCTTGTCCTTGTTGTTGCTCTTGTTGCCGGTCCTCGTGTTGAACCTGTGGCGTCTGGTGTTCTTCGAGTTGTTGTTCTTCTTGTTGTTGCTGGGGGTGTTCTTCTTGTTATTGCTCTTCGTGTTGTTGTTCTTCTTGTTGTTGCTGTTGTTCATGTTGTTGTTGGGGGTGTTGTTGTTGTTCTTCTTCTTGTTGCTGTTGCTGTTGCTCGGAGTGTTCTTCACCTTGTTGCTGTTGTTGTTGTTGTTGTTCTGTTTGCTCTTGTTGTTGTTTCTGGCGGTGTTCTTCTTGTTGGTACTGTTGTTCCTGTTCTCCTTGTTGTTGGGGGTGTTGTTGTTGCTGCTGGTGTTGCTGTTTCTGCTGGTGTTGTTGTTGTTGTCTTTCAGTCTCCTATTTCATACAAAAGCATATGTTAATCATCGTGTAATCATATTTCGCATCCTGACCTGATATCTATGTTATACATTCACTCCGTTATTACCTATTTCGCATCCTGATCTGATATATATGTTATACAGTCCCCCAGTTTATTACATAGTTCGCATCCTGACCTGATATCTATGTTATAAATTCCCCCAGTTTAGTACATATTTCGCATCCTGACCTGATATATATGTGTAATAACCAGACCACCAGTTTATTACATAATTCGCATCTTAAGCTGCGAAACGGTTGGCCATCACTGCACAATAGTCCTGATATTTGTTTAATAACATCATATGGTCTACTTACATTATTTACCTTCTCTGTATGTCTCTCCATGATGGGTGAATTGTGGGCATCATCATCCCTTTCTTCCGGCAGTACTCCAGGAAGGAATGTTTGCTGATCAGCATTAGACACGGATGCTTGCTGATCAGTTGATTTTTGTCCCTCTGGAAGTGCTGCTGGTATCTGCTTTATTGGGCTTTCAGTACGGCAGATTGGCAGAGAGATAGCATTGTGGAGTTGTTGTGCTTCGAGTTCTGCTATCTTGCGTTTCAATTCTTTCAGCTGCAAAAATGATAGCAAACTTTTTTATAAACATATTAAGTGCTGATTATAGTGATTATTTAAGGTTCAAGGCATACTTACTTCTCTGGCCTGTTTTTCTATTTTTCGCTCGTACTTGTTCTTGTCGGCGTACGTCTTCAAACACTTTGATTGAGCAGCAATATCGGGATCAGCGTCGCCTCTGCGTTTGAATAAATAATCACCGATTGTTTCACTCATACTGGTTGTGTCGGTGTCGGAGGGCTCTTTCCTGGATTTGCCTTTGGGTTGTGGTGGAATTGTTTTCTTTGGGAGTCTTGGTGGTGGAATCGATGGCTCGGGTGGTGTTGGGTGTTCGAGTGTGGGAGACATCACCTTATTTGTTACATTCTGTAATGCTGGTCTCCTTTTTTTTGGTTTTGATGCTGTGCTTTTCGACCTCTTCCTAGGTCTTTCTTCCGGTGAAGGAGGTACCGTTACTTCTGCATCTTCACCATGTTCATCATCTTCTCTTTCTCCGAAAGCTTCAATTTCAGCCTCGGTAAGCTGTAATGGACCTTCAAAATCCTACCAACAGATGCACATGTAAGTAAATTAATTGTTTCGAAAGAATGAGGGTGTAGACAAACAAATTGTTTTTTATAATCAGTTCGCATCATATGATGCGAACTGTGTGGTTGTAAATCACATTTCGCATGTGAAGCTGCGAAATGATTATGGGTCAGTATGATGCGAACTATATGTAAAACATATGATGGGAACTAAGTGTAAACCATATGATGCGAACTAAGTATTAAACATATGATGCGAACTGTGCTGAACATGAAGCTGCGAAGTAACATTCATATCAGGCTGCGAAATGTTTGAGATATTTTTTATAAGCAGTTCGCATCATAGGCTGCGAACTGTATGCACCCCAAGTTCAATATATATATTGAGCTTATACCTCGTCAGCATCCAGGAGTGGTGTTTTAATAAGATAACCCATGGTCGATGCGTGGCACTCTAACCCCAACCATTTGAAGAACCTTGGTATCGAGGTTGGCTTCGCTACCTCGTGGCCGATTGTTGTGTGCTCCATGATGAAGGGCTGCATGGGGACAAGTTTTATCAACACGGTGCTATGTACATAACTAATTGTGATATTGAATAGATCAATCTTACAACTACAAGGGCGACGCAGCCGACGATTTTATCGGCTCTTTCTACTGCTAAGCAACTCCTGATAGACTGTCGAAGCTTGAACAAAATCGATCCAGCCCAGTCGTAATTGTTTATTCTGTTGAGGTCTTCAACGTAATAAACCGTGCTCCAGCCCAAGATATCTCCAGATACGGAGTAGAATAGCGTGGAGCACAAAAACAGTATCAGCAGCCTCGCCACGTCTTCCAATTCATGTTCCCCTCCTTCGTTTATGGCCTTCTGTATACCCTCCTGTAAAACCAATGACAACATTCTAAGTTAGAAATGTACAGAATCTTGCTTTATAAAGATGAAGTCCATTTTAGACGTACCTTTATGATGGCATTTGTTATTGTTTTGGTATTACTAGCTGATGCTTTCCTGCCAGTTTTTGACATGAAGTATTTCTTCATCATCCTTGATTCGTCCTCCTCGCCGGCTTCATACTTGTTGTGAAAAGCGCCGGTTTTTGTTAACTCCATTTTCTCGGTGCCATGCCTCAGCCCGAATATGATCTTGATATCGTTTGTAGTTAGCTTTACATACTTGTTGCCAATCCTAAAGGCGTCTCTTTCCAGAGAGAATTTCTCGAGGATATACTGAATGATTGAGTAGAATTTTTTCCTAGGCAGCTCTTCCTCATTACGGATTTCGAACGCCGTTTTCAGAAGCGTGTAGAAGGGTGTGTTTCTACACGCTTCAATGTGGGCCCTTGTAATACCCATGCCTTTCAGTAGCTTCAGAAGGCTCACCAACCCTGATCTGTAGTAGCTGGGTTTTGTTGTCATGCTTTCTGCACAAACATAAATCAGTTGGAATGTCACAAATAATTCGCATCACAAGCTGCGAATCGCATACATATAAATACTGGCTTAACAGAGAAGCTGCGAAATAAGTTCTGACAGGATTCGAATTATGTATCTCAAGCTGCGAACTGTTTGTAAATAAGTATAACTATACAATCGAGCTGCGAATTGCTTGCATTGTGGGTGATCAGGATGCGAACTGTTACACTTTTTACATGCACGTTGCAGGGATCTGGGAATTATGCAACAAACACCAAAATCAACAATGAACTACCTAATGCAGATCTAACATACATAATATTTCTCAGGAGAGTATCAGTATTACATGCAACTAAAATTATACCCTAGCTTCGACTATAAACCCATAAACTGAGCAACTATCGTCAGTAGATACTTCATTATAGTACCAAAAGCAATGCCTATCGTGAATTAAGAGAAAACAGCGGTTCAGATTTGAAAAAAACGCAAAAAGAAGTACGCTTTCCACCATAATGCATACCTGTTAAATTTCACCGGCCGGAGAACGAGATTTGATCGTTTCAGAGACGACTTCACGACAACTTTGTCGAACGAGATTGAAGGTGTGTAGTCTGTCTGAGTAAAGAGGCTGACCGGTGCGATAGTGACGAAGGTGAGAAGCTGTAGGGTTTATGGGTTTGAGAGAGAGAGAGAGTATCACGAAGTCGAACGGTTTGTTTTCTGGTGGTTTCTAAAATTAGAATTTTGCGTTTGTTTAGGGTGATAGGAGGGTCGAAAAAGTGGGATGGAATTGAAAAATGGGTATATATAGTGGAAGGGTATTTTTGTCCAATTTATTAGTCTGGGTATTAAGTAACACTATGTTAAAAGCGGGTGCCGCCGGGTAATAAGATAGTTGAGTGGGTATTTTCAGGTACTTTTCTCTATTAAAATTATAACCATAGAATTTGTAATATTTTAACATGATAAGATATAGTTTTGGTTTGTAATATTAAAATCAACACTACTAATATTATATCTAAAAACATAATAATAATAATATTCAAAATGTGATAATAACATAAGTAATATTTAAAATTTTGGACTATATAATAATTACAACACTTAAAATATTAATAACCAAAACAAATTAATATTAACCAAAATGTAATAATAATTCTATAATAATATGCAATATCTCAATATTTTTTAAATATAACATTTTGGTTATAAAATAAATAAAATATTTATAATATTTACCAATAAATAGAGGAGACCCCAAATCCAAACTCATAAATTCATATACTCCTCTCTATGTCTCTCTAAATCTCTCTACTTGTTCTAAATATTCTAGAAAACTCAAATTTCTTATTTTACATATTGTAGTCCTACTTTCGGAATTGTTTGAATTTTTTTTCGCAAATTGTTTCTATTTGATAAAAACACTTAAATAACGTTGGGATAACATTATAATAGCTCAATTAAGAGCTTCGTATAATTTATCAAGTTATTTAATTGTTATAGTAATTTAAATTAGTTCTTTTAATTCTAATTTTATTAGTTGTTGTTAGTTGTTATTGCTTGTTATTACTTGTATTAGTTGGTATTAGTCTAAATTTAGTTTTTATTATTTGCGATATTAATTAGTTTCGATTAGTATTTTATTGCATATTTAAAAAAAAACGTTGTTTTAAGTTTTAAAATGCCTATAAATCGTAGACTTACTAATACTCACCAATCCGCTAATTTTCACTTGTAATGAATGATGTTTGTGATAACCAAAACAAATTAATACTGACCAAAATGTAATAATAATTTTATAAACATTATTAAAATTACAATAATAAAATTCAAAATTTAATATTAAAATTATAACAATATAACTTGTAATCTTTTACCATGATAAAATGTGATTTTGGTTTAAAAAATAATAAATAACATTTTTAATATTTACAACCAAATCACAATAATAATATTCAAAATGTAATATTAAAATTATAACAATATAACTTAAAAATAATAAATAACACTTGTAATATTTAAAACCAAATCACAATAATAAAATTCAAAATGTAATATTAAAATTATAACAATATAACTTAAAAATAATAAATAACACTTGTAATATTTAAAACCAAATCACAATAATAAAATTCAAAATGTAATATTAAAATTATAACAATATAACTTAAAAATAATAAGTAACACTTGTAATATTTAAAACCTAATCACAATAATAGAATTCAAAATGTCATATTAAAATTATAACAATATAACTTAAAAATAGTAAATAACACTTGTAATATTCAAAACCAAATCACAATAATAAAATTCAAAATATAATATTAAAATTATAACAATATAACTTGTAATATTTTTGCATGATAAAATATGATTTTGGTTTAAAAAAATAATATATAACACTTGTAATATTCAAAACCAAATCACAATAATAAAATTCAAAATGTAATATTAAAATTATAACCATAGAATTTGTAATATTTTAACATGATAAGATATAGTTTTGGTTTGTAATATTAAAATCAACACTACTAATATTAGATCTAAAAACATAATAATAATATTCAAAATGTGATAATAACATAAGTAATATTTAAAATTTTGGACTATATAATAATTACAACACTTAAAATATTAATAACCAAAACAAATTGATTTTAACCAAAATGTAGTAATAATTCTATAATAATATGCAATATCTCAATATTTTTTAAATATAACATTTTGGTTATAAAATAAATAAAATATTTATAATATTTACCAATAAACCACGGTTTTTTACAAATAAACCGTGGTTTCGCAGTCCTGCCAGTTTACGGTCCTAGCGGGTTGCGGTCCTGACGGGTTGCGGTCCTGCCAGTTTGCGGTCCTGCCAGTTTACTCCTTATGCGGTCCTGGCGGTCTGGTGGTCCTAATGGTTTGCGGTCCTGGCGGGTTGCGGTCCTGCCAGTTTGCAGTCCTAATGGGCCAGTTTCGCAGTTAAACCGCCAGTTCATAAACAGATTGTCAGCTTTGAACCGCGGTTCCAGAACCATTTGCCACCCCTAGGGAGAATACTGAATAGAGTAAGTGAGGGGGGCTTTTTATATTCTGTTCCGAAGTGTAGGTAGTTTTGGAAAAAAAATTCGCTTTTTATATTCTTTAGACCATTCACATAGCAGTGGGCATATTTCATCTTCCAAAAGCGCGCCACATCAGCATAATCTCCAAATAATTCTATAAAAATTCCTACACTCCACGCAGCAGTGCATATTTCATCTTTCAGCATACCCCACCATATTTATCTCTCCTCCACATCATTTTATCCTACAATATCCTACAATATATTTTTATGGGTTTGCCTAACCGGTGCCCATAGACACCGGTTAATGAGCATTTAATAGGTTACTTTTCGATGAGTTAATGTAATTTTGAGTACGAAAATAATGAGTAAAATTTATATTATGTTTATAGACAGAAATACCATTTTACTTAATGAAACATAATCCGTTTTAATTTATATAAAACAAAACTAGATACTATACTTTGACTGTTATTTTAGAAAAGCAGTGACTTTATTTAAGAGTTAATAATAGAATAATTTAGATATTTCGGTTTTTTGATTTAAAAAATATATATATATATATAAAAAAGTGATTTTAGAAACTACATTTTTGAAATTTAAAAGTAAAAGTGATTTAAAAATATTTTTCTAAATTTACGAAATAATATTTCTTTTTTAAAAGATCAGTTTTTTTCCAATTAAAAAATAAAAGTGATTTAAAAATAACCATTTTAATTTTTTTTTAAACAAGTTTTTTTATAAAGAATCTATAAAAAAAATAAATATTTATTTTTCAAAATATTATATATAACTGATTTTTAAAAATAATTTAGAAACTGATTTTTAAAAATAATTTAGAAATTGATTTATTTAATTTGTATTTAGAAATTTCAAAATTAAACTGACTTAAAACTAATTCAATAAAATTATATAAAATATGTTTTCTAAATTTTGTTTTGAAATTCAAAACTAAATTAACTATAAATATATTAATACTTAATTAGATAAAACATTACAATATTTATGGAGGGAATACTTTTCAAAAATAAAAATGATTTAACAATAATTAATAATTCTTAAATTTATTAAATAATATATTAGTACTTAATTAGATAAAATATTACAGTATTTTGGTAAAATATACCGCTAGCCAAACTCATCTTATTCTAAAAGGATAGTTACGTCCATAAATGGAAAATATAACATTGTCATTATTACTGCATTTGAAATTATCCTAATAACTAATATAAAGCAGATACCAAATGCCTGCTAACCGGTGTCCAGAGAGGTTAGTAAATTCTGACAAGCCATCTTTTATCAATCTCATAGCTTGAGGGCTGGACCTACAAAATATCATAAGGTTATCCGCAAAGTAGAGGTTAATGATCTTGCGCTGGCGGGACTTTCAGTGGAAGCTGAATGAGGGATCAAGGCTCGTTCTTCGAGAATGCTCGAGAGGACTCGCATAACAAGGAAAAAATATATGGGGAGAGAGAGTCTCATTGACAAAGACCTTTCGCCCCATGGAAGAAGCGAGTAGACTTACCATTAATGCAGACTGAAAAAGACGGGGTGGTGATGCATTGAATTATCCAGTTCATCATCTGCATAGGGAAGTCCATAGCGAGCAAGATGTCTAAAACAATCTTGACTCCACCTATTTTGACCTCCACCTATTTTTGGAATATAGACCTCATGCAAGAGACAAATGTTGTCTGGATGACTGCATTTACGAACAAAATTTGCATACCCTTTCTCTCCCCATTTTTCTCCCCAACTATTCATAACTCTCCAATAATGAGTTCCATCACTACTGGTACTATACCCCACACCTTTATAAATTCCATAAAACATTAAAAAATACAAACAAAAAGTTAAATACACTAAGATGGAAATTTTAAAAAGCAAAATTAGTATTTAATATCTTTTAAATTGAAAAATTATATTATATTGATGAGATTGTACCTTTTTGTTTTGGGTATAAAAAACATTAAATTAATGAAAAATAAAATTTATAGAGTTGACAGGTGACCCAGGACCATATTACAGATTGCTAGAAATTAGGTTACAAGTGTTATACAGGAAGGGAGATGATAGTTTTATAGAATCTGTATCTTATATCTGAAAGGATCCTGAAAGCAATGGTAGAGGCTAGAGAGTGGTTATTGTTGAAAATTCTCTCGTTGCGCTCTTGCCATATGTGGTAAGTCGTAGTGTAGAAGGCCGTACACCAGAAATTTGTGTTGGGGTTCGAAATAGGCCAGTTACAGGCTTCAATTATCCAGGTCCTCCAAGTAGAGTTTTGGCTTGGGATCAGGAGCCTTGCATAGATGTTGGCCCAGATGGAGGAGGCGAAAGGGCAAGAGGTCATGACGTGGTCAATGTTTTCGGGCGAGCTTGAGCAAATGATGCAATATGGGGGGGAGTCAAGACCCAAGCTGATGAGCTTGTCTCGCGTGGATAGCTTGTTTTGGATGGCCAACCAGGTGATGAATGAGTGCCTAGGGATTGAGTACTTGTTCCAAACGAGAGAACTCCAAATGACTTTCGCCTTGGAAGGGCGGATAGCCGCGTAGGTGCTACTGATGGTGAATTAGGGTTTGGCTTTATTGGGGATCCAGAGGAAGATATCTTCTTCAGGAGAGGGAGGGGGAAGATCCGATAAAGCATTTCTGATTTCTTCCAGGTGAGAGAGCAGATGTCAATTTTGGGATCTGGCTTGGGTAGGCCAGTGCCAATAACCGTTCAAATTTAGGTCGGAGACAGTAGAGAGGTTACGGAGTCTAGAGAGGTTGGTGGTACTTTGACCAAAGAAGTTTACCAGGGAGGCCGGAAAAATCCAGGGGTCATACCAAATAGAGGTCTTTGAACCATTATCGCTGACCACCTTGTAAAGGCCATCTGCGAGATTTTGGAGCTTATGATTTTTCGCCAGCCATAGCTTGAGTTAGTCGGAATTGGGAGGGTCCAAATATTTTTGTTTTTCATATTTTCCTCAATGGTCCATTGGGTCCACAAAGAGTTGGGGTTCCTTGTGAGGATAGACCAGAAATATTTTAGGGCGGCCGCCTGATTCCAAGTTTAAAGGTTTGGGATCCCAAGGCCGCCATCCGATCTTGGCAAGGTAGTGGTGTCCCAAGCCACTTTGGAACCCGAGATCTTCATTTCTGGTCCTGACCACAAGAAACGTCTCAAGAGCTGAGAAAGTTCTTTGAGAACTCGGACCGGGAGAATGAAAGTAGAAGACCAATAGACTTGGCTTGCAAAGATGACAGATTTGATTAGCTGAAGACGGCCCGTGTATGATAGGTGCTTTGTGGTCCAAGAGTTGATGCGGTTGATGATCTTGGTGAAGAGAGGTTTGCAATCATTGTAGGAGAGTCTTCTAGTGATGATGGTTACTCCCAGGTAACGGACTGGTAGGGATCCCTGATTGAAGCCTAGCAGGTGGAGAATGGCTAGACGTTCGCTCCCCGAGGCTCCGGAGAGAAAAACTTGGCTTTTGCTTGGATTTAGATGGAGGCCTGAAAGCGATGCGAAGTCTTGGAGGCCCTCATGGATGATCTTGAATGATTTGAGATTAGCCTAACAGAAGATCATGAGGTCATCGGCAAAGCAAAGGTTGATGATTTTAAGGGAGTGACATTTCCAATGGAATCTGAAACTAAGGTCTTGGATGTTCTGCTGGAGGATGCGGGAGAGAACCTGCATAACAATAACGAAGAGGTATGGGAATAAGGGGTCTCCTTGGCGGAGGCCTCTTTTCCCCGCGAAAGGGGTGGTGGTGTTTCCATTTATGCTAATCGAGTATGTAGGGGAGGAGATACAGTGGATTATCCATCCAATCATTTCAATGGGAAAATCTATAGCAAAAAGAGCGTCAAGGATTAGCTCCCAGCGGACATTATCGAAGGCTTTCATGTGGTCAATTTTAAGAGTGCATCTAGGGCCTTTGCGGTTGGTGTGGTAGTCGTGCAGGAGGTCTTGGATGAGGAGGATATTATCAGATATGGAGGGGCCCGGAGGCTGATTGGGAGGGGTCTATGAGATAGGGGAGAGCGGGTTTGAGTTTGTTGGCTATGATTTTCGAGATGATCTTGTAGATGACATTGCAGCAGGAGATTAGGCGGTATTCAGAGGGAGAGGAAGGATTGTCGGTTTTAGAGATTAGGGAAATGAACGGTTTGTTCCAGTCTGGGTCCAAATGGCCACAGAGGAAGAAGTGCTTGACAACAGCACAAATATCCGGGCCCACAATATCCCAGCAGGCTTTAAAGAAGCCCGCTATAAATTTCTTCTGGGCCAGGGGCTTTGTCGCTATCTATGTCGAAGAGAGCAGCCTTAATTTCATAGTCAGAACAGGCCTTAGTCATGTTGGTTTTGTCTAAGGGGGAGACGGTATGATTTATTAGGGACGAGACTTTGGTAAGGCCAGGGTAATCGGGGGTGCTAGCGGAGGCAAGAAGCTTATGGAAGGAGAGAAAGTGGTCGATATAATTTTAGGGTTTGAACTGGAGCGCCCATTAGGAGTGGTGATCGAGAGGATTTTATTTCTGGCCCTACGGGTCTTGATGCTGTTATGGAAGAATTTCGAGTTTTTGTCACCCAGCTTGAGCCAGGTCTCACGGGACTTTTGCTTGAGGAAAGATTCCCTAGCACGACTATAGAAGATGTACCTTTTGGCAGCATCATGCTCCAGGAGGATTCGGTTTCGGTCATAGGAATTATAGGCTAGAGCGATTTGGGGTTGGGCTAATTCAGGTTGGGCATTGTCCACCCGAAGGCTAATGTCACTGAATTCTCTTTTAGTAAGGGACTCAAGGATATGGGCCAGTCTCGCAAGCTTTTTTACAATGGCTTCCATAGGGTGGGCGGGGCAAGGGAGAGCCCAGCTAGTGGAAACCATTTCCAAGAAGCTGGGGTGGAGGGTCAACATACCTAGAAGAATTTAAAGGGCTTGGGTTTGGGGATGAATGGAGCAGAGAGATAGAGAATGATCAGAGTATGGTCAGACGTGGGGGGGGGGGGGGAGGGGGGGTTGTTAAAGGTGGGCAAAGGAGTTGGGGAAGTGCTCGTCCCAGTTTTCATTGACAAGGGCTCTATCGATTCTGGAAGAGATGGGGTTTTCAACCTGGTTATTGAACTAGGAAAATTGGAAACCTAAGGTACGAAGGTCCTAAAGGTTTCAATTTCTACAACAATCATTAAAAGCGGCAATCGAACTGTTCCATCTAACATCGTTGGAGGTTCTTTCTAGGGGACTGCGGATAGCGTTGAAATCCCCTATGACAACCCACAGGGAGGGGGAGATGGTTGGGGAAATGGAGTTTAGGTCTTCCCAAAGAGGGAGACGGTCGGGGGGGGGGGGGGGGGGGTAATTGAAACCGTAAGTAATGGTAACGAAAAAGCTCGTATTACGAGAGGTCCACGTTATTTTGGCATGGATGAGCTGCGGGGAAGATTTGAGGGAGGTGATTTTGAAGACACTAGGGTTCCAAGCTATGCAAATACGACCATAATGGTGGTCCAAATGATTAGTGGTGAATTCTCACCAGGGAAACATGGAGTTAATAATGTTCTTGATATGTGTGGCATTTACCTTAGTTTCTAGCATGCAAACAATATTAATGCTATTGGCAAAAACAAAATCCCGTACGTCCTTTTGGCGGACGGGATCATTAAGACCTCTAATGTTCCAACACGCTAATTTTATAGATAAGAGTTCAGGAAAGGCGATAGATAAAGATAAGAGCTAAATATTATTGGGGGAGTCCCCATACATACTAGGCAAGGCTTTGAGGGGTCCTAGGTCAGCGCACGGGGAGGTGATTTCGACCGGGGGAGCTTCCCTATGTGGTGGTCCAATCTTGTCCGTGGCTGAACTGTTGCTGGCGATGACTTGACTTTTGGTCCAAGCACGTCCTGTGGCCAGTTAGTGCAAGGTGGTGTAGTTGGGGCGCGGGTATGATTCACTTCCACTGGAGTCAGAGAGGGTGATTGTTGGACTTTCACTCATTGGCTTTTTTCCGGGTCGTCTGGATGGTTGGGACTGGTTGCTGGCAGGGCTAGGACATCCAGCAGCGGCATGGCCAAAGGAGGTGCATTTAGTGCAGATCATGGGAAGGCCCTGATACTCGATCCGTATCATATGCCTTTTTCCTAGGCAGCCGATGGAGTTGCAGAAAGGGTAGGAGGTTGTTGATTGCAGGATGGTGCAAATTCTGGCGTAGCTGAGGCGGGAGCGGTGGTTTTCTGGCTATCCACGTATATCGGGGTTCCAAGCGCGCTGCCTAAGATGATTAGACCCTTGACGGTCCAGAGCTCGTGAGGCATGCCGTTGAACTTCACCCAGAGAGGGATTTCCTTTAGGGCCTCTTTTTCCAGAGTTTCCATCGGGGCTCAGCGCTTGAGGAAGACTGAATGACTGCTAAAGAACCAGGGAGCACGTTCCAGGACCTCCGTGGCATTGTCCGTTGTGGATAAGTGGAAAAATTAGTGTCTAGACGGAGTAGGCTTGCACTCCTGAAGGCCCCCCGTCCCCCAGATTTGGTTGTCGAGGGACTGAATGTGAGATGCGGCTCTTCTTTTGGAGAAGAAGTAGCCAGACAGACACTTGTTCCAGTCATCCTTGTCATCCTTCTTTTTCAGGGCCATGTGAGGTTTAGTGTCATTTTCAATGGAGACAGTATTGGCCCAGGATTTGTAGATAGGGGTCGGGTGATGAATGTTCACGAGAGGGGCATATTCAATTGCAAGATGATGAGGAATGGAGTTGTTCTTGGGCGGGCGAGAGTAAGGATGTTGTTGAAGAGAGGCACGTCTAACACCAAGGGGTCTGAAGGCTTTTGAATGTCTGGGGATGGCATATCCGTTGTTGTTCAGTCCCGGGAACGATTCAGGGAAGCTAGCAGGGACAGGGATGGGGTTGAAACGGGGTTGAGCAGTATCGACTTGATAAGTCGTGTGGATCACGGTAGAGGGGGACTGGTTGATCAGAGTAATGACAAGGGCGATTTGACTAAAAGGGAAGCTTTGAAGAGTTTGAATGGGAGTGGTGAGGATGTTGGTTGGAGATAGAGGTTTAGGGTGAGTCTGGGCAGGGTTTGCATGGTTAGGGTTTTCATGGTTAGGGTTTGCATGGTTGGGATTTGTGTTAGGGTTGAAAATGTATTTACTTATACGGGTTATTGAGTGGAGAATCGTCGAGGAGGTTTGATAATCTGGCTGTATGGCAGTTTGGCGGTTTGAAGCGGTTGGATCAGCAGTTACAGGGGTAGTAAGGGTGTTATGTGTATTAGAGAAAGGGGCTGGGTTAGAAGCAGGGGAATGGGAGTGAGGGGTGGAAGGGAAAAGGGTAAGAGATTCGGGGATACCTTGCAAGCTTCCAAGACCTGGAATCGGAGCAGTTCCACTCCCATGGTGAAGACTAGATTTGAGGAAGGAGTCAGGAGTGACATTGACGGGCAAGGCATTAACAGGAGGGTCGGGAGATTGGAGAGAGGTTATGGCGGTGAGGAGGATTTCGTTGCGGTTGAGGATGTTTTAAAGTTGGGCTTCCTGGGAGCGAGTATTCGAGTACTCAGAATGATCCTCATCATCAGAGATGATGTGAGCGACATGCTTAAATGAAGGGGGGGGGATAGAGAGAGAGAGAGGATAGCTCTATGTCTTTGCTGATAGCATCAAGGGAAGCCTTCTGGGATTTTGAGAGAGCTGAGGTGGTTGTATGCAAGGTAGGGGGGGGGGGTCGAGTGGACGGACAAGGGGAGGCCCAACATGTCGGAGCACCGGGAAGGGGAGGAGGATGGTGGGGTGGAGGTTTTAATCTCTATGGGGTCGAATGATTGAAGATAAGGTGTTCTCGGGCTTCCTTGCGGGGTGGTTGAGGAGTGAATGAACAGTTTCAACGATGGTGGAAGAGAGAGAGTGGGGAGAGATAGTTTGAGCCAAAGAAGCGAGAGGCATTAATGCCATGGAAGCTCTGTTTCGCTGCTTGCCTAGGGATTCTTTGCAAGGAGGAGGAGTAATGGTGGAGCATGTGATGGATCTTCTCCAGGCGGATAAGATCTCCAACAGTGGAGCGTCATTAAAGGCGTGATAGAAGGTAGTGCCAGAGAGGCTTGCCGTCAAGGGATGTTCATTAAAGAAGAGAGAGTAGAGGCTGCCATTAATGGCGAAAAACGGGGTTTCTAACGAAAGAAATTTATTTTTTGAGAAGACGATTTCCCCATAGCAGTTAGTGGGAGCTTGCAATGGGGAATCAACACAAGATTGGGGCTGTTTCAAGGTTGCATGCGGTGAAGTTTGCTATAAACGATGAAGAAGGAGAGGGAGCCGTTCTAGAGAGCGTTTTCTCTCTCTAGAACTAGCCGTTCGTACTTTATTCTTTCTTTTTTTTAAAGGAAAGGATTTTGTTTAGATTGTACCTGTTTATATCCACTAAAGATAGCATCTACGGAAATGCATGCAAGAACCGGTTGTTGATGCACAATTTTAAGAACCTCTAGCTTATCCAGAACCTCAAAAATTCTGCTTTGAGTAACCGGATCAAATGACACTTGTTTACCGAGCTGTATGTGGCTTTCAATCTTGATGGTATTAGCAGCCTAAATAACAAAAAATTATATAAAAATTAACCTATTCAACCTTAAAAACTTTAAAAAAAAACTTACATTTTTGCGAGGTATTTTAGCTTTATCTTTTTAACCTTTCCTGTCTCCTTTTTTTTTAATTTTTAATTATTATGGGATGCGAGTGATCATCTACCAAACCATCCGTTTCTATATACTTAAAAACTTTGTTTATATTTCTTTGCGCCGAGTCTTAGTTGCAAAAAACGTTTATAAGTTCTTGTTCCGGTGGTTTTTTAAGCTCGTTTCCGTTTCTCCCGATGTTATACGTACATTCGACCGATCTAACCACGGTTATAGCCCAACAAACTTCTCAAACAGGATAAATATATAAAATTATTATATATTTATATATTAAAATTTTAAAATAAATATGTGTAATAAATTAACCTCCAACTCTGTAGTCTTCTATTTTTTCATTTATTATATGTTTCCCTTCCCAAGTCCAGTTGTGGGGAATAATAAAATTGTTTCTTCATCTTTTTCCCTAGGCAAATCCTATAGAAAAAAGAAAAACTTGAGATTTATAGAATAAACAAACTTTATCTTATCATAAAATCACAATGACATGTTGAAAATAAAGTATAAAGGGAAAAGAATAACAAAACAAGCTCAACTAAAATTTTGACTCTTTTATAACTTTTTTGAGCTAAATCAAAGATTAAAAAAAATAGATGAAAAAAAAGAAGTGAAAAGATGTCGCACATGGAGTCGTTGAAATTTCCTTTTGTTCTTGATCTTCTTTAGAGGAACAATTAGAGGTTAACCTAAAAAACTCTACTCCGGAAAGGTATTTTAATTGGTAAACTCAGACTTTAAAACTAGGTTAACTTAAAAACTCTACTCTGAAATGGTTTTCAACTTGGAAAATGCAAACTGAAAAACTTGAAGAGAAGTGAAATGTCTAACGTTTTACTATTTTGTTAATATTTTTTTTTTGTATAAAAATCTGTAAAATATATATTAAATAAATTGTTTTACAAGAGGTCATAAGGCCTTAGAAGCCAAACTACAATTCAAGGTTTTACAAGAGAATGGTCAAACCGTAAAAATTAATAACTATAAGATTACACATAGAAGCTGATCTTCGAGCCGTGAAAGCGATATCGAAGGTCAGAAAAGATGTGATGAGCAATGAAAAAAAAGTGAAAAGATGTCGCACATGGAGTCGTTAAAATTTCCTTTTGTTCTTGATCTTCTTTGGAGGAACAATTAGAGATTAACCTAAAAAACTCTACTCCGGAAAGGTATTTAAATTGGTAAACTCATACTTTAAAACTAGGTTAACTTAAAAACTCTACTGTGAAATGGTTTTTAACTTGGAAAACGAAGACTGAAAAACTTGAAGAGAAGTGAAATGTGTAATGTTTTGCTATTTTGTTATTTTTTTTGTATAAAAATCTATAAAAATATATATTAAATAAATTGTTTTACAAGAAGTCATAGGGCCATAGAAGCCAAACTATAATTTAAGGTTTTATAAGAGAATGGTCAAACCGGAAAAATTAAGAACTATAAGATTACACATGGAAGCTAATCTTCGAGCTGTGGAAGCGGTATCGAAGGTCAGAAAATATGTGATTAGGAATGTTTGATTCTAGCACATTTTTACCCCTGAAGATTCTAGATTTCTTTCCTTTCAGATGTAGTAGACAGTGGCGCAGAATCTAAGGCGCCAAATAAGTCTGATGTTGTTCGCCGAAGGGTTCCATGCGTAGGCCTCTTCAATCCAGGCCGCGCAGCTTGTGGGAGGGGGGGAGGTTAGGTGGAGCTTTCTTCCTATGGTTTCCCAAATGGATGAGGAGAAAGAGCATTGAGTAAGGATGTGGTCTAGCGTTTCATTGGTGGAGGAGCAGAGGACGCAACCGTGGGGGGTGTCCATTCCCCCCGCTAATGAGATTATCTCGGGTTGTGAGTTTGTTTTGGATAGCCAGCCCGGCGATGAAAGAGTATCTCGGGATGGAATAGTTTTTCCAGATAAGGCGATCCCAAATCCCTTTTGGTCTTGATGGTCTGATTGTTTTGTATGTACTGCTGATGGAAAACTGAGGCTTCGAGTGGTTGGGGATCCATAGGAAGATGTCTTCAGTATCCACAACCGGCGGGAGATTTGGCAAGGAAGATCTAGAATTGGCGCCCTGCTTCCCTAACACGCGGAGGCCAAACCCATCTGCCATTACAGTTGAGGTCTGCAACTCTAGATATGTTCTGCAATCGAGAGAGGTTGATGATATTATGGCCGAAACGGTCTACTAATGATGTTTGGTAGAGCCAGGTATCATACCATAAGGAGGTAGCAGATCTGTTCCCTAGCTGAACTTTGTACAGGTGTGCGGCTTGATCGCGAAGCTTGAGGATTTTTCTCCAACACCGGCTGGGAGTTCATGAGAAGAAGACGTGACTCTTGGTCGGATTTAGGTGGAGGCTGGAGAGGTTAGCAAATTCTGACAAGTCATCTTTTATCAATCTGATAGCTTGAGGGCTAGGCCTACATAATATCATAAGGTAATCCGCTAAGCAGAGGTTGATGATCTTGCGCTGGCGGCACTTCCAGTGGAAGCTGAATGAGGGATCGAGGCTCGTTTCTAGGTGGATGCTCGAGAGGACTCGCATAACAAGGAAAAATTATATTCTTTCTGGGTTTGGTTGATGGTAGTTTTGAGCAGGATTTTTATTCTTTGAGGACCAGCACAATTGTCCGCACTCGGGGTTCCAAGTATGCTTCAGAAGTGGTTGAGAAATGTGTTGGAGATGAGCTTAGGGTAGGAGATGGTGTTGTCATCAGTGGTTGTGACGAGGAGGATTTTATTTATTGCTTTGCGAGTTCGTATGCTGTTGTGGAAGAATTTGGAGTTTTTGCCCCCCAGCTTGAGCCACAATTCTCTGGATTTTTTCTTCAGGAAAGATTCCTCAGCACGGCTGTAGATTATGAAGTTACTAGCCGCTGATCTTTCAACGGTAACGAGATCGTCATTCGAGGGGTCAAAGGCCAACGCTTGCTGAGCACACTCGAGGGCGGCTTAGGCCTCTTTTACTCTGCGAGTGATATCGCTAAATTTACGCTTGTTGAGGGAGGTAAGAGAAAGGAAGAGTTTGGAGAGATTTTCAACTATAGCTTCCATAAGGTTCGTATTGCAGGGGGTGGAGTAGCTAGGGGATGCGAGTGATCATCTACCAAACCATCTGTTTCTATATACTTAAAAACTTTGTTTATATTTCTTTGCGTCGAGTCTTAGTTGCTTAAACGTTTATAAGTTCTTGTTCCGATGGTTTTTAAGCTCGTTTCTGTTTTTCCCGATATTATACGTACATTCGACCGATCTAACCACTGTTATAGCCCAACAGACTCCTAAAACAGGATAAATATATAAAATTATTATATATTTATATATTAAAATTTTAAAACAAAAATTTGTAATAAATTAACCTGCAACTCTGTGGTCTTCTATTTTTTCATTCATTATATGTTTCCCTTCCCAAGTCCAGCTGTGGGGAATGATAAAATTGTTTATTCATCTTTTTCCATAGGCAAATCCTATAGAAAAAAGAAAAACTTGAGATTTATAGAATAAACAAACTTTATCTGATCATAAAATCACAATGACATGTTGAAAATAAAGTATAAAGGGAAAAGAATAACAAAACAAGCTCAACTACAATTTTGACTCTTTTATAACTTTTTTGAGCTAAATTAAAGATTAAAAAAGATAAATGAAAAAAAAGTGAAAAGATGTCGCACATGGAGTCGTTAAAATTTCCTTTTGTTCTTGATCTTCTTTGGAGGAACAATTAGAGATTAACCTAAAAACTCTACTTCGGAAAGGTATTTAAATTGGTAAACTCATACTTTAAAACTAGGTTAACTTAAAAACTCTACTGTGAAATGGTTTTTAACTTGGAAAACGAAGACTGAAAAACTTGAAGAGAAGTGAAATGTGTAATGTTTTGCTATTTTGTTATTTTTTTTGTATAAAAATCTATAAAATATATATTAAATAAATTGTTTTAAAAGAAGTCATATGGCCATAGAAGCCAAACTATAATTTAAGGTTTTATAAGAGAATGGTCAAACCGGAAAAATTAAGAACTATAAGATTACACATGGAAGCTGATCTTCGAGCTGTGGAAGCGGTATCGAAGGTCAGAAAATATGTGATGAGGAATGTTTGATTCTAGCACATTTTTACCCCTGAAGATTCTGGATTTCTTTCCTTTCAGATGTAGTAGACAGTGGCGCAGAATCTAGGGCGCCAAATAAGTCTGATGTTGTTCGCCGAAGGGTTCCATGCGTAGGCCTCTTCAATCCAGGCCGCGCAGCTTGTGGGAGGGGGGGGAGGTTAGGTGGAGCTTTCTTCCTATGGTTTCCCAAATGGATGAGGAGAAAGGGCACTGAGTAAGGATGTGGTCTAGCGTTTCATTGGCGGAGGAGCAGAGGACGCAACCGTGGGGGGTGTCCATTCCCCCCGCTAATGAGATTATCTCGGGTTGTGAGTTTGTTTTGGATAGCCAGCCCGGCGATAAAAGAGTATCTCGGGATGGAATAGCTTTTCCAGATAAGGCGATCCCAAATCCCTTTTGGTCTTGATGGTCTGATTGTTTTGTATGTACTGTTGATGGAAAACTGAGGCTTCGAGTGGTTGGGGATCCATAGGAAGATGTCTTCAGTATCCACAACCGGGGGGAGATTTGGCAAGGAAGATCTGGAATTGGCGCCCTGCTTCCCTAACACGCGGAGGCCAAACCCATCTGCCATTACAGTTGAGGTCTGCAACTCTAGATATGTTCTGCAATCGAGAGAGGTTGATGATATTATGGCCGAAACGGTCTACTAATGATGTTTGGTAGAGCCAGGTATCATACCATAAGGAGGTAGCAGATCTGTTCCCTAGCTGAACTTTGTACAGGTGTGCGGCTTGATCGCGAAGCTTGAGGATTTTTCTCCAACACCGGCTGGGAGTTCATGAGAAGAAGACGTGACTCTTGGTCGGATTTAGGTGGAGGCTGGAGAGGTTAGCAAATTCTAACAAGTCATCTTTTATCAATCTGATAGCTTGAGGGCTAGGCCTACATAATATCATAAGGTAATCCGCTAAGCAGAGGTTGATGATCTTGCGCTGGCGGCACTTCCAGTGGAAGCTGAATGAGGGATCGAGGCTCGTTTCTAGGTGGATGCTCGAGAGGACTCGCATAACAAGGAAAAATTATATTCTTTCTGGGTTTGGTTGATGGTAGTTTTGAGCAAGATTTTTATTCTTTGAGGACCAGCACAATTGTCCGCACTCGGGGTTCCAAGTATGCTTCAGAAGTGGTTGAGAAATGTGTTGGAGATGAGCTTAGGGTAGGAGATGGTGTTGTCATCAGTGGTTGTGACGAGGAGGATTTTATTTATTGCTTTGCGAGTTCTTATGCTGTTGTGGAAGAATTTGGAGTTTTCCCCCCCAGCTTGAGCCACAATTCTCTGGATTTTTTCTTCAGGAAAGATTCCTCAGCACGGCTGTAGATTATGAAGTTACTAGCCGCTGATCTTTCAACGGTAACGAGATCGTCATTCGAGGGGTCAAAGGCCAACGCTTGCTGAGCACACTCGAGGGCGGCCTAGGCCTCTTTCACTCTGCGGGTGATATCGCTAAATTTGCGCTTGTTGAGGGAGGTAAGAGAAAGGAAGAGTTTGGAGAGATTTTCAACTATAGCTTCCATAAGGTTCGTATTGCAGGGGGTGGAGTAGCTAGGGGATGCGAGTGATCATCTACCAAACCATCTGTTTCTATATGCTTAAAAACTTTGTTTATATTTCTTTGCGTCGAGTCTTAGTTGCTTAAACGTTTATAAGTTCTTGTTCCGATGGTTTTTAAGCTCGTTTCTGTTTTTCCCGATATTATACGTACATTCGACCGATCTAACCAGTGTTATAGCCCAACAGACTCCTAAAACAGGATAAATATATAAAATTATTATATATTTATATATTAAAATTTTAAAACAAAAATTTGTAATAAATTAACCTGCAACTCTGTGGTCTTCTATTTTTTCATTCATTATATGTTTCCCTTCCCAAGTCCAGCTGGTGGGAATGATAAAATTGTTTCTTCATCTTTTTCCATAGGCAAATCCTATAGAAATAAAAACTTGAGATTTATAGAATAAACAAACTTTACCTAATCATAAAATCACAATGACATGTTGAAAATAAAGTATAAAGGGAAAAGAATAACAAAACAAGCTTAACTAAAATTTTAATCTTTTATAACTTTTTTGATCTAAATCAAAAATTAAAAATAATAGATGAAACAAAAGTGAAAAGATGTCGCACATGGAGTCGTTGAAATTTCCTTTTGTTCTTGATCTTCTTTAGAGGAACAATTAGAGGTTGACTTAAAAAACTTTACTCCGGAAAGGTATTCAAATTGGTAAACTCAGACTTTAAAACTAGGTTAACTTAAAAACTCTACTGTGAAATGGTTTTTAACTTGGAAAACGCAGACTGAAAAACTTGAAGAGAAGTGAAATGTCTAACGTTTTGCTATTTTGTTAATATTTTTTTTGTATAAAAATCTGTAAAATATATATTAAATAAATTATTTTACAAGAGGTCATAGGGCCTTAGAAGCCTACAATTCAAGGTTTTACAAGAGAATGATCAAACCGGAAAAACTAAGAACTATGAGATTACACAGGGAAGCTGATCTTCGAGCCGTTGAAGCGGTATCGAAGGTCAGAAAAGATGTGATGAGGCATGTTTGATTCTAGCGCGTTTTTACCCCTGAATATTCTGGAGTTTCTTTCCTTCCAGAGGTAGTAGATAGTGGCGCAGAATCCAGGGCGCCAAATAAGTCTGATGCTATTTGCCGAAGGGTTCCACGCGTAGGTCTCTTCAATCCAGGCCGCCCAGCTTGTGGGAGGGGGGGAGGTTAGGTGGAGCTTTCGTCTTATGGTTTCCCAAATGGATGAGGAGAAAAGGCATTGGGTAAGGATGTGGTCTAGCGTTTCGTTGGCGGAGGAGCAAAGGACGAAACCTTTGGGGGTGTCCATCCCCCCGTTGATGAGATTATCTCAGGTTGTGAACTTGTTTTGGATAACCAGCCATGCGATGAAAGAGTGTCTCGGGATGGAATATGTGTTCCAGATAAGGCGATCCCAAATCATTTTTGGTCTTGATGGTCTGATTGTTTCGTATGTACTGCTGATGGAAAACTGAGGCTTCGAGTGGTTGGGGATCCATAGGAAGATGTCTTCAGTATCCACAATCGGGGGGAGATTTGGCAGAGTATTTCTTATTTTGGCAAGGAAGATATGGGATTGGCGCCCTGCTGCCTTAACATACGGAGGCCAAACCCATCTGCCATTACAGTTGAGGTCTGCAACTTTAGATATGTTCCGCAATCGAGAGAGGTTGATAATATTATGGCCGAAACGGTATGTTCCCAAGTTGAACTCTGTACAGGTGTGCGGTCTGATCGCGAAGCTTGGGGTTGGGAGGGTCCATAGGTTTTTATTCTTGATACGCTCAGAAAGGATCCATTGGGTCCAAATTGAGTTGCGGTTCTTGGTCAGTATGGACCAGAAAAGCTGGAGGGCGGCCGCATGATTCTAAATTTTTAAGTTTGGAATCCCAAGGCCGCCCTCATCGGTTGGCACTGTTAGCTTGTTCCAGTCGATCTTGGAACCCGTAATTTTCATCCCAGGTCCAGACCAAAGGAAGCGCCGGAGGAGTTGAGAAAGCTCGTTGAGGACACGCACTGGAAGAATGAACATCGAGGCCCAATAAACTTAAGTGGCAAAAAGGACGGATTTTATGAGTTGGAGCCTGCTTGCATAAGAAAGGTGTTTGCTAGTCTAGGAGTTTATTCGAGAGGTGATTTTGTGGAACAAGGGGCAGCAGTCATTGTAAGTGAGTCTGGATATAATAAAGGGGACCCGGAGATAATGCACAGGGAGGAAATCTTCAGAGAAGCCAAGAATATGCAGGATATCATCTTTTGTGTGCTAGGGGGTTCCCGAGAAGAAGACGTGACTCTTGGTTGAATTTAGGTGAAGGCCGGAGAGGTTAGCAAATTCTGACAAGCCATCTTTTATCAATCTGATAGCTTGAGCGCTGGACCTACATAATATCATAAGGTCATCCGCAAAGCAGAGGTTGATGATCTTGCGCTGGCGGGACTTTCAGTGGAAGCTGAATGAGCGAGGCTCATTCTTGGAGGATGCTCGAGAGGACTCACATAACAAGGAAAAAATATATGGGGAGAGAGAGTCTCATTGACGAAAACCCTTCGCCCCATGGAAGAAGCGAGTAGACTTACCATTAATGCAGACTGAAAAAGACGGGGTGGTGATGCATTCAATTATCCAGTTCATCATCTGCATATGGAGTCCATAGGGAGCAAGATGTCTAAAACAATCTTGACCTCCACCTATTTTGACCTCCACCTATTTTTGGAATATAGACCTCATGCAAGAGACAAATGTTGTCCGGATGACTGCATTTGCGAACAATATTTGCATACCCTTTCTCTCCCCATTTTTCTCCCCAACTATTCATGACTCTCTAATAATGAGCTCCATCACTACTGGTACTATACCCCACACCTTTATAAATTCCATGAAACATTAAAAAACACAAACAAAAAGTTAAATACACTAAGAAGGAAGGAAGTTTAAAAAAGCAAAATTAGTATTTAATATCTTTAAATTGAAAAATTATATTATATTGATGAGATTGTAGCTTTTTGTTTTTGGTATAAAAAGTATTAAATTAATGAAAAATAAAATTTACAGAGTTGACAGGTGACCCAGGACCATATTACAGATTGCTAGAAATTAGGTTACAAGTTTTATATAGGAAGGGAGATGCTAGTTTTATATAATCTGTATCTTATATCTGAAAGGATCCTGATTAGTGGTGAATTCCCACCAGGGAAACATGAAGTTAATAATGTTCTTGATATGTGTGGCATTGACCTTAGTTTCTAGCATGCAAACAATATTAATGGTATTGGCAAAAACAAAATCCCGTACGTCCTTTTGGCGGACGGGATCATTAAGACCTCTAATGTTCCAACACGCTAATTTCATAGATAAGAGTTCAGGAAAGGCGATAGAGAAAGATAAGAGCTAAATATTCTTGGGGGAGTCCCCATATATACTAGGCAAGGCTTTGGGGGGTCCTAGGTCAATGCACTGGGAGGTTATTTCGACCGGTGAAGCTTCCCTATCTGGTGGTCCTATCTGGCCGGCGGCTGAGCCGTTGCTGGCGATGACTTGACTTTTGGTCCAAGCACGTCATGTGGCCAGTTAGTGCAAGATGGTGTAGTTGGGGCGCTGGTACGATTCACTTCCACTAGAGTCGGAGAGGGTGATTGTTGGACTTTCGCTCATTGGCTATTTTCCGGGTCGTCTGGATGGTTGGGATTGGTTGCTGGCAGGGCTAGGACATCCAGCAGCGGCATGGCCAAAGGAGGTGCATTTAGCGCAGATCATGGGAAGACCTTGGTACTCGATCTGTATCATGTGCCTTTTTCCTAGGCAACCGATGGAGTTGGAGGAAGGGTAGGAGGCTGTTGCTTGCATGATGGTGTAAATTCTGTCGTAGATGAGGCGGGAGCGGTTGGTTGTCTGTCTATCCACGTATATCGGGGTTCCAAGCGTGCTGCCTAAGATGCTTAGACCCTTGACGGTCTAGAGCTCGTAAGGCATGCCGTGGAACTTCACCCAAAGAGGGATTTCCTTTAGGGCCTCTCTTTCTAGAGTTTCCATCGGGGCTCAGCGCTTGAGGAAGACTGAATGAGTGCTGAAGAACCAGGGAGCACGTTCCATGACTTCCGTGGAATTATCCGCAGTGGAGAAGCAGAAAAAGTAGTGTCTAGAGGAGTAGGCTTGCACTCTTGAAGGCCCCGCGTCCCCTAGATTTGGTTGGCGAGGGACTAGATGTGAGATGTGGCTCTTCTTTTGGAGTGGAAGTAGCCAGACAGACACTTGTTCTAGTCATCCTTGTCTCCATAGAGGGTATCGTCAGGGAATATCAAGGTTTCGTTCTCGAAGGTTAGGTCGTCGGTCTTTTTCAGGGCCATGTGAGGTTTAGGGTCATTTTCAGTGGAGACAACATTGGCCCAGGATTTGTAGATGGGGGTCGTGTGACGAATGTTCACGAGAGGGGCAGATTCAATTGCAAGATGAGGAGGGATGGAGTTGTTCTTAGGCGGAGGAGAGTAAAGATGATGTTGAAGAGAGGAAGGTCTAACACCAAGGGGTCTGAAGGCTTTGGAATGTCTGGAGATGGCATATCCGTTGTTGTTCAGTCCCGGGAATGATTCAGGGAAGCTAGCAGGGACATGGATGGGGTTGAAACGGGGCTGAGCAGTATCGACTTAATAAGTTGTTTTGATCACGGTAGAGGGGGACTGGTGGATCAGAGGAATGACAAGGGCGGTTTGACTAAAAAGGAAGCTTTGAAGAGTTTGAATGGCAGTGGTGAGGATGTTGGTTGAAGATAGAGGTTGAGGGTGAGTCTGGGCAGGGTTTGCATTGTTATGATTTGCATGGTTAGGATTTGTGTTAGGGTTGAAAAAGTATTTACTCGTGATAGGGGATGGATTATTGAGGGAGTGGGGGGTTGGAGAGGCTAGGGTTTGCATGAGAAGGTGCATACATGGGGCTCATACGGGTTATTGAGTGGAGAATCATCGAGGAGGTTTGATAATCTGGTTGTATGGCATTTTGGCGGTTTGAAGCGGTTGGATCAACAGTTACAGGGGTAGTAAGGGTGCTATGTGTATTAGAGAAAAGGGCTGGGTTAGAAGCAGGGGCATGGGAGAGAGGGGTGGAAGGAAAAGGGTAAGAGATTCGGGGATACCTTGCATGCTACCAAGACCTGGAATTGGAGTAGTTTCACTCCCATGGTGAAGACCAGATTTGAGGAAGGAGTCAGGAGTGACATTGACGGGCGAGGCATTAACAAGAGGATCAAGATATTGGAGGGAGGTTATGGCGATGAGGAGGATTTCGTTGCGGTTGGCGATGATGTGAGCGACAGGCTTACATGAAAGGGGGGATAGAGAGAGGGGATAGCTCCATGTATTTGCTGATAGCATCAAGGGCAGCCTTCTGGGATTTTGAGAGGGCTGAGACGGTTGCATGCAAGGTAGGGGTGGGGGGTCGAGTGGACGAACAAGGGGAGGAGGTGAAGAGATATGGTGAGGTTTATAGTCAGGAATGCGAAGGGTTGGGTAGTAAGCGTAGGTTTTAGGGTAGAGGTGGTTGCGGGTGGGTTTAGTGGTTCCGTGTAATACGAGAGATGGCATTAAATGATGCAATAAAGGGTGAAGACGGTGATTGGGCGATGGAGAGAAGAGAGAGGGGCTGCAATTCGAATTTTCGAATGCACCACTGGAAGAGAAGTATATTCTGCTCTTAGGAACCTAGGAGCCATTGACCTTAGCAGGAGAGTGAAAATCTCCTAGTGGTGACCAGACCCAAAAGGCTAAGGCTTTTGGTTTTTCAGGTTTCCAATGCCGGTAGCAAAGGCTAGGGGGTCGAATGATTGGAGAGAGGGTGTTCTCGGGCTTCCTTGCAGGGTGGTTGAGGGAGTGAATGAACAGTTTCGACGACGGTGGAAGAGAGAGTGGGGAGAGATAGTTTGAGCCATAGAAACCAGAGGCATTAGTGCCATAGAAGCTCTGTTTCGTTGCTTGCCTATGGATTCTTTGCAGGGAGGAGGAGTAATGGTGGAGCACGTGATGGATCTTCTTCAGGCGGATAAAATCTCCAACAGTGGAGCATCATTTAAGGCGTGATAGAAGGTAGTGCCAGAGAGGTTTTCCGTCAGGGTATGTTCATTAAAGAAGAGAGAGTAGAGGCTGCCATTAATGGAGGAAGGTGAGACATTAATGGCAGAAAATGGGGTTTCTAACGAAAGAAATTTATTTTTTGAGAAGACGATTTCCCCATTGTAGTCAGTGGGATCTTGCAATGGGGAATCAATACAAGATTGGGGCTGTTTCAGGGTTGCAGACGGTGAAGTTTTTGCTATAGACGATGAAGAAGGAGAGTGAGTCGTTCTAGGGAGTGTATTCTCTCTCTAGAACTAGGCGTTTGGACTTTATTCTTTCTTTTTTAAAGGGAAAGGATTTGGTTTAGATTGTACCTGTTTATATCCACTAAAGATAGCATCTACGGAATTGCATGCAAGAACCGGTTGTTGATGCACAATTTTAAGAACCTCTAGCTCATCCACAACCTAAAATATTCTTCTTTTGAGTAACCGGATCAACTTAAACTTGTTTACAGAGCTGTATGTGGCTTTCAATCTTGATGGTATTAGCAGCCTAAATAAAAAACTGAGGGAAAACTGATGGTCTGATTGTTTCGTACGTACTACTGATGGTCTGATGGTCTGATTGTTTCGTACGTACTACTTGATGCACAATCTTGATGGCTTTCAATCTTGGTCTTGATGGTCTGATTGTTTCGTACGTACTACTGAGGGAAAACTGAGGCTTCGAGTGGTTGGGGATCCATAGGAAGATGTCTTCAGTATCCACAACCGGGGTGAGATTTGGCAGAGCATTTCTTATTTTGGCAAGGAAGATCTGGGATTGGCGCCCTGCTGCCCTAACATGCGGAGGCCAAACCCATCTGCAATTAGAGTTGAGGTCTGCAACTCTAGATATGTTCTGCAATCGAGAGAGATTGATGATATTATGGCCGAAATTCGACCTGGATCACATGCGTCTTGCCAAAGCAGCTAATGGTTATCGATGATGGGTAATCGGCGGAAACTTTCATGATGATGCAGATTCTAGCGTAGTTCAACCTGGTTCGATTTGCAATTTGAATGTCGACGTATATAGGAGTGCCAAGGTAACTACTCTAAATACTCAAGCCTTTTTTTGACCATAACTCGTGGGGCATGCCATTAAATTTGACCAGAGGTGTGACCTTTAGGGCTTCCTTCGTAAGCGCTTCTGTGGGTTCCCATCTCTTAAGGAAGACCGGATTGTCGTTGAAGAACCATGAGGATTTTTCCAGTACCTTTGTGGCATTGTCAATAGTGGAAAATCTGAAGAAATAGTAACCGGATGGTGTTGGCTTGCATTCCTGAGAGGCACTTCTCCCAATCTTCCTTAGTACCAGAGATGGCATCCTCAGGGAAGATCAGTATATCGTTGTTTATTTGGAAGGCGCCTATTTTTTCTATATATATTTACGATCACGAGTCAATATGGTTGGCGACCACATGGGCCCAAGATTTGCTGAGAGGGGGAGCAATTATCTGGTTAGGGAGGGTGGGTTTGATATTAACAAGAGGCGTTGATTCAGAAAACAGTTGAGGGGGCATGAACGCTCTAGGGTCGTATGTTTGGGAGTGGAAGTTTGGATGGGGTGGTTGCTGGAATGAGGTGTTAGGCGAACTCCTAGAGGCCGGTGAGATTTCGAGGGGCAAGAAAGGGCAAAGCCCTTGCAGTTTCTTCCCGAGAGGGACTCCGGGTAACTGCTCGATGATGGAATAATGTTGAGCTTTGGTCGGAAGGGGGCATTGTCGAACAGGCCGGCAATGTGGACAGCGGTAGAGAAAATGTGAAGGACTGGAGAGGGAGATGTTGTAGGGTTTGGTTGCTAGAGAATTTTTCGGAGATATTGAATAACAATCGTGAGGATACTGGTTGGAGGAGGGGTTGAAAAGGATGGGTAGTCAGTTGAGGAAAGGTTGAAGAGGTACTTGCTGGTAACGGTCGGAGTGAGGGCTAGGGTTAGAGAATAGTTTAGGGTGCTGGGGGAGGGGGCAGTAAGAGGCGAGAGGGATAGGTTTTTCATGGGGACTGGCTGAGAATCGATATGCATGAGAGAAGGGGTAATTTAGGGAAACAAATGGGTTGGGGGTACATGCAGATGGCTTAGAGGGACATGCAGAGAACTTTGAGGAGCATGCATAAAGCTTCACGACATGATTTTTGGTTGTCATGACCGGGGGTGGCTAAGGGTCCAGGGAAGAGGTTGAGGGTTTCAGACACGCCACGAGAGGGACAGAGGGGACAGTCCATACCTAGGATGACCGCCGCAGCACAACCATGCTGGCGCTTGGAAGCAGAATCTGGTGAGGTCAAAGCGGGTCAAGGGGCTTCCATGGAGGAGATGGCGAGGAGAAGGCTCACATTACTGTCAATGATCAATTGAAGATGCTTCTACTTGGTCGGGGAAGACAAAGGATCATACTCTGATGGGTTCTCTTCGTCGAAGGTGATCTGCATGTTGGTGTCGGCAGCAGGGGGAGACACAGAGAGGGGCGATGTCTCCATTTCACGGCGGATATCCAAAACGCTTGTTGGAGGCGGATAGGGATTCTGGGCTAGCATAGCGAGAGGGACTGCCATGCAAACTAACAAGAGGAGGAGGGGGTGAGTGAATCGAAAGGAGGAGGCCAGTTATGACTGTCACTCGAGGCGGAGAGCTAACTAGGGGGGATGAAGGAGCGGTGAGGAGGGAGAGAGAGGTGTTGGGGCTTACAGGTCTGGTTTTGATATGAGAGGATGGTTTTTCATTGAAACGGGGCGCGATGTTTCTGTTAGATCAACGGGAAGATGAACTACGACGGGTCTTCAGCATGGTAAAAAGGTTATAAAGCAGGTGGTGGGGTATCGAAGATGTAATAGAGGGGGGGGGGGCGTCGAACCGTTCGAGATTAGGAGTGTTTGGGTTGTGGGAGGTGATTTTTACAATGAGAGGAAGATGGAAGGGGTGATTTAAAGAGGAGATGGAGGGTTGAGGGGAGGGATAATCGTAGGGTTGTTTTAGGATATGGGAAGGTGAAACGTGCAAGGATAGTACAAACATTAAATGGGAGAGAGAAAATTTCACACTGCATTAATGGAAGGTAGATTTTATTGGGTGCAGGAGAGAGAGAGTTAGAGAGAAAAAAAGAATTAACTTTTTGCCCAATAAGAGTTTTAAGTTGGCTCGAGCACAAGGTAAGCGTGCTTCTCGATTTCCCATGAACTGCTAATAGGAAAGTTAGAAGAAGGAAAAAACCTATGTAGTTGTAACTGCAACTTAACCGCAATAGTTGGTTGCTATTCTGCCACGCAGAATAAGGCGTCGAGTGGGTCAGAAACGGTAGGGAAAGTGATGATGATTGGGATCACAGGCCTGAGTTTCCAGAAGGAAACAACGAAGGACGCCCCATCGACGGGAAATTTTTATCCAGGAACAGTTGGGGTATGGAAGGATGTTAAAGACAGATGGGGTTGATAGTAGCTTTCTTCTAGGTGGATCTGAGGGATCCGTCATGCGGAGCGCGTCACAGTGGGGGCTTTGTAGACAGGATTCCAATGAGATAAGGACTGGAGCCGACAGAGACTGTTGCTCTTAGCTGGCGGATGGAGAGCCCTAAAAAGGGGCTTTTCAAATGTCAGTCTAGGATCTGACGAAAAAGGAGGGTCGATCACTCTTTTCAGGGATACACAAATAAGCTTCATTGGGTTTTTGATTTGATGGGGAACCAAAAGGTTGATTAAGGGTTAATCGAGGGAGGGTGCATAAGTTATTTGGGGAGAGAGGATTGAGTCCAAGTGGAAGAGGAGTGAGAGCAGGGAAAGACTGGTGTAAAATTTCCGGCTAATTGGTCGGAAACCACCGGAGGGTTCAGGTTCCGTTAGTTTAATGTTACTGTTATCAATAAGTTGTTAGAGGAGAGAGGTTAGAGCTTCTCTTTGTTGAATTTTTGTTTATTATATTTTTTTCATATTAAAGGAATTCTCGACGTGCTCTGTACGTACTCTAAGTTTAGAGGGTCGTCTATTCATTGACTGCCTTTGTATGTATTGATGGTTGTCAATTCATTTTATTTTTATTGTAAATCTATTCATTGACTACCTTTGTATGTATTGAGGGTTGTCAATTCATTTTATTTTTATTGTAAATTTAATGGTTTCGGTTTGTCTATTCATTATTTTTGTTTTAAATTTAATAGTGCTAATTTAACCATATTCAGTAAACACGTGACATCTTATGTTATGCATGAATATATTGAGAAAAAAATATTTTTAATAATTAATCTTATGTTATATACAAATTTTTAAATTCTCCGATGACATGTAATTTTTTTTAGTTTTTAAAATTTTAAATCCTAAAATATGAAAAAAAATTTAAAAAATTATATAGAATTCGTATTGTTCAGCATAATTATATAACAGAGAGATAATAAATCTATATTAACTCACGAATCTATTTAGTTCCATTATTAAAAAATATATAAATATTTAAAATAATAATCCAAAAATAACTATTCTTGCTATTAACAAAGAAATAATAGCTCTTATTAATACTAAAAATCTTGTGAAAATATCATTCAAAACAGTTTATATAAAAGAAATCATTGCTTTTGAATATCTTTTAATTAATTTTTTAATTTCGTAAATTCAGATAACCGGAAAAAGAGGTAATATTCATAGTTAGTGTATTGAGAAATATGACCTTCGTATATTGTTCAACGTATATCGTTTGACTTTTTAGGCCATTTGTAAATATATATTTTAAATGTATAGTTAGGGTACAAAACTACTATTAATGTGTTGCAAAATGGACAAAGCTAATGCAGAAGTTTAACTCAATATGGATGAGTGTTTGTAGTCGGATCGTTTGACAACGAGTGTAAGAAAGTTCAACAAGATATGAATGACTCATTTTTAGGTGGATTTACGGAACCGAAACCGAACTCGGACCGAACCGGAACGGAACCGAATCGGACCGAGCCGGATCGGACCAAACCGAACCGAAAGCTTAGCAATTCGGTCCGGTTCCAAAAATTAGAACCGAAAGCTTAGCGGTCCGGTCCGGTTCCGTCAAAACCCGGACTGAACAACACGAAGTCTATATAATTTATTTTTATTTTTTAAATTTTAGAATTTAAAATTTTAAAAACTAAAAAAATTACATATGGTCGGAGAATATTAAAATTTGAATATAACACAAAATTAATTATTAAAAATACTGGTTTTTTCTACATATTTCTGCATAAGATAAGATGGCAATATGACTAAATTAACACTATTAAATTTACGACAAAAATAAAATAAGTAGACAAACCTTTACAACAAAAATAAAATAAATTGACCCTCAATCCATACAAATGCAGTCAATGAATGGATTTAGAACAAAAATGAATTGATTTGACAACACCCAATACATAGAGCAGTAAATGAATAAACATTTCACTTCTCTGAACTTAGAGTACATAATATGAATTTTTTAACAAAATAGCAACACAGTATTACTATAATAAATTACAAGGTCTATATATATACTTCAACGTTAGACATTTCACTTCTCTTCAAGTTTTTGTCTTCCAGCTTAAAAACCATATTAGAGTAGAGTTTTTAAGTAAAACCTCTAATGGTTCCTCGAAAGAACATCAAGAACAAAACGAAATTTCAACGACCTCCTATATGACATCTTTTCACTTCTTTTCTTTTTCATCTATTTTTTTTATTTAGTTCAAAAAAGTTTCAGAAGAGTCAAATTTTAGTTTAGCTTGTTTTGTTATTCTTCTCTTTATACTTTATTTTCAATATGTCATTGTGATTTTATGATAGGATAGAGTTTTTTTTGTTATATAAATCTCAATTTTTTATAGGATTTTCCCATAGAAAGGGACGAAAGAAACAATTTTATTATTCCTCACTGTTGGACTTGGGAGGAGAAGCATATAATAGATAAGGAAATAGAAGACCAAAGAGTTGCAGGTTAATTTATTATAAATTTTATTTCAAAATTTTAATATATATAAATATATAATAATTTTATAAATTTGTTTTAGGAGTCTGTTGGGCTATAACTGTGGTTAGATCGTTCGAATGTGCGTATAACATCGGGAATCGGAGAAACAGAAACGAGCTTAAAAAACCATCAGCACAAGAGCTTATAAACGTTTTTAGCAACATATATTGGTCGCAAAAAAACATAAACAAAGTTTTTAAGTATATAGAAACCCATGGTTTGATAGAGGATCATTTGTGTCCCCTAATCATTAAAAATTTAAAAAAGGAAGAGGTGGAGAAGGTTAAAAAAGATAAACCAAAAGTACTTCACAAAAATGTAAGCTCTTTTTTAATTTTTTAAAGGTGAATAGGTTAATTTTATATGTATAAAAATCAATTTCTTATATAACTTTTTGTTATTTAGGCTGCTAATACCATCAAGATTGAAAGCCACATACAGCTGGGTAAACAAGCGTCATTTGATCCGGTTACTCGAAGAAGAATTTTTGAGGCTGTGGATGAGCTGGAGGTTCTTAAAATTATGCATCGACAACCGGTTCTTGCATGCATTTCCGTAGATGTTATCCTTAGTAGATATAAGGAGGTACAATCTCATCGATATAATATAATTTTTCAATTGAAAAGATAATAAATACTAATTTTGCTTTTTAAAACTTCCTTCATTCTTACTGTATTTAACTTTTCGTTTGTGTTTTTTAATGTTTCAGAGAATTTATAAAGGTGTGTCTAGAGATGCAGAACCTGAAAATCATGCTCTTTTAATTGTGGGGTATAATACCAGTAGTGATGTAACTCATTATTGGAGATTCATGAATAGTTGGGGAGAAAAATGGGGAGAGAAAGGGTATGCAAATATTGTTCGCAAATGCAGTCATCCGGACAACATTTCTCTCTTGCATGAGGTCTATATTCCAAAACTAGGTGGAGGTAAAAATTGATGATGCAATGAGAGTTCAAATTTCAGTTAACTATTAAGGACCAACTAAACTATGTTATTTTTAATTATCCTTTCATTTATGTAATATTTAAGTATCATGTATTGGTGTTTTAGAGGTACTCTATTGAAGTTATATCATCTAAACTATGTTAGTTTTGAGTATCCATTTTAATTATGGAATATTTAAGTATTAAGCATCCGTGTTTTAGTTTCAAAATTCTAGCTATAAAGTTTGGCTGGTAAATGAATGTATCACATTACCATCACGACAACCCAATAAAAACAAAAATATGTAACAGAATTTAACTAGACTAAATCATCGTTAGTACAGCTTACAAGTATCATAGCACATCAAATTCTCAGTAGTGAGAATGACTTACTGTTTTTAATGGTTAAAACATCTTCCATTGCCCTGCCTTTCATCCATTTTGTAGCTGCAGACACAAGTTATACAAAACTATTAACATTTAAAACAAGCTAACTCTTCGAGTGAGTATTACTGGCAATTTAACTTCTAAGCACAAAAAGCTATTCTACTTCAAACTCAGTCCTCTTTGTATTTTAGAGGTTTGGGTTCTCGAACATTGGTATCAGTGGTCCAGTACCACCACGCTTGAATTTTTAATTCAAACAAGATTTGGAGCCTGAACTCAAGCCGAGTCAATCTATTATAAAAGCTATGGAGATTTTTAAAACTCATTAAATGATTAATTCTATCATTTTCATTCTTATTGAACGTCCTGTGAAGCTAACTCTAACATCCTCTGCGTAGTTTGCTTCAACACCTTTCTCTCTTGTTCGAAATCTCTGGGTGTTCGTTCCAGTCTTATCGTATAAACAGATCACGTGTTATAGGTAAAGAACGACGTTGTAGATCTTTTATGCTGAGAGAGATAAGATACAGCGTACGAGAAACCATATTTTTATACATCTAAAGCTTAATGGAGGCCACTAATTTCTATAGGTCTAAAGAACACGAGGACAAAGTATGAATTACTCACGAAATTTTTCTGTTTGTAGGGCGGACATGTCCTAATTTCAAATTTTATAAAATATTAATTTTATTTATAAAACAAAATGTCACCAAAAATCTGTTTACGCGTATAAAATTGTTATCCGACCGGACAAAAATTAACTTTATAGAATAGTAGGAGTAATTGTGTCCGAGTAAAGTGAGATTGGGACATGAGACCAGGTCCCTAAAGTCTCAAGTGCTGTCCAATAAGCCACGCAGCTTTTGTGTTAACATTCTCTATTCTTATTTACCTATTGAATTAAATGTCTTTTTTTAAGGAAAATTCTTTCTGTCATTTTTGTTTCTGGGTGAATCCAATTCTGGATCAAATTCATAACTGATTTTGGGTATCCTTGTTTCTTGACATTAAGATCTGGGCTTCGTTGGGTCATTATATCAAATGTTTTTGTTAACTGTTACCTTCTTATATTTTAACACCATAGTTGAAAGTAACTTAATTTTACCTTTTTTATTGTTCATTGGCATTGTTTGCTCTTATTAGAATTTATTATATCTTAATTAAATATTTTTATTAATACGAATGATATTCAGTTTATTCTTAGAATATGAATTGTTTTATAAATTAAAATTAAAATTAAAATTATATAAATTCAAAAAATTAATCCGTCTTTTCTCGGTTTGAGCGGGTTCAAATTTCAGTCCATCAACCGTTCGATAACATGATCGAGTCGGTTTCGGATGGATTTTACAAGACCGTTTCTGAATAGATTATTGGGTTGGTAAGAACAATCCTAAACGTGTAAAATTTTAGCGAATTCGTCTCCAAAACAAGCATATCTTTAACACCATATATAGTCCGAATTGTAACACATAAAATTACATCCGAAAAGCTAACCTTACACGATTAGAATTAGTATGGGACTTACAACCCCAATAACCTATTCGAAAAACCTTACACGATTAGGATTAGTATGGGACTTACAACCCAATAACCTATTCGAAAACGGTCTTGTAAAATCCATCCGAAACCGACTCGATCGTGTTATCGAACGGTTGATGGACCGAGATTTGAACCCGCTGAAACCGATGAAAAACGGATTAATTTTTTTAATTTATATAATTTTAATTTTAATTTATAAAACAATTAATATTTTAAAAATAAACTAAATATCATTCATATTGATATTAATGACAGAAAGAACTTCCGTTAAAAAAAAATATTTAATATTAATAGGGAAATAAGAATGGACAATGTTAACACAAAAGCTGCATGCTTGAGACGGTAGGGACCTGGTCTCATGTCCCAATCTTTTACTCGGACACAATTACTATTCTATAAAGTTAATTTTGTCCGGTCCGATTACAGTTTTATACACGTAAACAGATTTTTGATGACATTTTGTTTTATAAATAAAATTAATATTTTATAAAATTTGAAATTAGGACATGTCCGCCCTACGCACAGAAAAATTTCGTAAAGTAATCCATACTTTATCCATTTAGACGTATAGAAATTAGTGGCCTCCAATAAGCTTTAGATGTATAAAAATATTGTTTCTCGTACGTTAATCATACACTATATCTTATCTCTCTCAACATAAAATATATATCGTCCGCGTGTTCTTTTCCTATAACACGTGATCTGTTTATATGACAAGACTGGAACGAAGACCCAAAGATTTCGAACAAGAGAAAGAGAGAAAGGTATTGAAACAAACTACGCAGAGGATTTTAGAGTTAGCTTTACAGGACGTTCAATAAGAATGAAAAATGATAGAATTAATCATTTAATGAGTTTTAAAAATCTCCATAGCTTTTATAATAGATTGACTTGGCTTGAGCTCAGGTTCCAATTCTTGTTGGAATTAAAAATTCAAGCGTGGTGGTACTGGACCACGGATACCAATGTTCGAGAAGAACTTGACCCAAACCTCTAAAATACAAAGAGGACTGAGTTTGAATTTTGAATAGCTCTTTGTGCTTAGAAGCTAAGTTTCGAGTAATACTCACTCGAAGAGTTAGCTTGTTTTAAATGTTAATGGTTTTGTATAACTTATTTCTGCCGCTACAAAATGGATGAAAGGCAAGGCAATGCAAGATGTTTTAACCATTAAAAATAATAAGTCATTCTTACTACTGAGAATTTGATGCGCTATCATACTTGTACGAGGATTTAGTCTAGTTAAATTCTGTTACATATTTTTGTTTTTATAGGGTTGTGATGATGGTAATGTGATACAAGCTTTATAGCTAGAATTTTAGATTGACCTCTAAAATGTTTAGACTTTTGGTGATCCATGAAAGTTTTAAAAAGCAAAATTAGTCTTTAATATCTTTTAAATCGAATAATTATAACTGCCTCAATACTTCAGTCTGCAACAACAAGTTGAGTAGAGTTATAATTGATACTCACACCAATTCCTGATGATTTGGAGCACATACTTATAACAATATTGATTGGTCGAGTTGGACAAAATTTTGGTACCCCTGTCTGGCCTATGAGCTATAGACTGCATGCTACTTATAAGTATGATGAACTCTAGTACCAAATCTACAAGGCAGCTATAGCCAAAGTCACCTCGATGTCTCGGAATCCCTTCTCATCAGCTTCTCGAATACCCAGTTTTGAGTCAAATTCGTAACGGACAAAGGTCTATAGTAACTAATAATCTATCAGACCCGAACCCAGATATTGAGAAGATATGTATGTCAGAACCCAGACCTGGTGTTCATTCATACCAGTCCGGACCCGAGCCAGTTGACCGAATATCAATCAGGATAGGATCCAGGTTTGGACATTAGGACAAACTGGTCATATTAAGAAATTTGAAAAAAAAAACGGGTTGGACAAAATTTTGATACCCCTGTCTAGCCAATGAGCTATAGTGCAAGCTACTTATAAGGACCAAATCTATATAGCAGCTATAGACAAAGTCACCTCGATGTCTCGGAATCCCTTCTCATCAGCTTCTCGAAAAGCTTTAGCGGCTGCTTCGCCACCAGCAGCATCCCAGACCAAACAATCACTACACAAACACTAACTCATCACTTATATATATCTATAGACTATAGCTAAAACTTGTTCTTAATCACCATATCTCAACTTACCTATCAAAATAGTAATACCGAAAGACATCGGCTAGTCGTTTCCCCAAATTCGTTTTAATAGAATTGCTTACACCTTCACATGAAACAAGTTATCGTATTAGCAAGAACAAACATTCGCATTCGCATTCGCATTCGTATCGGAAAAGAAGAGAAAAGCTTACCGACAAGAAACAAGGAAGTTCCTTTTAATCCAGGGGAAATATCAGATGCTTTCTTCTAAATCAAAACTGAATAATTACTAGGAGAACTTAAAATGACAAGAAATGCGATTGTTAGGGATTTAGAGATACAATTTAGCTTCATAGTCATAGGTGGTATCTTTCTCACCATTACTGCGAACGAAAGATCCGGTTCCGAGACCTTGATGCCTGTAATTTTACAAGAATGTAATCAGAATAAAGCAAAGAGACAGATTGATCAGAAACCTTAACAATCACCATCACCATCAGCGTCAGTAAGAGAATGGTAGGGTTTAGAGACTCAACTGGAAAACTGAGCTTCGTCGGAGTGAGAGCGACCGAGGAGATTATGTTCACGAGAAGTAAAGGAAAGACGGGCTGGATTGAGTGAAGAAGGAGAAATAGGTTTTGGATTGTGAAGGGAACCAGACGATGGTATCGGAAATCGGAAGATAGTAGTAGTGGGCTTGCCGTTGCCGTCGCCATGGATAATCTTCACACTCCGGAAGCTTCTATCTGTTCCACCGGTCAAGCTGGAATTTAAAAGCAATAAAGAGGCTTTTGCGGACCAACGGGACTAATGATGAAAAAACGGGTGATCCATAGACCTTCTCTTTAATGGTGTACATCTAAAACATTTGATACCTAGTACTTGAATATTCTATAATTAAAACCGATACTTAAAACTAACATAGTTGAGTTATGGTATAACTTTAATAGGGTACCTCTAAAACACGAATACATAATATTTAGATATTACATATTGAAAGGATACTTAAAATTAATATAGTTTAGTTGGTCTTTAATATTTAGATATTACATTCGACCAATATAACAATGGTTATAGCCCAACATACTCCTAAAACTAAATAAATATATAAAATGATTATATATTTATATATTAAAATTTTAAAATAAAAATTTGTAATAAATTAATCTTCAACTCTTTGGTCTTTTATTTTTCATTCATTAAAAGTTTCCCTTCCCAAGTCCTCGTGTGGGGAATGATAAAATTGTTTTTTCATCTCTTTCCATGGAAAAATCCTATAAAAAAAAGAAAAACTTGAGATTCATAGAATAAAAAAAATTTATCTTATCACAATGGCATATTGAAAATAAAGTATAAAGGGAAACGAATAACAAAACAAGCTCAACTAAAATTTTGACTCTTTTATAACTTTTTTGAGCTAAATCAAAGATAAAAAAAATAGATGAAAAAGAAAAGAAGTGAAAAGATGTCGCACGGGGAGTCGATGAAATTTCCTTTTGTTCTTGATCTTCTTTAGAGGAACCATTAGAGTTTAACTTAAAAAACTCTACTCCGGAAAAGTATTCAAATTGGTAAACTCAGACTTTAAAACTAGGTTAACTTAAAAACTCTACTCTAAAATGGTTTTTAACTTGGAAAACACATACCGAAAAACTTGAAGAGAAGTGAAATGTCTAACGTTTTGCTATTTTGTTAATAATTTTTTTGTATAAAAAGCTGTAAAGTATATATTAAATAAATTGTTTTACAAGAGGTCATAGGGCCTTAGAAGCCCAAGTACAATTCAAGGTTTTACAAGAGAATGGTCAAACCGGAAAATTAAGAACTATAAGATTACCCAGGGAAGCTCATCTTCGAGCCGTGGAAGCGGTATCGAAGGTCAGAAAAGATGTGATGAGCAATGTTTGATTCTAGCGCGTTTTTACCCCTGAAGATTCTAGAGTTTCTTTCCTTCCACATGTAGTAGACAGTGGCGCAGAATCCAGGGCGCCAAATAAGTCTGATGCTGTTCGCCGAAGGGTTCCATGCGTAGGCCTATTCAATCCAGGCCGCCTAGTTTGTGGGAGGGGGGAGGTTAGGTGGAGTTTTCGTCCTATGGTTTCCCAAATGGATGAAGAGAAAGGGAATTGGGTAAGGATGGGGTCTAGCGTTTCGTTGACGGAGGAGCAGAGGACGCAGCCTTGCTAGCGTTTCGTTGACGTCTAGCGTTTCGTCCATCCCCCCGCTGATGAGATTATCTCGTGTTGTGAGCTTATTTTGGATAACCAGCCATGCGATGAAAGAGTGTCTCGGGATGGAATATGTGTTCCAGATAAGGCGATCCCAAACTTTTGGTCTTGATGGTCTGATTGTTTCGTATGTACTGCTGATGGAAAACTGAGGCTTCGAGTGGTTGGGATCCATAGGAAGATGTCTTCAGTATCCACAATCGGGGGGGGGGGGGGGGGGAGATTTGGCAGAATATTTCTTATTTTGGCAAGGAAGATCTGGGATTGGCGCCCTACTGCCTTAACATACGGAGGCCAAACCCATCTGCCATTACAGTTGAGGTTTGCAACTCTAGATATGTTCCACAATCGAGAGAGGTTGATAATATTATGGCTGAAACGGTCTGTTGCCAAGCTGAACTTTGTACAGGTGTGCGGTCTGATCGCGAAGCTTGGGGTTGGGAGGGTCCATAGGTTTTATTCTTGATACGCTCAGAAAGGATCCATTGGGTCCAAATTGAGTTGCGGTTCTTAGTCAGTATGGACCAGAAAAGCTGGAGGGCGGCCGCGTGATTCTAAATTTTTAAGTTTGGAATCCCAAGGCCGCCCTCATCGGTTGGCACGGTTAGCTTGTTCCAGTCGATCTTGGAACCCGTAATTTTCATCCCAGGTCCAGACCAAAGGAAGCGCCGGAGGAGTTGAGAAAGCTCGTTGAGGACACGCACTGGAAGAATGAACATCGAGGCCTAATAAACTTGATTGGCAAAGAGGATGGATTTTATGAGTTGGAGCCTGCTTGCATAAGAAAGGTGTTTGCTAGTCTAGGAGTTTATTCGAGAGGTGATTTTGTGGAACAAGGGGCAGCAGCCATTGTAAGTGAGTCTGGATATAATAAAGGGGACCCGGAGATAATGAACAAGGAGGAAATCTTCAAAGAAGCCAAGAATATGCAGGATATCATCTTTGGTGTGCTAGGGGGTTCCCGAGAAGAAGACGTGACTCTTGGTTGAATTTAGGTGGAGGCCGGAGAGGTTAGCAAATTCTGACAAGCCATCTTTTATCAATCTGATAGCTTGAGGGCTGGACCTACATAATATCATAAGGTCATCCGCAAAGCAGAGGTTGATGATCTTGCGCTGGCGAGACTTTCAGTGGAAGCTGAATGAAGGATCGAGGCTCGTTCTTGGAGGATGCTCGAGAGGACTCGCATAACAAGGAAAAAATATATGGGGAGAGAGAGTCTCATTGACGAAAACCCTTCGCCCCATGGAAGAAGCGAGTAGACTTACCATTAATGCAGACTGAAAAAGACGGGGTGGTGATGCATTCAATTATCCAGTTCATCATCTGCATATGGAGTCCATAGCGAGCAAGATGTCTAAAACAATCTTGACCTCCACCTATTTTGACCTCCACCAATTTTTAGAATATAGACCTCATGCAAGAGACAAATGTTGTCCGGATGACTGCATTTGCGAACAATATTTGCATACCCTTTCTCTACCCATTTTCTCCCCAACTATTCATGACTCTCTAATAATGAGCTTCATCACTACTGGTACTATACCCCACACCTTTATAAATTCCATGAAACATTAAAAAACACAAACAAAAAGTTAAATACACTAAGAAGGAAGGAAGTTTAAAAAAGCAAAATTAGTATTTAATATCTTTTAAATTGAAAAGTTATATTATATTGATGAGATTGTAGCTTTTTGTTTTTGGTATAAAAAAAGCATTAAATTAATGAAATTTTTTTTTTACAGAGTTGAGAGGTGACCCAGGACCATATTACAGATTGCTAGAAATTAGGTTACAAGTGTTATACAAGAAGGGAGATGCTAGTTTTATATAATCTGTATCTTATATCTGAAAGGATCCTGATTAGTGGTGAATTCCCACCAGGGAAACATGGAGTTAATAATGTTCTTGATATGTGTGGCATTGACCTTAGTTTCTAGCATGCAAACAATATTAATGGTATTGGAAAAAACAAAATCCCGTACGTCCTTTTGGCGGACGGGATCATTAAGACCTCTAATGTTCCAACACGCTAATTTCATGGATAAGAGTTCAGGAAAGGCGATAGAGAAAGATAAGAGCTATATATTCTTAGGGGAGTCCCCATACATACTAGACAAGGCTTTGGGGGGTCCTAGGTCAATGCACGGGGAGGTGATTTGACCGGTGAAGCTTCCCTATCTGGTGTTCCTATCTGGCCGGCGGCTGAGCTGTTGCTGGCGATGACTTGACTTTTAGTCCAAGCACGTCATGTGGCCAGTTGGTGCAAGATGGTGTAGTTGGGGCGCGGGTACGATTCACTTCCACTGGAGTCGAAGAGGGTGATTGTTGGACTTTCGCTCATTGGCTATTTTCCGGGTCGTCTGGATGGTTGGGACTGGTTGCTGGCAGGTCTAGGACATCCAGCAGCGGCATGGCCAAAGGAGGTGTATTTAGCGCAGATCATGGGAAGACCCTGGTACTCGATCTGTATCATGTGCCTTTTTCCTAGGCAGCCGATGGAGTTGGAGGAAGGGTATGAGGCTGTTGCTTGCATGATGGTGTAAATTATGGCGTAGCTGAGGCGGGAGCGGTTGGTTGTCTGGCTATCCACGTATATCGGGGTTCCAAGCGTGCTGCCTAAAATGCTTAGACCCTTGACGGTCTAGAGCTCGTGAGGCATGCCGTGGAACTTCACCCAAAGAGGGATTTACTTTAGGGCCTCTCTTTCCAGAGTTTCCATCGGGGCTCAGTGCTTGAGGAAAATTGGACGACTGTTGAAGAACCAGGGAGCACGTTCCATGACTTCCGTGGCATTGTCCGCAGTGGAGAAGCAGAAAAAGTAGTGTCTAGAGGAGTAGGCTTGCACTCTTGAAGGCCCCGCGTCCCCCAGATTTGGTTGGCGAGGGACTGGATGTGAAATGTGGCTCTTCTTTTGGAGAGGAAGTAGCCAGACAGACACTTGTTCTAGTCATCCTTGTCTCCAGAGAGGGCATCGTCAGGGAATATCAAGGTTTCGTTCTCGAAGGTTAGGTCGTCGGTCTTTTTTAGGGCCCATTTGAGGTATAGGGTCATTTTCAGTGGAGACAACATTAGCCTAGGATTTATAGATGGGGGTCGGGTGACGAATGTTCACGAGAGGGGCAGATTCAATTGCAAGATGAGGAGGGATGGAGTTGTTCTTAGGCGGAGGAGAGTAAGGATGCTGTTGAAGAGAGGCAGGTCTAACACCAAGGGGTCTGAAGGCTTTGGAATGTCTGGAGATGACATATCCCTTGTTGTTCAGTCCCGGGAATGATTCAGGGAAGCTAGCAGGGACAGGGATGGGGTTGAAACGGGGCTGAGCAGTATCGACTTAATAAGTCATTTTGATCACGGTAGAGGGGGACTGGTGGATCAGAGGAATGACAAGGGCGGTTTGAGTAAAAGGGAAGCTTTGAAGAGTGGCAGTGGTGAGGATGTTGGTTGGAGATAGAGGTTCAGGGTGAGTCTGGGCAGGGTTTGCATTGTTAGGGTTTGCATGGTTAGGATTTGTGTTAGGGTTGAAAAAGTATTTACTCGTGATAGGGGATGGATTATTGAGGGGGTGGGGGTTGGAGAGGCTAGGGTTTGCATGGGAAGGTGCATACATGGGGCTCATACGGGTTATTGAGTGGAGAATCATCGAGGAGGTTTGATAATCTGGTTGTATGGCAGTTTGGCGGTTTGAAGCGGTTGGATCAACAGTTACAGGGGTAGTAAGGGTGCTTTGTGTATTAGAGAAAGGGGGTGGGTTAGAAGCAGGGGCATGGGAGAGAGGGGTGGAAGGAAAAAGGGTAAGAGATTCGGGGATACCTTGCATGCTTCCAAGACCTGAAATCGGAGTAGTTCCACTCCCATGGTGAAGACCAGATTTGAGGAAGGAGTCAGGAGTGATATTGACGGGCGAGGCATTAACAGGAGGATCAGGAGATTGGAGGGAGGTTATGGTGATGAGGAGGATTACATGAAAGGGGGGATAGAGAGAGGGGATAGCTCCATGTATTTGTTGATAGCATCAAGGGCAGCCTTCTGGGATTTTGAGAGGGCTGAGACGGTTGCATGCAAGGTAAGGGTGGGGGGTCGAGTGGACGAACAAGGGGAGGCCCAACATGCCAGAGCACCGAGAAGGGGAGGAGAAGGGTGGGGAGGAGGTTTTAGTCACAAGGGAAAGGGAGGTGTTGGGGCTATTAGGGGGAGAGGAGTCTGATGAAGAGGAGGGGGAAGTGATGGCTTTCTTTAGGTCTTTGAATCGAGGAGTTGTTTTGCGGTTAGGGGGTAGGGAGGTGGAGTTTCGCTTGTGATATTTTTGAGTTCTTGTTCGAACAATTCTTTAAGGCAGGAGAGTTGGACGGTTTCTGGGTAGAGACTTTACTGAGGGAGATGGAAAGGAGGAAGATGGGTGGGTGGGAGGAGGTGAAGAGATATGGCGAGGTTTATAGTCAAGAATGCGAAGGGTTGGGTAGTAAGCGTAGGTTTTAGGGTAGAGGTGGTTGCGGGTGGGTTTAGTGGTTCCGTGTAATACGAGAGATGGCATTATATGATGCAATAAAGGGTGAAGAGGGCGATTGGGTGATGGAGAGAGGAGAGAGGGGCTGCAATTCGAATTTTCGAATGCACCACTGGAAGAGAAGTACATTCTGCTCCTAGGAACCTGGGCGCCATTAATGCCACGAATGCCAAGGTCACCAGGAGAGAGAAAATCTCCTAGTGGTGACCAGACCCAAAAGGCTAAGGCTTTTGGTTTTTCAGGTTTCCAATGCCGGTAGCAAAGGCTATGGGATTGAATGATTGGATAGAGGGTGTTCTCGGGCTTCCTTGCAGGGTGGTTGGGGGAGTGAATGAACAGTTTTGACGACGGTGGAAGAGAGAGTGGGGAGAGATAGTTTGAGCCATAGAAACCAGAGGCATTAATGCCATAGAAGCTTTGTTTCGTTGCTTGCCTAGGGATTCTTTGCAGGGAGGAGGAGTAATGGTGGAGCACGTGATGGATCTTCTCCAGGCAGATAAAATCTCCAACAGTGGAGCGTCATTTAAGGCGTGATAGAAGGTAGTGCCAGTGAGGTTTGCCGTCAGGGGATGTTCATTAAAGAAGAGAGATTAGAGGCTGCCATTAATGGAGGAAGGTGAGACATTAATGGCAGAAAATGGGGTTTCTAACGAAAGAAATTTATGTTTTGAGAAGACGATTTCCCCATTGCAGTCAGTGAGATCTTGCAATGGGGAATCAATACAAGATTGGGGCTGTTTCAGGGTTACAGACAGTGAAGTTTTTGCTATAGACGATGAAGAAGGAGAGTGAGCCGTTCTAGATAGTGTATTCTCTCTCTAGAACTAGCCGTTTGGACTTTATTCTTTATTTTTTAAAGGGAAAGGATTTGGTTTAGATTGTACCTGTTTATATCCACTAAAGATAGCATCTAAGGAATTGCATGCAAGAACCGGTTGTTGATGCACAATTTTAAGAACCTCTAGCTCATCCACAACCTCAAAAATTCTTCTTTTGAGTAACCGGATCAAATGAAACTTGTTTACAGAGCTGTATGTGGCTTTCAATCTTGTTGGTATTAGCAGCCTAAATAACAAAAAATTATATAAAATTTAACCTATTCAACCTTAAAAAACTTTAAAAAAAACTTACATTTTTGCGAAGTATTTTAGATTTATCTTTTTAACCTTCCCCGTCTCCTTTTTTTTAGTTTTTATTTATTAGGGGAGGCGAGTGATCATCTACCAAACCATCCGTTTCTATATACTTAAAAACTTTGTTTATATTTCTTTGCGCCGAGTCTTAGTTGCTAAAATTTATAAGTTCTTGTTCTGATGGTTTTTAAGCTCGTTTCTGTTTCTCCCGATGTTATACGTACATTCGACCGATCTAACCACGGTTATAGCCCAATAGACTCCTAAAACAGGATAAATATATAAAATTATTATATATTTATATATTAAAATTTTAAAATAAAAATTTGTAATAAATTAACCTGCAAGTTTGTGGTCTTCTATTTTTTCATTCATTATATGTTTCCCTTCCCAAGTCTAGCTGTGGGGAATGATAAAATTGTTTCTTCATCTTTTTCCATATGAAAATCCTATAGAAAAAAGAAAAACTTGAGATTTATAGAATAAACAAAATTTATCTTATCATAAAATCACAATGACATGTTGAAAATAAAGTATAAAGGGAAAAGAATAACAAAACAAGCTCAACTAAAATTTTGACTCTTTTATAACTTTTTTGAGCTAAATCTAAGATTAAAAAAAAGTAGATGAAAAAAAAATGAAAAGATGTCGCACATGGAGTCGTTGAAATTTACTTTTGTTTTTTATCTTCTTTAGAGGAACAATTAGAGGTTAACTTAAAAAACTCTACTCCGGAAAGGTATTTAAATTGGTGAACTCAGACTTTAAAACTAGGTTAACTTAAAAACTCTACTGTGAAATGGTTTTTAACTTGGAAAACGCATACGGAGAAACTTGAAGAGAAGTGAAATGTCTAACGTTTTGCTATTTTGTTAATATTTTTTTTTTGTATAAAACTCTGTAAAATATATATTAAATAAATTATTTTACAAGAGGTCATAGGGCCTTAGAAGCCAAACTACAATTCAAGGTTTTACAAGAGAATGGTCAAACCGGAAAAATGAAGAACTATAAGATTACACATGGAAGCTGATCTTCGAGCCGTGGAATAGGTATCGAAAGTCAGAAAAGATGTGATGAGGAATGTTTGATTCTAGCGCGTTTTTACCCCTGAAGATTCTGGAGTTTCTTTCCTTCCAGATGTAGTAGACAGTGGCGTAGAATCCAGGGCGCCAAATAAGTCTGATGCTGTTCGCCGAAGGGTTTCATGCGTAGGCCTCTTCAATATAGGCCGCCCAGCTTGTGGGAGGGGGGGAGGTTAGATGGAGCTTTCGTCCTATGGTTTCCCAATTGGATGAGGAGAAAGGGCATTGGGTAAGGATGTGGTCTAACGTTTCGTTGGCGGAGGAGTAGAGGACGCAACCTTGGGGGGTGTCCATCCCCCCGCTGATGAGATTATCTCGGGTTGTGAGCTTGTTTTGGATAGCCAGCCAGGCGATGAAAGAGTGTCTTGGGATGGAGTATTTGTTCCAGATAAGGCAATCCCAAATCACTTTTGGTCTTGATGGTCTGATTGTTTCGTACGTACTGCTGAGGGAAAACTGAGGCTTCGAGTGGTTGGGGATCTATAGGAAGATGTCTTCAGTATCCACAACCGGGGGGAGATTTGGCAGAGCATTTCTTATTTTGGCAAGGAAGATCTGGGATTGGCGCCCTGCTGCCCTAACATGCGGAGGCCAAACCCATCTGCCATTAAAGTTGAGGTCTGCAACTCTAGATATGTTCTGCAATCGAGAGAGGTTGATGATATTATGGCCGAAATTCGACCTGGATCACATGCGTCTTGCCAAGGCAGCTAATGGTTATCGATGATGGGTAATCGGCGGAAACTTTCATGATGATGCAGGTTCTAGCGTAGTTCAACCTGGTTCGATTTGCAATTTGAATGTCGACGTATATAGGAGTACCAAGGTAACTACTCTAAATACTCAAGCCTTTTTTTGACCATAACTCGTGGGGCATGCCATTAAATTTGACCAGAGGTGTGACCTTTAGGGCTTCCTTCGTAAGCGCTTCTGTGGGTTCCCATCTCTTAAGGAAGACCGGATTGTCGTTGAAGAACCATGAGGATTTTTCCAGTACCTTTGTGGCATTGTCAATAGTGGAAAATCTGAAGAAATAGTAACCGGATGGTGTTGGCTTGCATTCCTGAGAGGCACTTCTCCCAATCTTCCTTAGTACCAGAGATGGCATCCTCAGGGAAGATCAGTATATCGTTGTTTATTTGGAAGGCGCCTATTTTTTCTATATATATTTACGATCACGAGTCAATATGGTTGGCGACCACATGGGCCCAAGATTTGCTGAGAGGGGGAGCAATTATCTGGTTAGGGAGGGTGGGTTTGATATTAACAAGAGGCGTTGATTCAGAAAACAGTTGAGGGGGCATGAACGCTCTAGGGTCGTATGTTTGGGAGTGGAAGTTTGGATGGGGTGGTTGCTGGAATGAGGTGTTAGGCGAACTCCTAGAGGCCGGTGAGATTTCGAGGGGCAAGAAAGGGCAAAGCCCTTGCAGTTTCTTCCCGAGAGGGACTCCGGGTAACTGCTCGATGATGGAATAATGTTGAGCTTTGGTCGGAAGGGGGCATTGTCGAACAGGCCGGCAATGTGGACAGCGGTAGAGAAAATGTGAAGGACTGGAGAGGGAGATGTTGTAGGGTTTGGTTGCTAGAGAATTTTTCGGAGATATTGAATAACAATCGTGAGGATACTGGTTGGAAGAGGGGTTGAAAAGGATGGGTAGTCAGTTGAGGAAAGGTTGAAGAGGTACTTGCTGGTAACGGTCGGAGTGAGGGCTAGGGTTAGAGAATAGTTTAGGGTGCTGGGGGAGGGGGCAGTAAGAGGCGAGAGGGATAGGTTTTTCATGGGGACTGGCTGAGAATCGATATGCATGAGAGAATGGGTATTTTGGGGAAACAAATGGGTTGGGGGTACATGCAGATGGCTTAGAGGGACATGCAAAGAACTTTGAGGAGCATGCATAAAGCTTCACGACATGATTTTTGGTTGTCATGACCGGGGGTGGCTAAGGGTCCAGGGAAGAGGTTGAGGGTTTCAGACACGCCACGAGAGGGACAGAGGGGACAGTCCATATCTAGGATGACCGCCGCAGCACAACCATGCTGGCGCTTGGAAGCAGAATCCGGTGAGGTCAAAGCAGGTCAAGGGGCTTCCGTGGAGGAGATGGCGAGAAGAAGGCTCACATTACTGTCAATGATCAATTGAAGCTGCTTCTACTTGGTCGGGGAAGACAAGGATCATATTCTGACGGGTTCTCTTCGTCGAAGGTGATCTGCATGTTGGTGTCGGCAGCAGGGGGAGACACAGAGAGGGGAGATGTCTCCATTTCACGGCGGATATCCAAAACGCTTGTTGGAGGCGGATAGGGATTCTGGGCTAGCATAGCGAGAGGGACTGCCATGCAAAGTAACAAGAGGAGGAGGGGTGAGTGAATCGAAAGGAGGAGGCCAGTTATGACTGACACTCGAGGCAGAGAGCTAACTAGGGGGGATGAAGGAGCGGTGAGGAGGGAGAGAGAGGTGTTGGGGCTTATAGGTCTGGTTTTGATATGAGAGGATGGTTTTTCATTGAAACGGGGCGCGATGTTTCTGTTAGATCAACGGGAAGATGAACTACGACGGGTCTTCAGCATGGTAAAAAGGTTATAAAGCAGGTGGTGGGGTATCGAAGATGTAATAGAAGGGGGAGGGGGGGCGTCGAACCGTTCGAGATTAGGAGTGTTTGGGTTGTGGGAGGTGATTTTTACAGTGAGAGGAAGATAGAAGGGGTGATTTAAAGAGGAGATGGAGGGTTGAGGGGAGGGATAATCGTAGGGTTGTTTTAGGATATGGGAAGGTGAGACGTGCAAGGATAGTACAAACATTAAATGGGAGAGAGGAAATTTCACACTGCATTAATGGAAGGTAGATTTTATTGGGTGCAGGAGAGAGAGAGAGTTAGAGAGACAAAAAGAATTAACTTTTTGCATAATAAGAGTTTTAAATCACCTCGAGCACAAGGTAAGCGTGCTTCTCGATTTCCCATGAACTGCTAATAGGAAAGTCAGAAGAAGGAAAAAACCTATGTAGTTGTAACTGCAACTTAACCGCAATAGTTGGTTGCTATTCTGCCACACAGGATAAGGCGGCGAGTGGGTCAGAAACGGTAGGGAAAGTGATGATGATTGGGATCACAGGCCTGAGTTTCCAGAAGGAAACGACGAAGGACACCCTATCGACGGGAAATTTTTATCAAGGAACAGTTGGGGTATGGAAGGATGTTAAAGACAGATGGGGTTGATAGTAGCTTTCTTCTAAGTGGCTCTGAAGGATCCGTCATGCGGAGCGCGTCACAGTCGGGGCTCTCTAGACAGGATTCCAATGAGATAAGGACTGGAGCCGAAAGAGACTGTTGCTCTTAACTGGCGGATGGAGAGCCCTAAAAAGGGGCTTTTCAAATGTCAGTCTAGGATCTGACGAAAAAGGAGGGTCGATCACTCTTTTCAGGGATACACAAAGAAGCTTCATAGGGTTTTTGATTTGATGGGGCACCAAAAGGTTGATGGAGGGTTAATCGAGGGAGGGTGCATAAGTTATTTCGGGAGAGAGGATTGATTCAAAGTGGTAGAGGAGTGAGAGTAGGGAAAGACTGGTGTAAAATTTCCGGCTAATTGGCCGGAAACCACCGGAGGGTTCAGGTTCCGTTAGTTTAATGTTACTGTTATCAATAAGTTGTTAGAGGAGAGACGTTAGAGCTTCTCTTTGTTGAATTTTTGTTTATTATATTTTTTTTTTCATATTAAAGGAATTCTCGACGTGCTCTGTACGTACTATAAGTTTAGAGGGTCGTCTATTCATTGACTGCCTTTGTATGTATTGATGGTTGTCAATTCATTTTATTTTTGTTGTAAATCTATTCATTGACTACCTTTGTATGTATTGAGGGTTGTCAATTCATTCTATTTTTATTGTAAATTTAATGGTTTCGGTTTGTCTATTCATTATTTTTGTTTTAAATTTAATAGTGTTAATTTAACCATATTCACTAAACACATGACATCTTATCTTATGCATGAATATATTGAGAAACCAGTATTTTTAATAATTAATCTTATGTTATATACAAATTTTTAAATTCTCCGATGACATGTAATTTTTTTTAGTTTTTAAAATTTTATATCCTAAAATATGAAAAAATGTTTTTTTTTAAATTATATAGACTTCGTATTGTTCAGCATAATTATATAACACAAAGATAATAAAACTATATTAACTCACGAATCTATTTAGTTCCATTATTAAAAAAATATATAAAAATTTAAAATAATAAACCAAAAATAACTATTCTTTCTATTAACAAAGAAATAATAGCTCTTATTAATACTAAAAATCTTGTGAAAATATCATTCAAAACAGTTTATATAAAAGAAATTATTGCTTTCGAATATCTTTTAATTAATTTTTTAATTTTGTAAATTCAGATAACCGGAAAAGGAGGTAATATTCATGTATTGAGAAATATGACAGTTAGTATATTGTTCAACGTATATCGTTTGACTTTTTAGGTCATTTGTAAATATATATTTTACAATAACAATGTATAGTTATTTTACAAAACTAGTATTAATGTGTTGCAAAATGACAAAGCTAATGCAGAAGTTTAACTCAATATGGATGAGTGTTTGTAGTCGGATCGTTTGACAACGAGTGTAAGAAAGTTCAACAAGATATGAATGACTCATTTTTAGGTGGATTTACGGAAACGAAACCGAACCGAAACCGAACTCGGACCGAATCGGACCAAGCCGGACCGGACCAAACAGAACCGAACTGAACCGAAAGCTTAGCAATTCGGTCCGGTTCCAAAAATTAGAACCGAAAGCTTAGCGGTCCGGTCCGGTTACGTCAAAACCCGGACTGAACAACACGAAGTCTATATAATTTATTTTTATTTTTTAAATTTTAGAATTTAAAATTTTAAAAAGTAAAAAAATTACATCTGGTCGGAGAATATTAAAATTTGAATATAACACAAAATTAATTATTAAAAATACTGGTTTTTTCTACGTATTTCTGCATAAGATACGATGGCAATATGACTAAATTAACACTATTAAAGTTACGACAAAAATAAAATAAGTAGACAAACCTTTACAACAAAAATAAAATAAATTGACCCTCAATCCATACAAATGCAGTCAATAAATGGGTTTAGAACAAAAATGAATTGATTTGACAACACTAAATACATAGAGCAGTTAATAAATAGACATTTCACTTCTCTGAACTTAGAGTACATAATATGAATTTTTTTTTAACAAAATAGCAACACAGTATTACTATAATAAATTACAAGGTCTATATATATACTTCAACGTTAGACATTTCACTTCTCTTCAAGTTTTTGTCTTCCAGCTCAAAAACCATATTAGAGTAGAGTTTTTAGGTAAAACCTCTAATGGTTCCTCCAAAGAACATCAAGAACAAAAGGAAATTTCAACGACCTCCTATATGACATCTTTTCACTTCTTTTCTTTTACATCTATTTTTTTTATTTAGTTCAAAAAAGTTTAAGAAGAGTCAAATTTTAGTTGAGCTTGTTTTGTTATTCTTCTCTTTATACTTTATTTTCAATATGTCATTGTGATTTTATGATAGGATAGAGTTTTTTTTGTTATATAAATCTCAATTTTTTTATAGGATTTGCCCATAGAAAGGGACGAAAGAAACAATTTTATTATTGCTCACGGTTGGACTTGGGAGGAGAAGCATATAATGGATAAGGAAATAAAAGACCAAAGAGTTGGAGGTTAATTTATTATAAATTTTATTTTAAATTTTTAATATATATAAATATATAATAATTTTATAAATTTATTTTAGGAGTCTGTTGGGCTATAGCTGTGGTTAGATCGGTCGAATGTGCGTATAACATCGGGAATCGGAGAAACAGAAACGAGCTTAAAAAACCATCAGCACAAGAGCTTATAAACGTTTTTAGCAACATATATTGGTCGCGAAGAAACATAAACAAAATTTTTAAGTATATAGAAACCGATGGTTTGATAGAGTATCACTTGTGTCCCCTATTCATTACTAATTTAAAAAAGGAAGAGGTGGGGAAGGTTAAAAAAGATAAACCAAAAGTACTTCACAAAAATGTAAGTTCTTTTTTAATTTTTTTAAAGGTGAATAGGTTAATTTTATATGTATAAAAATCAATTTCTTATATAACGTTTTGTTATTTAGCCTGCTAATACCATCAAGATTGAAAGCCACATACAGTTGGGTAAACAAGCGTCATTTGATCCGGTTACTCGAAGAAGAATTTTTGAGGCTGTGGATGAACTGGAGGTTCTTAAAATTGTGCGTCGACAACCGGTTCTTGCATGCATTTCCGTAGATGCTATCTTTAGTAGATATAAGGAGGTACAATCTCATCGATATAATATAATTTTTCAATTGAAAAGATAATAAATACTAATTTTGCTTTTTAAAACTTTCTTCATTCTTACTGTATTTAACTTTTCGTTTGTGTTTTTTAATGTTTCAGGGAATTTATAAAGGTGTGTCTAGAGATGCAGAACATGAAAATCATGCTCTTTTAATTGTGGGGTATAATATTAGTAGTGATGTAACTCATTATTGGAGATTCATGAATAGTTGGGGAGAAAAATAGGGAGAGAAAGGGTATGCAAATATTGTTCGCAATATCTTTTAATTAATTTTTTAATTTTGTAAATTTAGATAACCGGAAAAGGAGGTAATATTCATAGTTAGTGTATTGAGAAATATGACGTTCGTATATCGTTCAACGTATATTGTTTGACTTTTTAGGTCATTTGTAAATATATATTTTACAATAACAATGTATAGTTAGGGTACAAAACTAGTATTAATGTGTTGCAAAATGGACAAAGCTAATGCAGAAGTTTAACTCAATATGGATGAGTGTTTGTAGTCGGATCGTTTGACAACGAGTGTAAGAAAGTTCAACAAGATATGAATGACTCATATTTAGGTGGATTTACGGAACCGAAACCGAACCAAAACCGAACTCGGACCGAACCGAATCGGACCGAGCCGGACCGTACCAAACCGAACCGAAAGCTTAGCAATTTGGTCCGGTTCCAAAAATTAGACCCGAAAGCTTAGCGGTCCGGTCTGGTTCCGTCAAAACCCCGACTGAACAACACGAAGTCTATATAATTTATTTTTATTTTTTAAATTTTAGAATTTAAAATTTTAAAAACTAAAAAAATTACATCTGGTCGGAGAATATTAAAATTTGAATATAACACAAAATTAATTATTAAAAATACTGGTGTTTTCTACATATTTCTGCATAAGATAAGATGACAATATGACTAAATTAACACTATTAAAGTTACGACAAAAATAAAATAAGTAGACAAACCTTTACAATAAAAATAAAATAAATTGACCCTCAATCCATACAAATGCAGTCAATGAATGGATTTAGAACAAAAATGAATTGATTTGACAACACCCAATACATAGAGCAGTCAATGAATAGACATTTCACTTCTCTGAACTTAGAGTACATAATATGATTTTTTTTTAACAAAATAGCAGCACAGTATTACTATAATAAATTACAAGGTCTATATATATACTTCAACGTTAGACATTTCACTTCTCTTCAAGTTTTTGTCTTCCAGCTTAAAAACCATATTAGAGTAGAGTTTTTAAGTAAAACCTCTAATGGTTCCTCCAAAGAACATCAAGAACGAAAGGAAATTTCAACGACCTCCTATATGACATCTTTTCACTTCTTTTCTTTTTCATCTATTTTTTTTATTTAGTTCAAAAAAGTTTCAGAAGAGTCAAATTTTAGTTGAGCTTGTTTTGTTATTCTTCTCTTTATACTTTATTTTCAATATGTCATTGTGATTTTATGATAGGATAGAGTTTTTTTTGTTATATAAATCTCAATTTTTTTATAGGATTTGCCCATAGAAATGGACGAAAGAAACAATTTTATTATTCCTCACGGTTGGACTTGGGAGGACAAGCATATAATGGATAAGGAAATAGAAGACCCAAGAGTTGCAGGTTAATTTATTATAAAATTTATTTAAAAATTTTAATATATATAAATATATAATGATTTTATAAATTTGTTTTAGGAGTCTGTTGGGCTATAGTTGTGGTTAGATCGGTCGAATGTGCGTATAACATCGGGAATCGGAGAAACAGAAACGAGCTTAAAAAACCATCAGCACAAGAGCTTATAAACGTTTTTAGCAACATATATTGGTCGCAAAGAAACATAAACAAAGTTTTTAAGTATATAGAAACCGATGGTTTGATAGAGGATCACTTGTGTCCCCTAATCATTAAAAATTTAAAAAAGGAAGAGGTGGGGAAGGTTAAAAAAGATAAACCAAAAGTACTTCACAAAAATGTAAGTTCTTTTTTAATTTTTTTAAAGGTGAATAGGTTAATTTTATATGTATAAAAATCAATTTCTTATATAACGTTTTGTTATTTAGCCTGCTAATACCATCAAGATTGAAAGCCACATACAGTTGGGTAAACAAGCGTCATTTGATCCGGTTACTCGAAGAAGAATTTTTGAGGCTGTGGATGAACTGGAGGTTCTTAAAATTGTGCGTCGACAACCGGTTCTTGCATGCATTTCCGTAGATGCTATCTTTAGTAGATATAAGGAGGTACAATCTCATCGATATAATATAATTTTTCAATTGAAAAGATAATAAATACTAATTTTGCTTTTTAAAACTTCCTTCATTCTTACTGTATTTAACTTTTCGTTTGTGTTTTTTAATGTTTCAGGGAATTTACAAAGGTGTGTCTAGAGATGCAGAACCTGAAAATCATGCTCTTTTAATTGTGGGGTATAATATCAGTAGTGATGTAACTCATTATTGGAGATTCATGAATAGAGATTCATGAATAGTTGGGCAGAAAAATGGAGAGAGAAAGGGTATGCAAATATTGTTCGCAAATGCAGTCATCCGGACAACATTTCTCTCTTGCATGAGGTCTATATTCCAAAACTAGGTGGAGGTCAAAATTGATGATGCAATGAGAGTTCAAATTTCAGTTAACTATTAAGGACCAACTAAACTATGTTATTTTTAAGTATCATTTCAATTATGTAATATTTAAGTATCATGTATTGGTGTTTTAGAGGTACTCTATTAAAGTTATATCATCTAAACTAAACTATGTTAGTTTTAAGTATCCATTTTAATTATGGAATATTTAAGTATTAAGCATCCGTGTTTTAGTTTCAAAATTCTAGCTATAAAGTTTGGCTTGTAAATAAATGTATCACATTACCATCACGACAACCCAATAAAAACAAAAATATGTAACAGAATTTAACTAGACTAAATCATCATTAGTACAGCTTACAAGTATCATAGCACATCAAATTCTCAGTAATGAGAATGACTTACTGTTTTTAATGGTTAAAACATCTTCCATTGCCTTAACTTTTATCCATTTTGTAGCTGCAGACACGAGTGATACAAAACCATTAACATTTAAAACAAGCTAACTCTTCGAGTGAGTATTACTGGCAACTTAGCTTCTAAGCACAAAGAGCTATTCTACTTCAAACTCAGTCCTCTTTGTATTTTAGAGGTTTGGGTTAAGTTTTTCTCGAACATTGGTATCAGTGGTCCAGTACCACCACGCTTGAATTTTTAATTCGAACAAGAATTGGAGCCTGAACTCAAGCCGAGTCGATCTATTTTAAAAGCTATGGAGATTTTTAAAACTCATTAAATAATTAATTCTATCATTTTCATTCTTATTGAACGTCCTGCGAAGCTAACTCTAACATCCTTTGCGTAGTTTGCTTCAACATCTTTCTCTCTTGCTCGAAATCTATGGGTCTTCGTTCCAGTCTTATCGTATAAATAGATCACGTGTTATAGGTAAAGAACGGCGTTGTAGATCTTTTATGCTGAGAGAGATAAGATACTGTGTACGAGAAACCATATTTTTATACATCTTAATGGAGGCCATTAATTTCTATAGGTCTAAAGAACACGAGGACAAAGTATGAATTATTCACTAAATTTTTCTGTGTGTAGGGCGGACATGTCCTAATTTCAAATTTTATAAAATATTAATTTTATTTATAAAATAAAATGTCACCAAAAATCTGTTTACGCGTATAAAATTGATATCCGACCGGACAAAAATTAACTTTATAGAATAGTAGGAGTAATTGTGTCCGAGTAAAGTGAGATTTGGACATGAGACCAGGTCCCTAAAGTCTCAAGTGCTGTCCAATAAGCCACGCAGCTTTTGTGTTAACATTCTCTATTCTTATCTACCTTTTCTATTGTTCATTGGCATTGTTTGCTCTTATTAGAATTTATTATATCTTAATTAAATATTTTTATTAATACGAATGATATTTAGTTTATTCATAGAATATGAATTGTTTTATAAATTAAAATTAAAATTATATAAATTCAAAAAATTAATCCGTTTTTTTTCGGTTTGAGCGGGTTCAAATCTCAGTCCATCAACCGTTCGATAACATGATCGAGTCGGTTTCAGATGGATTTTACAAGACCGTTTCTGAATAGGTTATTGGGTTGGTAAGTCCCATAACAATCCTAAGCGTGTAAAATTTTAGCGATTTCGTCTCCAAAACAAGCATATCTTTAACACCATATATAGTCCGAATTGTAACACATAAAATTCCATCCGAAAAGCTAACCTTACAAAATTTGAATCCGTAAATCCACCTAAAAATGAGTCATTCATATCTTGTGAACTTTCTTACACTTGTTGTCAAACGATCCGACTACAAACACTCATCTATATTGACTTTAACTTCTGCATTAGCTTTGTCCATTTTACTAGTATACTTCCTGGTGAAATTATAAGTTCCTCATGAACCTTTTTATCCCAAACTTAAATATAATCTTGACCGCTTTCCATATCATAGCCGGAATTTTCTACTATAAGTTTTTGTCTTGCATTTGTTTAACAATCTTATTATATCTATCTAGGGCTATTATCGGTCATCAGAATTTTACTGTAGCTAGGCTGGACTGCTAAGCTTATCGGTTTGGACTGTGTCAGGCAGCTAAGTTTTTTGTTCTAGTTCGGTCCAGTCTGGTTCGTTAAGTTTATCCACAATATATATTTTACTATAACATTGTATAGTTAGAGTACAAAACTAGTATTAATGTGTTGCACAATTTATTATACTAGGATTTGTAACTCATGTGTTAGTCATATTTCGCAAATACATTATTTTTCTATTGCGAATAATATCTTTGCGTAACCAAATATAACTACAAATAATTTGTTTCGCAACATATTTATATAGCGTTCGCAAATTTCTTGAAAACCGTCAGGGCGCGGCGATATCTCAATATTACGCCATTGCGTTGGAGAATAACTCAAGTTAGAATATTAATATGATAAGAATATATATATATATATATATATATATATATATATATATATATATATATTTGTTTTGTTAGACTCAACTTGACGGCTCTAGTTTTTTTGGGATGCGAGTGACAAATACTTTTTGTTCCCATAAAACTATTTCGATTTTTTTTTGTTATTTATAAAAAAAACCACATTCAAAGTAGGCACAATCAAATCTCTAATGCCTTATCGAATTACACAAACATAATCAATACAACCATCCAAGCGCCATCAATTACTATATTATGTATATCTTATGTTCAAATCAATATAAAGTACAATTAATTTTTGTTCATAATAAAATTTTAATATATATATATATATATATATAACAACATAATTTTTTTAATTGTTTTGTTTTGAGAAATAAGCGACATTAAAAAAAATTATATCAAATAAACCAAAATCCTAACTCGAATCAGAATAATTGTACAATGAACCCAAAAACTTACAAAACTAGGGCTCGAGTTAATTCTCAATTAACTAAATCCCAAAAAAAATTGGAAAAAAGGATTCAAAGAAAAAAATTAAATGATTTTTTATGTTTGATTTTGGAAAAATAGTTCTATCATAAAAATAAGGAGAATTTACAAAATTAATTTTTAAAAAAATATTGATTTCTTTTAACTTAAAGATATTTTAAATTGAAATTTGAGTTTTTAAATGAATTTTAAATGAGTAATAAATTATAATTATTATATTTTAAAAGTTAAACTTTATTAATATATTATGTATGGGATAGTTATTTTGACATCTTTTATGTATCGGGTGTAAATTAACTCCTGTTTATATTGAAAATATTAACCTAAGAGTTAAGTTATATTCGATGTATTTTCAAACTCAAAAAAAATCTGAATTGGATTTATGCAATATTGTAATTACATCATTAGAAAGCTGTATCGTTACCAGCATGACGATCATCCCTCTCTATATATATATATATATATATATATATATTTAAGGTGGTCGGTACTAAATTGAAACCGAAAATATTCTTTAGTTATTAATATAGAATTATAATTATAATGCTAAACTTTTATTTATGTCATTATATCATTATCTATATATACTAATTTGTCAAAATCATGTGTCAATTTAGGCGTACCTAAACAGTTTAGAGAATAATAAATAATAGGACAAAAATAAAATTAATTTAAAGTCTTTTCAAACAATAGAATTTCTCGGAGACTCGATTGAGATTTAGAGATTTATATTTATATGTAATTTTGTTGCAAAGTTTTTAATTTTAATTTATTATTGTTATTATTTTCATATAAATAATTTTATTATTTATTTTATTTTAAATATTGTATTATATTTCGGCATTTTGAATTTTTTTCCAGCCAAAAATAAAATATATTTCAATAGCATTTTGAATTATATATATATATATATATATATATATATATATCATATTAAAAGAACTCTCGACGTGCTCTGTATGTACTCTAAGTTTATAGGGTCGTCTATTCATTGACTGCCTCTGTCTGTATTGAGGGTTGTCAATTTATTTTTTTTAAACCAATTCATTAACTATCTTTATATGAATTGAGGGTTGTCAATTGATTTTATTTTTATTGTAAATTTAATGGTTTTGCTTTGTCTATTTATTTTATTTTTGTTTTAAATTTAATAGCGTTAATTTAACCATATTCAATAAACACGTGACATCTTATCTTATGTATGAATATATTGAGAAAACAGTATTTTTAATAATTAATCTTAGATTATATACAAAATTTTAAATTCTCCGACGACATGTAATTTTTTTAGTTTTTAAAATTTTAAATCCTAAAATATGAAAAAATGTTTTTTTAAAAATTACATAGACTTCGTATGGTTCAGCATAATTATATAACACAGAGATAATAAAACTATATTAACTCACGAATCTATGTGGTTCTATTATTAAAAAATATATAAAAATTTAAAATAATAAACCAAAAATAACTATTCTTGCTATTAACAAAGAAACAAAAGCTCTTATTAATACTAAAAAACTTGTGAAAATATCATTCAAAACAGTTTATATAAAAGAAATTATTGGTTTCAAATATTTTTTAATTAATTTTTTAATTTTGTAAATTCAGATAACCGGAAAAGGAGGTAATATTCATAGTTAGTGTATTGAGAAATATTACGTTCGTATATCGTTTGACTTTTTAGGTCATTTGTAAATATATAGTTTACAATAACAATGTATGATATACGTTTGACTTTTTAGGTCATTTGTAAATATATAGTTTACAATAACAATGTATAGTTAGGTACAAACCTAGTATTAATGTGTTGCAAAATGGACAAAGCTAATGCAGAAGTTTAACTCAATATGGATGAGTGTTTGTAGTCGGATCGTTTGACGAGTGTAAGAAAGTTCAATAAGATATGAATGACTCATTTTTAGCTGGATTTACGAACTCAAATTTTGTAAGACTAGCTTTTCGGATGGAATTTTATGTGTTACAATTCGGGCTATATATGGCGTTAAAGAAATGCTTGTTTTGGAGATGAACTCGCTAAAATTATACACGAGTAGGATTGGTATGGGACTTACAAACCCAATAACCTATTCGAAAACTGTCTTGTAAAATCCATCCAAAACCGACTCGGTCGTGTTATCGAACGACTGATAGATCGAAATTTGAACCAACTGAAACCGATGAAAAACGGATTAATTTTTTTAATTTATATAATTTTAATTTTAATTTACAAAACAATTAATATTTTAAAAATAAACTAAATATCATTCATATTAATATTAACGACCAGAAAGAATTTTCGTTCAAAAAAGACATTTAATATTAATAGGTAAATAAGAATGGACAATGTTAACACAAAAGCTGCGTTTTTGAGATTGTAGGGACCTGGTCTCATGTCCCAATCTCCCTTTACTCGGACACAATTAATATTATATAAAGTTAATTGTGTCCGGTCCGATAACAGTTTTATACACTATACACGTAAATAGATTTTTGGTGACATTTTGTTTTATAAATAAAATTAATATTTTATAAAATTTGAAAGTAGGACATGTTCGCCCTACCCACGGAAAAACTTCGTGAAGTAATTCATACTTTGTCCACGTGTTTTTTAGACGTATAGAAATTAGTGGCCTCCAATAAGCTTTAGATGTATAAAAATATGGTTACTCGTACATTGATCATACGCTATATCTTAAAAATATGGTTACTCGTACGTTGATCATACGCTATATCTTATCTCTCTCAGCATAAAAGATATTCATCGCCCACGTGTTCTTTACCTATAACACGTGATCTGTTTATACGATAAGACTGAAACGAACACCCAGAGATTTCGAATAAGAGAAAGGTGTTGAAGCAAACTACGCAGAGGATTTTAGAGTTAGCTTCACAGGACGTTCAATAAGAATGAAAATGATAGAATTAGTCATTTAATGAGTTTTAAAAATTTCCATAGCTTTTATAATGGATTAATGAGTTTTAAAAATTTCCATAGCTTTTATAATGGATTGACTCGGCTTGAGCTCAGGTTCCATTTTTGTTGGAATTAAAAATTCAAGCGTGGTGGTACTGGACCACTGATACCAATGTTCGAGAAGAACTTGACCCAAACCTCTAAAATACAAAGAGGACTGAGTTTGAAGTAGAATAGCTTTTGTGCTTAGAAGCTAAGTTGCCAGTAACACTCACTCGAAGAATTAGCTTGTTTTAAATGTTAATGGTTTTGTATAACTTGTTTCAGCCGCTACAAAATGGATGAAAGGCAAGGCAATGGAAGATGTTTTAACCATTAAAAATAATACTTCTAACTTGTACGAAGATTTAGTCTAGTTAAATTCTGTTACATATTTTTGTTTTTATAGGGTTGTGATGATGGTAATGTGATACAAGCTTTATAGCTAGAATTTTAGATTGACCTCTAAAATGTTTAGACTTTTGGTGATCCATGGAAGTTTTAAAAAGCAAAATTAGTCTTTAATATCTTTTAAATCGAATAATTATAACTGCCTCAATACTTCAGTCTGCAACAACAAGTTGAGTAGAGTTATAATTGATACTCACACCAATTCCTGATGATTTGGAGCACATACTTATAACAATATTGATTGGTCGAGTTGGACAAAATTTTGGTACCCCTGTCTGGCCTATGAGCTATAGACTGCATGCTACTTATAAGTATGATGAACTCTAGTACCAAATCTACAAGGCAGCTATAGCCAAAGTCACCTCGATGTCTCGGAATCCCTTCTCATCAGCTTCTCGAATACCCAGTTTTGAGTCAAATTCGTAACGGACAAAGGTCTATAGTAACTAATAATCTATCAGACCCGAACCCAGATATTGAGAAGATATGTATGTCAGAACCCAGACCTGGTGTTCATTCATACCAGTCCGGACCCGAGCCAGTTGACCGAATATCAATCAGGATAGGATCCAGGTTTGGACATTAGGACAAACTGGTCATATTAAGAAATTTGAAAAAAAAAACGGGTTGGACAAAATTTTGATACCCCTGTCTAGCCAATGAGCTATAGTGCAAGCTACTTATAAGGACCAAATCTATATAGCAGCTATAGACAAAGTCACCTCGATGTCTCGGAATCCCTTCTCATCAGCTTCTCGAAAAGCTTTAGCGGCTGCTTCGCCACCAGCAGCATCCCAGACCAAACAATCACTACACAAACACTAACTCATCACTTATATATATCTATAGACTATAGCTAAAACTTGTTCTTAATCACCATATCTCAACTTACCTATCAAAATAGTAATACCGAAAGACATCGGCTAGTCGTTTCCCCAAATTCGTTTTAATAGAATTGCTTACACCTTCACATGAAACAAGTTATCGTATTAGCAAGAACAAACATTCGCATTCGCATTCGCATTCGTATCGGAAAAGAAGAGAAAAGCTTACCGACAAGAAACAAGGAAGTTCCTTTTAATCCAGGGGAAATATCAGATGCTTTCTTCTAAATCAAAACTGAATAATTACTAGGAGAACTTAAAATGACAAGAAATGCGATTGTTAGGGATTTAGAGATACAATTTAGCTTCATAGTCATAGGTGGTATCTTTCTCACCATTACTGCGAACGAAAGATCCGGTTCCGAGACCTTGATGCCTGTAATTTTACAAGAATGTAATCAGAATAAAGCAAAGAGACAGATTGATCAGAAACCTTAACAATCACCATCACCATCAGCGTCAGTAAGAGAATGGTAGGGTTTAGAGACTCAACTGGAAAACTGAGCTTCGTCGGAGTGAGAGCGACCGAGGAGATTATGTTCACGAGAAGTAAAGGAAAGACGGGCTGGATTGAGTGAAGAAGGAGAAATAGGTTTTGGATTGTGAAGGGAACCAGACGATGGTATCGGAAATCGGAAGATAGTAGTAGTGGGCTTGCCGTTGCCGTCGCCATGGATAATCTTCACACTCCGGAAGCTTCTATCTGTTCCACCGGTCAAGCTGGAATTTAAAAGCAATAAAGAGGCTTTTGCGGACCAACGGGACTAATGATGAAAAAACGGGTGATCCATAGACCTTCTCTTTAATGGTGTACATCTAAAACATTTGATACCTAGTACTTGAATATTCTATAATTAAAACCGATACTTAAAACTAACATAGTTGAGTTATGGTATAACTTTAATAGGGTACCTCTAAAACACGAATACATAATATTTAGATATTACATATTGAAAGGATACTTAAAATTAATATAGTTTAGTTGGTCTTTAATATTTAGATATTACATTCGACCAATATAACAATGGTTATAGCCCAACATACTCCTAAAACTAAATAAATATATAAAATGATTATATATTTATATATTAAAATTTTAAAATAAAAATTTGTAATAAATTAATCTTCAACTCTTTGGTCTTTTATTTTTCATTCATTAAAAGTTTCCCTTCCCAAGTCCTCGTGTGGGGAATGATAAAATTGTTTTTTCATCTCTTTCCATGGAAAAATCCTATAAAAAAAAGAAAAACTTGAGATTCATAGAATAAAAAAAATTTATCTTATCACAATGGCATATTGAAAATAAAGTATAAAGGGAAACGAATAACAAAACAAGCTCAACTAAAATTTTGACTCTTTTATAACTTTTTTGAGCTAAATCAAAGATAAAAAAAATAGATGAAAAAGAAAAGAAGTGAAAAGATGTCGCACGGGGAGTCGATGAAATTTCCTTTTGTTCTTGATCTTCTTTAGAGGAACCATTAGAGTTTAACTTAAAAAACTCTACTCCGGAAAAGTATTCAAATTGGTAAACTCAGACTTTAAAACTAGGTTAACTTAAAAACTCTACTCTAAAATGGTTTTTAACTTGGAAAACACATACCGAAAAACTTGAAGAGAAGTGAAATGTCTAACGTTTTGCTATTTTGTTAATAATTTTTTTGTATAAAAAGCTGTAAAGTATATATTAAATAAATTGTTTTACAAGAGGTCATAGGGCCTTAGAAGCCCAAGTACAATTCAAGGTTTTACAAGAGAATGGTCAAACCGGAAAATTAAGAACTATAAGATTACCCAGGGAAGCTCATCTTCGAGCCGTGGAAGCGGTATCGAAGGTCAGAAAAGATGTGATGAGCAATGTTTGATTCTAGCGCGTTTTTACCCCTGAAGATTCTAGAGTTTCTTTCCTTCCACATGTAGTAGACAGTGGCGCAGAATCCAGGGCGCCAAATAAGTCTGATGCTGTTCGCCGAAGGGTTCCATGCGTAGGCCTATTCAATCCAGGCCGCCTAGTTTGTGGGAGGGGGGAGGTTAGGTGGAGTTTTCGTCCTATGGTTTCCCAAATGGATGAAGAGAAAGGGAATTGGGTAAGGATGGGGTCTAGCGTTTCGTTGACGGAGGAGCAGAGGACGCAGCCTTGCTAGCGTTTCGTTGACGTCTAGCGTTTCGTCCATCCCCCCGCTGATGAGATTATCTCGTGTTGTGAGCTTATTTTGGATAACCAGCCATGCGATGAAAGAGTGTCTCGGGATGGAATATGTGTTCCAGATAAGGCGATCCCAAACTTTTGGTCTTGATGGTCTGATTGTTTCGTATGTACTGCTGATGGAAAACTGAGGCTTCGAGTGGTTGGGATCCATAGGAAGATGTCTTCAGTATCCACAATCGGGGGGGGGGGGGGGGGAGATTTGGCAGAATATTTCTTATTTTGGCAAGGAAGATCTGGGATTGGCGCCCTACTGCCTTAACATACGGAGGCCAAACCCATCTGCCATTACAGTTGAGGTTTGCAACTCTAGATATGTTCCACAATCGAGAGAGGTTGATAATATTATGGCTGAAACGGTCTGTTGCCAAGCTGAACTTTGTACAGGTGTGCGGTCTGATCGCGAAGCTTGGGGTTGGGAGGGTCCATAGGTTTTATTCTTGATACGCTCAGAAAGGATCCATTGGGTCCAAATTGAGTTGCGGTTCTTAGTCAGTATGGACCAGAAAAGCTGGAGGGCGGCCGCGTGATTCTAAATTTTTAAGTTTGGAATCCCAAGGCCGCCCTCATCGGTTGGCACGGTTAGCTTGTTCCAGTCGATCTTGGAACCCGTAATTTTCATCCCAGGTCCAGACCAAAGGAAGCGCCGGAGGAGTTGAGAAAGCTCGTTGAGGACACGCACTGGAAGAATGAACATCGAGGCCTAATAAACTTGATTGGCAAAGAGGATGGATTTTATGAGTTGGAGCCTGCTTGCATAAGAAAGGTGTTTGCTAGTCTAGGAGTTTATTCGAGAGGTGATTTTGTGGAACAAGGGGCAGCAGCCATTGTAAGTGAGTCTGGATATAATAAAGGGGACCCGGAGATAATGAACAAGGAGGAAATCTTCAAAGAAGCCAAGAATATGCAGGATATCATCTTTGGTGTGCTAGGGGGTTCCCGAGAAGAAGACGTGACTCTTGGTTGAATTTAGGTGGAGGCCGGAGAGGTTAGCAAATTCTGACAAGCCATCTTTTATCAATCTGATAGCTTGAGGGCTGGACCTACATAATATCATAAGGTCATCCGCAAAGCAGAGGTTGATGATCTTGCGCTGGCGAGACTTTCAGTGGAAGCTGAATGAAGGATCGAGGCTCGTTCTTGGAGGATGCTCGAGAGGACTCGCATAACAAGGAAAAAATATATGGGGAGAGAGAGTCTCATTGACGAAAACCCTTCGCCCCATGGAAGAAGCGAGTAGACTTACCATTAATGCAGACTGAAAAAGACGGGGTGGTGATGCATTCAATTATCCAGTTCATCATCTGCATATGGAGTCCATAGCGAGCAAGATGTCTAAAACAATCTTGACCTCCACCTATTTTGACCTCCACCAATTTTTAGAATATAGACCTCATGCAAGAGACAAATGTTGTCCGGATGACTGCATTTGCGAACAATATTTGCATACCCTTTCTCTACCCATTTTCTCCCCAACTATTCATGACTCTCTAATAATGAGCTTCATCACTACTGGTACTATACCCCACACCTTTATAAATTCCATGAAACATTAAAAAACACAAACAAAAAGTTAAATACACTAAGAAGGAAGGAAGTTTAAAAAAGCAAAATTAGTATTTAATATCTTTTAAATTGAAAAGTTATATTATATTGATGAGATTGTAGCTTTTTGTTTTTGGTATAAAAAAAGCATTAAATTAATGAAATTTTTTTTTTACAGAGTTGAGAGGTGACCCAGGACCATATTACAGATTGCTAGAAATTAGGTTACAAGTGTTATACAAGAAGGGAGATGCTAGTTTTATATAATCTGTATCTTATATCTGAAAGGATCCTGATTAGTGGTGAATTCCCACCAGGGAAACATGGAGTTAATAATGTTCTTGATATGTGTGGCATTGACCTTAGTTTCTAGCATGCAAACAATATTAATGGTATTGGAAAAAACAAAATCCCGTACGTCCTTTTGGCGGACGGGATCATTAAGACCTCTAATGTTCCAACACGCTAATTTCATGGATAAGAGTTCAGGAAAGGCGATAGAGAAAGATAAGAGCTATATATTCTTAGGGGAGTCCCCATACATACTAGACAAGGCTTTGGGGGGTCCTAGGTCAATGCACGGGGAGGTGATTTGACCGGTGAAGCTTCCCTATCTTGTGGTCCTATCTGGCCGGCGGCTGAGCTGTTGCTGGCGATGACTTGAATTTTGGTCCAAGCACGTCCTGTGGCCAATTGGTGCAAGGTGGTGTAGTTGGGGTGCGGGTACGATTCACTTTCACTGGAGTCGGAGAGGGTGATTGCTGGACTTTCGCTTATTGGCTCTTTTTCGGGTCGTCTGGATGGTTGAGACTGGTTGCTGGCAGGGCTAGGACATCCAGCAGCGGCATGGCCAAAAGAGGTGCATTTAGCGCAGATCATAGGAAGGCCCTGGTACTCAATCTGTATCATGTGCCTTTTTCCTAGGCAGCCGATGGAGTTGGAAGAAGGGTAAGAGGCTGTTGTTTGCATGATGGTGTAAATTATGGCGTAGTTGAGCCGGGAACGGTTGGTTGTCTGGCTATCTACGTATATCGGGGTTCTAAGCGTGCTCCCTAAGATGCTTATACCCTTGACGGTCTAGAGCTTGTGAGACATGTCGTGGAACTTCACCTAGAGAGGGATTTCCTTTAGGGCTTCTCTTTCCAGAGTTTCCATCGGGGCTCAGCACTTAAGGAAGACTGGATGATTGTTGAAGAACTAGGGAGCACGTTCCAGGACCTTCGTGGCATTGTCCGCAGTGGAGAAGCGGAAAAAGTAGTGTCCATAGGGAGTAGGCTTGCACTCCTGAAGGCCCCGCGTCCCCCAGATTTGGTTGGTGAGGGACTGGATGTGAGATGTGGCTCTTCTTTTGGAGAGGAAGTATCCAGACAGACACTTGTTCCAGTCATCCTTGTCTCCAGAGAGGGCATCGTTAGGGAATATCAAGGTTTCGTTCTCGAAGCTTAGGTCATCGGTCTTTTTCAGGGCCATGTGAGGTTTAGGGTCATTTTCAGTGGAGACAACATTGGCCCAGGATTTGTAGATGGGGATCGGGTGACGAATGTTCACGAGAAAGGCAGATTCAATTGCAAGATGAGGAGGGATGGATTTGTTCTTGGGCGGGCGAGAGTAAGGATGTTGTTGAAGAGAGGCAGGTCTAACACCAAGGGGTCTGAAGGATTTGGAATGTCTGGAGATGGTATATCCCTTGTTGTTTTTGGTATAAAACATTAAAAAACACAAACAAAAAGTTAAATACACTAAGAAGGAAGGAAGTTTAAAAAAGCAAAATTAGTATTTAATATCTTTTAAATTGAAAAATTATATTATATTGATGAGATTGTACCTTTTTGTTTTTGGTATAAAAAGCATTAAATTAATGAAAAATAAAATTTACAGAGTTGACAGGTGACCCATGACCATATTACAGATTGCTAGAAATTAGGTTACAAGTGTTATACAGGAAGGGAGATGCTAGTTTTATAGAATCTGTATCTTATATCTGAACGGATCCTAATTAGTGGTGAATTCACACCAGGGAAACATGGAGTTAATAATGGTCTTGATATGTGTGGCATTGACCTTAGTTTCTAGCATGCAAACAATATTAATGGTATTGGCAAAAACAAAATCTCGTACGTCCTTTTGGCGGACGGGATCATTAAGACCTCTAATGTTCCAACACGCTAATTTCATAGATAAGAGTTCAGGAAAGGCGATAGAGAAAGATAAGAGCTAAATATTCTTGGGGGAGTCCCCATATATACTAGGAAAGGCTTTGGGGGATCATAGGTCAGCGCACGGGGAGGTGATTTCGGCCGGTAAAGCTTCCCTTTCGGGTGGTCCTATCTGGCCGGCGGCTGATTTGTTGTTGGTGATGACTTGACTTTTGTTCCAAGCACCTCCTGTGGCCAGTTGGTGCAAGGTGGTGTAGTTGGGGCGCGGGTACGATTCACTTCCACTAGAGTCGGAGAGGGTGATTGCTGGACTTTCACTCATTGGCTCTTTTCCGGGTCGTCTGGATGGTTGGGACTGGTTGCTGGCAGGGCTAGGACATCCAGCAGCGGCATGGCCAAAGGAGGTGCATTTAGTGCAGATCATGGGAAGGCCCTAGTACTCGATCTGTATCATGTGCCTTTTTCCTTGGCAGCCGATGGAGTTGGAGGAAGGGTAGGAGGTTGTTGCTTGCATGATTGTGTAAAATCTGGCGTAGCTGAGGTGTGGAGCGGTTGGTTGTCTGGCTATCCACGTATATCGGAGTTCCAAGCGTGCTGCCTAAGATGCTTAGACCCTTGACGGTCCAGAGCTCGTGAGGCATGTCTGGAGATGGCATATCCCTTGTTGTTCAGTCCCGGGAACGATTCAGGGAAGCTAGCAGGGACAAGGATGGGGTTGAAACGGGGTTGAGCAGTATCGACTTGATAAGTCATGTGGATCACGGTAGATGGGGACTGGTTGATCAGAGGAATGACAAGGGCGGTTTGACTAAAAGGGAAGCTTTGAAGAGTTTGAATGACAGTGGTGAGGATGTTGGTTGGAGATAGAGGTTCAGGGTGAGTCTGGGCAGGGTTTGCATTGTTAGGGTTTGCATGGTTGGGATTTTTGCTAGGGTTTAAAAGGTATTTACTCGTGATAGGGGATGGATTGTTGAGAGATGGGTGGAAGGGAAAAGGGTAAGAGATTTGGGGATACCTTGCATGCTTCCGAGACCTAGAATCGGAGTAGTTCCACTCCCATGGTGAAGACCAGATTTGAGGAAGGAGTCAGGAGTGACATTGACGGGCGAGACATTAACAGGAGGACCAGGAGATTGGAGGGAGGTTATGGTGATGCGGAGGATTTCGTTGCGGTTGAGGATGTTTTGAAGCTGGGCTTCCTGGGAGAGAGTATTCGAGTACTCAGAATTATCCTCATCATTAGAGATGATGTGAGCGATAGGCTTAGATGAAAGGAAGGGATAGAGAGAGAGGGGATAGCTCCATGTCTTTGCTGATAGCATCCTTCTGGGTTTAGTGGTTCCGTGTAATACGAGAGATGGCATTAAATGATGCAATAAAGGGTGAAGACGACGATTGGGTGATGGAGAGAGGAGAGAGGGGCTGCAATTCGAATTTTCGAATGCACCACTGGAAGAGCAGTACATTCTGCTCCTAGGAACCTGGGCGCCATTAATGCCACGAATGCCAAGGTCACCAAGAGAGAGAAAATCTCCTAGTGGTGACCAGACCCAAAAGGCTAAGGCTTTTGGTTTTTCAGGTTTCCAATGCCGGTAGCAAAGGCTAGGGGATCGAATGATTGGAAAGAGTGTGTTCTCGGGCTTCCTTGCAGGGTGGTTGGGGGAGTGAATGAATAGTTTCGACGACGGTGGAAGAGAGAGTGGGGAGAGATAGTTTGAGCCATAGAAACCAGAGGCATTAATGCCATAGAAGCTTTGTTTTGTTGCTTGCCTAGGGATTCTTTGCAAGGAGGAGGAGTAATGGTGGAGCACGTGATGGATCTTCTCCAGGCAGATAAAATCTCCAACAGTGGAGCATCATTTAAGGCGTGATAGAAGGTAGTGCCAGAGAGGTTTGCTGTCAAGGGATGTTCATTAAAGAAGAGAGATTAGAGGCTGCCATTAATGGAGGAAGGTGAGACATTAATGGCAGAAAATGGGGTTTCTAACGAAAGAAATTTATTTTTTGAGAAGACGATTTCCCCATTGCAGTCAGTGGGATCTTGCAATGGGGAATCAATACAAGATTGGGGCTGTTTCAGGGTTGCAGACGGTGAAGTTTTTGCTATAGACGATGAAGAAGGAGAGTGAGCCGTTCTAGATAGTGTATTCTCTCTCTAGAACTGGCCGTTTGGACTTTATTCTTTCTTTTTTAAAGGGAAAGGATTTGGTTTAGATTGTACCTGTTTATATCCACTAAAGATAGCATCTACGGAATTGCATGCAAGAACCGGTTGTTGATGCACAATTTTAAGAACCTCTAGCTCATCCACAACTTCAAAAATTCTTCTTTTGAGTAACCGGATCAAATGAAACTTGTTTACAGAGCTGTATGTGGCTTTCAATCTTGATGGTATTAGCAGCCTAAATAACAAAAAATTATATAAAATTTAACCTATTCAACCTTAAAAAACTTTAAAAAAAAACTTACATTTTTGCGAAGTATTTTAGCTTTATCTTTTTAACCTTCCCCGTCTCCTTTTTTTTTAGTTTTTATTTATTAGGGGAGGCGAGTGATCATCTACCAAACCATCCGTTTCTATATACTTAAAAACTTTGTTTATATTTCTTTGCGCCGAGTCGTAGTTGCAACTCTGTGGTCTTCTATTTTTTCATTCATTATATGTTTCCCTTCCCAAGTCTAGCTGTGGGGAATGATAAAATTGTTTATTCATCTTTTTCCATAGGAAAATCCTATAGAAAAAAGAAAAACTTGAGATTTATAGAATAAACAAAATTTATCTTATCATAAAATCACAATGACATGTTGAAAATAAAGTATAAAGGGAAAAGAATAACAAAACAAGCTCAACTAAAATTTTGACTCTTTTATAACTTTTTTGAGCTAAATCTAAGATTAAAAAAAAGTAGATGAAAAAAAATGAAAAGATGTCGCACATGGAGTCGTTGAAATTTCCTTTTGTTTTTTTATCTTCTTTAAAGGAACAATTAGAGGTTAACTTAAAAAACTCTACTCCGGAAAGGTATTTAAATTGGTAAAATCAGACTTTAAAACTAGGTTACTTAAAAACTCTACTGTGAAATGGTTTTTAACTTGGAAAACGCATACTGAAAAACTTGAAGAGAAGTGAAATGTCTAACGTTTTGCTATTTTGTTAATATTTTTTTTGTATAAAACTATGTAAAATATATATTAAATAAATTGTTTTACAAGAGGTCATAGGGCCTTAGAAGCCAAACTACAATTCAAGGTTTTACAAGAGAATGGTCAAACCGGAAAAATGAAGAACTATAAGATTACACAGGGAAGCTGATCTTCGAGCTGGGGAAGAGGTATCGAAAGTCAGAAAAGATGTGATGAGGAATGTTTGATTCTAGCGCGTTTTTACCCCTGAAGATTCTGGTATTTCTTTCCTTCCAGATGTAGTAGACAGTGGCGTAGAATCCAGGGCGCCAAATAAGTCTGATGCTGTTCGCCGAAGGGTTCCATGCGTAGGCCTCTTCAATATAGGCCGCCCAGCTTGTGGGAGGGGGGGAGGTTAGCTGGAGCTTTCGTCCTATGGTTTCCCAATTGGATGAGGAGAAAGGGCATTGGGTAAGGATATGGTCTAGCGTTTCGTTGGCGGAGGAGTAGAGGACGCAACCTTGGGGGGTGTCCATCCCCCCGCTGATGAGATTATCTCGGGTTGTGAGCTTGTTTTGGATAGCCAGCCAGGCGATGAAAGAGTGTCTTGGGATGGAGTATTTGTTCCAGATAAGGCGATCCCAAATCACTTTTGGTCTTGATTGCCTGATTGTTTCGTACGTACTGCTGAGGGAAAACTGAGGCTTCGAGTGGTTGGGGATCTATAGGAAGATGTCTTCAGTATCCACAACCGGGGGGAGATTTGGCAGAGCATTTCTTATTTTGGCAAGGAAGATCTGGGATTGGCGCTCTGCTGCCCTAACATGCGGAGGCCAAACCCATCTGCCATTACAGTTGAGGTCTGCAACTCTAGATATGTTCTGCAATCGAGAGAGGTTGATGATATTATGGCTGAAATTCGACCTGGATCACATGCGTCTTGCCAAGGCAGCTAATGGTTATCGATGATGGGTAATCGGCGGAAACTTTCATGATGATGCAGATTCTAGCGTAGTTCAACCTGGTTCGATTTGCAATTTGAATGTCGACGTATATAGGAGTGCCAAGGTAAAATCTCTAAATACTCAAGCCTTTTTTTTACCATAACTTGTGGGGCATGCCATTAAATTTGACCCAGAGTTGTGACCTTTAGGGCTTCCTTCGTAAGCGCTTCTATGGGTTTCCATCTCTTAAGGAAGACCGGATTGTCGTTGAAGAACCATGAGGATTTTTCCAGTACCTTTGTGGCATTGTCAATAGTGGAAAATCTGAAGAAATAGTAACCGGATGGTGTTGGCTTGCATTCCTGAGAGGCACTTCTCCCAATCTTCCTTAGTACCAGAGATGGCATCCTCAGGGAAGATCAGTATATCGTTGTTTATTTGGAAGGCGCCTATTTTTTCTATATATATTTACGATCACGAGTCAGTATGGTTGGCGACCACATGGGCCCAAGATTTGCTGAGAGGGGGAGCAATTGTCTGGTTAGGGAGGGTGGGGTTGATATTAACAAGAGGCGTTGATTCAGAAAACAGTTGAGGGGGCATGAACGCTCTAGGGTCGTAGGTTTGGGAGTGGAAGTTTGGATGGGGTGGTTGCTGGAAGGAGGTGTTAGGCGAACTCCTAGAGGCCGGTGAGCTTTTGATGGGCGAGAAAGGGCAAAGCCCTTGCTGTTTCTTCCCGAGAAGGACTCCGGGTAACTGCTCGATGATGGAATAAGGTTGAGCTTTGGTCGGAAGGGGGCATCGTCGAAGGGGCCGACAATGTGGACAGCGGTAGAGAAAATGTGAAGGACTGGAGAGGGAGATGTTGTAGGGTTTGGTTGCTAGAGAATTTTTCGGAGATATTGAATAACAATCGTGAGGATACTCGTTGGAGGAGGGGTTGAAAAGGATGGGTAGTCAGTTGAGGAAAGGTTGAAGAGGTACTTGCTGGTAACGGTCGGAGTGTGGGCTAGGGTTAGAGAATAGTTTAGGGTGCTGGGGGAGGGGGCAGTAAGAGGCGAGAGGGATAGGTTTTTCATGGGGACTGGCTGAGAATCGATATGCATGAGAGAAGGGGTATTTTGGGAAAATAAATGGGTTGGGGGTACATGCAGATGGCTTAGAGGGACATGCAGAGAACTTTGAGGAGCATGCATAAAGCTTCACGACATCATTTTTGGTTGTCATGACCGGGGGTGGCTAAGGGTCCAGGGAAGAGGTTGAGGGTTTCAGACACGCCACGAGAGGGACAGAGGGGACAGTCCATACCTAGGATGACCGCCGCAGCACAACCATGCTGGCGCTTGGAAGCAGAATCCGGTGAGGTCAAAGCAGGTCAAGGGGCTTCCATGGAGGAGATGGCGAGGAGAAGGCTCACATTACTGTCAATGATCAATTGAAGCTGCTTCTACTTGGTCGGGGAAGACGAAGGATCATACTCTGACGGGTTCTCTTCGTCGAAGGTGATTTGCATGTTGGTGTCGCCAGCAGGGGGAGACATAGAGATGGGAGATGTCTCCATTTCACGGTGGATATCCAAAACGCTTGTTAGAGGCAGATAGGGATTCCGGGCTAGCATAACGAGAGGGACTGCCATGCAAACTAACAAGAGGAGGAGGGGGTGAGTGAATCGAAAGGAGGAGGCCAGTTATGACTGACACTCGAGGCGGAGAGCTAACTTGGGGGAATGAAGGAGCGGTGAGGAGGGAGAGAGAGGTGTTGGGGCTTACAGGTCTGGTTTTGATATGAGAGGATGGTTTTTCATTGAAACGGGGCGCGATGTTTCTGTTAGATCAACGGGAAGATGAACTACGACGGGTCTTCAGCATGGTAAAAAGGTTATAAAGCAGGTGGTGGGGTATCGAAGATGTAATAGAAGGGGGTGGGGGCGTCGAACCGTTCGAGATTAGGAGTGTTTGGGTTGTGGGAGGTGATTTTTACAGTGAGAGGAAGATAGAAGGGGTGATTTAAAGAGGAGATGGAGGGTTGAGGGGAGGGATAATCGTAGGGTTGTTTTAGGATATGGGAAGGTGAGACGTGAAAGGATAGTACAAACATTAAATGGGAGAGAGGAAATTTCACACTGCATTAATGGAAGGTAGATTTTATTGGGTACAGGAGAGAGAGAGAGAGAGAGAGTTAGAGAGACAAAAAGAATTAACTTTTTGCCTAATAAGAGTTTTAAGTCGCCTCGAGCACAAGGTAAGCGTGCTTCTCGATTTCCCATGAACTGCTAATAAGAAAGTCAGAAGAAGGAAAAAACCTATGTAGTTGTAACTGCAACTTAACCGCAATAGTTGGTTGCTATTCTGCCACGCAGGATAAGGCGGCGAGTGGGTCAGAAACGGTAGGGAAAGTGATGATGATTGGGATCACAGGCCTGAGTTTCTAGAAGGAAACGACGAAGGACACCCCATCGACGGGAAATTTTTATCCAGGAACAGTTGGGGTATGGAAGGATGTTAAAGACAGATGAGGTTGATAGTAGCTTTCTTCTAGGTGGCTCCGAAGGATCCGTCATGCGGAGCGCGTCACAGTCGGGGCTCTGTAGACAGGATTCCAATGAGATAAGGACTGGAGCCGACAGAGACTGTTGCTCTTAACTGGCGCATGGAGAGCCCTAAAAAGGGGCTTTTCAAATGTCAGTCTAGGATTTGACAAAAAAGGAGGGTCGATCACTCTTTTCAGGGATACACAAAGAAGCTTCATAGGGTTTTTGATTTGATGGGGCACCAAAAGGTTGATGGAGGGTTAATCGAGGGAGGGTGCATAAGTTATTTGGAGAGAGAGGATTGAGTCAAAGTGGTTGAGGAGTGAGAGTAGGGAAAGACTGGTGTAAAATTTCCGGCTAATTGGCCGGAAACCACCGGAGGGTTCAGGTTCCGTTAGCTTAATGTTACTGTTATCAATAAGTTGTTAGAGGAGAGAGGTTAGAGCTTCTCTTTGTTGAATTTTTGTTTATTATATTTTTTTTCATATTAAAGGAATTATCGACGTGCTTTGTACGTACTCTAAGTTTAGAGGGTCGTCTATTCATTGACTGCCTTTGCATGTATTGATGGTTGTCAATTCATTTTATTTTTGTTGTAAATCTATTCACTGACTACCTTTGTATGTATTGAGGGTTGTCAATTCATTTTATTTTTATTGTAAATTTAATGGTTTCGGTTTGTCTATTCATTATTTTTGTTTTAAATTTAATAGTGTTAATTTAACCATATTCAGTAAACACATGACATCTTATCTTATGCATGAATATATTGAGAAAACAATATTTTTAATAATTAATCTTATGTTATATACAAATTTTTAAATTCTCCGATGACATGTAATTTGTTTTAATTTTTAAAATTTTATACCCTAAAATATGAAAAAATGTTTTTTTTTAAATTATATAGACTTCGTATTGTTGAGCATAATTATATAACACAGAGATAATAAAACTATATTAACTCACGAATCTATTTAGTTCCATTATTAAAAAATATATAAAAATTTAAAATAATAAACCAAAAATAACTATTCTTACTATTAACAAAGAAATAATAGCTCTTATTAATACTAAAAATCTTGTGAAAATATCATTCAAAACAGTTTATATAAAAGAAATTATTGCTTTCGAATATCTTTTAATTAATTTTTTAATTTTGTAAATTCAGATAACCGGAAAAGGAGGTAATATTCATGTATTGAGAAATATGACAGTTAGTATATTGTTCAACGTATATCGTTTGACTTTTTAGGTCATTTGTAAATATATATTTTACAATAACAATGTATAGTTAGGGTACAAAACTAGTATTAATGTGTTGCAAAATGGACAAAGCTAATGCAGAAGTTTAACTCAATATGGATGAGTGTTTGTAGTCGGATCGTTTGACAACGAGTGTAAGAAAGTTCAACAAGATATGAATGACTCATTTTTAGGTGGATTTACGGAACCGAAACCGAACCGAAACCGAACTCGGACCGAATCGGACCAAGCCGGACCGGACCAAACCGAACCGAACCGAACCGAAAGCTTAGCAATTCGGTCCGGTTCCAAAAATTAGAACCGAAAGCTTAGCGGTCCGGTCTGGTTACGTCAAAACCCGGACTGAACAACACGAAGTCTATATAATTTATTTTTATTTTTTAAATTTTAGAATTTAAAATTTTAAAAACTAAAAAAATTACATCTGGTCGGAAAATATTAAAATTTGAATATAACACAAAATTAATTATTAAAAATACTGGTTTTTCTACATATTTCTGCATAAGATAAGATGGCAATATGACTATATTAACACTATTAAAGTTACGACAAAAATAAAATAAGTAGACAAACCTTTACAACAAAAATAAAATAAATTGACCCTCAATCCATACAAATGCAGTCAATGAATGGATTTAGAACAAAAATGAATTGATTTGACAACACCCAATACATAGAGCAGTCAATGAATAGACATTTCACTTCTCTGAACTTAGAGTACATAATATGAATTTTTTTTAACAAAATAGCAACACAGTATTACTATAATAAATTACAAGGTCTATATATATACTTCAACGTTAGACATTTCACTTCTCTTCAAGTTTTTGTCTTCCAGCTCAAAAACCATATTAGATTAGAGTTTTTAGGTAAAACCTCTAATGGTTCCTCCAAAGAACATCAAGAACAAAAGGATTTCAACGATCTCCTATATGTCATCTTTTCACTTCTTTTCTTTTAGATCTATTTTTTTTATTTAGTTCAAAAAAGTTTAAGAAGAGTCAAATTTTAGTTGAGCTTGTTTTGTTATTCTTCTCTTTATACTTTATTTTCAATATGTCATTGTGATTTTATGATAGGATAGAGTTTTTTTTGTTATATAAATATCAATGTTTTTTATAGGATTTGCCCATAGAAAGGGACGTAAGAAACAATTTTATTATTGCTCACGGTTGGACTTGGGAGGAGAAGCATATAATGGATAAGGAAATAAAAGACCAAAGAGTTGGAGGTTAATTTATTATAAAATTTATTTTAAAATTTTAATATATATAAATATATAATAATTTTATAAATTTGTTTTAGGAGTCTGTTGGGCTATAGCTGTGGTTAGATCGGTCGAATGTGCGTATAACATCGGGAATCGGAGAAACGGAAACGAGCTTAAAAAACCATCAGCACAAGAGCTTATAAACGTTTTTAGCAACATATATTGGTCGCGAAGAAACATAAACAAAGTTTTTAAGTATATAGAAACCGATGGTTTGATAGAGTATCACTTGTGTCCCCTTATCATTAATAATTTAAAAAGGGAAGAGGTGGGGAAGGTTAAAAAAGATAAACCAAAAGTACTTCACAAAAATGTAAGTTCTTTTTTATTTTTTTTAAGGTGAATAGGTTAATTTTATATGTATAAAAATCAATTTCTTATATAGCTTTTTGTTATTTAGGCTGCTAATACCATCAAGATTGAAAGCCACATACAGCTGGGTAAACAAGCGTCATTTGATCCGGTTACTCGAAGAAGAATTTTTGAGGCTGTGGATGAGCTGGAGGCTCTTAAAATTGTGCATCGACAACCGGTTCTTGCATGCATTTCCGTAGATGCTATCTTTAGTAGATATAAGGAGGTACAATCTCATCGATATAATATAATTATTCAATTGAAAAGATAATAAATACTAATTTTTCTTTTTAAAACTTCCTTCATTCTTACTGTATTTAACTTTTCGTTTGTGTTTTTTAATGTTTCAGGGAATTTATAAAGGTGTGTCTAGAGATGCAGAACCTGAAAATCATGCTCTTTTAATTGCGGGGTATAATATCAGTAGTGATGTAACTCATTATTGGAGATTCATGAATAGTTGGGGAGAAAAATAGGGAGAGAAAGGGTATGCAAATATTGTTCGCAATATCTTTTAATTAATTTTTTAATTTTTTAAATTCAGATAACCGGAAAAGGAGGTAATATTCATAGTTAGTGTATTGAGAAATATGACGTTCGTATATCGTTCAACGTATATCGTTTGACTTTTTAGGTCTTTTGTGAATATATATTTTACAATAACAATGTATAGTTAGGGTACAAAACTAGTATTAATGTGTTGCAAAATAGACAAAGCTAATGCAGAAGTTTAACTCAATATGGATGAGTGTTTGTAGTCGGATCGTTTGACAACGAGTGTAAGAAAGTTCAACAAGATATGAATGACTCATTTTTAGGTGGATTTACGGAACCGAAACCGAACCAAAACCGAACTCGGACCGAACCGGAACCGAACCGAATCGGACCGGACCAAACTGAACCGAACCGAACCGAAAGCTTAGCAATTCGGTCCGGTTCCAAAAATTAGAACCGAAAGCTTAGCGGTCCGATCTGGTTCCGTCAAAACCCGGACTGAACAACACGAAGTCTATATAATTTATTTTTATTTTTTAAATTTTAGAATTTAAAATTTTAAAAACTAAAAAAATTACATATGGTCGGAGAATATTAAAATTTGAATATAACACAAAATTAATTATTAAAAATACTGGTTTTTTCTACATATTTCTGCATAAGATAAGATGGCAATATGACTATATTAACACTATTAAAGTTACGACAAAAATAAAATAAGTAGACAAACCTTTACAACAAAATTAAAATAAATTGACCCTCAATCCATACAAATGCGGTCAATGAATGGATTTAGAACAAAAATGAATTGATTTGACAACACCCAATACATAGAGCAGTCAATGAATAGACATTTCACTTCTCTGAACTTAGAGTACATAATATGAATTTTTTTTAACAAAATAGCACCACAGTATTACTATAATAAATTACAAGGTCTATATATATACTTCAACGTTAGACATTTCACTTCTCTTCAAGTTTTTTTCTTCCAGCTTAAAAACCATATTAGAGTAGAGTTTTTAAGTAAAACCTCTAATGGTTCCTCCAAAGAACATCAAGAACAAAAGCAAATTTCAACGACCTCCAATATGACATCTTTTCACTTCTTTTCTTTTTCATCTATTTTTTTTATTTAGTTCAAAAAAGTTTCAGAATAGTCAAATTTTAGCTGAGCTTGTTTTGTTATTCTTCTCTTTATACTTTATTTTCAATATGTCATTGTGATTTTATGATAGGATAGAGTTTTTTTTTGTTATATAAATCTCAATTTTTTTTATAGGATTTGCCCATAGAAAGGGACGAAAGAAACAATTTTATTATTCCTCACGGTTGGACTTGGGAGGAGAAGCATATAATGGATAAGTAAATAGAAGACCAAAGAGTTGCAGGTTAATTTATTATAAAATTTATTTTAAAATTTTAATATATATAAATATATAATTATTTTATAAATTTATTTTAGGAGTCTGTTGGGCTATAGTTGTGGTTAGATCGATCGAATGTGCGTATAACATCGGGAATCGGAGAAACAGAAACGAGCTTAAAAAACCATCAGCACAAGAGCTTATAAACGTTTTTAGCAACATATATTGGTCGCAAAGAAACATAAACAAAGTTTTTAAGTATATAGAAACCGATGGTTTGATAGAGGATCACTTGTGTCCCCTAATCATTAAAAATTTTAAAAAGGAAGAGGTGGGGAAGGTTAAAAAAGATAAACCAAAAGTACTTCACAAAAATGTAAGTTCTTTTTTAATTTTTTTAAAGGTGAATAGGTTAATTTTATATGTATAAAAATCAATTTCTTATATAACTTTTTGTTATTTAGCCTGCTAATACCATCAAGATTGAAAGCCACATACAGCTGGGTAAACAAGCGTCATTTGATCCGGTTACTCGAAGAAGAATTTTTGAGGCTGTGGATGAACTGGAGGTTCTTAAAATTGTGCATCGACAACCGGTTCTTGCATGCATTTCCGTAGATGCTATCTTTAGTAGATATAATGAGGTACAATCTCATCGATATAATATAATTTTTCAATTGAAAAGATAATAAATACTAATTTTGCTTTTAAAAACTTCATTCATTCTTACTGTATTTAACTTTTCGTTTGTGTTTTTTAATGTTTCAGGGAATTTATAAAGGTGTGTCTAGAGATGCAGAACCTGAAAATCATGCTCTTTTAATTGTGGGGTATAATACCAGTAGTGATGTAACTCATTATTGGAGATTCATGAATAGAGATTCATGAATAGTTGGGCAGAAAAATGGGGAGAGAAAGGGTATGCAAATATCGTTCGCAAATGCAGTCATCCGTACAACATTTTTCTCTTGCATGAGGTCTATATTCCAAAACTAGGTGGAGGTCAAAATTGATGATGCAATGAGAGTTCAAATTTCAGTTAACTATTAAGGACCAACTAAACTATGTTATTTTTAAGTATCATTTCAATTATGTAATATTTAAGTATCATGTATTGGTGTTTTAGAGGTACTCTATTGAAGTTATATCATCTAAACTAAACTATGTTAGTTTTAAGTATCCATTTTAATTATGGAATATTTAAGTATTAAGCATCCGTGTTTTAGTTTCAAAATTCTAGCTATAAAGTTTGGCTTGTAAATAAATGTATCACATTACCATCACGACAACCCAATAAAAACAAAAATATGTAACAGAATTTAACTAGACTAAATCATCATTAGTACAGCTTACAAGTATCATAGCACATCAAATTCTCAGTAGTGAGAATGACTTACTGTTTTTAATGGTTAAAACATCTTCCATTGCCTTAACTTTTATCCATTTTGTAGCTGCAGACACGAGTTATACAAAACCATTAACATTTAAAACAAGCTAACTCTTCGAGTGAGTATTACTGGCAACTTAACTTCTAAGCACAAAGAGTTATTCTATTACTGGCAACTTAACTTCTAAGCACAAAGAGCTATTCTACTTCAAACTCAGTCCTCTTTGTATTTTAGAGGTTTGGGTCAAGTTTTTCTCGAACATTGGTATCAGTGGTCCAGTACCACCACGCTTGAATTTTTAATTCGAACAAGAATTGGAGACTGAACTCAAGCCGAGTCGATCTATTTTAAAAGCTATGGAGATTTTTAAAACTCATTAAATAATTAATTCTATCATTTTCATTCTTATTGAACGTCCTGCGAAGCTAACTCTAACATCCTTTGCGTAGTTTGCTTCAACACCTTTCTCTCTTGCTCGAAATCTATGGGTCTTCGTTCCAGTCTTATCGTATAAACAGATCACGTGTTATAGGTAAAGAACGCCGTTGTAGATCTTTTATGCTGAGAGAGATAAGATACAGTGTACGAGAAACCATATTTTTATACATCTTAATGGAGGCCATTAATTTCTATAGGTCTAAAGAACACGAGGACAAAGTATGAATTATTCACTAAATTTTTCTGTGTGTAGGGCGGACATGTCCTAATTTCAAATTTTATAAAATATTAATTTTATTTATAAAACAAAATGTCACCAAAAATCTGTTTACGCGTATAAAATTGATATCCGACCGGACAAAAATTAACTTTATAGAATAGTATGAGTAATTGTGTCCGAGTAAAGTAAGATTGGGACATGAGACTAGGTCCCTAAATTAAATGTCTTTTTTTAAGGAAAATTCTTTCTGTCATTTTTGTTTCTGGGTGAATCCAATTCTGGATCAAATTCATAACTGATTTTGGGTATCCTTGTTTCTTGACATTAAGATCTGGGCTTCGTTGGGTCATTATATCAAATGTTTTTGTTAACTGTTACCTTCTTATATTTTAACACCATAGTTGAAAGTAACTTAATTTTACCTTTTTTATTGTTCATTGGCATTGTTTGCTCTTATTAGAATTTATTATATCTTAATTAAATATTTTTATTAATACGAATGATATTTAGTTTATTCTTAGAATATGAATTGTTTTATAAATTAAAATTAAAATTATATAAATTCAAAAAATTAATCTGTTTTTTCTCGGTTTGAGCGGGTTCAAATCTCAGTCCATCAACCGTTCGATAACATGATCGAGTCGGTTTCAGATGGATTTTACAAGCATATCTTTAACACCATATATAGTACGAATTGTAACACATAAAATTCCATCCGAAAAGCTAACCTTACAAAATTTGAGTCCGTAAATCCACCTAAAAATGAGTCATTCATATCTTGTGAACTTTCTTACACTCGTTGTCAAACGATCCGACTACAAACACTCATCTATATTGAGTTTAACTTCTGCATTAGCTTTGTCCATTTTACTAGTATACTTCCTGGTGAAATTATAAGTTCCTCATGAACCTTTTTATCCCAAACTTAAATATAATCTTGACCGCTTTCCATATCATAGCCGGAATTTCTACTATAGGTTTTTGTCCTGCATTTGTTTAACAATCTTATTATTTCTATCTAGGGCTATAATCGGTCATCAGAATTTTACTGTAACTAGGCTGGACTGCTAAGCTTATCGGTTTGGACTGTGTCAGGCAGCTAAGTTTTTTGTTCTAGTTCGGTCCAGTCTGGTTCGTTAAGTTTATCCACAATATATATTTTACTATAACATTGTATAGTTAGAGTACACAACTAATATTAATGTGTTGCAAAATTTATTATACTAGGATTTGTAACTCATGTGTGAGTCATATTTCGCAAATACATTATTTTTCTATTGCGAATAATATCTTTGCGTAACCAAATATAACTACAAATAATTTGTTTCGCAACATATTTGTATAGCGTTTCGCAAATTTCTTGAAAACCGACAGGGCGCGGCGATATCTCAATATTACGCCATTGCGTTGGAGAATAACTCAAGTTAGAATATTAATATGATAAGAATATATATATATATATATATATATATATATATGTTTTGTTAGACTCAACTTGACAGCTCTAGTTTTTTTGGATGCGAGTGACAAATACTTTTTGTTCCCATAAAACTATTTCGATTTTTTTTTTGTTATTTATAAAAAAAACCACATTCAAAGCAGGCACAATCAAATCTCTAATGCCTTATCGAATTACACAAACATAATCAATACAACCATCCAAGCGCCATCAATTACTATATTATGTATATCTTATGTTCAAATCAATATAAACTACAATTAATTTTTGTTCATAATAAAATTTTAATATATATATATATATATAACAACATAATTTTTTAATTGTTTTGTTTTGAGAAATAAGCGACATTAAAAAAAATTATATCAAATAAACCAAAATCCTAACTCGAATCAGAATAATTGTACAATGAACCCAAAAACTTACAAAACTAGGACTCGAGTTAATTCTCAATTAACTAAATCCCAAAAAAACTTGGAAAAAAGGATTCAAACAAAAAAATTAAATGATTTTTTATGTTTGATTTTGGAAAAAGAGTTCTATCATAAAAATAAGGAGAATTTACAAAATTAATTTTTTTAAAAATATTGATTTCTTTTAACTTAAAGATATTTTAAATTGAAATTTGAGTTTTTAAATGAATTTTAAATGAATAATAAATTATTATTATTATATTTTAAAAAGTTAAAATTTATTAATATATTATGTATGGGATAGTTATTTTGACATCTTTTATGTATCGAGTGTAAATTAACTCCTGTTTATATTGAAAATATTAACCTAAGAGTTAAGTTAAATTCGACGTATTTTCAAACTCAAAAAAAAATCTGAATTGGATTTATACAATATTGTAATTACATCATTAGAAAGCTGTATCGTTACTAGCATGAGGATCATGCCTATATATATATATATATAAATTAAGGTGGTCAGTACTAAATTGAAACCGAAAATATTCTTTAGTTATTAATATAGAATTATAATTATAATGCTAAACTTTTATTTATGCCATTATATCATTATCTATATATACTAATTTGTCAAAATCATGTGTCAATTTAGGCGTACCTAAACAGTTTAGAGAATAATAAATAATAGGACAAAAATAAAATTAATTTAAAGTCTTTTCAAACAATAGACTTTCTAGGAGACTCGATTGAGATTTAGAGATTTATATTTATATGTAATTTTGTTGCAAAGTTTTTAATTTTAATTTATTATTGTTATTATTTTCATATAAATAATTTTATTATTTATTTTATTTTAAATATTGTATTATATTTCGACATTTTGAATTTTTTTCAAGCCAAAAATAAAATATATTTCAATAGCATTTTGAATTTTTTATTATATATATATATATATATTTCATATTAAAAGAATTCTCGACGTGCTCTGTATGTACTCTAAGTTTATAGGGTCCTCTATTCATTGACGGCCTCTGTCTGTATTGAGGGTTGTCGATTCATTTTTTTAAATCAATTCATTAACTACCTTTATATGGATTGAGGGTTGTCAATTGATTTTATTTTTATTGTAAATTTAATGGTTTTTCTTTGTCTATTTATTTTATTTTTGTTTTAAATTTAATAGCGTTAATTTAACCATATTCAATAAACACGTGACATCTTATCTTATGTATGAATATATTGAGAAAACAGTATTTTTAATAATTAATCTTAGATTATATACAAAATTTTAAATTCTCCGACGACATGTAATTTTTTTAGCTTTTAAAATTTTAAATCCTAAAATATGAAAAAATGTTTTTTTAAAAATTACATAGACTTCGTATGGTTCAGCATAATTACATAACACAGAGATAATAAAACTATATTAACTCACGAATCTATTTGGTTCCATTATTAAAAAATATATAAAAATTTAAAATAATAAACCAAAAATAACTATTCTTGCTATTAACAAAGAAACAAAAGCTCTTATTAATACTAAAAATCTTGTGAAAATATCATTCAAAACAGTTTATATAAAAGAAATTATTGCTTTCGAATATTTTTTAATTAATTTTTTAATTTTGTAAATTCAGATAACCGGAAAAGGAAGTAATATTCATAGTTAGTGTATTGAGAAATATGACGTTCGTATATCATTCAACGTATATCGTTTGACTTTTTAGGTCATTTGTAAATATATAGTTTACAATAACAATGTATAGTTAGGTACAAACCTAGTATTAATGTGTTGCAAAATGGACAAAGCTAATGCAGAAGTTTAACTCAATATGGATGAGTGTTTGTAGTCGGATCGTTTGACGAGTGTAAGAAAGTTCAATAAGATATGAATGACTCATTTTTAGGTGGATTTACGAACTCAAATTTTGTAAGACTAGCTTTTCGGATGGAATTTTATGTGTTACAATTCGGGCTATATATGGCGTTAAAGAAATGCTTGTTTTGGAGATGAACTTGCTAAAATTATACACGAGTAGGATTGGTATGAGACTTACAAACCCAATAACCTATTCGAAAACGGTCTTGTAAAATCCATCCGAAACCGACTCGGTCGTGTTATCGAACGGCTGATGGACCGAAATTTGAACCAACTGAAACCGATGAAAAACGGATTAATTTTTTTAATTTATATAATTTTAATTTTAATTTACAAAGCAATTTATATTTTAAAAATAAACTAAATATCATTCATATTAATATTAACGACAGAAAGAATTTTCGTTCAAAAAAGACATTTAATATTAATAGGTAAATAAGAATAGACAATGTTAACACAAAAACTGCGTTTTTGAGATTGTAGGGACCTGGTCTCATGTCCCAATCTCCCTTTACTCGGACACAATTAATATTATATAAAGTTAATTGTGTCCGGTCCGATAACAGTTTTATACACTATACACGTAAATAGATTTTTGGTGACATTTTGTTTTATAAAAAAAATTAATATTTTATAAAATTTGAAAGTAGGACATGTTCGCCCTACGCATAGAAAAACTTCGTGAAGTAATTCATACTTTGTCCACGTGTTTTTTAGATGTATAGAAATTAGTGGCCTCCAATAAGTTTTAGATGTATAAAAATATGGTTACTCGTACGTTGATCATACGTTATACCTTATCTCTCAGCATAAAAGGTATACATCGCCCACGTGTTCTTTACCTATAACACGTGATCTGTTTATACGATAAGACTGAAACGAACACCCAGAGATTTCGAATAAGAGAGAAAGGTGCTGGAGCAAACTACGCAGAGGATTTTAGAGTTAGCTTCACAGGACGTTCAATAAGAATGAAAATGATAGAATTAGTCATTTAATGAGTTTTAAAAATTTCCATAGCTTTTATAATGGATTGACTCGGTTTGAGCTCAGGTTCCGTTCTTGTTGGAATTAAAAATTCAAGCGTGGTGGTACTGGACCACTGATACCAATGTTCGAGAAGAACTTGACCCAAACCTCTAAAATACAAAGAGGATTGAGTTTGAACTAGAATAGCTTTTTGTGCTTAGAAGCTAAGTTGCTAGTAACACTCACTCGAAGAATTAGCTTGTTTTAAATGTTAATGGTTTTGTATAACTTGTTTCAGCCGCTACAAAATGGATGAAAGGCAAGGCAATGGAAGATATTTTAACCATTAAAAATAATACTTCTGAGAATTTGATGTGCGATCGTACTTGTATGAGGATTTAGTCTAGTTAATTTCTGTTACATATTTTTGTTTTTATAGGGTTGTGATGGTGGTAATGTGATACAAGCTTTATAGCTAGAATTTTAGATTGACCTCTAAAATGTTTAGACTTTTGGTGATCCATGGAAGTTTTAAAAAGCAAAATTAGTCTTTAATATCTTTTAAATTGAATAATTATAACTTACCTATCAAAATAGTAATACCGAAAGACATCGGCTAGTCGTTTCCCCAAATTCGTTTTAATAGAATTGCTTACACCTTCACATGAAACAAGTTATCGTATTAGCAAGAACAAACATTCGCATTCGCATTCGTATCGGAAAAGAAGAGAAAAGCTTACCGACAAGAAACAAGGAAGTTCCTTTTAATCCAGGGGAAATATCAGATGCTTTCTTCTAAATCAAAACTGAATAATTACTAGGAGAACTTAAAATGACAAGAAATGCGATTGTTAGGGATTTAGAGATACAATTTAGCTTCATAGTCATAGGTGGTATCTTTCTCACCATTACTGCGAACGAAAGATCCGGTTCCGAGACCTTGATGCCTGTAATTTTACAAGAATGTAATCAGAATAAAGCAAAGAGACAGATTGATCAGAAACCTTAACAATCACCATCACCATCAGCGTCAGTAAGAGAATGGTAGGGTTTAGAGACTCAACTGGAAAACTGAGCTTCGTCGGAGTGAGAGCGACCGAGGAGATTATGTTCACGAGAAGTAAAGGAAAGACGGGCTGGATTGAGTGAAGAAGGAGAAATAGGTTTTGGATTGTGAAGGGAACCAGACGATGGTATCGGAAATCGGAAGATAGTAGTAGTGGGCTTGCCGTTGCCGTCGCCATGGATAATCTTCACACTCCTATCTGTTCCACCAGTCAAGCTCGAATTTAAAAGCAATAAAGAGGCTTTTGCGGACCAACGGGACTAATGATGAAAAAACGGGTGATCCATAGACCTTCTCTTTAATGGTGTCCGAAATTGTATCGAGTTTTATTTCTTTGTCACATAAGTCAATAAACTCTTTATATAATTGGACAAGAATATAATTTCAATATGCACATCTAAAACATACGATACCTAATACTTGAATGTTCTATAATTAAAACCGATACTTAAAACTAACATAGTTGAGATGGTATAACTTGAATAGGGTACCTCTAAAACACGAATACATAATACTTAGATATTACATAATTGAAAGGATACTTAAAATTAATATAGTTTAGTTGGTTTTAATAGTTAATTGAAATTTGAATTCTCAATGTATCGTTAATTTTGATCTCCACAACTTTAAGATCCTCTCGCTCATCCACAGCCTAGAAAAATCTTCTTTGAGTAACCGAATCTAATGGGATCTGTTTACCGAGCTGGATGTTGCTTTCAATCTTGATAGTATTAGTCGCCTGAATAACAAAAAGTTATATAAGAAATTGATTTTTATACATATAAAATTAATCTATTCAACCTTAAAAAACTTTAAAAAAAACTTACATTTTTGTGAGGTATTTTAGCTTTATCTTTTTAACCTTTTCCGTCTTTTTTTTTGTTTTTAATTATTAGGGGATGCAAGTGATCCTCTACCAAACCATCCGTTTCTATATATTTAAAAACTTTGTTTATATTTATTTGCGCCGAGTTTGTGTTGCTAAAAACATTTATAAACTCTTGTTCTAATGGTTTTTTAAGCTCGCTTGTGTTGCTAAAAACATTTATAAACTCTTGTTCTAATGGTTTTTTAAGCTCGTTTATGTTTCTCCCGATGTTATACGTACATTCGACTGATCTAACCACGGTTATATCCCAACAGACTCCTAAAACTAAATAAATATATAAAATTGTTATATATTTATATATTAAAATTTCAAAATAAAAATTTGTAATAAATTAACCTCTAACTCTATGGTCTTTTATTTTTCATTCATTATATGTTTCCCTTCCCAAGTTCAGCTGTGGGGAATGATAAAATTGTTTCTTCATCTTTTTCCATAGGAAAATCCTATAGAAAAAAGAAAAACTTGAGATTTATAGAATAAACAAACTTTATATTATCATAAAATCACAATGACATGTCGAAAATAAAGTATAACAGGAAAAGAATAACAAAACAAGATCAACTAAAATTTTGACTCTTTAATAACTTTTTTGAGCTAAATCTAAGATTAAAAAAAAAGTAGATGAAAAAAAAAGTGAAAATATGTCGCACATGGAGTCGTTGAAATTTCCTTTTGTTCTTGATCTTCTTTAGAGGAACAATTAGAGGTTAACTTAAAAAACTCTACTCCGGAAAGGTATTTAAATTGGTAAACTCAGACTTTAAAGCTAGGTTAACTTAAAAACTCTGCTCTGAAATGGTTTTTAACTTGGAAAACACATACCGAAAAACTTGAAGAGAAGTGAAATGTCTAACGTTTTGCTATTTTGTTAATATTTTTTTTGTATAAAAAGCTGTAAAGTATATATTAAATAAATTGTTTTACAAGAGGTCATAGGGCCTTAGAAGCCCAAGTACAATTCAAGGTTTTACAAGAGAATGTTCAAACTAGAAAATTAAGAACTATAAGATTACACGGGGAAGCTGATCTTCGAGCCGTGGAAGCGGTATCGAAGGTCAGAAAAGATGTGATGAGCAATGCTTGATTCTAGCGCGTTTTTACCCGTGGAGATTCTGGAGTTTCTTTCCTTCCACATGTAGTAGACAGTGGCGCAGAAGCCAAGGCACCAAATAAGTCTGATGTTGTTCGCAGAAGGGTTCCATGCGTAGGCCTCTTCAATCCAGGCCGCCCAGTTTGTGGGAGGGGGAAGGTTAGGTGGAGCTTTCGTCATATGGTTTCCCAAATAGATAAGGAGAAAGGGCATCGGGTAAGATGTGGTCTAGTATTTCGTTGGCGGAGGAGCAGAGGACGCAGCCTTGGGAGGTGTCCATCCCCCCGCTGATGAGATTATCTCGGGTTGTGAGCTTGTTTTAGATAGCCAGCCATGCGATGAAAGAGTGTCTCGGGATGGAATATGTGTTCCAGATAAGGCGATCCCAAATCACTTTTGGTCTTGATGGTCTGATTGTTTCGTATGTACTGCTGATGGAAAACTGAGGCTTCGAGTGGTTGGGGATCCATAGGAAGATGTCTTCAGTATCCACAACCGGAGGGAGATTTGGCAGAGTATTTCTTATTTTGGCAAGGAAGATCTGGGATTGGCGCCCTGCTGCCCTAACATACGGAGGCCAAACCCTTCTGCCATTACAGTTGAGGTCTGCAACTCTAGATGTGTTCCGCAATCGAGAGAGGTTGATAATATTATGGTCGAAACAGGGTGTTCCCTAGCTGAACTTTGTACAGGTGTGCGGTCTGATCACGAAGCTTGAGGATTTTTCTCTAACACCAGCTGGGAGTATTTGGGGTGGGGAGGGTCCATAGGTTTTTATTCTTAATACGCTCAGAAAGGATCCATTGGGTCCAAATTGAGTTGCGGTTCTTGGTTAGTATGGACCAGAAAAGCTGGAGGGCGGTCGCGTGATTCTAAATTTTTAAGTTTGGAATCCCAAGGCTTCCCTCATTGGCTGGCACAGTTAGCTTGTTCCAGTCGATCTTGGAACCCGTAATTTTCATCCCAGGTCCAGACCAAAGGAAGCGCCGGAGGAGTTGAGAAATCTCGTTGAGGACACACAATGGGAGAATGAACATCGAGGCCTAATAAACTTGATTGGAAAAGATGACGAATTTTATGAGTTAGAGCCTGCGTGCATAAGAAAGGTATTTGATAGTCTTGGAGTTTATTCGAGCGGTGATTTTGTGGAACAAGGGGCGGCAGTCATTGTAAGTGAGTTTGAATATAATAAAGGGGACCCCGAGATAATGCACAGGGAGGAAATCTTCAGAGAAGCCAAGAATATGCAGGATATCATCTTTGGTGTGCTAGGGGGTTCCCGAGCAGAAGACGTGACTCTTGGTCGAATTTAGGTGGAGACCGGAGAGGTTAGCAAATTCTGACAAGCCATCTTTTATCAATCTTATAGCTTAAGGGCTGGACCTACATAATATCATAAGGTCATCCGCAAAGCAGAGGTTGATGATCTTGCGCTGGTGGGACTTTCAGTGGAAGCTGAATGAGGGATCGAGGCTCGTTCTTGGAGGTTTCCCGAGAGGACTCGCATAACAAGGAAAAAATATATGGGGCGAGAGAGTCTCATTGACGAAAACCCTTCGCTCATGGAAGAAGCGAGTAGATTTACCATTAATGCAGACTGAAAAAGACGGGGTGGTGATGCATTGAATTATCTAGTTCATCATCTACATAGGGAGTCCATAGCGAGCAAGATGTCTAAAACAATCTTGCCACCACCTATTTTGACCTCCACCTATTTTTGGAATATAGACCTCATGCAAGAGACAAATGTTGTCTGGATGACTGCATTTGTGAACAATATTTGCATACCCTTTCTCTCCTCATTTTTCTCCCCAACTATTCATGACTCTCCAATAATGAGTTCCATCACTACTGGTACTATACCCCACACCTTTATAAATTCCATGAAATATTAAAAAACACAAACAAAAAGTTAAATACACTAAGAAGGAAGGAAGTTTAAAAAAACAAAATTAGTATTTAATATCTTTTAAATTGAAAAATTATATTATATTGATGAGATTGTACCTTTTTGTTTTTGGTATAAAAAGCATTAAATTAATGAAAAGTAAAATATACAGAGTTGACAGGTGACCCATGACCATATTACAGATTGCTAGAAATTAGGTTACAAGTATTATACAGGAAGGGAGATGCTAGTTTTATAGAATCTGTATCTTATATTCGAAAGGATCCTGATTAGTGGTGAATTCCCACCAAGGAAACACGGTGTTAATAATGTTCTTTATACGTGTGGCATTGACCTTAGTTTCTAGCATGCAAACAATATTAATGCTATTGGCAAAAACAAAATCCCGTACGTCCTTTTGGCGGACGGGATCATTAAGACCTCTAATGTTCCAACACGCTAATTTCATAGATAAGAGTTCAGGAAAGGCGATAGAGAAAGATAAGAGCTAAATATTCTTGCGGGAGTCCCCATACATACTAGGCAAGGCTTTGGGGGGTCCTAGGTCAGCGCACGGGGATGTGATTTTGACCAGTGAAGCTTCCCTATCTAGTGGTCCTATCTGGCCGGCGGCTGAGCTGTTGCTGGCGATGACTTGAATTTTGGTCCAAGCACGTCCTGTGGCCAGTTGGTGCAAGATGGTGTAGTTAGGGCGCGAGTACGATTCACTTTCACTGGAGTCAGAGAGGGTGATTGCTGGACTTTCGCTCATTGGCTCTTTTTCGGGTCGTCTGAATGGTTTGGACTGGTTGCTGGCAGGGCTAGGATATCCAGCAGCGGCATGGCAAAATGAGGTGTATTTAGCGCAGATCATGGGAAGGCCCTCGTACTCGATCTGTATCATGTGCCTTTTTCCTGGGCAGCCGATGGAGTTGAAGGAAGGGTAAGAGGCTGTTGCTTGCATGATGGTGTAAATTCTGGCGTAGCTGAGCCGAGAACGGGTTGTTGTCTTGCTATCCACGTATATCGGGGTTCTAAGCGTGCTGCCTAAGATGCTTATACCCTTGACAGTCTAGAGCTTGTGAGACATGCCGTTGAACCTCACCCAGAGAGGGATTTTCTTTAGGGCCTCTCTTTCTAGAGTTTCCATCGGGGCTCAGCACTTGAGGAAGACTGGATGACTGCTGAAAAACTAGGGAGCACGTTCCAGGACCTTCGTGGCATTGTCCGCAGTGGAGAAGCGGAAAAAGTAGTGTCCATAAGGAGTAGGCTTGCACTCCTGAAGGCCCTGCGTCCCCCAGATTTGGTTGGTGAGAGACTGAATGTGAGATGTGGCCCTTCTTTTGGAGAGGAAGTAGCCAGACAGACACTTGTTCCAGTCATCCTTGTCTCCAGAGAGGGCATCGTTAGGGAATATCAAGGTTTCGTTCTCGAAGGTTAGGTCATCGGTCTTTTTCAGGGCCATGTGAGGTTTAGGGTCATTTTCATTGGAGACAACATTGGCCCAGGATTCGTAGATGGGGATCGGGTGACGAATGTTCACGAGAAGGGCAGATTCAATTGCAAGATGAGGAGGGATGGAGTTGTTCTTGGGCAGGCGAGAGTAAGGATGTTGTTGAAGAGAGGCAGGTCTAACACCAAGGGGTCTGAAGGCTTTGGAATGTCTGGAGATGGTATATCCCTTGTTGTTTTTGGTATAAAACATTAAAAAACACAAACAAAAAGTTAAATACACTATGAAGGAAGGAAGTTTAAAAAAACAAAATTAGTATAATATCTTTTAAATTGAAAAATTATATTATATTGATGAGATTGTACCTTTTTGTTTTTGGTATAAAAAGCATTAAATTAATGAAAAATAAAATTTACAGAGTTGACAGGTGACCCAGGACCATATTATAGATTGCTATAAATTAGGTTACAAGTGTTATACAGGAAGGGAGATGCTAGTTTTATAGAATCTGTATCTTATATCTGAACGGATCCTGATTAGTGGTGAATTCCCACCAGGGAAACATGGAGTTAATAATGTTCTTGATATGTGTGGCATTGACCTTAGTTTCTAGCATGCAAACAATATTAATGTTATTGGCAAAAACAAAATCCCGTACGTCCTTTTGGCGGACGGATCATTAAGACCTCTAATGTTCCAACACGCTAATTTTATAGATAAGATTTCAGGAAAGGCGATAGAGAAAGATAAGAGCTAACTATTCTTGGGGGAGTCCCCATATATACTAGGCAAGGCTTTGGGGGATCCTAGGTCAGCGCACGGGGAGGTGATTTTGGCCGGTAAAGCTTCCCTTTCGGGTGGTCCTATCTGGCCGGCGGCTGATTTGTTGCTGGTGATGACTTGACTTTTGGTCCAAGCACCTCCTGTGGCCAGTTGGTGCAAGGTGGTGTAGTTGGGGCGCGGGTACGAGTTACTTTCACTTGAGTCGGAGAGGGTGATTGCTGGACTTTTACTCATTGGCTCTTTTCCGGGTCGTCTGGATGGTTGGGACTGGTTGCTGGCAGGGCTAGGACATCCAGCAGCGGCATGGCCAAAGGAGGTGCATTTAGCGCAGATCATGGGAAGGCCCTGGTACTCGATCTGTATAATGTGCCTTTTTCCTAGGCAGCCGATGGAGTTGGAGGAAGGGTAGGAGGTTGTTGCTTGCATGATGGTGTAAATTCTGGCGTAGTTGAGGTGGGAGCGGTTGGTTGTCTGGCTATCCACGTATATCGGGGTTCCAAGCGTGCTGCCTAAGATGCTTAGACCCTTGACGGTCCAGATCTCGTGAGGCATGTTTGGAGATGGCATATCCCTTGTTGTTCAGTCCCGGGAATGATTCAGGGAAGCTAGCAGGGACAAGGATGGGGTTGAAACGGGGTTGAGCAGTATCGACTTGATAAGTCGTGTGGATCACGGCAGAGGGGGATTGGTTGATCAGAGGAGTGACAAGGGCGGTTTGACTAAAAGGGAAGCTTTGAAGAGTTTGAATGACAGTGGTGAGGATGTTGGTTGGAGATAGAGGTTCAGGGTGAGTCTGGGCAGGGTTTGCATTGTTAGGGTTTGCATGGTTGGGGTTTTTGGTTAGGGTTGAAAAGTTATTTACTCGTGATAGGGGATGGATTATTGAGAGAGGGGTGGAAGGGAAAAGGGTAAGAGATTTGGGGATACCTTGCATGCTTCCAAGACCTAGAATCAGAGTAGTTCCACTCCCATGGTGAAGACCAGATTTGAGGAAGGAGTCAGGAGTGACATTGACGGGCGAGGCATTAACAGGAGGAACATGAGATTGGAGGGAGGTTATGGCGATGAGGAGGATTTCGTTGCGGTTGAGGATGTTTTGAAGCTGGGCTTCCTGGGAGCGAGTATTCGAGTACTCAGAATGATCCTCATCATCAGAGATGATGTGAGCAATAGGCTTAGATGAAAAGAAGGGATAGAGAGAGAGGGGATAGCTTCATGTCTTTGCTGATAGCACCAAGGGCAGCCTTCTGAGATTTTGAGAGGTTGAGGCGGTTTCATGCAATGTAGGGGAGGGGGTCGAGTGGACGGACAAGGGGAGGCCCAACATGGCAGAGCACCGGGAAGGGGAGGAGGAGGGTGGGGAGGAGGTTTTAGTCTCAAGGGAAAGGGAGGTGTTGGGGCTATTAGGGGGAGAGGATTCTGATAAAGAGGAGGGGGAAGTGATGGCCTTCTTTAAGTCTTTGAATCAATGAGTGATTTTGCGGTTAGGGGGTAGGGAGGTGGAGTTTCGCTTGTGAGATTTTTTAGTTCTTGTTTGAACCATTCTTTGAGGCAGGAGAGTTGGACGGTTACTGGGTAGAGACTTTACTGAGGGAGATGGAAAGGAGGAAAATGGGTGGGTGGGAGGAGGTGAAGAGATATGGTGAGGTTTATAGTCAGGAATGTGAAGGGTTGGGTAGTATACGTAGGTTTTAGGGTAGAGATATTGCAGGTGGGTTTACTGGTTCCGTGTAATACGAGAGATGGCATTAAATGATACAATAAAGGGTGAAGACGGTGATTGGGCGATGGAGAAAATAGAGAGGGGTTGCAGGCGGTGAAGTTTGCTATAGACGATGAAAAGGGAGAGGGAGCCGTTCTAAAGAGCGTTTTCTCTCTCTAGAACTAGTTGTTTGTACTTTATTCTTTCTTTTTTAAAGGGAAAGGATTTGGTTTGGATTGTACCTGCTTATATCCACTAAAGATAGCATCTACGGAAATGCATGCAAGAACCGGTTGTTGATGCACAATTTTAAGAACCTCTAGCTCATCCACAACCTCAAAAATTCTTCTTTGAGTAACCGGATCAAATGACACTTGTTTACCGAGCTGTATGTGGCTTTCAATCTTGATGGTATTAGCAGCCTAAATAAAAAAAATTATATAAAAATTAACCTATTCAACCTTAAAAAACTTAAAAAAACTTACATTTTTGCGAGGTATTTTAGCTTTATCTTTTAACCTTCCCCGACTCCTTTTTTTAATTTTTAATTATTAGGGGATGCGAGTGATCATCTACCAAACCATCCGTTTCTATATACTTAAAAACTTTGTTTATATTTCTTTGCGCCGAGTCTTAGTTGCTAAAAACGTTTATAAGTTCTTGTTCCGATGGTTTTTTAAGATCGTTTCTGTTTCTCCCGATGTTATACGTACATTCGTCCGATCTAACCACGGTTATAGCCCAACAGACTCCTAAAACAGGATAAATATATAAAATTATTATATATTTATATTTTAAAATTTTAAAATAAAAATTTGTAATAAATTAACCTGCGCAAATCCTATAGAAAAAAGAAAAACTTAAGATTTATAGAATAAACAAATTTTATCTTATCATAAAATCGCAATGACATGTTGAAAATAAAGTATAAGGAGAAAAGAATAACAAAACAAGTTCAACTAAAATTTTGACTCTTTTATAACGTTTTTGAGCTAAAACAAAGATTAAAAAAAATAGATGAAAAAAAAGAAGTGAAAAGATGTCGCACATGGAGTCGTTGAAATTTCCTTTTGTTCTTGATCTTTTTTAGAGGAACAATTAGAGGTTAACTTAAAAAAATCTACTCCGGAAAGGTATTTAAATTGGTAAACTCAGACTTTAAAACTAGGTTAACTTAAAAACTCTACTGTGAAATGGTTTTTAACTTGGAAAATGCAGACTGAAAAACTTGAAGAGAAGTGAAATATCTAACGATTTTCTATTTTGTTAATATTGTTTTTGTATAAAAATCTGTAAAATGCATATTAAATAAATTATTTTACAAGAGGTTATAGGGCCTTAGAAGCCAAACTACAATTCAAGGTTTTACAAGAGAATGGTCAAACCGGAAAAATTAAGAACTATAAGATTACACAGGGAAGCTGATCTTCGAGCCGTGGAAGCGGTATCGAAGGTCAGAAAAGATGTGATGAGGAATGTTTGATTCTATCGCGTTTTTACCCCTGAAGACTCTAGAGTTTTTTTCCTTCCAGATGTAGTAGGCAGTGGCGCAAAATCCAGGGCGCCAAATAAGTCTGATGATGTTCGTCGAAGGGTTCCATGCGTAGGCCTCTTCAATCCAGGCCGCCCAGCTTGTGGGAGGGGGAGGTTAGGTGGAGCTTTCGTCCTATGGTTTCCCAAATGGATGGGGAGAAAGGGCATTGGGTAAGGATGTGGTCTAGCGTTTCGTTGGTGAAGGAGCAGAGGACGCAACCTTGGAGGGTGTCTATCCTCCCGCTGATGAGATTATCTCGGGTTGTGAGCTTGTTTTGGATAGCCAGCCAGGCGATGAAAGAGTGTCTCGGGACGGAATATTTGTTCCAGATAAGGCGATCCCAAATCACTTTTGGTCTTGATGGTCTGATTGTTTCGTATGTACTGTTGATGGAAAACTGAGGCTTCGAGTGGTTGGGGTTCCATAGTAAGATGTCTTCAGTATCAACAACCGGGGGGAAATTTGGCAGAGTATTTCTTATTTTGGCAAGGAATATCTGTGATTGGCGCCCTGCTGCGCTAACATGCGGAGGCCAAACCCATCTGCCATTACAGTTGAGGTCTGCAACTATAGATATGTTCTGCAATCAAGAGAGGTTGATGATATTATGGCCGAAACGGTCTACTAAGGATGTTTGGTAGAGCCTGGGATCATACCATAAGGAGGTAGCAGATCTGTTCCCTAGCTAAACTTTGTACAGGTGTGCGGCCTGATCGCGAAGATTGAGGATTTTTCTCCAACACCAGCTGGGACTATCTGGGGTTGGGGGGTCTATAGGTTTTTATTTTTGATACACTCAGAAAGGATCAATTGGGTCCAAATTGAGTTGCGGTTCTTGGTCAGTATGGACCAGAAAAGGTGGAAGGCGGCCACGTGTTTCTAAATATTTAAGTTTTGAATCCCAAGGTCGCCATCATCGGTTGGCACGGTTAGCTTGTTCTAGTCGATCTTGGAACCCGTAATTTTCATCTCAGGTCCAGACCAAAGGAAGCGCCGGAGGAGTTGAGAAAGCTCGTTGAGGATACGCACTCGGAGTATGAACGTCGAGGCCTAATAAACTTGATTGGCAAAGAGGACGGATTTTATAAGTTGGAGCCTGCTTGCATAAGAAAGGTGTTTGCTAGTCTAGGAGTTTATTCGAGAGGTGATTTTGTGGAACAGAGAGCGATAGTCGTTGTAAGTGAGTCTTGATGTAATAATGGGGACCCCGAGATAGCGCACAGGAAGGAAATCTTCAGAGAAGCCAATAATATGCAGGTTATCATCTTTGGTGTTCTAGGGGGTTCCTGAGAAGAAGACGTGACTCTTGGTCAGATTTAGGTGGAGGCCGGAGAGGTTAGCAAATTCTGACAAGCCATCTTTTATCAATATGATAGCTTGAGGGCTAGACCTACATAATATCCTAAGGTAATCCGCTAAGCAGAGGTTGATGATCTTGCGCTGGCAGCACTTCCAGTGGAAGCTGAATGAGGGATCAAGGCTCGTTTCTAGGTGGATGCTCGAGAAGAATCGCATAACAAGGAAACATTATATGGGGAGAGAGAGTCTCATTGACGAAGACCCTTCTCCCCATGGAAGGAGCTATTAGACTTACCATTAATGTAGACTGCAAAAGACGGGGTGGTGATGTATTGAATTATCCAGTTGATCATCTGCATAGGGAAGTCCATAGCGAGGAAGATGTCTAAAAGAATCTCCCATCTGATGTTATCAAAAGCTTTCATAAGGTTGATTTTCATAGCACATCTGAGACCCTTCCGATTTGCTTGGTATCTGTGCATGAGCTCTTGGGAGAGAAGTATGTTACCAGCAATGCCCCTTCTCGGGATGAACGCCGATTGGGAAGGGTCAATCAAGTCTGGAAGGACAAGTTTGATCCTTTTCGCAATGATTTTAGAAATTACCTTGTAGATAACATTGCAGCAAGAGATGAGTGGATAGTCAGAGGGAGTAGATGGGGAATCATTTTTTGGGATTAGGTCAATGATTGTCTTGGTCCAGGATTCATTCATCTTTCTTTGGTTAAAGAAATTCTTGATATTGGAGCATAAGTCGGGGCCAATGGTAGGCCAGCATGCTTTGAAGAAACCCGCGCTGAAGCCATCTGGACCAGGGACCTTGTTACTGTCGATGTCAAAGATGGAGACCTTAATTTCCCCATCGATGATCAGCTTAGTCATTTCATCTTTCTGGGTTTGGTTGATGGTAGTTTTGAGCATGCCTTTTATTCTTTGAGGACCAGCACAATTATACGCACTCGGGGTTCCAAGTAAGCTTCAGAAATGGTTGAGAAAAGTGTTGGAGATGAACTTAGGGGAGGAGATGGTGCTGTCATCAGCGATTGTGACGGGGAGGATTTTATTTATTGTTTTGCGAGTTCTTATGCTGTTGTGGAAGAATTTGGAGTTTTTGCCCGCCAGCTTGAGCCACAATTCTCTGGATTTTGGCTTCAGGAAAGATTCCTCAGCACGCCTGTAGAAGATGAAGTTACTAGCCGTTAATCTTTCAACGGTAACGAGATCGTCATTCAGGGGTCAAAGGCCAACGCTTGCTGAGCACACTCGAGGCAGGCTTGGGCCTCTTTTACTCTGCGGCTGATATCTCTAAATTTGCGTTTCTTAGCATATAGATGGCATTAATGTTGTTGGAGAATACGAAATTACTAACTTATTTTTGATGCACATGATCGTTAGGTCCTCTCACATACAACCAAGATAATGGCATTAATCATTAAAATAAACTTGAAAGGAGGGAATACATCATTTGGGGTTACAATACATACATTCTTCAGCCAAACAGTTACCAGCTCGTGTTTCGGGTGAAGTAATTTCAACTGACGAGTGATCTTGGTTGGTCACCTATCATAAAATCAAAATGACATATTGAAAATAGAGTATAAAGGGAAAAGAATAACAAAACAAGCTCAACTAAAATTTGACTCTTCTAAAACTTTTTAGAGCTAAATCAAAAAAATAGATGAAAAATAAAAGAAGTGAAAATATGTCACACAGGAGCTCGTTGATATTTCTTTTTGTTCTTGATCTTCTTTGGAGGAACCATTAGAGGTTAACTTAAAAAATCTACTCTTAAAAAGTATTTATATTGAAAAACTCAAACTGAAAAACTAGGTTAACTTAGAATATTCTACTTTGATATGGTTTTTAAGCTGGATGAAAAAAACTTGAAGAGACCTGTTTACCGAGCTCATCCACAACCTCAAAAATTCCTCTTTGAGTAACCGGATCAAATGAGACTTGTTTACCGAGTTGTATGTGGCTTTCAATCTTAATTGTATTAGCATCCTAAATAACAAAAAATTATATAAGAAAATGATTTTTTATACATATAATATTAACCTATTCACCTTAAAACAAACTTTAAAAAAGAACTTACATTTTTGTGAGGTATTTTTGGTTTATCTTTTTTAACCTTCCCCACCTCTTCCTTTTTTAAATTTTTAATGATTAGGGGACACAAGTGATCCCCTATCAAACCATCGGTTTCTATATACTTAAAAACTTTGTTTATGTTTCTTTGCGACCAATCTGTGTTGCTAAAAACGTTTATAAGCTCTTGTGCTGATGGTTTTTTAAGCTCGTTTCTATTTCTCCCGATCTCGATGTTATACGCACATTCGACCGATCTAACTACAGTTATAGCCCAACAGACTCCTACAAAAAACATATAAAATTATTATATATTAAGATTTTAAAATAAAATTTATAATAAATTAACCTGCAACTCTTTGGTCTTCTATTTTCTTATCCATTATATGTTTCCCCTCCCAAGCCCAACCGTGGAGAATAATAAAATTGTTTCTTTCGTCCCTTTCCATGGGCAAATCCTATAAAATAATTTGAGATTTATATAACAAAGAAACTCTATCCTATCATAAAATCACAATGACATATTGAAAATAAAGTATAAAGGGAAAACCATAACAATACAAGCTCAACTAAAATTTGACTCTTCTGAAACTTTTTTGAGCTAAATCAAAAAAATAAATGAAAAAGAAAAGAAGTGAAAAGATGTCACACAGGAGGTCGTTGATATTTCCTTTTGTTCTTGATCTTCTTTGGAGGAACCATTAGAGGTTAACTTAAAAACTCTACTCTTAAAAAGTATTTATATTGGAAAACTCATGCTGAAAAACTAGGTTACCTTAGTAAATTCTACTTTGATATGGTTTTTAAGCTGGATGAAAAAAACTTGAAGAGACCTGTTTACCGAGCTCATCCACAGCCTCAAATATTCCTCTTTGAGTAACCGGATCAAATGAGACCTGTTTACCGAGCTGTATGTGGCTTTCAATCTTGATTGTATTAGCAGCCTAATACATATAAAATTAACCTATTCACCTTAAAACAAACTTTAAAAAAGAACTTACATTTTTGTTAGGTATTTTTGGTTTATCTTTTTTAACCTTCCCCACCTCTTCCTTTTTTAACTTTTTAATGATTAGGGGACACAAGTGATCCCCTATCAAACCATCGGTTTCAATATACATAGAAACTTTGTTTATGTTTCTTTATGACCAATCTGTGTTGTTAAAAACGTTTATAAGCTCTTGTGCTGATGGTTTTTTAAGCTCGTTTCTGTTTCTCCCGATCCCGATGTTATACGCACATTCGATTGATCTAACCACAGCTATAGCCCAACATACTCCAACAACAAATATATAAAATTATTGTATATTTATATATTAAAATTTTAAAATAAAATTTATAATAAATTAACCTGCAACTCTTTGGTCTTCTATTTTCTTATCCATTATATGCTTCCCCTCCTGGAGTCCAACCGTGGGGAATAATAAAATTGTTTCTTTCGTCCCTTTCCATGGGCAAATCCTATAAAAAAATGAGATTTATATAACAAAGAAACTCTATCCTATCATAAATCACAATGACATATTGAAAATAAAGTATAAAGGGAAAAGCATAACAAAACAAGCTCCACTAAAATTTGACTCTTCTGAAACTTTTTTGAGCTAAATCAAAAAAATAGATAAAAAAGAAAAGAAGTGAAAAGATGTCACACAGGAGGTCGTTGATATTTCCTTTTGTTCTTGATCTTCTTTGGAGGAACCTTTAGAGGTTAACTTAAAAACTCTACTCTTAAAAAGTATTTATATTGGAAAACTCATGCTGAAAAACTAGGTTACCTTAGTAAATTCTACTTTGATATGGTTTTTAAGGTGGATGAAAAAAACTTGAAGAGACCTCTTTACCGAGCTCATCCACAGCCTCAAATATTCCTCTTTGAGTAACCTGATCAAATGATACCTGTTTACCGAGCTGTATGTGGCTTTCAATCTTGATTGTATTAGCAGCCTAAATAACAAAATATTATATAAGAAAATGATTTTTTATACATATAAAATTAACCTATTCACCTTAAAAAAACTTTAAAAAAGAACTTACATTATTGTGAGGTATTTTTGGTTTATCTTGTTTAACCTTCCCCACCTCTTCCTTTTTAAAATTTTTAATGATTAGGGGACACAAGTGATCCCCTATCAAACCATCGGTTTCTATATACATAGAAACTTTCTTTATGTTTCTTTGCGACCAATCTGTGTTGCTAAAAACTTTTATAAGCTCTTGTGCTGATGGTTTTTTAAGCTCGTTTCTGTTTCTCCCGATCCCGATTTTATACGCACATTCGACCGATCTAACGACAGCTATACAGACTCCTACAACAAATATATAAAATTATTATATATTTATATATTAAAATTTTAAAATAAAATTTATAATAAATTAACCTGCAACTCTTTGGTCTTCTATTTTCATATCCATTATATGCTTCCCCTCCCAAGCCCAACCGTGAGGAATAATAAAATTGTTTCTTTCGTCGCTTTCCATGGGCAAATCCTATAAAAAAAATTGAGATTTATATAACAAAGAAACTCTATCCTATCATAAAATCACAATGACATATTGAAAATAAAGTATAAAGGGAAAAGAAAAACAAAACAAGCTCAACTAAAATTTGACTCTTCTGAAACTTTTTTGAGTTAAATCAAAAAAATAGATGAAAAAGAAAAGAAGTGAAAAGATGTCACACATGAGGTCGTCGATATTTCCTTTTGTTCTTGATCTTATTTGGAGGAACCATTAGAGGTTAACTTAAAAACTCTACTCTTAAAAAGTATTTATATTGGAAAACTCAAACAGAAAAACTAGGTTAACTTAGAAAATTCTAATTTGATATGGTTTTTAACCTCGATGAAAAAAACTTGAAGAGACCTGTTTACCGAGCTCATCCAGAGCCTAAAAAATTCCTCTTTCAGTAACCGGATCAAATGAGACCTGTTTACCGAGCTGTATGTGGCTTTCATTCTTGATTGTATTAGCAGCCTAAATAACAAAAAATTGTATAAGAAATTGATTTTTTATACATATAAAATTAACCTATTCACCTTAAAACAAACTTTAAAAAAGAACTTACATTTTTGTGAGGTATTTTTGGTTTATCTTTTTTAACCTTCCCCACCTCTTCCTTTTTTAACTTGTTAATGATTAGGGGACACAAGTGATCCCCTATCAAACCATCGGTTTCTATATACATAGAAACTTTGTTTATGTTTCTTTACGACCAATCTGTGTTGTTAAAAACGTTTATAAGCTCTTGTGCTGATGGTTTTTCAAGCTCGTTTCTGTTTCTCCCGATCCCGATGTTATACGCACATTCGATCGATCTAACCACAGCTATAGCCCAACATACTCCAACAACAAATATATAAAATTATTATATATTTATATATTAAAATTTTAAAATAAAATTTATAATAAATTAACCTGCAACTATTTGGTCTTCTATTTTCTTATCCATTATATGCTTCCCCTCCTGGAGTCCAACCGTGGGGAATAATAAAATTGTTTCTTTCGTCCCTTTCCATGGCCAAATCCTATAAAAAATGAGATTTATATAACAAAGAAACTCTATCCTATCATAAAATCACAATGACATATTGAAAATAAAGTATAAAGGGAAAAGAATAACAAAACAAGCTCAACTAAAATTTGACTCTTCTGAAACTTTTTTGAGCTAAATCAAAAAAATAGATGAAAAAGAAAAGAAGTGAAAAGATGTCACACAGGAGGTCGTTGATATTTCCTTTTCTTCTTGATCTTATTTGGAGGAACCTTTAGAGGTTAACTTAAAAACTCTACTCTTAAAAAGTATTTATATTGGAAAACTCAGACTGAAAAACTAGGTTAACTTAGAAAATTCTACTTTGATATGGTTTTTAAGCTGGATGAAAAAAACTTGAAGAGACCGGTTTACCGAGCTCATCCACAGCCTCAAAAATTCCTCTTTCAGTAACCGGATCAAATGAGACCTGTTTACCGAGCTGTATGTGGCTTTCATTCTTGATTGTATTAGCAGCCTAAATAACAAAAAATTGTATAAGAAATTGATTTTTTATACATATAAAATTAACTTATTCACCTTAAAACAAACTTTAAAAAAGAACTGACATTTTTGTGAGGTATTTTTGGTTTATCCTTTTTAACCTTCTCCACCTCTTCTTTTTTTTTAAATTTTTCATGATTAGGGGACACAAGTGATCCCGTATCAAACCATCTGTTTCTATATACTTAAAAACTTTGTTCATGTTTCTTTCCGACCAATCTATGTTGCTAAAAATGTTTATAAGCTCTTGTGTTGATGATTTTTTAAGTTCGTTTCTGTTTCTCCCGATCCCGATTTTATACGCACATTCGACCGATCTAACGACAGCTATAGCCCAACAGACTCCTACAACAAATATATAAAATTATTATATATTTATATATTAAAATTTTAAAATAAAATTTATAATAAATAAACCTGCAACTCTTTGGTCTTCTATTTTCTTATCCATTATATGCTTTCCCGCCCAAGCCCAACCGTGAGGAATAATAAAATTGTTTCTTTCATCCCTTTCCATGGACAAATCCTATAAAAAAAATTGAGATTTATATAACAAAGAAACTCTATCCTATCATAAAATCACAATGACATATTGAAAATAAAGTATAAAGGGAAAAGAATAACAAAACAAGCTCAACTAAAATTTGACTCTTCTGAAACTTTTTTGAGTTAAATCAAAAAAATAGATGAAAAAGAAAAGAAGTGAAAAGATGTCACACATGAGGTCGTCGATATTTCCTTTTGTTCTTGATCTTATTTGGAGGAACCATTAGAGGTTAACTTAACAACTCTACTCTTAAAAAGTATTTATATTGGAAAACTCAAATAGAAAAACTAGGTTATCTTAGAAAATTCTACTTTGATATGTTTTTTAAGCTGGATGAAAAAAACTTGAAGAGACCTGTTTACCGAGCTCATCCACAGCCTCAAAAATTCCTCTTTCAGTAACCGGATCAAATGAGCCCTGTTTACCGAGCTGTATGTGGCTTTCATTCTTGATTGTATTAGCAGCCTAAATAACAAAAAATTGTATAAGAAATTGATTTTTTATACATATAAAATTAACCTATTCACCTTAAAACAAACTTTAAAAAAGAACTTACATTTTTGTGAGGTATTTTTGGTTTATCTTTTTTAACCTTCCCCACCTCTTCCTTTTTTAAATTTTTAATGATTACGGGACACAAGTGATCCCCTATCAAACCATCGGTTTCTATATATTTAAAAACTTTGTTTATGTTTCTTTGCGACCAATCTGTGTTGCTAAAAATGTTTATAAGCTCTTGTGCTGATGGTTTTTTAAGTTCGTTTCTGTTTCTCCCGATCCCGATGTTATACGCACATTCGATCGATCTAACCACAGCTATAGCCCAACAGACTCCTACAACAAATATATAAAATTATTATATATTTATATATTAAAATTTTAAAATAAAATTTATAATAAATAAACCTGCAACTCTTTGGTCTTCTATTTTCTTATCCATTATATGCTTTCCCGCCCAAGCCCAACCGTGAGGAATAATAAAATTGTTTCTTTCATCCCTTTCCATGGACAAATCCTATAAAAAAAATTGAGATTTATATAACAAAGAAACTCTATCCTATCATAAAATCACAATGACATATTGAAAATAAAGTATAAAGGGAAAAGAATAACAAAACAAGCTCAACTAAAATTTGACTCTTCTGAAACTTTTTTGAGTTAAATCAAAAAAATAGATGAAAAAGAAAAGAAGTGAAAAGATGTCACACATGAGGTCGTCGATATTTCCTTTTGTTCTTGATCTTATTTGGAGGAACCATTAGAGGTTAACTTAACAACTCTACTCTTAAAAAGTATTTATATTGGAAAACTCAAATAGAAAAACTAGGTTATCTTAGAAAATTCTACTTTGATATGGTTTTTAAGCTGGATGAAAAAAACTTGAAGAGACCTGTTTACCGAGCTCATCCACAGCCTCAAAAATTCCTCTTTCAGTAACCGGATCAAATGAGCCCTGTTTACCGAGCTGTATGTGGCTTTCATTCTTGATTGTATTAGCAGCCTAAATAACAAAAAATTGTATAAGAAATTGATTTTTTATACATATAAAATTAACCTATTCACCTTAAAACAAACTTTAAAAAAGAACTTACATTTTTGTGAGGTATTTTTGGTTTATCTTTTTTAACCTTCCCCACCTCTTCCTTTTTTAAATTTTTAATGATTACGGGACACAAGTGATCCCCTATCAAACCATCGGTTTCTATATATTTAAAAACTTTGTTTATGTTTCTTTGCGACCAATCTGTGTTGCTAAAAATGTTTATAAGCTCTTGTGCTGATGGTTTTTTAAGTTCGTTTCTGTTTCTCCCGATCCCGATGTTATACGCACATTCGATCGATCTAACCACAGCTATAGCCCAACAGACTCCTACAACAAATATATAAAATTATTATATATTTATATATTAAAATTTTAAAATAAAATTTATAATAAATAAACCTGCAACTCTTTGGTCTTCTATTTTCTTATCCATTATATGCTTTCCCGCCCAAGCCCAACCGTGAGGAATAATAAAATTGTTTCTTTCATCCCTTTCCATGGACAAATCCTATAAAAAAAATTGAGATTTATATAACAAAGAAACTCTATCCTATCATAAAATCACAATGACATATTGAAAATAAAGTATAAAGGGAAAAGAATAACAAAACAAGCTCAACTAAAATTTGACTCTTCTGAAACTTTTTTGAGTTAAATCAAAAAAATAGATGAAAAAGAAAAGAAGTGAAAAGATGTCACACATGAGGTCGTCGATATTTCCTTTTGTTCTTGATCTTATTTGGAGGAACCATTAGAGGTTAACTTAACAACTCTACTCTTAAAAAGTATTTATATTGGAAAACTCAAATAGAAAAACTAGGTTATCTTAGAAAATTCTACTTTGATATGGTTTTTAAGCTGGATGAAAAAAACTTGAAGAGACCTGTTTACCGAGCTCATCCACAGCCTCAAAAATTCCTCTATCAGTAACCGGATCAAATGAGCCCTGTTTACCGAGCTGTATGTGGCTTTCATTCTTGATTGTATTAGCAGCCTAAATAACAAAAAATTGTATAAGAAATTGATTTTTTATACATATAAAATTAACCTATTCACCTTAAAACAAACTTTAAAAAAGAACTTACATTTTTGTGAGGTATTTTTGGTTTATCTTTTTTAACCTTCCCCACCTCTTCCTTTTTTAAATTTTTAATGATTACGGGACACAAGTGATCCCCTATCAAACCATCGGTTTCTATATATTTAAAAACTTTGTTTATGTTTCTTTGCGACCAATCTGTGTTGCTAAAAATGTTTATAAGCTCTTGTGCTGATGGTTTTTTAAGTTCGTTTCTGTTTCTCCCGATCCCGATGTTATACGCACATTCGATCGATCTAACCACAGCTATAGCCCAACAGACTCCTACAACAAATATATAAAATTATTATATATTTATATATTAAAATTTTAAAATAAAACTTATAATAAATTAACCTGCAACTCTTTGGTATTCTATTTTCTTATCCATTATATGCTTCCCCTCCCAAGCCCAACCGTGGGGAATAATAAAATTGTTTCTTTCGCCCCTTTCCATGGGCAAATCCTATAAAAAAAATTGAGATTTATATAACAAATAAACTCTATCCTATCATAAAATCACAATGACATATTGAAAATAAAGTATAAAGGGAAAAGAATAACAAAACAAGCTCAACTAAAATTTGACTCTTCTGAAACTTTTTTGAGCTAAATCAAAAAAATAGATGAAAAAGAAAAGAAGTGAAAAGATGTCACACAGGAGGTCGTTGATATTTCTTTTTGTTCTTGATCTTCTTTGGAGGAACCTTTGGAGGTTAACTTAAAAACTCTACTCTTAAAAAGTATTTATATTGGAAAACTCAGACTGAAAAACTAGGTTAACTTAGAAAATTCTACTTTGATATGGTTTTTAAGCTGGATGAAAAAAACTTGAAGAGACCTGTTTACCGAGCTCATCCACAGCGTCAAAAATTCCTCTTTCAGTAACCGGATCAAATGAGACCTGTTTACCGAGTTGTATGTGGCTTTCAATCTTGATTGTATTACCAGCCTAAATAACAAAACATTATATAAGAAATTGATTTTTTATACATATAAAATTAACCTATTCACCTTAAAACAAACTTTAAAAAAGAACTTACATTTTTGTGAGGTATTTTTGGTTAATCTTTTTTAACCTTCCCCACCTCTTCCTTTTTTTTTAAAATTTTCATGATTAGGGGACACAAGTGATCCCGTATCAAACCATCTGTTTCCATATACTTAAAAACTTTGTTCATGTTTCTTTCCGACCAATCTATGTTGCTAAAAATGTTTATAAGCTCTTGTGTTGATGATTTTTTAAGTTCGTTTATGTTTCTCCCGATCCCGATGTTATACGCACATTCGATCGATCTAACCACAGCTATAGCCCAACAGACTCCTACAAAACATATAAAATTATTATATATTTATATATTAAAATTTTAAAATAAAATTTATAATAAATTAACCTGCAACTCTTTGGTCTTCTATTTTCTTATCCATTATATGCTTCCCCTCCCAAGCCCAACCGTGGGGAATAATAAAATTGTTTCTTTCGTCCCTTTCCATGGGCAAATCCTATAAAAAAAATTGAGATTTATATAACAAAGAAACTCTATCCTATCATAAAATCACAATGACATATTGAAAAAAAGTATAAAGGGAAAAGAATAACAAAACAAGCTCAACTAAAATTTGACTCTTCTGAAACGTTTTTGAGCTAAATCAAAAAAATAGATGAAAAAGAAAAGAAGTGAAAAGATGTCACACAGGAGGTCGTTGATATTTCCTTTTATTATTGATCTTATTTGGAGGAACCATTAGAGGTTAACTTAAAAACTCTACTCTTAAATAGTATTTATATTGGAAAACTCAAACGGAAAAACTAGGTTAACTTAGAAAATTCTACTTTGATATAGTTTTTAAGCTGGATGAAAAAAACTTGAAGAGACCTATTTACAGAGCTCATCCACAGCCTTAAAAATTCCTCTTTGAGTAACCAGATCAAATAAGACCTGTTTACCGAGCTGTATGTGGCTTTCAATCTTGATTGTATTAGCAGCCTAAATAACAAAAAATTATATAAGAAATTGATTTTTTATACATATAAAATTAACCTATTCACCTTGAAACAAACTTTAAAAAAGAACTTACATTTTTGTGAGGTATTTTTGGTTTATCTTTTTTAACCTTCCCCACCTCTTCCTTTTTAAAATTTTTAATGATTAGGGGACACAAGTGATCCCCTATCAAACCATCTGTTTCTATATACTTAAAATTTTGGTTAGGTTTCTTTGCGACCAATCTGTGTTGTTAAAAACGTTTATAAGCTCTTGTGCTGATGGTTTTTTAAGCTCGTTTCTGTTTCTCTCGATCCCGATTTTATACACACATTCGACCGATTTAACGACAGCTATAGCCCAACAGACTCCTACAACAAATACATAAAATTATTATATATTTATATATTAAAATTTTAAAATAAAATTTATAATAAATAAACCTGCAACTCTTTGGTCTTCTATTTTCCCTCCCAAGCCCAACCGTGGGGAATAATAAAATTATTTCTTTCGTCCCTTTTCATGGACAAATCCTATAAACAAAAATTGAGATTTATATAACAAAGAAACCCTATCTATCATAAAATCACAATGACATATTGAAAATAAAGTATAAAGGGAAAAGAATAACAAAACAAGCTCAACTAAAATTTGACTCTTCTGAAACTTTTTTGAGCTAAATCAAAAAAATAGATGAAAAAGAAAAGAAGTGAAAAGATGTCACACACGAGGTCGTTGATATTTCCTTTTGTTCTTGATCTTATTTGGAGGAACCATTAGAGTTTAACTTAAAAACTCTACTCTTAAATAGTATTTATATTGGAAAACTCAAACGGAAAAACTAGGTTAACTTAGAAAATTCTACTTTGATATGGTTTTTAAGCTGGATAAAAAAAACTTGAAGAGACCTGTTTACTGAGCTCATCCACAGCCTCAAAAATTTCTCTTTCAGTAACCGGATCAAATGAGACCTGTTTACCGAGCTGTATGTGGCTTTCAATCTTGATTGTTTTAGCAGCCTAAATAACAAATAATTATATAAGAAATTGATTTTTTATACATATTAAATTAACCTATTCACCTTAAAACAAACTTTAAAAAAGAACTTACATTTTTGTGAGGTATTTTTGGTTTATCTTTTTTAACCTTCCCCACCTCTTCCTTTTTTAAATTTTTAATGATTACGGGACACAAGTGATCCCCTATCAAACCATCGGTTTCTATATATTTAAAAACTTTGTTTATGTTTCTTTGCGACCAATCTGTGTTGCTAAAAATGTTTATAAGCTCTTGTGCTGATGGTTTTTTAAGTTCGTTTCTGTTTCTCCCGATCCCGATGTTATACGCACATTCGATCGATCTAACCACAGCTATAGCCCAACAGACTCCTACAACAAATATATAAAATTATTATATATTTATATATTAAAATTTTAAAATAAAATTTATAATAAATAAACCTGCAACTCTTTGGTCTTCTATTTTCTTATCCATTATATGCTTTCCCGCCCAAGCCCAACCGTGAGGAATAATAAAATTGTTTCTTTCATCCCTTTCCATGGACAAATCCTATAAAAAAAATTGAGATTTATATAACAAAGAAACTCCATCCTATCATAAAATCACAATGACATATTGAAAATAAAGTATAAAGGGAAAAGAATAACAAAACAAGCTCAACTAAAATTTGACTCTTCTGAAACTTTTTTGAGTTAAATCAAAAAAATAGATGAAAAAGAAAAGAAGTGAAAAGATGTCACACATGAGGTCGTCGATATTTCCTTTTGTTCTTGATCTTATTTGGAGGAACCATTAGAGGTTAACTTAACAACTCTACTCTTAAAAAGTATTTATATTGGAAAACTCAAATAGAAAAACTAGGTTATCTTAGAAAATTCTACTTTGATATGGTTTTTAAGCTGGATGAAAAAAACTTGAAGAGACCTGTTTACCGAGCTCATCCACAGCCTCAAAAATTCCTCTTTCAGTAACCGGATCAAATGAGCCCTGTTTACCGAGCTGTATGTGGCTTTCATTCTTGATTGTATTAGCAGCCTAAATAACAAAAAATTGTATAAGAAATTGATTTTTTATACATATAAAATTAACCTATTCACCTTAAAACAAACTTTAAAAAAGAACTTACATTTTTGTGAGGTATTTTTGGTTTATCTTTTTTAACCTTTCCCACCTCTTCCTTTTTTAAATTTTTAATGATTACGGGACACAAGTGATCCCCTATCAAACCATCGGTTTCTATATATTTAAAAACTTTGTTTATGTTTCTTTGCGACCAATCTGTGTTGCTAAAAATGTTTATAAGCTCTTGTGCTGATGGTTTTTTAAGTTCGTTTCTGTTTCTCCCGATCCCGATGTTATACGCACATTCGATCGATCTAACCACAGCTATAGCCCAACAGACTCCTACAACAAATATATAAAATTATTATATATTTATATATTAAAATTTTAAAATAAAACTTATAATAAATTAACCTGCAACTCTTTGGTATTCTATTTTCTTATCCATTATATGCTTCCCCTCCCAAGCCCAACCGTGGGGAATAATAAAATTGTTTCTTTCGTCCCTTTCCATGGGCAAATCCTATAAAAAAAATTGAGATTTATATAACAAATAAACTCTATCCTATCATAAAATCACAATGACATATTGAAAATAAAGTATAAAGGGAAAAGAATAACAAAACAAGCTCAACTAAAATTTGACTCTTCTGAAACTTTTTTGAGCTAAATCAAAAAAATAGATGAAAAAGAAAAGAAGTGAAAAGATGTCACACAGGAGGTCGTTGATATTTCTTTTTGTTCTTGATCTTCTTTGGAGGAACCTTTGGAGGTTAACTTAAAAACTCTACTCTTAAAAAGTATTTATATTGGAAAACTCAGACTGAAAAACTAGGTTAACTTAGAAAATTCTACTTTGATATGGTTTTTAAGCTGGATGAAAAAAACTTGAAGAGACCTGTTTACCGAGCTCATCCACAGCGTCAAAAATTCCTCTTTCAGTAACCGGATCAAATGAGACCTGTTTACCGAGTTGTATGTGGCTTTCAATCTTGATTGTATTACCAGCCTAAATAACAAAACATTATATAAGAAATTGATTTTTTATACATATAAAATTAACCTATTCACCTTAAAACAAACTTTAAAAAAGAACTTACATTTTTTGAGGTATTTTTGGTTAATCTTTTTTAACCTTCCCCACCTCTTCCTTTTTTTTTAAAATTTTCATGATTAGGGGACACAAGTGATCCCGTATCAAACCATCTGTTTCCATATACTTAAAAACTTTGTTCATGTTTCTTTCCGACCAATCTATGTTGCTAAAAATGTTTATAAGCTCTTGTGTTGATGATTTTTTAAGTTCGTTTATGTTTCTCCCGATCCCGATGTTATACGCACATTCGATCGATCTAACCACAGCTATAGCCCAACAGACTCTTACAAAACATATAAAATTATTATATATTTATATATTAAAATTTTAAAATAAAATTTATAATAAATTAACCTGCAACTCTTTGGTCTTCTATTTTCTTATCCATTATATGCTTCCCCTCCCAAGCCCAACCGTGGGGAATAATAAAATTGTTTCTTTCGTCCCTTTCCATGGGCAAATCCTATAAAAAAAATTGAGATTTATATAACAAAGAAACTCTATCCTATCATAAAATCACAATGACATATTGAAAAAAAGTATAAAGGGAAAAGAATAACAAAACAAGCTCAACTAAAATTTGACTCTTCTGAAACTTTTTTGAGCTAAATCAAAAAAATAGATGAAAAAGAAAAGAAGTGAAAAGATGTCACACAGGAGGTCGTTGATATTTCCTTTTATTATTGATCTTATTTGGAGGAACCATTAGAGGTTAACTTAAAAACTCTACTCTTAAATAGTATTTATATTGGAAAACTCAAACGGAAAAACTAGGTTAACTTAGAAAATTCTACTTTGATATAGTTTTTAAGCTGGATGAAAAAAACTTGAAGAGACCTATTTACAGAGCTCATCCACAGCCTTAAAAATTCCTCTTTGAGTAACCAGATCAAATAAGACCTGTTTACCGAGCTGTATGTGGCTTTCAATCTTGATTGTATTAGCAGCCTAAATAACAAAAAATTATATAAGAAATTGATTTTTTATACATATAAAATTAACCTATTCACCTTGAAACAAACTTTAAAAAAGAACTTACATTTTTGTGAGGTATTTTTGGTTTATCTTTTTTAACCTTCCCCACCTCTTCCTTTTTAAAATTTTTAATGATTAGGGGACACAAGTGATCCCCTATCAAACCATCTGTTTCTATATACTTAAAATTTTGGTTAGGTTTCTTTGCGACCAATCTGTGTTGTTAAAAACGTTTATAAGCTCTTGTGCTGATGGTTTTTTAAGCTCGTTTCTGTTTCTCTCGATCCCGATTTTATACACACATTCGACCAATTTAACGACAGCTATAGCCCAACAGACTCCTACAACAAATACATAAAATTATTATATATTTATATATTAAAATTTTAAAATAAAATTTATAATAAATAAACCTGCAACTCTTTGGTCTTCTATTTTCCCTCCCAAGCCCAACCGTGGGGAATAATAAAATTATTTCTTTCGTCCCTTTTCATGGACAAATCCTATAAACAAAAATTGAGATTTATATAACAAAGAAACCCTATCTATCATAAAATCACAATGACATATTGAAAATAAAGTATAAAGGGAAAAGAATAACAAAACAAGCTCAACTAAAATTTGACTCTTCTGAAACTTTTTTGAGCTAAATCAAAAAAATAGATGAAAAAGAAAAGAAGTGAAAAGATGTCACACACGAGGTCGTTGATATTTCCTTTTGTTCTTGATCTTATTTGGAGGAACCATTAGAGTTTAACTTAAAAACTCTACTCTTAAATAGTATTTATATTGGAAAACTCAAACGGAAAAACTAGGTTAACTTAGAAAATTCTACTTTGATATGGTTTTTAAGCTGGATAAAAAAAACTTGAAGAGACCTGTTTACTGAGCTCATCCACAGCCTCAAAAATTTCTCTTTCAGTAACCGGATCAAATGAGACCTGTTTACCGAGCTGTATGTGGCTTTCAATCTTGATTGTTTTAGCAGCCTAAATAACAAATAATTATATAAGAAATTGATTTTTTATACATATTAAATTAACCTATTCACCTTAAAACAAACTTTAAAAAAGAACTTACATTTTTGTGAGGTATTTTTGGTTTATCTTTTTTAACCTTCCCCACCTCTTCCTTTTTTAAATTTTTAATGATTACGGGACACAAGTGATCCCCTATCAAACCATCGGTTTCTATATATTTAAAAACTTTGTTTATGTTTCTTTGCGACCAATCTGTGTTGCTAAAAATGTTTATAAGCTCTTGTGCTGATGGTTTTTTAAGTTCGTTTCTGTTTCTCCCGATCCCGATGTTATACGCACATTCGATCGATCTAACCACAGCTATAGCCCAACAGACTCCTACAACAAATATATAAAATTATTATATATTTATATATTAAAATTTTAAAATAAAATTTATAATAAATAAACCTGCAACTCTTTGGTCTTCTATTTTCTTATCCATTATATGCTTTCCCGCCCAAGCCCAACCGTGAGGAATAATAAAATTGTTTCTTTCATCCCTTTCCATGGGCAAATCCTATAAAAAAAATTGAGATTTATATAACAAATAAACTCTATCCTATCATAAAATCACAATGACATATTGAAAATAAAGTATAAAGGGAAAAGAATAACAAAACAAGCTCAACTAAAATTTGACTCTTCTGAAACTTTTTTGAGCTAAATCAAAAAAATAGATGAAAAAGAAAAGAAGTGAAAAGATGTCACACAGGAGGTCGTTGATATTTCTTTTTGTTCTTGATCTTATTTGGAGGAACCATTAGAGTTTAACTTAAAAACTCTACTCTTAAATAGTATTTATATTGGAAAACTCAAACGGAAAAACTAGGTTAACTTAGAAAATTCTACTTTGATATGGTTTTTAAGCTGGATAAAAAAAACTTGAAGAGACCTGTTTACTGAGCTCATCCACAGCCTCAAAAATTTCTCTTTCAGTAACCGGATCAAATGAGACCTGTTTACCGAGCTGTATGTGGCTTTCAATCTTGATTGTTTTAGCAGCCTAAATAACAAATAATTATATAAGAAATTGATTTTTTATACATATTAAATTAACCTATTCACCTTAAAACAAACTTTAAAAAAGAACTTACATTTTTGTGAGGTATTTTTGGTTTATCTTTTTTAACCTTCCCCACCTCTTCCTTTTTTAAAATTTTAATGATTAGGGGACACAAGTGATCCCCTATCAAACCATCGGTTTGTATATAGTTAAAAACTTTGTTTATGTTTCTTTGCGACCAATCTGTGTTGTTAAAAACGTTTATAAGCTCTTGTGCTGATGGTTTTTTAAGCTCGTTTCTGTTTCTCCCCATCCCGACTTTATACGCACATTCGACCGATCTAACCACAGATATAGCCCAACAGACTCCTACAACAAATATATAAAATTATTATATATTTATGTATTAAAATTTTAAAATAAAATTTATAATAAATTAACCTGCAACTCTTTGGTCTTCTATTTTCTTATCCATTATATGCTTCCCTTCCCAAGCCCAACCGTGGGGAATAATAAAATTGTTTCTTTCGTCCCTTTCCATGGCCAAATCCTATAAAAAAATTGAGATTTATATAACAAATAAACTCTATCCTATCATAAAATCACAATGACATATTGAAAATAAAGTATAAAGGGAAAAGAATAACAAAACAAGCTCAACTAAAATTTGACTCTTCTGAAACTTTTTTGAGCTAAATCAAAAAAATAGATGAAAAAGAAAAGAAGTGAAAAGATGTCACACAGGAGGTCGTTGATATTTCTTTTTGTTCTTGATCTTCTTTGGAGGAACCTTTAGAGGTTAACTTAAAAACTCTACTCTTAAAAAGTATTTATATTGGAAAACTCAGACTGAAAAACTAGGTTAACTTAGAAAATTCTACTTTGATATGGTTTTTAAGCTGGATGAAAAAAACTTGAAGAGACCTGTTTACCGAGCTCATCCACAGCGTCAAAAATTCCTCTTTCAGTAACCGGATCAAATGAGACTTGTTTACCGAGTTGTATGTGGCTTTCAATCTTGATTGTATTACCAGCCTAAATAACAAAACATTATATAAGAAATTGATTTTTTATACATATAAAATTAACCTATTCACCTTAAAACAAACTTCTAAAAAGAACTTACATTTTTGTGAGGTATTTTTTGTTTATCTTTTTTAACCTTCCCCACCTCTTCCTTTTTTAAATTTTTAATGATTAGGGGACACAAGTGATCCCCTATCAAACCATCGGTTTGTATATACTTAAAAACTTTGTTTATGTTTCTTTGCGACCAATCTGTGTTGTTAAAAACGTTTATAAGCTCTTGTGCTGATGGTTTTTTAAGATCGTTTCTGTTTCTCCCCATCCCGATTTTATACGCACATTCGACCGATCTAACCACAGCTATAGCCAACAGACTCCTACAATAAATATATAAAATTATTATATATTTATATATTAAAATTTTAAAATAAATTTATAATAAATTAACCTGCAACTCTTTGGTCTTCTATTTTCTTATTCATTATATGCTTCCCCTCCTGGAGCCCAACCGTGGGAAATAATAAAATTGTTTCTTTCGTCCCTTTCCATGTCCAAATCCTATAAAAAAATTGAGATTTATATAACAAAGAAACTCTATCCTATTATAAAATCACAATGACATATTGAAAATAAAGTATAAAGGGAAAAGAATAACAAAACAAGCTCAACTAAAATTTGACTCTTCTGAAACTTTTTTTAGCTAAATCAAAAAAATAGATGAAAAAGAAAAGAAGTGAAAAGATGTCACACGAGTTCGTTGATATTTCCTTTTGTTCTTGATCTTCTTTGGAGGAACCTTTAGAGGTTAACTTAAAAACTCGACTCTTAAAAAGTATTTATATTGGAAAACTAAGACTGAAAAACTAGGTTAACTTAGAAAATTCTACTTTGATATGGTTTTTAAGCTGGATGAAAAAACCTTAAAGAGACCTGTTTACCGAGCTCATCCACAGCCTCAAAAATTCCTCTTTGAGTAACCGGATCAAATGAGACTTGTTTACCAAGCTGTATATGGCTTTCAATCTTGATTGTATTAGCAGCCTAAATAACAAAAAATTATATAAGAAATTGATTTTTTATACATATAAAATTAACCTATTCACCTTAAAACAAACTTTAAAAAAGAACTTACATTTTTGTGAGGTATTTTTGGTTTATCTTTTTTAACATTCCCCACCTCTTCCTTTTTAAAAATTTTAATGATTAGGGGACACAAGTGATCCCCTATCAAACCATCGGTTTGTATATACTTAAAAAAAGATTATGTTAAACGTTTTTTTAAGCTCGTTTCTGTTTCTCCCGATCCCGATTTTATACGCACATTCGACCGATCTAACCACAGCTATAGCCCAACAGACTCCTACAACAAATATATAAAATTATTATATATTTATATATTAAAATAAAATTTATAATAAATTAACCTGCAACTCTTTGGTCTTCTATTTTCTTATCCATTATATGCTTCCCTTCCCAAGCCCAACCGTGGGGAATAATAAAATTGTTTCTTTCGTCCCTTTCCATAGACAAATCCTATAAAAAAATTGAGATTTATATAACAAAGAAACTCTATCCTATCATAAAATCACAATGACATATTGAAAATAAAGTATAAAGGGAAAAGAATAACAAAACAAGCTCAACTAAAATTTGACTCTTCTGAAACTTTTTTGAGTTAAATCAAAAAAATAGATGAAAAAGAAAAGAAGTGAAAAGATGTCACACAGGAGGTCGTTGATATTTCCTTTTGTTCTTGATCTTCTTAGGAGGAGCCTTTAGAGGTTAACTTAAAAACTCTACTCTTAAAAAGTATTTATATTGGAAAACTCACACTGAAAAACAAAGTAACTTAGAAAATTCTACTTTGATATGGTTTTTAAGCTGGATGAAAAAAACTTGAAGAGACCTGTTTATCGAGCTCATCCACAGCCTCAAAAATTCCTCTTTGAGTAACCGGATCAAATAAGACCTGTTTACCGAGCTGTATGTGGCTTTCAATCTTGATTGTATTAGCAGCCTAAATAACAAAAAATTATATAAGAAATTGATTTTTTATACATATAAAATTAACCTATTCACCTTAAAACAAACTTCTAAAAAGAACTTACATTTTTGTGAGGTATTTTATGGGGTTGAAGTGAGTATCTTGACCTCTTGTTTACTCTTTCTATTAGTGAGTATATATGTTTCAAGAATGATTTTTTTATATTTAATATAGTTCGATGTGTTGGTGTGGGCAGACGACCTTGTTTTATAAATTTTGGTTAACAATCACTAGCAGTCCTCCATATTTCGTATTTGTCTCAAACTAGCTCCATTGGTTTACTTTTGTTTCTCACTAGTCCTTCTTGTTTAAAACTTTGCATGTTTAGTCCCTCCGCACAGACGTTTGTTTCTCAGTAGTCCTTCTTGTTTAAAACTTTGCATGTTTAGTCCCTCCGCACAGACGGAAACTAGCTCCATTGGTTTACTTTTGTTTCTCACTAGTCCTTCTTGTTTAAAACTTTGCATGTTTAGTCCCTCCGCACAGACGGTTTTCTCGAAGGGCCTTTCGAAGTTGAAGACTGTTCTCCCTGGTTTTTAATACTGATCTCTTTCGAACTACCGATCAGACTTGATCTCTTAACTTATATACTGATCTTTCTTCCCATGTTTAACCGATGTGGGATGTGGGACTTTGGTCGCACCTAATATTTCATGTATTGTAGTTAGAGAATTTTTCTTACTGCCCACTTACTCGCCTTGTTTTGTAATCCAAAGCACACTCGTCAATATGCCTTTTATATTATGCGGAAGATGGAACATTATTTTTTCAGGAGCGGGAACTGGTCATCTGTAGCCCATTGAATGGCCTTTATTCCTCGTGCAACTTTTACTTATTTTATTTTTGCTAACGTCTTGCTATTGTGGTTTAACTAAATGTGTCAATGCCCACTGTATATTGACACCGTATTTGTAATCTCTACAAATTCACCTTCGGATTCTTGAGCCTCAATTTCAACACAAAAGAACTACTGATTCATTACATTGATATTCTCCAAGTTATTAACTTTTTGAATTTAGGCGTTTGGTCCAAGTTTCTTTCCACGAAAAACACTCAAACTAGACTGAGCTGTAAGGCTACCCAACTTTCTTTGGGCCTATAGTGTGTCACAGTTGATGCTCTCTCTCAAAGTCAGGACAACCTTAATTTTTCTAAATCTCACGAGCCAAAGTCTCAGCGTGTTGAGGAGTTTTCTGGAGGAAGAAGATCTCTTCATGAGGGAGGTACCAAAATATTCCCCCCCCCCTTCAACATACTCCCATTTATTCACATGAAGGACAATAAGTCACGATGTAATAAATTGTTTTTACGCTGCCTAAGATGTTCTAAAGGTTTCCCACATGCTTCGACCCTACGAAGACATGGATAATTACTGATGGGTTATATGAATGGCTCGTCAAACCGCAGAAAAAACATAAAACCCTTTGGTTATTTTCCTATTGTAAAAATAAAAAAGAAGAAAACGAAGAACACTCACAGGTTTGCTTTGAGTTCTTTATCACGAAGTTTTTTCATAAATCGATCGATAGCTTCAATCTTCAAGAACATTTGTTGAAAAACTTACGAAAGAGAAAGAAAGAGAGAGATTTTCCAATCGCAGAGATATCAATTGTTTACTGTATTTTGGTTTTGACTCAAGAAATCCAATACATAAAATTTTTGTGAAAGAGAGAGAGAGAGAGAGAGAGAGAGAAAACAGAGGTTTTCACAACTTTAACTCCAAATTTTTAAATCCTAACAAGTTTAACCATATCATGATCGGGTACCACAACCTAGTAAACTGACAAAACATTTTACACTCTGAATTATTATTTCAAGCTTAAGTGTTGAGATTTTGGTCCTCTTCTTAACAGTGCCAAAATTTAACCCAATTTACGCACTTGAGCCTATAATGTTATTCTCACCCATAGGTCCAGTTCAGTTACTTATATAATTTAATTAACTTGATTACTTTCATTACTGGACTACCTTAAGACAATGAGTGAATATATATATATATATATATATATATATATATATATATATATATATTTATAGGATCGGATATTATTGGAGAAGTACTAACATAATTGTGATTTTATCCGAAGGGGAAATCCAGACAAAGAGAATAAAATTCAATGATTAAACAGTAACCTAAGTGAACCAATGACTCAGTTGCGTCCCTAGCACATTCAATCTTGGGCTTGGGGACTCATAGGATTAACCCGAATATAAGATCTAACCCGAATGACCCATGGATCCTAGATAAAAGTATAAATCCCTCAATCAACGACATTAAATGGGTTGGACTTTTTCCAAAGATATTAAATACAAACACCTCTTTTCTCTTACTACTCTCTACAAGAATATTAACTACTAAATAACTAAAAGATCATCTGACGTTCCCCTCACAATACTTTTTACTATCATCAAATTGGCGACCACACTGGGAGAAGAAGATACCTGAATAATTGTATTCAAATTGTTGACCACACTCGGAGATCGTCAAGGAATGGATCTCAATATGCAAGATGTTCCACCTCATGAAAATGAAGGAATAATATATTGTAATGAACATGCTACTATGTATCATGTCAATCACAACACATAGGAAAGACAATTTATGCATGATGAACGTGATCAGTTAAGGGCTTGGATTCAAGCTCTGAGAGCCCAAAGGCAAGCTGAAAAATGGTTGAAAGAAAAGTCTGATGCGAGAGGTGTATCTGCAGATGATCCCGGTGACAATAACAAACAAGGTGAAAATGATCAGTGCCCAAACGCTCATATTAATTCTAAAAAGAAGCATCGGGCTAAACAAGTGATGAACACATCGGACTTATGAGATAGTTCAAGCACAACATTTGACTCAGATGGGTCTTCTTCATCCAGTAGTGAACAGCAGCGTCAGAAAAAGAAAGTAAGGTTAACCAAGAAACATTCAAGAACAAGGGACACGAAGGGCAAAGTGAAAAAGAATAAATGTTAGGGAAAAATAAAGGGTTCGGCAGATCACGGTATTGACATAACTAAATGATCAATTTATTACTTAGTCCAAACCAGGTATATTTTCCACTCCTGATGAAGATATTGTGTTTAGTCGTTACCACAATCCAGACAATCACCTTTGTCCTAAAAAATACTCTTCGGACATCTACCCAAGTTGTTTGACAGCTCCAAAATAGAAAAATATGATGGATGAAAAGACCCCAATAACCACCTCGAGCAGTTCAAAAACGTTATGGCAAACTTCGATGATGATGATGATAAACTCTTATGCTGGGATTTCTCTCAAACTTTTAAGGGGGTGCCTTGAAATATTATACTAGTTTACCACAAGGGTCCATTAAAAAATTTAATGTCTTATGGATGGCCTTTCAGAGACAATTCGTAGGAAGTAAGGATCTTAAAGAGAATGGTGATACTATCTTCCATTGTGCCCAAGAATCAAACGAGTCATTGAAGGAATATATCAGCCATTTTGTAAACACAAAAAACGGATTAGTTGTTGGCTTTGAACAAATGGCCATTGCGTCTATATGACAAGGGTTGAATCATGGTGAGTTGGCTGATTCGGTAACTCAGAAAGAGGCAATGACATGGGGTGGATTATTAAATCAAGTCGGAAAACAAATTACGGTGGAGAAAACTAAAAAATCTAGAGTATCGCACTAGAATAAGTCTGCTCTTACAACTTCGATCCCACAAGCCAGTACTCAATCCTAGGTCATAGTGAATTATAAGCCTAAGGATCACATCGGCCCAGACAAAGTCAATTAAATCAAGTCCAACAAGTTAGACCCACGAGGGGTCAGTGAATTCAACCTGAATGGTTTTCCCAACTGGGTGAAAGTATGGCTACCATTTATGATACGACTAAGAATGTTGTGAAATTTAGAATTCCAACACCAATTTAATCTCCTAAAGAGAACCAGAATACTCGTTTTTGTAAGTACCACAATGATGTGGGTCATGATACCCAGGACTGCATCGCCTTAAAAGAAGAAGTACATAATTTAATTGAGATAGGAAATTTGTGAGATTTTGTTAATAATCAAAGGAGCAATAGGCAAGTCAATACTCACTCTCAATATAATACAAATAAAACACGAGTAGCATCACCAACTGGTTCAGGACAAAGTATGGATGCATCTAGACAAGAAGATGATATGGTAATTATAGAAAGGTTTGATGTGGATTCGAAATATCTAGATCACGATCCATATCGGAATCAAGTTGGAATGATATTGGAAAGAAATACAAAAATATCTGAACTATGAAACGTTTTTTAATCTTTAACTATTTTTGGGGGAGACACTGTGACTACACCCTCAATTTATTCAAGAAAAATACATATTAATAGTCTGACAATCAGTTAAATGGGAAAATGTCTACACATCTTTCTCGAAGTCCTGCTCTATTCGTTGTCTTTGATAAAGATGATTTAAGGGGTATTGTAGGCCCACGTGAAGATGTTATGGTGATAGAGGCATCTATTGGAGGTAATGATATACTTAGGATTTCAATTGATACATGAAGTTTGGAAAATGTATTATTTTTATTAACTTATAAGCAAATAAATAATTCTTCAGTCATCCAATACTCGAATAGGACCATAGCAGGATTAACTAGAAGCTCAACCGATGTATCTTTTATCTAATAATCTACATGTGTTTGCATGGTGCAACAAGGATGTGATTGGAGTTCCGATAGTGTAATGAGTCACAAACTATCTATTTGATCTGATGCCAAGCCAGTGGTGTAGAAAAAAAAAACATTTTCCAGAGAAAAATCTGAAGCGATTATTCAAGAAGTAGATCGGTTAATCAAAATAGGGCATATCAACGAATCTCAGTACCCTCTTTCGACAGCCAGCCCAGTGTTAGTCAATAAAAAGAATGGAAAATTGTATATGTGTGCTGACCTCATAGATCTAAATAAAACTTTCCCTAAAGATCCATTTCCAGTGGCCCGGATAGATCAGCTAGTGGACTCTACATCAGAAAACAAGTGGTTGTCCTTCATGGATGTTTTTTCTGGGTATAATCAAATACAAGTGAATGTGAATGATCAAGATCATACTACTTTTATTACTGACAGGAGGCTCCACTGTTATAAAGTAATGTCATTTGGTTTGAAGAATGTTGGAGCTACTTTTCAACGACTGGCGAATAAGGCATTTTCTAATCAAATCGGACAAATATAGAAGTTTATATTGATGATATGATGGTAAAAATCCCTAAGGATGAAGATCACATATTCAATCTCCATGAAACGTGTTCTAACTTGGAAGTCATCAACTTGAAGTTAAATCCAGAGAAATGCACCTTTATAGTCTGATCTAGTAAATTTCTAGGATATATTATAAGAGAAAAAGGAATTCAGGATTATCCAGATCAGTTAAATGCATTGTTAGATATGGATCCACCTCATAATACTAAAAACGTTCAGATATTAACTTGAATATTTTCTTTATTGAACCGGTTTATTTCAAGATCATAGGAAAAATGTGCTCAATTTTTTCAAGATTTAAGAAATACTAAAGACTTCAATTGGACTCCTAAGTGTGATCAAGCTTTCCTTGAAATCAAGAAAAACTTATCTTCACACAAGACATTGTTCAAACCTGTTGAAGGATACAGTTTTTATATGTATCTAGAATTATCAGAGTATACGGTAAGTGTTGTAATGGTACAAGAAGTGGATAATTACCATCGTCTAGTTTACTATATAAGCAAGAGTTTGTTGGAAGCTGACAAAAGGTACTTGAAATTGGAAAACTTAGCTTTAGCGTTGGTGATAACGGATAGAAAAATGAGATAGTACTTTCAAGCACACTCTATCATTATTTGAACTTTTTTTCCAATGAAAAATGTGCTACAAAAGACCGATATATCGGGAAGAATGACTAAATAGTCAGTTGAGCTTTGAGAATATGATATTGACTTTGCACCTCGGACTGCAATCAAAGCACAAACTGTGACTGCGGTTTTACTGGAATTTCATTCTAAGAGGCCTCATGAAGAAGCTCATGCAAGTAAGTTTACGAAAGAATGAGTGGTCTGAACTGATGGTAGGTCTACTACAATAAGGTGTGAATCTCGAATTTGCTTAACCTCTACTTATGGTGATACCAAGTATCGGCCTATATTTTTTGGCTTCAGAGCATCCAACAATGAGTCAGAATATGAAGCGGCCATAGCTGGTTTAAGGTTAGCCCAAATATATGGGGCTAAAAGATTCTGATTGATAACTCATTCGCAACTACTCATTCATGAGGCTCGGGGAAGATCTGAAACCAAAAAAGATCATTTGATAAATTATCTACAAGTATTAAAGAAAGTCACCATCGGTTTTAAATGCATCAAATATGTGCATGTCCCCATATCAGAAAACATAATGGCAGATTATTTAGCCTCTATAGCATACTCCCAAGCATACATTTGGATCCTTATGAAAGAATGTCCTTCCATAGATACAACTGACGTGACAATAAATCACTGAGCTCGAGATTAAAAATATTAATTGTTGGGTAAAATAAATTTAATTGTCCTATTTTTGTATTTATTATTAGTTAGAGAAGAATATTCTCAAGGATTGAAAAGTGAGAGACTAAGTTGTAAAAGTGGAAGGACCATAAAGGAAATAAGTGGGGGCCACCTCACCCACTATATAAGGGAGCCCCCTATTTCTGAGTTGGTAGACATTATTAAATACATCCTCTTTCTAATTTATCTCTCTACACTTTATTCTCTAGTCACATCAAACCTAGGATCCAAGATACCTACCTTAGTCACTTTTTATCTTATCATTGGCGCCGTCTGTGGGAAAGAATGATACCTGAAGGTCACATTTTTCCTTAAAATCACGACTAACCTAAATATGAATGACGAGATGACTGGGGACGGGATCAGGAGAGGTCCAGCCCGAGCTGGATTACTATCTGAAGGAGAGAGATTCCCCGACCATGACCGTTACAGACAGGGTCGAGACAAGCGATCAACTTTAATTATGACAAGAAGACAACTAATGGACGAGATTGCAAAGCTGAAAACTGAAAAGGAAAAAGCGTTGAACGAAAAAATGATCCGAGAAGGGAAAAACAAGGAAAATGTGATTGACACCGACAGAGAAGACTCTTCGGGTGAGGATTGAAACAAGAACAATTCCCGTGACAGAGGACGCCGGAAACTAAAACTCGTTCAGGAAGTGGAAAGAAGAGTTAAACGTCCTTCAAAACAGGATCGAGACGATTCCACTGATTTCACTACTGATGAGTCCTCGAGACAAGAATCCCAACGCAGAGTCAGACGCAACAAACTGACCAGGAAAAGTAGATCCAGACACCATAGAGCGAGGTTGTTCAACTCACCGAAACACAAGAGGGACAGCACATAAAAAGGAACACTGAACTCTCACGAAAAAAAGAAAATGGTGACAGCAAGTAAGGAAGAGCGGGTGGTGGTGCCTCAAGTTCAATGGAAGCCATCGAGAAGCCAAACACATGGGTACATGGTCACCAGCCAGTTGGTCGGTCCAAATAATGAGGGATTGTATGAGATTCCCAATGAAGGCCTCAGTGATGGCACTTATGGATTTGGACTCAATTAGAGAGCATTTTCATTGTCGGATGAAATATTGTCGGGGCATATCCCAAAAAGATTTGACATATCAAAGTTGGAAAAGAACGACGGCAAAAAGGATACACATAATCATTTGGAGGCCTTCAAAAAAATTATGTTGAGTTTCGACAACGATGACAAGATTTTGTGCCGAGATTTTTCATTGCCTTTCAAAGATCGGACCTCAAAATGGTACAACAGGTTGCCGCAAGGCTGCATAAAAAACTTCGGGATGTTTGGGAAATGTTTAGGCAGCAAATTTGTTGGAAGCAAGATCTTCCGAGCAAATGGAGACACGATTGTCAACTGCAGGCAGAAGGTGGGCAAAAGCCTCAGGGATTATACTAGGCGTTTCATCTATACTAAAACAGATCTCGACCATTGCGAAGAAAACGTGGCATTAACGGGGTAACGTTTGGGATTGCTTTCGGGACAAATGAAACAAGTTGTGACTAAGAAACAGGCGTTTACTTTTTCCACCATTTTGGCTCAGGTGGAAAAATAAATATTGATTGAGGAGACAAAGGCATCCGAACTGGTCGCTCAAATCCAGCAGAGTGCGCACGCTGTGATCGTTACTAGATAGAATACTCAGTCAAGCTATGTCCCGCAACCCCAACCAATAAATACACTTCCCCCAGGTGCCCAGCCTAACTCGGTCAAACCCCAAGCGTCTCAGGTACAGAAGGTCAAGCAGAACAACCAAGTGGTCACCCAACCCATTTCTAACAAATGGATCCGACCCGCTCACTATGCCCACCTGACCGAATGCGTGTTAACCATTTATAAGAAGACCAAAAATAGTGGAATCGACTGAAGACCATTTCCAATCCCGACCCCTCGGGAGAGCAGGAATAATCGATATTGTAGGTATCACGAAGACGTAGGGCATGACACAAAGGATTGTATCTCTTTAAAAAAAGGAAATACAGATGCTAGTGGAGAATGGGAAGTTACTTGAGTGCGTGAAGAAAGGGGTACAACAAGGAACTACGTCCAAAGAAATCGTGGCAATACAGAAACTGGAGAGAACGATGGCCATAACAGAGGTGACAGATCTCTTCAATATATTTGTAGAATACCTCGATCCCGACGTCAATCACAATGTCATTGGGTTCATCGAAGAAGAGGTTATGGAGGGTCAGAAGAAGGTAAGTAGTCTCTATCAGTTTTTTGAGTGCTAACAATCTTTGGAGGGGACATATCCTCATCTACATAGGAGTCCATCACCAATCCTATACTTCAACGACAATGATATGAGGGATATAGCAGGCCCTCATGAAGACGTTGTCGTGATTGGGGCGGTAATCGCGGGAGAGGAAGTTCGTCGTATACTTGTGGACACCGGAAGTTCTGCGAATGTAATATTTTCGTCTACTTTTGCTTAGTTCAGGAAACCACCAGTACTTTTAGGTCAGGTTGGACCATTGTTGGGTTCACAAGGTCAACAACATTGGTAATTGGCGAGTTCGAATGCATTTTGTAGCTTAGCCGCGGACCATTTAAAATATAGGTCACGATTCTATTCGTGGTTGTTGATGCGCCCGCTTCGCATAATGCAATTTTTGGCAGATCATGGCTGTCACAAATGCACACAGTGACATCCATAGTGCGTCAGTGTTTAAAATATGTAGTCGGCAACAATGTAGGAAGCCCGAGAGTACTACCGTGCCGTGCTGGCGGCAAAAGGCGACCAAGAAATAGTACATGCAAACGACTAGCAATTAATTGGGCTTCCCTTGGGGTCACTCCCGGTGGATGACCCCCGGGAAGCCCCCGGTTTGCTAACTATCAATGAAGATTGCGAAAACTACAAGTTTACATAAGGAAAATTTTTGAAGATTTGAACCAATTTATCACCAGATGTTCGTGAGAAATTGATTTCGTTGTTGGAGGAAAGGTTACATTTATTCGCTTGGTGTTCAGAAGATGTAACCGGGGTTCCAGATAATCTAATTATCCATAATTTAGCAGTTAATCGAAATATCCGACCTATTTTGCAGAAACATCGGGCCTTCTCACCAGAAAAGCAGAGATTATACTACGAGAAGTTGAAAGGATGATAAGCGTCGGGCACATAAAAAAAAATCAAAGTATCTACGGCGGACATCCAACCCTGTTTTTGTCAAAAAGAAAAATGGCAAGTGAAAGATGTGTGTGGACTTCACGGACCTCAACAGATCTTACCCCAAGGATCTGTTCTCGATCTGATGATCAATAAGTTGGTTGATTCAACTTCAGGAAACAAATTACTTTCTTTCATGGATGCGTACGCCGGATGCAACCAGATCAAATTAAACCTGATTGACCAGGAAAGCACGACATTCATAACCAGACGAGGGCTATACTGCTATAAGGTCATGCCCTTCGGGCTGAAAAATACAGGCGCAACATATCAGAGACTAGTAAACAAGGCATTCGAGAAGCAGATCGGGAGAAACGTGGAAGTTTACATTGACGACATGCTCGTCAAAAGTGAGACCGACGATGACCATTTTGCTGATCTGAGGGAAACCTTTGATAGCCTAAGGGATATAAACCTCAAGATAAACCCTGAGAAATGCTATTTCGGTATCCGATCAGGAAATATTTTAGGTTTCTTAGTCAGCAAGAAAGGGATTGAAGCAGACCCGACTTAGTTGCAAGCTTTAACTAGCATGACACCCCCAAGGAATGTCAAAGAAGTGTAGATACTAACGCAGAGGTTGGCAGGTTTAAGAAATACTAAGGCACCCGCATGAACATCAGCCTGCGATGAGGCTTTTGCAGAAATCAAGAATTAACTGTCATCCCCGAACCTTATAACAAAGCCTCTGAAGGGAGAAACTTTGTTTTTTTACTTAGCGGCCTCTGATTATGTGGTGAGCGCGGCTTTGGTCAGCGAGGCAGGGGCGGCCCCTAAAGCAGTTTACTTCGTAAGGAAACGTTTATTACATGTTGAAACAAGATATCTCAACCTTGAAAAGATGGCTTTGGCCCTGGTTACGGCGACGCGAAAGATGCGACCGTACTTCCAGGCTCATTCGATAATTGTCAGAATATATTTTCCTCTCAAACACATGTTTCAACGGCCAAATATCTCTGGACGAATGTTCAAATGGTCGGTCGAATTGGGCGACTTTGATATTGATTTTGAACCGCGAATGGCTATAAAGGGCCAAGTTTTAGCCGATTTCTTGGTGGAGTTTCATTCGAGCCGGCCGGAAGAAGCAAAATTTCCCGAGGCCAACGGACCAGATGAATGGGTAGTCTGAACCGATGGAGGGTCAAATATCATCGGGTGCAGGGCGGGTGTGCCGATAACAACACCCTCGGGAATAATGATGCACCACCCAATCCGTTTTGGTTTCACCACATCCAACAACGAGGCTAAATACGAAGCCGCGCTGGCTGGTTTGAGATTGGCACAAGTATGTGGCGCCAAACATGTACATCTCGTTACTCCCAGTTGCTAATAAACCAAGCGTCGGGCGCATCAAAAGCCAGGAAAGAGCACCTGGTTCAGTATTTGGCCGCGGGAAGTTGAATGCATCAAATATGAGCATGTCCCCATATCGGAAAACATCATGGCAGAATATTTAGACTCTATAGCATACTCCCAAGAATACATTTGGATCCTTATGAAAAAACATCCTTCCATAGATGCAACTAATGAGACAATAAATCATCGAGCTCGAGATTAATAATATTAATTGTTGGGTAAAATAAATGTATTTGTCCTATTTTTGTATTTATTATAAGTTAGAGGAGAATATTTTCAAAGTTTGAAAAGTGAGGGACCAAGTTGTAAAAGTGGAAGGACCGCAAAGGAAATAAGTGGGGGTCACCTAACCCATTATATAAGGGAGCCCCCTTTTTCTGGGTTGGTGGCCATTATTAAATAGATTCTCTTTCTACTTTCTCTCTATACACTTTATTCTCTAGTCATATCAAAACCAAGATCCAAGATACCTATCTTAGTCACTTTTTATCTTATCAGCAACCACAAGAGAAAAAGGTGAAGTAGGAGAAAGACTGCATGTATCTGATGTACTTTCTAAATATTGGAGAAATGAAATCCAAGAATTTATCACTAATGAAATTCTAACTTCATAGAAGACTTTAGCCAAGAATATAAAATACAAAGCTCGTGGTTTTCTAGTTCCAAGGTGGATTCTATATAAAAATATTTCAACCGACCTTTACTGTGTCGCATCAGATCCAATGAGTTTCAAAATGTTCTATTAAAAGTACATGATGAAGAAGAGTCAGCACATTGTGGATATAAATTTTTAACTAAAAGAGTCTTATTAGCATGATATTATTGGCCTACTATTATGGCAGATGCTAAAGATTTGGTGAAAAATGTGATCATTGTCAATGATATAGAAATACAATCCATATGCCAGCAGTCATCATGGAATCAATATCTGAACCTATACCCTTTGATGGATGGGGACTTAATCTAGTTGGGCCCCTTCCAATGTCTTTTGGGGGTTTTTGTACCATAATCGTGGCAATAGATTACTTCTCCAAATCGATCGAAGTTACACATTTATCTAGAACAACATCTAAGACAGTGATAAAGTTTATTATCTCCAACATATTTTGCCGATTTGGTATACTCAAGTGCATTACTACGGATAATGGTCCTTAGTTTGATAACAATACATGAATGTATTTTGTACATCGAAGGGAATTCAACATTGTTTCTCTTCTCCTTTTCATCCTCAAGCCAATGGACAAGTTGAAGTAGAAAATCGGACAATTTTGTCAGGCTTAAAAATAATCTAGAATGAGAAATCGGGAAATGCCCGAGTTACTTACAAGAGGTACTATGGGCATACCAAACTACTCATCATGCAGCCACACAAGAATCTCCATTTGCTCTAGTTTATGGGATGGATGCGATCACACCTACGAAAACTACTCTTCATTTCTCCAGAGTTCAAAATTCTTCTGAAATAGAGAATGAGGTATCTAAGAGGGCTCAATTGGGGGTATACTATTTCCTACCATGGTGGCGCGAGGAAGTTTTTAATGAGGTGTCCATATCTCATTAAATATACTATCCTGATTCGTTTTTAACAAAATTGTTTTAGTCGTGATCGGATGAATTAAAGATCTATTAAACACTTGTTGCCCTTAAATGGATTGCCATTGAATGGCTTGGATGAATTAAAGACTTATTAAACACTTGTTGCCCTCAAATGGATTACCTTTGAGTGGTTTGGATGAATTAAAGACTTATTAAACACTTTTTCCCTCAAATGGATTACTTTTGAGTGATTCAGATGAATTAAAGACTTGTTATACACTTATTGCCCTTAAATGGATTACATTTGAGTTGTTCAGATGAATTAAAGACTTGTTAAACAATTTTTGCCCTTAAATATATTACCTTTGAGTGGCTTGGATGAATTACAGACTTATTAAACACTTATTTCCTTTAAACAAAAATTCATTACTGTTCTGGCTCCTAAGATAATCAAGACTATTGAAATGAAGAAAGAAAAACAATTATTGGAGTTTATTTCAGTTTTGGATGTTGTAGATAATCCGAGAGAGACTCCCAGTTTAGGAATACTTGATGAGGATATTAAAATTTATACTTTTTCGAGTGGAAAAAGTTTGAACATTGGAGCTCTGTTACGGATGCTCATAAAAGAAAATATTATATCCCCCTTCTCAAAGAATCTACATATGTTTGTCTGGTATTACGAGGACGTAACTAGAGTCCTTTCGAGTGTCATTCCCCGTAGACTTGCAGCACGATCCAATGCGCCCCCCATTATTAAAAAAAACAAAATGATTCTTCGCTGCCAAAAAGTCTGAAACAATTATTGCAGATCTAGATCAGTTACCAAAATGGGAAATATCTGAGAATCCCAATACCATTATGGACAGCAAACACGATACTCGTCAAGAAAAAGAATGCGAAATGGCGCATGTGTGTTGGCTTTTAAACATAACTTGTCTGAATGATCCTTTCATGTCCGTAGAAATGACCATTTGATAGACGCGACCTTGGGTAATAAAATTGTATCATTTATGGCTACTTTTTTGGGTATATCCAGATACAGATAGATCCGAAGGATCAAGAAAACACCACATTCATAATAATTAGAGGGCTCCATTGTAACAAAGTAATATTGTTTGAATTGAAAAATGTTGGGGCTACTTATCAATACTGAGTAAACAAAGATTTTGCTAGCCAGATCAGAAAGAAATTTAAAGTTTATCTTAATGATATTTTAGTAAAAAGCACGAGAGATGAGAATCAATTTTCCAAACAAGAGAAAACTTTTGTAACCTGAAGACCATTAACTTAAAGTTGAATCTATAAAGTGTACATTTGGACTTCGGTCTGAATTATTTTTGGGTTATATAGTGAGAAAAAAAGATATTTAAGTTGACCATGTACAATTGAATGCTCTAACTACCATAGATCAATAAAGTCTATCAAATACGTATAAATTTTAACTCTAAGGTTAGGGGCTTTAAACAAATTTGTAGCACTGTTATCGGATAAGTGTACACAATTTTTCTAAGTTCTAAGAAAGACAATCAGGTTCGATTGGACTTCGGAATGTAACGAAGCCTTTACAAAAATAAAGGAACATCTATCCTCTCAAAAAAACTTGACCAAACTTGATATAGAGGAGAATTTATTTCTCTACATAGCGGTGTGGGATTATGCAGTAATTGCAGTATTGGCCAGAGAAGTTGAAAGTTATCCATGCTCGGTTTATTATGTAAGTAAAATCATATTGTATGTTGAAAAATAATAATTGAAGTTGAAAATTTTAGCTCTGGCTCTAGCGGTGGCAAAAAATGAGGCCGTACTTTTAAGCTCATTCTACTATGGTTTGAACCCAATTTCCACTTACAAATGTTCTACAAAATACAGATGTATATGGGTGGATGACTAAATAGTCAATTAAATTAGAAGACTACAACTTTGAGTTTGAACCTCGAACAGCAATTAAAGCACACACCTTGACATACTTTTGAGTTGTGTTTCATTCTGAGCAACCAAAGGCTGAGCCGTATATTGATGACCTTCCAGACGAGTCGGTAGTTTGATCTGATGGGGGCTCAAGCCTATTAGGCAGTGGAGCAGGGTTCTGTTGATATCCCCACCTGGGGACTCAATGTACCAAGTAATATGTTTTAGCTTCAAAGCATCAAACAACAAGACGGAATATGAAGCAACCTTGGAAGAGCTACAACTTGTGCAATTTTTTTTGTGCTAAGAAATTTTGTTTGATAAATAATAAATAACTTCTTATTAACCATCACGTCAAGCTGAAGCAAGAGAATTTCACTTGATAAAATATCTTAAAGAAATGAAATAATTAACAACCTTCTTTGAGTGCGTCAAGTATGAACATGTTTATCGGGCCAAACCTTCAGTGGATGATTCCTTAGCTACTATTGCATACACTTTAGAGTATCGCTGGATACCATAATATGAGTATCATTCGATAACATCAATTTACGAGTAAAAATTAAGCATCAAAGAAGTATTCTAAACTTTGATGAGCTTGGACAAAAACTAGAGATATGAAATAAAAAAAATATAATTAGGGGGACTTTGCTACTTGATAAAACCTTGGCTAAAAGGCTAAGGTTCAAGGAACATGGTTTCACGGTCCTCGGAGACATAGTTTTTAAAGATTCATTTAACCAACCATTATTTTATTTCCTTTGAGTTAACAAATCATAAATGATACTCTGTGAATTGCATAACACTGAGGGCTATACCCATTGTGGTTCTAAATCGTTAACAAAAAAGGTTTTATTGATCGATTATTATTAGCCTTCCATCATGACATTGACCAAATACTTGGTCAGACGATGCGATACCTACGAGTGATTTGCAAATTCCATACATGTGCACTTGTACCACTTGAGTCAATATTCAAAGCATTGTCTTTCGAAAAGTGGGGTTTGGACATAGTCGGATATGTACCAACAGCCTATGGGGGGTCATCAAACCATCATAGTGGCTATTGCTTATTTTTCTAAATAGGTTAAATATGAGACTTTATCCGGAACTAAAGTAAAATATATTATTAAGTTTCTCTTATCTAACATATGCTGCAAATTCAAAATTCCAAAGGTAATTACCACAGATAATGGCCCTCAATTTGAAAACAAGGACATGAAATCATTTTTTTCCTTTTGGGGTATTCAACATTGTTTTTCAGTATATATTCATCCTTAGAGAAACGGACAAGTGGAGATTACAAACACAACTATCCTCAATGGTTTGAGAATTTTTTTGGAGCGGGCTCTCCAAAATTGGTCAAATTATATACCAGAAGTATTATAGGATTACCTAACTACACATCGAACAACAACTCTAAAATCTCATTTTCCATTGTTTTATGGGATGGATGCGGTAAAGCTAGGTGAGGCCACCCTCTTATATTTCTGAATCACAAATTACTCGGAAGCGGGTAACGTCGAGGTTCAAAGATCCAAACTGGATTTTAATCGAGAAAAGAAGAAAAAAGGTAGATATAAGATCCTTTTAGTATCAAACTCTGATGAGAAATAGTTATCTGTCCCCTATGCAACATAGATAATTCACAATGTGGGGAAATTTGTAAAAGGTCTTTCTACACACTAGAGATAAATTATTAGGAAAGTTAAGCCCAGATTGGGAAGAAGCTTTAGTTACTGAAAAGGTTAAGTGTGAAACTTATCGACTAGCAGATCAATGACATAATCATTTTCTCCCATCATAGAACATCGAGCATTTGAGGCTCTATCTGGAACGAATATAAAAAATTGTGTGTACTAATTAATTGTATAATGTAATTTTGGAAAACATAATATTTCATACCCTGGTCGTGCGATGAGGTTTTAATGATATTTCCAAATAATCATCTTTTATAAATATTTTTTGCCTTTTATATTCCTTTGATTTTTAATTGGTCAAGATATTCTCCACCCAAAAAATTAAATATATAAAAGGTTCCAACATTCGTTGGTCAAGTTTAAAGGAACCAACGCTAGTTGGATCAAAATTCAAAGGTTCCAACATTAGTTGGTCAAGTATTAGTTGGTCACAATTAAAAAGTTCCAACACTAGTTTGTCAACTTTGAAGAGGGTTTAGATGACTAGTTGCAGATTGATCACCCTCAATTAGAAAGAGTCCGAAGATATTCTTGGAAAGTAATAAAGTTTTATAATTTCCCAGGGATTCAAGGACTTGAAATTCAAAAAAGATATTATTACAAAAAATGACAATAAAAAAATAGGGGAAAAGAATATCATTCAACTGCCTTCATACTCGTTTCCATCGGTTTGACAACGGTCTTCTCGAAGGTATGCAATGTTATATGTATTATTTGCTACTTTCAGTTCCAATTTCACGAAGGGCTTCAGAAAATGAAACAAGGAAATAGCATGAGGGTTCACTTCTTCAAGCTGGAAAGACGGAGTTCTAATAGAACCTTTCGGTGTTGAAGATTGTTCTTCATGGTTTTCAATACCGATCTATTTTGGACTACCTACCAGACTCGAAACTACAACCATTTTTTCATTTACTTTCAAAAATGAGGAGGAATGATTCTCCGATGTTTGAGTAGTGTGACGTTCGAACATGGGACGGATCGTCGGATGATTCGTGGCACGAACAATTAATAAGCATGTCTTAGAATTTCTCTTATTCTTTATCTTCCCACTACTTTCTCATTTCCCCTTGTGATCCTATGATCCGCGTGATGTTTTCCTCTTTTTAAGGTTGGAGTTTCTTTCTATATTTCACTCACTGTAGCCTCAAAAACTTCTTTTTAGGGCATCTCCGTTTGCTTCATCTTTACGGCTTTAGTAGCTATGTTTTTCGTACCCGAACCGCTTGCATCATTTTTTCTTATCCTGTAGCTTGGAGCCCTCTTCCTAGTTGGAAGGTACACCATGTCATCGTCAGATTCTACTCGCTTTAGTATTTTTGGGACATATGGCAGAGTTGATAATTACTCTCATGATAAGCCAAGCTTCGTTTGCGTTCGCCAAAAGTGAGTATGAAGTAGATTGGTTGGTGTAAAGAATTATATAATCCATTCGACTAGCTCTCTTCCGCCTACTCATGTAACTTTTTGAAAGTCTTTTCATAAACTTTCAAGTGCTGCTCATTTACGGTTTGCCACTTGTTCGCCAAAACATGAGTTGTGGTCGATGAAAGTTGATACTCATTTAATTTTTAATAAAAAAAACATGACAAACTCACCTACGGTTTGCCACTCGTTCGAAACTATACTATGATTGCTCTTTTTGGATATTTTTTGCCATTCTTCCAACATTCACTTACAAAACATAATGCTACCTCTAAATGTTATCAGCTTCCAGAATATCACTTACGACTTTATACTCATTCCTCATAGTAATAAAATGAAAGTAGATGCAAGGATTCATTGATATCGCGTTTATCGTTACGAACTGCTTCATCGGTATTTTGATGTGTAGATAGCCTTTATGCCATGACGCACGATATCAACATGAACCAAATATTTGGGATATTTTTACTAGGACCCATACCAGCTAGCTTGGAATATCAAAATACTTATGGATCTAGTGAGAAGCGGAGCCTCTAATTTAGCACGTACAGGTAGACGACCGATATTGTTTTATGCACCAGAAAGGGGCGTATCTCCGACCATATAAAGGTGGGTCTCTACTTCATTCGGGATTCCCACACGTGCCTGAAGATCAGATTATTCTCCCTTAGAATAGTAGTTATACGTAATATCGTGGAGAGAGATCAAATATTTTATCTCGGCATCTTGGAAGTTGGGTCCGACTGCCTCAGTTATCAAAAGAGGTAACTCCACCTCTGCTCCTTTGTTTTTACCAATTTTAGACTTTGTTATAATTCTTTATTTTTTCTTAAATGATGTCTACTCTCTTCTCATCGTCGCCTCATGATTGGCTTGACATACCAACTATTGATCCCTCATCCGTACATTCTTCTGCCTTGTGAACTAACCTCATTGGGTTGTCTCCGGAAGTTAACAGTCTGCTTGGTGACCCTTTCAGCTGTATAACTTGAGGGACATCAACTAATCCAATTATATCAATATCGCCTCTAGTCGATTATTCCGAGGGTATATCTAAGGTTTCTAATATATTTATTGCATGTTCTTTCTTCGTAATATGCCGCTTAGAAGGATGCTTTCATTGCGAGTGTCTCTTTGGGCTCAGGTTGACGTAGAAAGATTACCTTTTGGTGCTAAAGGTTGAGAGTAAGAGGATGAAGGGTTAGCCTATACAGAATGCCTACTATAGAGAAGCTCACCTCCGTAGTCAAATGTTTGAACAATGAGTTAGGGCCCTTATCCCAACATATCTTCGAGATTTTATCTTTATTTTTCCTTAATATAAAAGACATGACTAATCGTCTAGGGAAATTTCAATCCAAAACATGTAACTTCGAAGAGGATATATAGCATGAGGAAGAGAAAATGGCTCATATTATCTCTAAACAATGTTTTGTGGTGGTTATGAGACTCAAAATTAAGGATTGTGGTGGCTGAAATTGTGAGTTTTTCTCTCTATCTCTAGAAATTATTAAGGAATGAAGTAAATGGGGGTGTATATTTATAGATGGAAGTATGGAAGCCCAATATGTGCTTTTCATAGGCCTAGTGGATGTAAGCTTTGGAAGTGGAAATGTTTCTCCAAAGGATATTTGCATGAAAAATATATCACGCTTCCCCACTCAAAGAATAGTTCACGTCTTGAATGCTTCTATGACACGTGAACAAGAGTATCACTACACGTAGATATTCAATTATTAGAAGCAAGGCTATCCAACCCTTTTAAGGCTGTCTAACCCTAAGCTACTGGGGTCAACTAGTGCTGACTAAAATATGAAGCACATGAATAGTCATACTCAGAGAAATAACATAATCAGTCAAGGTTATCGAACCCGGAGTTGTTCGGATCGACGAATGCGGTGAAAATATGAAGTGTCTGCATGTTTTAATGTGAAGCAATACTATAGTTAGCCCTCCCGAAAGGCCTTAACAAGGATTATGGAGCTAATGATAAGGGGCGAGTTATCCGACCCACGAGTCGAACACATAGACTACTGGACCGAAATTTATTTTTTGGTACCAATGTAATAAATATGTAATATCAAAGGTACTTCATGTAATAAAGTATAATTATAGGCTTAAATTGTATGGGCCTGAATTATCCAAATAAGCCTATTAACCATGTAAGCCCACTTGGACCCAATATCTTTATATAAAGCCTTGTTTAGGCTCCTCTAGTTAATACATATCTTACTGTCCAACTACTTCTCACTGACATTCCTTCTCTAAAATTAACATCTAAGCCCCTCAAACATCTCTTTAAACAATATTCTGATTTTATTTAGTGTTAATATTAGGTAAACACCCCTAAGTGTTAATTGGAACTTTAAATATATTCAATATTTCAGAATCCAACAAGTTTGATTATTTTTTTCTACTATTTTCTCTAGTTTTTCTTATACCATACTTTCTACTAGCTTTACATCTTTCTAGTGGTCTTCATTTCGGATATTAGGTCGGATATTTTATATTAGTTCAACATTTTGACTCTTTTTTGTTTCTATTGACGTTGTTAGGTACGATATTCATATTATACATCCATATAATTTCAAGTATTATCTATGTACTATTTGTGTGTATGGTTATCCGTCTGTACATGCCACCTCTATATCCTCTAGTAATGGTTTGTTTCCTTTTATTTTACTTTACTATTTGTTTGATGAAGGATAAAGTCGGGATGCACGGCTATAATTCGTTGAAATTGAGGATGATCCTCCATTAGTTAGAACGCGTGACATTGGATTCAGTCCGATGCAACAACAAATTTAACATCTGCTCGCCTAACTATCTTAATGATCTCGATGACCACATACCTATTTGCCAAGGTATCCTTTTATTTTTTTATGCGTGGTTTGATGAACAAGTATGGCGTTGAAGTGGGTGTTTTTCCCTCTTATTTCTTCTTTTTATTACTTAGTATATATGTTTTAAGAACGAGCTCTCATATTCAATGGAGTCGTGATGTCTTGGTGTGGGTGACATCCTCAATCATAAAAGGTTAATACTCATCATTAGTCCCTCATGTTTAGCATTTGTTTCAAAATAGTTTTTTCAATTCATTTTTTTCTCTCACTAGTCCTTCATATTTTACAACTTTGCATGTTTAGTCCCTCCGCGCATGAGATTATTTAGGAGCTGCTACGTTGTAGCTCAAACAGTAAGTTTTTCACGTCACATATGGTACAACCAATCTTTTGCCAACAATATCCACCATTTAAATTTTAATATTCAAAGTAAAATATCAAGGATGCATTATTGATAAAAGATTTGGGAGACCAAATGTGAGACGAAAATTTACTGTTTGAGCTGCCACATGTCAGCTCTAAAGAAATTACATGCATAGGGAGGGACTAAACATGTAAAGTTTTAAAATGTGAAAAACTACTAGAAGACGAAAGTAAACGAAAAAGACTAATTTTATACAAACGCGAAATATGATAGGCTAATGGTGATTTTTACCGGTAAATTTCTCTTTTGGCGGTCTTGTCTTTCGTCTTCCATTGGATCCGATTGTGTTTATTATCCAGTGTGCGGTCTTGTCTTCCGTCTTCCATTGGATCCGATTGTGTTTATTATCCAGTGTGGGCAAATATCACTCTCGGACACCTGAGCCCTAATATATAACTTATTTGATATAACTTTTAGGGTATTGTGCGAGATTCATAGAATCATTCTTACTACCTGCTTACTTGCCTTGTTTTGCTATCCAAAGCACACTTTTAAATTTCCCTTATATTATACGAAACATAGCCTTTGTTTTGCTATCCAAAGCACACTTTTAAATTTCCCTTATATTATACGAAACATAGCCTAATTATAACAAGTGGGGGTAAAAAACACTGTTAGTCCTCCATGTTTACCACTTGTATCAACATAGTCCTTTTCGTTCACTTCTGCATAAAACTCATCATCTTCGTTTTAGAAATTTGTAAATATAGTCCTCCGCACATATAAACCATTAAAAAACTGACACGTGGCACTTAAATTCTAAGTTTTGTATTACTTTTGGTCCCCAAATCCCAAATTTTGTATCACTTTTGGTCCCCAAATCCCAAGTTTTATATCACTTTTGGTCCTCAAATCCTAAGTTTTGTATCACTTTTGGTCCCCCAAAATTTGCGGAGGGACTATTTGTGCAAATTTTTAAAATGAATGGGATGAGTTTTATGCAGAAATGAACGAAAGGGACTATGTTGATACAAGTGGTAAACATTGGGGACTAACAGTGCTTTTTAGCCAACAAGTGGCCTCCCTCAACTGATTACAAAATAGATGGGTCATTCTTTTTTCATGAGCGGGAATGGGTCATTTGTATCTGATCCCAGTCGTGGCCTTATTCCCATTGAATGGCCTTCATTCCTTGTGCAACTTTTACTTATTTTCTTTTTGCTAACATTTTGCTATTTTGTTTGTAACTGAACGTGTCAAGGCCCAGTGTACAGTGACACAGTATTTGTAATCTCTGCAAATTCACCTTCGGATTCCTCCAGCCTTTAATTTCGATACAGAAAAACTGTGGCGTCATTACGTCGATATTCTCCAGGCTCTTAACTTATTGAATTTAGGCGTTTGGTCCAAGTTTCCTTCCATGACAAAAATTCAAACTAGACTGAGCTCTAAGGATACACACGTTTCCTTAGGCCCGTGACCCAAAGTGTTAGTGTCTTGAGAAAAAAAAAATTGGAAAACAGATCTCTTCACAAATGAGGTTCCAACGTATTCGCCTCTTCATCATACTTTCATACCTTCTCACGAGAGTCAACACGAAGGACAACAAGTCGCGATGGTTGCAACTTCTGCCAATTTTAGGAGGATTAGCGATGTAAAAATTTGTTTGTATGTTGCCTCACATGTCCCAAAGGCTGCCCACATGCTTGGATCCTATAAAGATAAGATAATTACTAATGGGTTAAAGAGGGGGGCCTCTATGACTATTTCTTGATGAATGACTTGTCACACTGCCGAAAAAACATAAACCCATTTGGTGATTTTACTATTGGAAAAACGAAAAAAGAAAATGAAAAACGCTTACCGATTTGCTTAGAGTTTTTTATTATAAAGTTTTTCATAAATCCATTGATGGGTTCAATATTCAAGAACAATTGTTATAGAACTTGAAAAAGAGATGCAGAAAAACAGAGGTAGACTGTTTACTATACTTTAGTTTTGACTTAATAAATGCCAAAACATAAGCCTCTTGTATATAGGTTTCGCAACTTGAAGTCTAAAATTATAAATCCTAACAAATTTTAAGATACAATGATCGGATACCACAACCTAGTAAATTAATAAATAAATTTACATCATGAGTTATTAGTTTAAGCTTAAGTGTTTAGATTTGGGCCCTCTTGTTTACGGTGCCAAAATTTAGTCTAGTTACCGCACTTAATACAATGACTGGATATATTTATCATGTCACTCTAAATTATTTGTAGTCCATAAATATATTCTAACAATCTCTCACTTGTACCGACATATGTTACTAAAGAATATATATTCAACTCCAGTGGGATATCTGAATCAATTGCCATACGCGAATGGCACAACCTTGTACATGACTAATAACAATAAAGGTCTATTTTTCGTAATGTGAACAATATGATGCAACAACAACCACGTTATTTATATTAACCAATTACTTACGACAATTGTGGAGTGTAGCCTAACAGTAATATGGCTTGTAATCGTACATATCTACTCTTAAATGGTTCATACATTTGGAGGTCTAATATATAACATATACCAATAAATATAACCAACCATATATATATTTCAATAAACTTTTATATGCACAATCCACTAAATCAACCACATACATATTAATGGTGTGTCCTTGGAAAACCTTAGGTAAAACTGTGGTTGTTAAAGAATCTGTTATCATGGAGTTTGTGTCAATGTGCTCTATATTTATCTGTCCTATTTGAAATTTTTCTTTAATAAGCATGAAGAGGAAGGGGTTATCATCGAGAGTTACAATTTCAGTCAGAAAATGAATACCAGTCCACTAGAAAAGAGAAGAAAGACAAGTATCGCTATATTCCGACGAATACAAGTGAGTCTCATGGGTCAGATTCTGATGAGTTCTCTTAAAATCTTGAGAGAGGTAATTCTTATAGAAGAGGAGAAGACATATGTTCTTCGAAGAGACATAATAGCTGACCTCGAAAATCTTATAGGGAGCATTAATAAAAAATAACAGACAGACCTAGATTCGTGATCGAGAATCCACTCTTCGAATATAATATGGCTAATCTATACATCAATCCTTCATATGATCGCTCGTACGCAATCATGGGAAGTGGTATAAGAGCTAATCAATATATTCAAGGAGTGGATTGAAGGACTTCTCTTTTATCAGCCGCGATAAAATCGATATCGCTTCTAAAGCGCTTCAATATCACTAAATTTGACAAATTAGATGGCACACACGACCCTGATGACCACATCGAGCAATTTAAAAATTATGTGATGAATTTTGAAGATGATGACAAGATAGTGTGTAGGGAATTTTTACAAACCTTCAAGGGAACAACCTTGAAGTGGTATAATTGAAGAATGTAATTTAATTTTGGGGATTTAATTACTCAAGTAGAAGAGTAGGTTAAAGTGGATGAATAAACAAGGGTACGACTAACACTTAGTTGATCTCAAGGGGACCCGGGATAAGGAAGTGCACCCACCAGCAAAGCTATCAAGGTAGTATTTCGTATTCTTAAAAACCTTCTTGAACGAGGATATTTGTTTATTTTCCTCATCGGTCGGGACCATCACGAGTGTTGGCTTCTAATTACCAACCACCTCGGACTAAGTCAAACCAATGTGTAAGAACTGATTATTTTTCCGATTAGACTAAAAATATGACAACAAGTTTTGATAAAGTTGAGAACCATGTTCACTTTCGAAAACCTCCACCAAAACATTGACCAAAGGTGGAGCAAAATAATAATTTTTATAAAAACCAAAATGATATATGATATGATACCGCAGATTGCGTAGCTCTAAAGAAATAAATTCATTTTTTTTATTGAAAATGGTAATTTGACAACTTTTTTAAAGGGCACGAAAGTGGTAGGCATATCTGAGCGTTAATATATCAACACACCAAGGTGTCAATTTATCTTCAAAACAAGAGAATAAGTTGTTGATAGTTGAGCATGGAACTGGTATTAATGTCTAATTGGAATATCTTGATCCTAATCCTAATCGAAGATTAGTGTTAGCTGTAAATGAACCAATGGTGCATGGAAGAGTTTGAAGCTTGTGTGAGTATTTTGAGTCTCTCGAACATTTTGGAGTATATACTGTGGTTGGAAACACTAACATTTCTAGAAAAAGACATGTGGAAAGCCTAGCTACTCAATTAGAATGAGGAATTTTTACTCATCTTTATGGAAAAAATGTTATACCTTTCATATTGTTAGATGAAGATGATTTGAAAGGGGTAGTTGGTCCTCATAAAGATGCAGTAGTATTTGGCGCGGAGATAACAGGTACTAAAGTTCGAAGAATACTGATTGATATTGATAGTTTGGCCAATGTATTATTTTCATCAACATATGAGAAGATGCGTAATCCACATGTGATTCTTCGATCCAAGCGAACAATAATATGATTTACTGAGGCAACAACACAAGTTATTAGAGAATTTGAGGCTATAGTTTTATGGGATGTGGTCCTTTTAAGAAAAAAGTTCAAGTATTGTTCATGGATATCACGGGTGCATGTTATTGCGTGTATAGTTTATCAGTTCCTAAAATATATAATTGGGGATCGAGTGGGGGTAGTTCAAAGTAGCCAACAAGTGGCTAGAGAATGTTATGCGATACCTTTGCACACCAAGAAATGTGTAACTATTGACGTAATGGCAGAATAGCAATTAGAGGGCATTCATCGGAGGTGGATAGGATGGATGGTCTGAGAAAGATCCCAGGATCATTAGTTATCAATAAATATATGGAGGTTTATGTTTTTCCTAATGGAAAAATATTATGAATAGGAATGTTGTTATCACCTCCACTATGTTATCAACTATTAATGTGTTGGCCTATAAATTTGGAAGTTTTTGCTTGGAAAAATGAAGATGTTTTGGGGGTTCCTTCTAAGGTGATTTGTCATAACTTGGCAGTTAACCCAACAGTTAGACCACTCATTCAAAATGAAGGAATTTTTCAGTAGAAAAATCGGAAGCAATAGTGGCGGAAGTAGATCGGTTATCTAAACTAAGGCATATACGTAAAGCAAATTATCTATTGTGGAGTGAAAATTCTGTACTTGTGAAGAAAAATAATGTGAAATGGAGAATGTTTGTTCATTTTACAGATCTTAATCGAGCATGTCTGAAGGATATGTTTCATGTCCCAAGGATATACGAGCTTGTTGATTCGACATAAGTTAATAAGATTCTATCTTTCATGGATGCTTTTGCTGGGTATAATCAGATCCAGATAAATCCAAAGGATCAAGAGAGTAGTACTACATTTATTACTAATAAAGGATTACATTTTACTCAAGTTATGCATTTTGATCTCAAGAATGATAGAGCTACATATGAAAGACTAGTGAACAAATCCTTTGCCACCTAAATTGGGAGGAATATGAAAGTTTACATAGATGACATGTTGGTCAAAAGCTATGCGGATGAAGAACACCTAGGTGAATTAGAAAAACCTTTCTTGAATTTGAGAGCTATTTGTTTTAAAATTTAACCTAGAGAAATGTACCTTCAGAGTAAGATTGGGAAAATTCTTGGGATACATGATCAGATAAAAGGATAGATGATGATCAAAAGGAGTTGAAATCTTTGATAATAATGGCTTCACCTCGGTTAATTAAAAAAGTGCAATTTTTATTGTAAGGCTAGCAGCTTTAAATAGATTCATATCTAGATTTTCAGATAAATGTGCTCCATTTTCCAAGTATTAAGGCAGTCAAATTAATTTTCATAGACATCTAAGTGCGATGTAGCATTTTTAAAAATTAAACATCATTTATCCTCCCTAAAAGTATTGTCTAAGCCACTTGTAAGAGAACCATTATTCGTGTATATTGTCATCTCGAATTATGTTGAAAGCACTGTCTTGGTAAGGGAGGTAGATGGATATTCACGATCGGTATATTATGTGAGTAAAAGTTTGTTTATCTCGGAAAAAAGATATTTGAAGCTACAAAAATTGGCTCTGGATTTGATTATAGTTGCAAGAAAAATGCATCATTATTCCAAGCCCATTAGATTATTATAAGAACTTCATTTCCATTCAAAATGTACTACAAAGAACAGATGTCTCCAAGAGGATAACAAAATGGTATGTGTGATTAAAAGACTATAGCATTGAGTTTATTTATCAAACAACAACTATCAAGGGTCAAGCTTTAGTAGATGTTTTTGTTGAATTCAATTCGGACTGTTCTTATAAGGAACGAAATGATAATGGGTTGTTAGAACTGATGAAGGCTCCAGTGTTTTGGGATCAGGTATGGAATTTCAATTAATAGCTCCATCTGGTGAGGATATGTATCAAGCCATTATGTTTGGGTTTAGTACATCAAATAACGAGGCAGAATACAAGGCGACGTTAGTTGTATAAAGGTTTGCGAATATTTGTGGAGCTAAGAAGGTTCATTTGCAAACGGATTCACAGCTTGTAGCGAATCATATGTTGGGAATATATGAGGCTACGAAGGATCAACTTATCAAGTAGTTGTGAGAGTTAAGGGGTTTGGCATTTTTGTTTAACAAAATGATGATGGACATATTAACCGAGGAAAAAATATTGTCACAAATTCTTTGGTAACCATTGCTTATTCTGAGGGATATCCTTGGATTTTATTACAGTTGAACCCATCTATGATGATGTAATCTAAAAAATTCCAATACTCTGAGGAGGTATTTGTGGCTACTAAGGAAAAGCAGAAAGATTAGAGGCCCGGTCTAAGCGAATTATTCCTTAAATGCACATTACCACTTGATAAAAAGTTAGCTCAGCAATCGAGATTTAGAGTGCATGGGTACAAAATCCTTGCATGAGTCTTGTATAAAAAATGTTTGAGTCGACCATTGCTACGATGTTTGAGGAAAATGGATATTAAGTAATTTTGTCTAAATTGCATGAAAGATAAGGCTCAACTCATTATGGTTTTAAAGCTTTGATAATAAGAGTATATTAACATGCTACTATTTTCTTACATAATAAGAGATGCCAAAAATTTGGTCCGAAGTTATGACACTTCTCAAATATTTGTGAATATCATTCACAAACCAGCTGTGACTTTAGGCCCAATTCCTGAAGCGCTTCCTTTTGATTGATTAGGGCTTGGATTTAGTGGATCTACAGACTATGGTTTGGGAGGACGACAAACAATAATAGTTGTAGTAGATTACTTTTCAAAGTGGGCAGAAGCCAAACCTTTGTCAGGAACAAGAGTTAAAGACGTTATGAGATTAATTTTGACTACTATATGCTGTAGATTTTTTGTTTCTCATATAATTACCATAGATAATGGAACACCGCTTAATAATAGAGAGATGACATATTTTTATGCTTTGAGGGGAATCACACAGTGTTTTTCAACATATTTTCACCTACAATACAATGGTCAAGTGGAGGTTATGGATGGTCTCAAGAAAAACTCGGAAGGTGTAGTTAGATTATGGTTTAGTTTTCTTCAAAAAGTACTATGAGCTTATAGAAAAATGTCTCGTATAGTAACTCAAGGAACTCTTGTTGCTCTGGTATATGGAATGGACGTAGTGAGCCCAGTAGAATCTAAAGTTCCATCGTATATGGTACTTAATTATTCCAAAGACGAGAAAGAGGAAGCTAAAAGAGAAGAGCTCGATTTGGTGAAAGAAAAGAGGGTAAAAGCACATTTAAATTCTCTTAAATTTTCAAACTTTATTGTGCAGTCCTTACAACTCAAAGGTGAGACGAAGGGATTTTATAGTAGGATATAATTTTTTTAGAAAGGTATTACTACATACAAGAGATAAAAGACTGGGTAAGATGACTCTGAATTGGGAAGGACCATATTTAGTGATCGAAAAGGTTAAGCCATGGACATATCGCCTCAAAGATAAACAAAGAATACCTTTGAAGCACCCTTGGAATATTGACCATTTAAAATTTTATTGTGAGTAATTGTTTGAAGACCAATGAGCATGTTATTTTCTCACATGTATATTGACCGGTGGCACACTCTTTTTTATCATGGTAGCTCGAGAAGGTTTTAATGAGGTATCTATATAGCCGTAATTGTAAATACAATACTTATTTTGCCAAAAACTTACGTGTGTAGAATTTTATGTTAGAAAAAATAAGATCATTCATATAAATGAGAACATTTCAAATTTCAACTTAAAATATTATTATAAGTAAATAAAAAAAATAAAAATTACACAAGGACTGATCACCATTAAGATAATTTACAAGGATGCATTTTTATAAGTGTCAATGTATGTAGAGATATAATACGAAGTGCCAATGTGTGTGGCGATATAATACAAAGTGCCAATGTGTGTGATGATATAATTCGAAGTGACACTGTGTGTGGCGAAATAATTTGAAGTGCCAATGTGTGTGACATTACAATCCGATGACATTTTTTAAGACAAGTTGAAGAATAGGAACAATAATTAACATTAAAACAAAGAAAAAAATATTGTCATGTGATGGGAACAACAATTAACATTAAAACAAAGAAACAATTAACATGTTTGCTTCCTTTTCGCGAGCCTTTAAAGGTTTGAGACAATCGCTTGCATTTGCATTCACAACAGCGGTTATAGCAACGATTTTTTTCTTAACTTTAGCTTTGTATGATTGTAACTCTTGAAAGGATTTTGGTTTTCCATTTTACTTTCTTCGTATAAAGTGTTGATTGCGACAAGATTAACATGCTCTTGCTGTAATTCTGTTTTGTGCTTTAAAGTCAATTGACGTTGATGAGTCCGAATTCAGAATACTCCCCGGAAGGGCAGATCGGTGTAAATCTCTCAGGAAACCGGACAGACATTAAGGACTTAAATCGAACAGAACTTTTGGACCGGACAGATCACTTTGAACACTGTGAGCCTAAGGCTGTTCGAACTATGACTAAAGTACTAAAAAACCTAAACACTTCCTTACTAAGCTACCTGTCCTCCTGCTTAGAACTCATGGGTCTTTAAACATGACCCGGGTCCATTAAACTTGACCCGAAAGCCCATAAGGGCCCAAGCATCACACTATAAATACTGAACCACTGGCATTAACTTCTGGTAACAAAGATTAACTGCTGCCAAGCTGCTTAATTCTCTCTTCACCTTGAAACACCCTTACACCACCTTGAAACACTCTTACACCACCTTGAAACACCCTTACACCACCTTGAAACACTCTTACACCACCTTGAAACACCCTTACACCACCCTGAAACTCTACTTGAAATTACCAGCCTACCCTCAGGCTATTTTTATCATCACCAAATTGGCGACCACAGTGGGAGGCGTCGGTGCATAAATCAAGTATTCAAAACCAAGCAAAGAAATTATGTCCGAATGAATCCGGATAATGCAGAGCTTCCACCAGCCTTGCTCGAAGTGGTGGAAGAAAACGATGAGTATACTGTCCAAGAACGCGACAGGTTAAAGCTTGAGATAGAAGCTCTGAGGGCTGAAAAAGCTAAAATGGGCGTGAAAGAAAAATCCAAGGCATCGGTTGTTCATCACACCGACAACCCTAGAGAGCCTGAGGCTTCGAAAACTCATGTGAGTACCAAAAAGACACATGCTAGTTCTAAAAAGTCTCACCGGTCCAAGCCTATGGAGAGCTCTGACTCAAGTTCAGAATCTTCGGGCAGCTCTTCGGACAGTGAGGGAAATGAAAAATCCTTGTCCTCTAGCAGTGATGAGGGTCGAACCAAGAAAAAGCAAAAGCAGGTTAAGAAATATTCGAGAAAAAGAGATCACCATGGAAGAATGAAAAGGTATATTGGAAAGGGGTCATCTCACCACCGGAGGTATACTGACAAGATGTTGATGGATCCCTTTGCTTTCCACGATGAGCCAGGTATCTTTGCAACTCCTAATGAGGATACCGTGTTCAGTCGTGGAAGGAATTGGAGGCAGTCTCCACTATCTTCTAAAATCCTGTCCGGAAACCTCCCCAAGAGGTTGACAGACTCACAAAGATTGGGCATATTAAAGAATCTCAATACCTTTTGTGGACTGCCAGTCCTGTCTTGGTGAAAAAGAAGAATGGCAAATGGCGTATGTGCATTGACTTCACAGACCTCAATAGAGCTTGCCCAAAAGATTTGTATCCAGTCCCCCGGATAGATCAGCTAGTAGACTCTACTTCAGGGAACAAGCTACTCTCCTTCATGGATGCCTTCTCCGGGTATAATCAGATCCAAGTAGATCCAAAAGATCAAGAGCATACCACGTTTGTCACTGATAGGGGACTACATTGCTACAAGGTGATGCCCTTTGGCTTGAAAAATGTTGGGGCTACTTACCAAAGGTTAGTCAACAAAGCATTTGCTAATCAAATTGGAAGAAATATGGAGGTTTACATTGACGATATGATGGTGAAAAGCGTGGATGAGCAGTTGCACTTGTCCGACCTCCAAGAAACTTTTGCCAACTTGGCCAAAGTGAATTTAAAACTAAACCCTGAAAAGTGTGTGTTCGGAGTGTAGTCCGGGAAATTCTTAGGGTATATCATAAGTGAGTATGGAATACAGCCCGACCCGGACCAACTCAATGCCTTGTTCCAAATGGAGCCTCCTAAAAACATTAAAGAAGTACAGCGATTAACGGGGAGATTAGCTGCCTTGAACAGATTCATCTCCTGGTCTTCGGACAAGTGTGCTCCTTTCTTTCAAACCTTGAAGGGTGCAAAGGGGTTTGAATGGACACCGCAGTGTGATGAAGCGTTCAATGCAATCAAGAAACATCTTTCCTCTCCCAAAACTTTGTTCAAACCAGTTGATGGGGAGACTCTCTTTGTGTACCTGACTGTTTCAAGTCGTGCTATCAGTGCTGTGCTAGTAAGAGAGGTTGATGGGCATCCTCACCCAGTGTACTACATCAGCAAAAGCTTGATTGATGCTGAGAGGCGTTACTTGAAACTTGAGAAACTGGCATTGGCTTTGGTGATAGCTGCAAGAAAAATGAGGCCCTATTTCCAGGCTCATCCTATCGTCGTCCGGACATCTTTCCCTTTAAAGAATGTCCTTCAAAAAGCAGACATTTCAAGCAGAATGACAAAGTGTTCAGTAGAGTTGGGGGACTTCGACATAGACTTTGCTCCCCGGACAGCGGTAAAAGCCCAAGTTGTGGCTGATTTTCTGGTTGAATTCCACTCTGATAGGGATTCAGAGCAGCCTACTGATTCAAAAGACAAGAAAGTGTGGATTGTCCGAACAGACAGAGGGTCTAGTACCATGGGATCTGGGGCAGGAATATGTCTCACTTCCCCCTACGGGGACAACATGTACCAAGCTATTTGTTTTGCTTTCAGGGCGTCCAATAATGAGTCCGAGTACGAAGCAGCCATAGCTGGGTTAAAGTTGACCTATATCTGTGGAGCTAAAAGGGTCAAGCTACTAAGTGACTCCCAGTTGCTTGTCCACCATGCCTTGGCCCTATCAGAGGCTAGAAAGGAGCAATTGGTCAAGTATTTACTCCTCCTAAAAAATGAAGCGTTAAAGTTTAAAGCTGTTGTCTATGAGCACATCCCCCGGGCAGAAAATGAGCTAGCAGATTCATTGGCAACGATAGCATATACGGAGTCCTACCCATGGATCCATGTGCTTGAAAGCCCTTCTATTGAACTTGGTGAGGGTGGAAAAGAGGAAGTCTTTGAAATACAGGTAAATCGGCCTCAAGATTGGAGGTCTCCTCTTATACAATATCTGTCCGGTGGTATCGTGCCCTTGGATAAATCACAAGCCAGAACATTTAAGCACAAGGCTTGTGGTTTCGTCATATTAAGAGAAGTGTTGTACAAAAAATCATATAGCAAACCTCTCCTACGTTGTTTAGGGGATCATGAGTCACAAATGGTTCTCTCCGAATTGCATGATGGTGAGGGATCAACCCATTGTGGATTTAGAGCTTTAACAAGAAGAGTACTTCTCTCCGGATACTATTGGCCATCGATCATGAAAGATGCTAAGGAGCTGGTGAGAAGGTGTGACCCATGCCAGAGGTACAGTAATGAAATTCATGTACCAGCTATTCCTTTGGAATCAATTTCTGAGCCCATCCCTTTTGCTCGATGGGGATTGGACTTAGTTGGGCCTCTCCATGTGGCGTCCGGAGGGCGCAAAACTATCATTGTGGCCATTGACTATTTCTCAAAATGGGTAGAAGCAGCTCCCTTGGCAGGGACAACCTTGAAAGCTGTCATAAAATTCATTATGTCCAACATATGTTGCAGATTTGGCGTCCCCCAGAAAATAACAACAGATAATGGGCCACAGTTTGACAACAGAGAGATGGAAAGCTTCTGTGCCTCAAGGGTTATTCAGCACTGCTTTTCTTCACCTTTCCACCCACAAGCCAATGGGCAAGTTGAAGTAGCCAATAGAACAATACTGTTCGGTTTAAAGAAAAATTTGGAAGGGGCTGCTGGGAAGTGGCCTAGTTATCTACAAGAAGTCTTGTGGGCCTACCGGACAACACCTGGGGCTGTTCCGCAAGAATCCCCCTTTGCCTTGGTCTATGGAATGGATGCAGTAGCTCCCATAGAGAAGACACTCCCTTCCTTTCGTGTTCATAACTTCTCCGGACATGCTAATGAGATGGCAATTAGAAATCAGCTCGATTTGATCGAAGAAAGACGGGTTAAAGCTCATCTTAGAATTGCACACTATCAGGGCTTGATGAGAATCAGGTTTTCTTCTAAAGTTAAAAGGAGAGATTTTCAACCAGGAGATAAAGTATTAAGGAAAGTTTTCTTGCATACTAAGGAAAAGCTCTTCGGAAAACTGGCCCCAACCTGGGAGGGTCCGTATACTGTGGTTGAAAGAATCAAGCCTCGGACTTATTGGTTGGAAGATAAAGATGGCAGGGTTTTAACTCACCCTTGGAATATTGAACACCTTCGAATGTACTTGGAATAACACCTGTGTAAATATTTACTTGTTTAAACATCCATGTAAATATTTGGGGGCATACCTTCCCCTCTTCGGTGGCACGGAGAGTTTTCAATAAATTTGGTGCCTTCTTCAAAATTCTCTAAGTATTTTCAAAATTTTATCTCTTATCATACTACCCGGACTAAAAGATCTAAGGGCTATTTAAATTCTAGCCGGAGAGTCTTAACGCTCTCACAATACAATAAAACTACTTAAACTCCAGCTATTTAAAACTAATAATGAAAGAAGAGGATGGTTGAGCAAAATAAAAACATTCATTCAACAACTTAAAATTGCCTTGGCCTTCCAAGGACTTTTTGAACAAGTTTGGGCATAGTACAAAAAATTTGTCCGAGTAACACGGACACCATCACAAAAAGAGTGCCTTTGCCTTCCAAGGACTTTAGTTCGAATAAAAGATAAACAGAATAAATTATAAGTTAAGGTTGAGCCTTTGAAGATGGCTCGCCCTCATCTGCTTTCTTGACCTTGATGTCACTCCTCTCTTCGACTATCTTCTTGCCCTTGGGATCAATCTCTTCTTCACCTGGGCTCTCTCCGGTTTCTTCTTCATTATCAGATGAGGACTCACTGGAATATCCCTCGTCAACCATAGTATAAAAGGGAAGATCATCATCATCCACATAGCGCCATAATCCCCCCAGTCTCCTCTTCGGGAATTTTTCGTGAAATAGGAGAACCATATCAGACTTCACCCTTTGAATCATTAGCTCTTCGCTTTGTATCATCTCCCTAGCATAGGCGTTGATCTTGGCCTTGATTGTGGCCTCTTGGTCCCTCACCAAAGCAGCCTTCTCTTCACCGGCCTGAGTCACTGCATTCTCTAAAGCGATTTTGTCAGTAGTCAGGTTGGTGATGAGCTTCTCCTTGGCTACGGTTTCTCCCCTTGAGATGGTCAGGTCCTTCTCCAGTCCGGACAGTTTAGCCCGGAGATCTTTTATGGTCTCTTCCAAAGAAGCAACTTTTGTGTTGTTTTCATCTTGATTCTTCTTTAACTGATCATTTGCCTCCTTGAGCAAATCAACCTTAGTAGCAGCAGTCCGGAGGTCCTCAGACAGTTTTTCCTTCTCAGACTTGAGGTCTTTGATGGTGTCTGCCTGACTTCGGACTTGCCTTTCCAAAGTGAGCACTGGCTGTACATTGCTAAGAAGAGAATGGGCTATAATATCTTTCTCGCTAGAAACCATGAAAGTCTTACCGTTAAAATTGACTGTGTTGGAGCTGCTCGGAGGAATGTAGGGCCCTGCGAACTCGTCTCGGGGCAGGCCAAGAAAATATTCACCGAGTCCACCCAGACCGGTGATGTCCATTTCATCCAAGTTAAGCTCTCCCCCCTCAACTTCATCTGTATGGAATTCCTTTGGAATCTCTTCTTGAATGTCCCTTGGGATCTCTTCGGCCAATGTTGGGTCAGTAGGGAAAGAGGGCTCCGGATCCCGGAGAGCAATCTCATCTCCTTGGGAAGTCTTTTTCTTCCTGGCCTCCCTATCAGCACCTTCACTTGTTTGCTTGCGAGTCCTCTTGGAAGCCCTTAGAGGTTTTGGAAGGTTCACTTCCTGCTTCTCGCTCTCCTGCTCCACCACTTGTAAAAGGGCTGCATCAATTTGAGCCTGGGCCAGTCCCTCTGTTCTGTTGGGGTTTCCTTCTCAGTGTCGCCTGCCACCTTCCTGCCTTTCTTCTTCTTGCCCTTCATTTTGCTTGGGGCTTTGGCCCGGGCAGGCAGAAAGAGAGTCCCATCCAATTCGTGGGACCTTCTCAGCACGATGTCTTCATCAGGTTGGGTGGTGAACTCCTCCCAAGTTATGTCTCTTCGACCTGTGGTGTTCCACAGGTGAGACCTTGCTAGGTTTCCAGGAGTGAAGGCCTTGTGGAACCGATTCTCCCAGTTCTCTACGGCCCAAGCGTTAATTTTGCCACAGGTAGTCTGTCCGGCCTTCAGGTAGTCCCCGAACTCCTTTGGCAGCTCTGTTAGAACAAAAAGAAAACTGATTAGCATAAACTTAAAGAAAAGGGAAAATCGGACAAAGACTTAAGATGAGAAGCTTACGGTCACTCCTCCATCTACTCCTGAGGAGACTCAGATTCTCTCCGGTCTTGATTTTCTTGCCGTTTTCCCACGAGCCGCTGACAAACAAGAATTGGCTCCTCCATTTGCTCTCCGACGCCAGGAGATCATCAACAGCTTTGAGATCGTTCCCCATGTTGAAATGGTAGAAGGGGAACTGATGATGCTTGCACAGGTTGGCCACTGCAGCGAACTCTTCCATAGGAAGAGGGATCCCGGATAGCATGGATGCCATTATGCATGACATCAAGGTGAACCAACCATTGGGGCTTAACTGTGATGGGCAGAGTTTGACCAAGTGAAAGTAGCGCACTATCTCCGGGTCCAGTGGGAACCTGAGTTCCCAGTTGAATAGCTCCGTAAAGAAGACTATTTCATTCTTTTTACAATCCATCGGGGTCTCCGGATCGATGGGAATCCTTATCTTTACGTTCTCGGGGATCCCCCACTTTGTGCGCAATCTACCCAGATCTGAAGTATGGATGAACGCATACTTGGTCTTCAGCAAGGCCAAAAGATACTTGAACTCAACTTTATGAAAGCATGGCCCCACTCTCCCTTCAAGGCTCTCCGGCAGGTCCGGACGCCTCAGATATAAGTTCTCTTTGCCCTTCTTGGCAACAACAATAGCAGTATCAGCCTGTCCGGAGGACTCGGACTCAAAACGGACCTCCTCAGTAGAGTCCTCCATCCTCTCCTCCATAATTGTTGGGGGAGCTTCTGAATAAGTAGTCCGAGGAGGATTGAAGCTTGGCATAACTGACCCTCTGGACTGTTGACTGCCCGTATTTACTCGACTTCTCACCTCAATTTGAGTTTCTGAGGCAGAAGATTCTTTGGGGGGTAGTGGGCTGCTGGTCTCTAGTCCTGACGGCCTCTCCCGGGGAGCTCTAATAGTTGCCCCAGACTCAGATTCACTGTTTTTTGCCCCCAATTTCGAGGGAGTGTTTTTAGAGGATAGCCCTTTGACCAACCGGCTTGGCCTTTTGATGACTAGCTTATCCGGGGAGTGGTCAGAGTCAGACCCCATGGAAATAAAAGACGATTTTTTCCTAACACTGGTAGCAGTAACTCCTGGTTCAACAGCAGGGATTGACTCCTGAACTGAGGAGCCATAAACTATGGGAGAAAGGGTGGATTGAAAGAGCTTTTTAGGCTTGGTACCTTTGGAAGAAGATGAACCTCTATCAGATTCTGCGACAGAAGAGGTTGGTTTCTCAACAGGCGACGATGGAAGCCCTGCTGCAAGTCTTTTTTCCTTCTCGACCCTTTGTGCTTTCTCCAACTCCGAGAGGTTAAGCCAGCCGCCTCTGATCAGTGATGTTCTTGCTGTAAACATAAACAGCCAAGGAAGTTTCGAGTTCTAGAGAGATAAAGCTCTGGGTAAAATTGCAGAGTGAAATTTGAAAGAGATAATGAGATAGTGAAAAGTGAATGAGAATTTATAGTAAATGTGAAAAGAAGGAGTTGATTCCTAGGAGAATCCGAAAAGTTAAGCAATGATTAAAAGACGGCGCTGATGTCATTATTTGCAATTAAAGAGGTAACTTGTTCGAGAAAGTGGTGCGAAATTCAAGGTGAAAAAACGGCTAGAGTGACCAATCAGAGAGTGACACGTGTCCCATTAACTCTGGCAAAAACCGTTTGGAATTCGTAACGTTCAATCTGTCTGGGTATACCCACAACTCTCTCCGAATTGAAAACCACCTCCTATAATCGGACTGTTTTTCAGTTCTTTGACAAGGACACTTGTTCAAACATCTAAAAAAGGGGCTCCTGATGAGTCTGAATTCAGAATACTCCCCGGAAGGGCAGATCGGTGTAAATCTCTCCGGAAACCGGACAGACATTAAGGACTTAAATCGGACATAACTTTTGGACCGGACAGATCACTTTGAACACTGTGAGCCTAAGGTTGTTCGAACTATGACTAAAGTACTAAAAAACCTAAACACTTCCTGACTAAGCTACCTGTCCTCCTGCTTAGAACTCATGGGTCTTTAAACATGACCCGGGTCCATTAAACTTGACCCGAAAGCCCATAAGGGCCCAAGCATCACACTATAAATACTGAACCACCGGCATTAACTTCTGGTAACAAAGATTAACTGCTGCCAAGCTGCTTAATTCTCTCTCCACCTTGAAACACCCTTACACCACCTTGAAACACTCTTACACCACCTTGAAACACCCTTACACCACCTTGAAACACTCTTACACCACCTTGAAACACCCTTACACCACCCTGAAACTCTACTTGAAATTACCGGCCTACCCTCATGCTATTTTTATCATCACCAGACGTAATTCTTCTTGGTTCTTCAAGGTTATATGACTCTTTAACTATGTAGCCCTATTATGCCATTCTGATCTATCCTTATGAAAGACTTGAAATTGGTTAAGAAGATTTATTTGTGCAACTTCACGTCATTTTTTGTTATTTGCGGATTTTTTATAGCAGACGACATCTTTTGCCATTGTTTCGAGCTGACTCCGAGTAGCTAAAGCCTCTTCATTTAGTTTTCTCGAAGCTCTTTAGAGGCTCGCAAAAGGGAGAAACAAGTTGAGTACATTTTCTCATGATTCATCGGAGGGGTATGGAGGGAATATTTTTTCCATCACATATGCTTCGGGAGGGGTCACTCCTTGACATGTTGTTTGATAAGTTTGATGTAGTGTTCACTCTGTTTGAAGAAGTTCTAGTTGATTCTCTGGATAATGGTCTTCTATATCTTTCCATAAAAGTCTCAATAACGTCATTGGCAGTATTAACAATGGGAGGTTCATTTTCTTGAAATTGTGGCTCAGAGTCGTAGATGTTATGGTCTTCATTTTCATTTTCATTCCCATCAGCATCGGGTGTTGTATTTTGGTAGAAGGTATCAACAACTTCATCAAGAACAATTTTACTAGGCGTATTCGAAGAGTAAGCATTCTTTTTCTTTTCAGCAACCATCTTCTTTCTTTCGAAAGGTTCGGGTTGGGACAGTTTGGTGTCGAGAGTGATAACTTCTGCAACATTTCTCTTAATTTTATTATTTAGGCTAAGTTTATTTTTTCCCAAGGTTTGCCCTGATTATTTTTCTTTGAATTTTTCTTCGGTTTAATACTTGAAGCCCTATTATGAGCAAGAAGAATGACACGTGCATCTAGAGCAACTAATCGTTTCACCGCATCTCCTGAAGAGGAGGCTCCATTATTTTATCAACAACCACAACATAGTCAGGGGATATCTTCCAAACGTGATCTTGGACAAAGTTAAGATGATCAAAACACTTGTGAAATTCATTTGACAGCTCTTTTGTTTCCCATTTCCTTAGTTCGGAGAATATTTTATAGGCAATAGTACGGTGAATTTGATAGCACTACAAAATTTATGTACAATAAATATCAAGTTAGTAGAAATTATGGGAGAATCGAATATAAAAAAGTGTGAAACCTATTGGTGCTCTTCAATTTTAGAGACAACCTTAAGGGTTTTCTGTTGAAATCTTTTTGCCATTCTCATAGCAGCCAAATGAAAAAAAATTATGTTTCCATGTCTTATCTGCCTCGAGAAGATCATGAATTATTATTGAAGAGTTTTTTAAGCTTATGTAGTAAAATAGGAGAACATAATTTTTTGAGACATCGGTATTGGATATAAACTATTCTATTGGGAGAGGAATTTTGGCGAGTCTTGAAGCCATGATGCAAGATAACATCTTAAACCAGAGGTTAGGACTTGTTTAGGAAGGGTTGAAATCAATTATTTTGAAGTAGTCCACAACTATTGAGTCCCAATGGGAACCGGAGACCCCAGATCAATATTATTGGGTAGACGGCCAACTCTTTTTCCCCACATAAAAAGGAGTCTTTCCCACAGAAGGCAATCAAAGAGAAACATTATATGGAATATCCCATTGTCTTTGAAGGGCTCCAGACTCAGATTGGTCAAAATTTTCATATTGCACGTTGTTAAGGTAAATAAGATATATGGGGAGGACATATTTAAGGTTCAGACTTAAGTTGGCAGCTATTTCATCAGGTAGTATGATAACTTCTTTAGCCTTATTCTTAGGTTTCATTTTTTTTCCACAATATTCTCCTCGGAGTTAGGAGTAGGTGTGTCGTCAATTATTTGAACCTTTGAATCACTTTTACTTATTGATTTAAAGTCAGCAATCTTATTGGATGGCTCATCTTGAAATTGGGGAGGTGTAGTTACATTAATACGTTGATCTTGAGAAGATAATCTTGTAACAATTTGTTGATTGCAGGGTGGTTTCGAAGCCAATTTGTTGGTATTTTTCGAAGGAATCGCATGTTATTTTTTGTTTGTCCTAGTTGTTTCCTTCGAGGGAGGAGATCTTAAGGTGCTTTGTGGATTTTTAGTAGTGCTCTTTGCTTTATGGTGTGAATAGTGTTGATTTTTTAAAGCATTAAGCTCCTCGTATTCTCCCATGGTAATGAACTGACTTTTGCAATGAGGTTTTTCTTTACTTGTTTAAGATGGTTGATCTTGACTTATTTGAGGCGGATTTTGCGAGAAAGTCGTGAGTGTCAGATTAGAATGATTATTTGAGGAACTTCCAAGGTTGACATACGGTGATGATATTTTGGTAGGAGGCCAATGATCGTATGTGAATGTTTGAATGACCTGAAGTGGTTTATTAGAAACTATATCGACAGCTTATCTTTTAACAACTCTTTGTACGACGGTAAGCCACTCCCAAACGTTTTTTAGTTAGAATATAAAGAGGTCGGACGCAGATCAGACAAAACTTGAGGGACCCATTGTGGTGGCATTACTGGAGGAGCTATTTGGACGACAAACTTTCTCTCTTTATTTCTAGAATTGAGGTGAAATTTTATATGAAAGAGTATTTATAAGAAAAGTTGTGAAGATGGGTATGGGTTTTTTTAAGGGGGGAAGTTGAAGATTTAGGCGATCCATATTGGATAGAGTTTGACTTGACGCGTAACAGACACCTAGTGAGTGCAATTTGAAGTAGCTTGACAAGTGTAATATGTGTCTGAATAAGGCAGTACACTTACCTATTGGCTTCTATTAGTTTCTACACTATTATAGAAATTAGCTTCAATAATCCACATGAATTTAGAGGAGCTACAAATTCTAAATAAAATGAATTGTGAGTAAAAGATATGATTGATACGTCTTCGACGAAAAGCAGAGTTCTCTTTAGAAAAAAACATGGTTGACATTGCTCAAAAAATAGTTTTGAGCAGTTCCAATTAGAAGTCATTCAGATAATATTTCAGAGCATTTCTGATGATAAAATAAAGATTGACTCACACACAATATTTCTTAGTCCTTCCTCGAATTTCTTCGGAAAGAGCAGGGGGGCTACTGACGATGATATAAATAAATTAGGAGTAAAAATAATTATTATTTAATAGGCAAAGTAGTTGTTTTATAATGCATGAAGAATGTTTGATGTTAAATGTAAATATAAAGGATTAGATTTACAATTTGTAAGAATATATTTGTACAAAGTAGTAAAGTGAGATGAGATATCCACATAACAAACAAAATCTGTTATATGTAAACACGTCACTTATAAATAGGTGTACTTTTCTTAGGAATGAGGATGATTTGAATTTTTTTTACCACTTTGTCTCACTAAGATTCTTAAGAAACTTACTCTTTCTTGAAGCATAAATCTTTTTAGACCTTTATTTCTCCTCTGAAATACTTAGATTTATCATATATGATATAAGAAATTTTTAACTTACTCTCACTAAACTTGTGAGACACAAAATCTTCAATGGAGTTGAATTCAAATTCAAAAGAGACTATCACCTCAAGGAATTTGTGGTACCACTGACGAAAGGCTTTTTCAAGCCCATAAATTTATTTTTAAGCCTGCAAACCAAGTCTTTTGAGTTGTTTGCTACAAAGTGTTTTGGTTGCACCATATAAATCATTTTCTTAATATTACCATTGATAAAAGTGGTCGTAATATCCATTTCATAAGGCTCAAGACCAAAGTGTACAACCAATTCCATGATTATTCTAACGGAATCCTTCATCGATGCTCAATAGAATATTTCTTGAAAATCAATCCCTTAATGTTGAGTATAAAATTTCGCTACAATACGCGCTTTATGTCTTTACACATTGCTTAGGTGTTTTATTTTATTTTATAAACTTGCTTAGAACCAATTTCTTTTTCCCTTCAAGTAATGGGACAAGTTATCGTACCGCGTTGTCCTTCATCAATTCATACTATTTCTTCATATCATCGATCCACTTCCAAGAGTCAGAGCTTTCCATGGTATGTTTGTAGGTTAATAGATCATCTACAATTCCAACATATGACTCATCATGCTCTTGAAGATATACCAATAAATTATGGACCTATAACACTCTTATTTTCTCTTGTGGACCTTCTTAAGGGCTTTGTTTTTTGTCTTGTTGTACTTCTTGAGGAGGTGAAGTTTGAGTATCATAAACAATGCCATTTTGATCTTCTTCTAGAAGATTACCTAGAAGTTCTTCTTATTCTAACTGGATTAGATATATATCATGGTTAGAACCCTCTAGTAGAATATTAATGTTAATATGAGGATTACCTTGTTCCAACATGACCAAAATGATTGGTGTTAAATCCCAATCTTCGCATGCCTGAGTATCCCCATTAAAACCTTCATGAATATTTACAGATTTTTCTTCAAAATCAACATGTGTTCCCTTATTCTTCCTGTCAAACTAAATATGTTACGGAAACTTTGTTGTTCCCATTTCAAATATAGTACCAGTGAGAGAATTATATAACTTAAAACTCCTAGAGTGTTCAGAATAACCTATGAAGAAGTTGTTTAGTGTTTTGGGTCCAATTTATTTTCCCAAGGTTTGTAATCCTTTGTCTTAGCTGGACAACCTCATACGTGCAGATCTTTTGAATTGGGTATGTGCTCATTCCAAAGCTCATATGAGGACTTAACAGTAGCCCAAGTGAGTACTCTTTTGAGTAATAAGCGGAGCACTTAATGGCTTCTCTCAGAGAGATAATGGTAAAGATGAGTAATTTATCATACTTCTTACCATATCTTTTAGTGTTCGGTTCTACCTATCAGATACACCATTCATGTAAAGCGAATCCGACATTGCGATTAAGGGACTATGCCACAATTCTTTTAAGTATTTTGCAAAGGGTCCTCGACGTTGTTCAATCGATCCGTCAAATTTACCATACTACTCACCATTACGGTCAGATCTAACGATTATTAATGAGTTGTTTTTCAACTTTAGTCCTAATATATTGAAAATTATCAAAGGCCTCGGACTTTTCATGAAGTAGATAAAGGTATCATAAATGAGATAAGTCGTTGATAAATTATATAAAATACTATTTCCCGTTCCATGATTGATGTTGAAATAGTCTGCATATATCGGTATGTATCAATTCTAAGACTTTCGCGGCCCTCTATGCCTCTACCTATTTGGTTTCAGTTTTCTTCCCTTTGATACCCTCAATGCATATATCAAAATCAAAGTAATCTAGGAGACCAAAATGTTCATCTACAAGCCTGTTCTACCTAAATTTGGATATGTGGACTAGCCATTTGCACTAAAGTTTAGAGGATTTATTAAACTTAGTACTTTTGTTTGGTATATATTGTGCAGTCATGGAAATATTTAGATTATTAATAGTATTTAATAAATAAAATTTCATCACCTTTTATCAAACTACCATTCCCAACGATCACATTATTTAAGAAGAGTGTAGAATAATTGTTTCTCATAAGACAATAATATCCATACAAGTCTACAACGGGAAAGGAAATCAAGTTCTTTCTAAAACTGGGAACAAACATTACATTCTTTAAAAATAAAATATGTTGCAGAACTTAAGAGAACGAGATAGAACAACAAAGGTATTCCAATCATAGAGGTGGAGGTTGTTTACTATGTTTGATTTTTGTTTAAGAAATTCCAAGGTTTAAGCCTTATATATATATATATATGCTTTACAACTTGAAGATCAAAGTTGTAAATCCTAACAAGTTTCACCATCTCATGATCTGGGACCACACCCTACTAAATGGATAAATCAATTTGCATCCTAAATTATTAGTTTAGGCTTAAGTGTTAATATATAGGTCATTTTCTTCATAATGTCTGAATTTAATCAGGTTATCATACTTTTAGTTAATTATATAATTATTAACTCGATTAATTTTATTATTGAACTACTTTAAGATAATTACCGAATATATATATATATATATATATATATATATAACATGTTAGTCCAAATTATTGTTTCATAAATATATTCCAATATTACTATCACAAACCACTATTCTGTTTCTAACAAGGTTGGGATGCTGGTTGTGGAAGGGTCTTCTAACTAGACATTCATGTTCACCAGAAATGAGGCCCTTCGGGTTAATAAGAGATTGGATAAATTCATAAATTCAAGAACGACATTAAAAATGTACCCGAAGAGTTGATGGAAACATAGAGGCTTGCTCGTATGACCAAGGTTAATGCAAGGGACGAGATGTTAGGGGAAAATCTAGTTATTTCTCGTTTAGAGAAAGAATACCAAGAAAGAATATTATATATTGGTAACCAAGAAGTACCACGAGAATTTATTTCTCCATTTTGATTATGTCTTTGAGGCTCATGGTCCTACTTTGGTGTTTTAACTTGTCGAGAAAAAATATCATGATTTTGATCAAAGATCCAAGCTTGAGGCTTTTTTCACAATAAATTTGAGCCGCCAACCCAATGTTTCTCTCGGTTCTCCTACTATGATATAATAACTAGCTTTCTGAGAATGAATTTACAGTAGAGATAGATATTTCTTCTTCAAAGACCACTGGTTTCTTTGTGTCCTACAATTCTTTTAATCAAATTCATGATGAGGTGCTCACAACAATATTGGAGGAGTTTGGCTTGTCTATGGTACTCAACTATCCTTCAAATTCTTAATGAAATAGAGAAAATTCAAATCAAAAGGTTGAGATTTTGAAATAGAGGGGTTACACAGTGCGTATATGACCCGACCATAGTGAGGAAATAAGGACTCAAGGTCATGAACCATTGCCTATTTTTGGGAATGATGACCAGGTCTATGACCCTAACACATGATGTTTTTATTTGTTTTGTTAGAAGCTTGCATTGATTTTGTCGTTAGTTTGTTTACCCTGTTGAAGGAATGTGTTGCATTTATTGTTAGCTTCTTTATATTTTGGGATTTTATCATATTTTTTTATGGAAGGCTAGTAGTGCATTGATTGTCTTTTTTTGTTTTTTTGTTATTCGAAACTTGAGGTATCTCTTATTTTTTAAGGAATTGTGTTTATTATGCTATGTTTGTTTGTTTATCTTATATTATGATTTATGATAAAAAAAATCGTGTTTCGTTGGAATAACGTGTTTTGACGATGAGAAGATTGATAGTGAATATGACGCCAACCCTAAGAAGATGGATATGTAAATATCCATACCCCTTCCTTTGTCCATTTGGCACTCAAATTCCTTCGTCATTTGTAGGATACTTTCAAATGTTGAAAGATGAAAGCCTTCAAGGTTATATATATATATTCTTGTGAAGTATAAATAATAGAGAGTGAGTATGAGTTATTAGACATAAGAATTGCAATTTTTATACCCACCTTGTTATTAGACGTGGACTAGGGGTTGTGAAAGATTGTATAGTTTCATCGAGTTGATTATTGTTTTGATGGTTTTGTTTTTTTATTTCGAAAAATATGATAGGTTACATATATAATAATTTTTATAACCATATCTTACAGTTTGATACTTGAGTACTTTTTTAGGGGCCCTGATATGCTTCTAGACATGGAGAATGAGAAGAAACATTATTCTAAAAACATAATCGTCTCTTATCATAAAACCAACTTCACGCTATAGCTAAATAGCTTACAATTTATGATCAACGGAGGGTGTATAACAAAACTAGTTTACACTATGTTGAAATTTTGAATATAATGGATTTGAAATTAAAGAGTTTGTTTGGGTATCTTTATATCATCTCTCTTTTTGTACCAGGGTAGTCCATTATTTGGCTCATAAAACTAGAATTGTTGGTTACATGATGAGTAGCACCCGAGTGCGCATATCAGTTGCTTTCATTGCTTGAGTCTTATGTCCCAAGGTAAGCGTCTAGATCTGATCTGTGTTATTGATTTTCTGCAAGTGGATGGTTAAAATTGTTTGGATCCTCATGTTGATACCATGTTGGAGTTGTATGATCATACTTGCTACATAACTAGCAAGTTGGTTTGTTTGGAGAATATCTGCCTCCTCTACCTCTTTAAGTTTAGTTTCCTCTTCCTCTGGAGGCATTGTTATTATATATACCTCTGTGATCTTTTCTTTTTCCTCTATAATAGAATCCATTTCTTTTGAGACTTTGAGCATTAATTGCATGTTGTTTATCTGTTTTGTTATTGTTGTTGGTAGAGACTCCGTTTAGGTTAGCTACAACTCCATCTATGTTAGAGAGTTGTTCCAATCTGCTCTCAAATGTTAAGAAATAATATTGTAGACTTGCCCAACTTATATCATTTTTATTAGCCAGGCGCACTACAATTATGTGTAGTCTGAGTCCAAACCAGGTAAAACCTGAATTTAACTGTAAACCCACTTACTTTCTACAACATTCATGTTTCGATGCCAATGAAGCAAAGACCAAGTAGAATTGGACTTTAAAGCCTAAATTTTATCAAGCATTTCCTTAGTCCAGTTAGAGTTTAACACAACCTGTTTAAAACAAGTTGGCTCCTTTAGTGATTCCTCGTTTATATTAAATAACCCAGTGTAGATGTGTTTAGGATTTGATATACCAGAATTAGATCGGGTGCTCATATGGTGTGTGTGTGTGTGTGTGTGTGTGTGTGTGTTAGTGACAGAAGATAGAATACCTGTGGTGTTTGGTTCAGTAGAAATGAGAGGTGTGGAGTTTAGTAGGGTAGATGTGTAAGGTAACTTTAGGTTAAGACTAGACTCTTGAACATGAAGAGTCATAGTTATGTTAGAGAATATTATGTTTGAACATGTGTGTTTAACTTGATCCTGAATACTAAGGGTTCTGAATTGTAATGTGCAGGGTTGGATTGAGCAGAAGGAGTTCATGAGATATGATGTTGAGAAGAATGACAAGTTACTAGTAAGTTACCTCTTCCATTTAGAGCATGAATAGAAAGTATGCACTACATTTCATTAACTATAGAGTAATTAGAAGTGAGAGATGTAGGACAAGTATTAAACCAATCAGACATAAATATAGGAGATTCAATCTTGGTTGAATTGAAAAATTGTCTAACACGGGGAAACTCATCCTCATTAAAGACAACATGTCTTGAGATGATAAGTTTTTCTAAAGATGTAATGCATTTGTACCCTTTGTGTGTGGCAGAATATCCCAAGGAAGACACACTTAACAGAATGAAAACTAAACTTATGATTCCGATATGATCTAATATAAGTAAAACATGATGAATCAAAGACTTTAAGGATAGAATAATTGGCAACAGTGGGTAGTCTGATTATAAGATAGGTGGAAATACTAAAGACATATGACCAATAAGAGAAAGGCAATTGAGAGTGAGGCCAATCTCAACAATGTGCTTATGCTTTCTTTCTGCCATACCATTTTGAGCAGAAGTATAGGGACATGACATTCTCATCTTAATGCCACAACTCTTAGCAAAAGGAATACGATCTTTAAAATCACCCCGACCATCTGTTTGTAAAACCTTAAGTTGTCTTTCAAATTGTTCCTCAACCAATTTTTTAAACTCTGGGAAAACAGACAGAGCATCACTTTATGGTATAAGAGGATATATCCATGAAATCTGGTGTAATCATCTAAAAACAGTATATATTATTTAAACCCATTAATGTCGGCTTGAGTAACGCAAACATTGGTGAGAATCCAATGCCCCGAAAACCCAAGGGTGCCTCATAGAAACTGTCTACCTGAGAATGTCGGCTTGAGTAACGCAAACATTGGTGAGAATTCAATGCCCCGAAAACCCAAGGGTTCCTCCGCAAGGTTCGTCCACGGAGGGTGAGTCAGGTCCTAAGATCAGGACGAAAGGCGTAGTCGATGGACAACAGGTGAATATTCCTATACTACCCATTGTTGGTCCCAAGGGACGGAGGACGCTAGGTTAACCGAAAGATGGTTATCGGTTCAAGGACGTAAGGTGCCCCTGCTTTTTCAAGGTAAATTTAGTCTCCATATGTCTGAGTGAACAAGGTTTAAATCATTTAGTGCATATGAGTTTGATAAAGAAAAGGAATATTACCAGACTTTAGAACCTTAGATAACACAATGGAAGAAGGATGGCCCAATCTAACGTGCCAAAAATTTGGTAAAATAAACCTAGACATAAAATCTAGAGCTAGCTCGGAGCTTAAGGCTTTAGGAGAATCAGTCACGACATTGTTGAAGCAGTACATACCTCGTTTAGTTGTCCCTATGAGAAGAAACTTCCATCTTTGCAAATCTTTCACCAAACAAAGATCTTTAAAAAAATCAACATAAACCTAATTTTGTAAAGTAAGTTTGGAAATAGAGAATAGGTTTTTGGAAACATTAGGAATATGAAGGACATTATTTATATTCAAAGGTTTATTAGTATAATTAGGAATCATAGAGTTGCCAATATGTTTAATGAGGCATTTGTGTTAATTACCAACTTTAAAAAAAAGCAATACCTGAATAGTCCATTCTCAGGCACATGAGACTAGGATTCTTGGTTACGTGATGAGTAGCACCTGAGTCTGCATATTATTTTCTTTCATTTCTTAAGTCTTGTGTCACAAGGTAAGCATCCGAATCTGATATGTGTTGTTGATTTTCTTCAGATGGTTGGTTAAAATTGTTTGGATCCTCACGCTGATAGCATGTTGGAGTTGCATGACCATATTTGCCACACAACTGGCAAGTTGGTTTGTTTAGAGATTATATGCCTCATCTACCTCTGTAATGTAGTTTGCTCTTCTTTTATGGGCATTGTTATTGTATATACCTCTGTGACCTCTATTTTGTCCTCTATGGTAGTTTTAATTCCCTTTGAAACTTTGAGCATTACTTAGCTGATGTTTATTTGTTTTGTTACTGTTGTTGGTAGAGACTATGTTTAGGTTAGCTACAGCTCCCTCTATGTTAGAGAGTTGTTCCAATTTTCTCTCAAATATTAAGAGAGAAGATTGTAGACTTGCTTAACTTAGATCATGTTCATCAGCCAGACTCACTACAATTGGAGTGTAATCTGAGTTCAAACCATATAGAACCTGTGAATGCAAATCAACTATAGAAACAGGAGATCCAGCAATAGTCAGATTATTAGCAATATATCTCATTTTAGCTATGTATTCAGCCATAGTAGTTGTTCATTTCCTTATTCTTTGAAATTTAGCTTTGAAGTAGTAGATTCTCGCTCTTGTTTGCATACCATAAAGTTCTATCATAGCATCCCAGAGTCTTTTAGAAGACTCATGCTCTAAAAGTTGTGCTGAAATTTCTGGATTGATAGTGGTATACAACCATGCTAATAACATCTGATTCTTAGAGTTCCACTTTTCATAGGCAGCATTTTCAGTTAAGATTCCAGTGGAATCAAGGATACGTCCAGGAGGAGACTAAATCTCACATGAAATATAACCAAATAGTCTGTTACCTTTGATGACTGGAATTATCATAGTTTTCAATAAGAGACAATTTGATTTATCTAGCTTAAGAGTGTTACTAGAGTTGAAGCAACTTGAACAATCTGATTTTTATTTGTGAAAATTTCAGATAAAGTGCAACATGAGGTTGCAGTATCATAGGTGTTAGAAACAGAGTTGGCATTTTCCATTGAAGCTCTGATACCAAAATAAAATCTGATTTAGTGGGAAAGAATAAAAAAAAAAAGATGAATTCTAAATATTTTATTTTACTTTTTTGAATTAAAATTATATTGAAATTGTATTATATATACATGTGAATTCTCAATTTGTTACATAGAGAGGCTATAACAACCTACTTGGGTATGAAGCCCATACTATTTATTTAACCCAATCCAATAGTTAAACTAGGTTACCACACCAACTAAAATCACGCATCTTGTCAGTCTTTTTCTTTCTCCGACAACAAAATCTATTGTCCCGTTCTTTCAGAGATAATAATGTCAGGATCTAATTATGACAACCTAGAAGAATCAAATAGGTTATATAAATATCAAAATACATATGTATTGTACGCCTTTTTTAGGTAGCTTGATTTTAGCTTCTTTTTAGATATCTTGAATCGTGATACATTTGTTGAATAAGACACTATGTTCTTGCTGGGTTTACATGTTGTAGTTGAATCCTTTTTAACTTTGTTACTTAACTTACTTTAGATTTATCGTGTTTGACCTAAAATCATATATGGCTTTTTCGTTGATAATATTTACATCATATATTAGTTTATTTTCATTTGTTTGGGTTTACAATATCACTAGCCAATGAAGCTGGTAGGTCTAATATTATTGCAGTGGTCACTGCTTAAAATTTGATTAGATTTTGATGACAATTGAGAATGATTGGAATTTGGACTTCCTATAGTAGTTAATTAATATATTAGTTCAACCCGGATGGTTGAATAATAAATAATTTGGACTATTTCTTGTTTTATGCGTGTCTTTCTTGCAGGGGCTATGTTAATATTCTCTATGGGGTTCCAATTTTATCGGACGTCCCCAAATGGACACCGGATGGTTGAATAAAAAATTTATATGCTTAAAGCTTTTAATGATGTTTTTGAACTATCACATTTTAACACGTTTTAGCCAACTTCGAACTTTAAGTTGTTAAAGACAAACATGGTTCAAAATCAATAGTAATTGTCCGGATTATTAAAGAAGGTATACCTGAGGAAAAAACCGAAATGATTAAATATAGTGTTGAAATTTGTAAAAGGACGGATAAATTTTAAAAATTACTAGATTCACCGCTAGTATATTTAGTGATTAAAAAAATGATTCTACTCAACTATTATATTTTTATCCAATATTTTATTTATAATTTATTTAATATCAATCTCAACCATTTAATTCACAATTAATATTCATTTTTTTAACATTTTAAATAATTTTTATCAACTATATAAGATCATTTTTTTTGTTAGAAGCCATTTTTCTTCCTCCTTTCTCCCTTTTAAACATTTGAATATTTTTCTAGCCTTCTTTTAACAACCTTCCAACACAGAGCTTAACCTTACGCCCAAAACCCACAATTTTCAAATGATCGACGATTTTAAGATCAATATATTTCTATAATGTATATAATAATTGCTTCAAACTACTGGGTTTCAGGTTATCGAAGCCGAATCGGAAGTTAATTTGAGTTTTTCGGTTTCTCGTTCTTTCATCCTAGCATATAAGGAGTTGGTGAGGATTACACACTAGTTTCATTAGGATATTTTTATCTCTCTCTCTTAATGTATGTGTTTCGTTAGTTTTGTGAGCAACGTACACTACCTGAGTGTGATTCGTGTTTTTTTTTTCAGAGAACGAATGTTCATTAGTTCGATTTCCATACTCTAATCATTGTTTAATAAGTGATATACTGTTTTTAGGGTATTAGATGTGTTTTGGAGCTTGAAACAATATATAGACTCGATATTATAGTTGTCTATGCATGCGTGATAGGGGATGCGAGTTGTTCGATAAAAATATGAATTGTTTGATTTTTTAATGCGTAGAAAATGCGAGTTGTTTGATTTATATTCAGTACATGAACAAGGGAGTTTAGTGTAATTTAAGAATATAAGTTGTATTTTGTTGATAATGCGAGCTCTTTTGCTAACTAAATTAGAACTTGAGAATTGTGTACATTATTGTGTGTTCTTGGTATAATATTTAAAATAAGAGTTATGTACATTACATTGAGAATGTGAGAGTTGTATTGATTCTTAAACACGAGAGTTCTTTAAGTTATCTTATACGCGAGTTCTTTGTTGATTTACTAAGCAAGTTCTTTGGTCATTGATTTTGCGAGTTGTGTTCATTATTAATTCACCTAATGGTATTTCCATGCTCCTCGCTGCTTTTTAATTGTTCAATGTAGGGTAAGACATGTCTAAACCACTAGTTTATTTTTTAAACATGGTCACCAGACTACAATTGTTCCTTTCATAGAGTTTGAAAACTTTCAAAGTATTCAAGAGTACGTGGAAAGCAAATGAAAGGAGTTGGTCAGAGGTAACTACATTATTACCTACTCCTGTGGTGATCACAAGAATTTTTTCTTTAATAATGAGAAAGATTTTCTTGGTTTAGAGTTATATATTAATTTAGAGAAATTAAAACGTGTTAGTTTTGTTATAGAAAAACAACTCGTTGATAAAGATTCTAATCAAAAGCATAAACAGCCTAGCATAAGTTCAGGAGAATCCTCTCATAGTCAACTAACTAGTGGGGAAAGTAATAATGGTTTAGTTAATTCTGATCAGAAAAAATAACTTGCTACTACTGGCTGGGTTGATGCTATCACGGGGTTTGATCAAGATTTTGATGAAGGTGTTGCATCTCTAAGATTATATTTATGTTGATATTCTTCAGAGCATGGTTTTTCTTTGAAATGCATGCACAATACAGCAAGTAAGATCATTGCTTATTATGAAAATAAAGTCTCAAACGGATGTAAATGAAGACTTTATGCATCAGTTGATTCCAGCACCGACTTCATGATGATTAAGCGGTATGTTGCACAACATACTTACAGCTCTGTTTTCTCCAAAAAAATATAAGAGGCATTTGACCTCGGATGTGATTGCGGAGGATATTCATGATTCTATCCGAACATGTCATTGGTTGACAGCCAAAACTATATAATCGTATGTCAAACAAGACTACGGTTTAGACATCTCCTACCATTTTTCATGGAATGCTTTAGAGAGGTCAGTGTGGGGAGTTTTCGAAGATAGTTTTAGTTTTTTTAGTTTACTAAGGGGATACTTCAAATGATTGAAGAGCCGTGATATTATTATTGACTGCCAGTTGGAATTATCATCTGGAAACGTCTTCAAATGTTGTTTTTATAGCATTCGGTTCATGTATTCAAGGTTTCTATTCATGTCATCCGTTGTTGTATGTCGATGAAACCTTTTTAACCGACAAGTATAAAAGTATATTGCTGTTTGTCGTAGGAAAAGACGGTAACAACGACTAGTTTCATGATTTTCTTATAATTTGATGAACTGCGAGAGTTTAGTTAAAATTAGAATTATAATGTGTGTGTTTTGTAATCCAAATGCGCGAGTTGTTCAATATAATACAAACGTGCTAGTTTTTTGTTACGTAATGTTGTGAATTCTTCGTGTATACATCAAAACGAGTTCTGTATGTTCATTTTTACATGATTAAACACGCGAGTTGTGTACATGATTAACCCTGTGAGTTGTTTTATCTACATTCATATGTTATTACGAGTTGTTTTACAATATACATTGCGAGTTATATGTACATTTGACCATGCTTGACATGTAAAACCATTTTACTCGTCTTCTTTTTCAGGTATATCTCTGTTGCATTTGGTATCATGGGTATTGAGGATTCTAAAAATTGTTGTGGTTTTTTAATGTTTGAAACCTCATTTTTTGGAGAGCCAAATTATATTTATTTCAGACCGTCATTTAGGTATCATTAATGTTGTTTTTGTCTTGTATCTAAATTATTATCATGCGTACTGTTATTTCCATCTTGATCAAAATTTGAAGAGTTATCTGGATCATACTAACAAAGAGTTTAAAGCTATGATGCTATGTTTGTTTACTTTATGTACTTATGATCCCACTGCATATATTTTTAATGATATACTTTCAGAATTTATATGTGTTGTGGTGATAAGATTAAAAAAAATCTTGAAAATTTACCTCCTGAAAAGTATGCCCATAAATTTGTTAAAGGGAAACGATATGGTGTTATGACATCTATTGCGGTCGAATGGTTCAACGTACAGATAAAATAACTGTGCATCCTACCCATTGTTGAATTGGTTGATGAGATTAGAGTCTTTCTTCTGACTCAAATTTCACGATGATATTCGGATAGGCAAAGCTGGAGTACTAATTTATTCCCCGAGTATAAAAAGAAGCTAAAGTCGAATATCGAAAAAGGCCGAAACTGGCTAATCCGTAAGTCTTCTACAACATTGTTTGAAGTTTTTCGGACCATGTAATGGTTGTTGATATCCTAGATTACAAATGTTCTTGTGGTGCATGGCAACAAGATTTCTTTTCATGTTCTCACGCTTTAGCGGTAATACAATCAACTCAACAAGATCATCTGACGTTAATATAACCATTTTTCACAATTTACAATTACAGGTCAAGTTACTCTTTTAATATACCGATGATAACCAATTTCAGCGAAAGATCAAGCTCTAATAATTCGACTGAGCTAAAAATTATGCCTCTCAACGTGAAAAGACGCACTGGAAGGCCTAAAAATGAAATTTTCGTCTAGAATAAAAGAAACAACCAAGGAGTTGAGGTGTGGTTGTTGTTCAAAAGCAGGCTATAATAGGAGGACCTATGAGGTTCCACTTTATATATGAAAACATAAGAGCTTTATTCAGTTTTAAACATGAGAGTTCTTTGAACACAAACATATGTGTTCTTCTTTGTATCTTAGAATGCGAGTTCTTTGTGGTAATAAGTTGATTGAGAATTCTATATATTAAATTTTAACTTAAGAGTTATGTACTATTAACATTGCGAGTTGTTTACATTACAATGAGAACATGAGAGTTATTTGTATATTTTACCCATGAGTATCTTTATACATTTTACTTCACGCACATGAGAGTTCTTTGTATACAATGCTCAACCATACGCGAGTTCTTTATATATTCTTCCCATGAGAGTTCTTTATATATTCTACACATGAGAGTTCTTTGTAATCTTATTGCGCGAGTTCTTTGGTTAATATACTAGCATGTTCTTTGTAATCCTATTGCGCGAGTTGTTTGGATATGAAACCATTTCTAGTACTTCATAGAAATTCATACTAATATAAAGAGATTACAAAAAAAAAGATCATGCATAAAATGCATATAAGCCCAAAAAAAATCAATCATCAATGGGAGAAATCTTCTTCTTCAGACTGCTCTTCATCTCCATCGTCATCATCTTCCTCTTGTTCACTCTCGAGGTCCTCATCATCTTCCTCCACCGGATCTGCCTCCTCTGAATTCTGATCATCTTCCTCATCTGGCGTTCGATCATCTTCCTCCTCTTTATTTTTCTCTTTTCTCTTCATTTTTACTCGTGGAAGTTCGTTAGGGTTAAATTCAGCCCCGGATAGTGACCCAGAGTCTGCAGAGAAGTAGTCGAGTGGAAACGAGAATACAGAGTCTGGAGAGGGGAGAAGGGAATATCAGACCTGTCGTATCAGAGCTTCTGTTGGTCGTGATGGAAGATCATAAGTCGAAAGAAGAACCAGAACTGACCAGGATCGTAATGGAAGACCATGAGTCGAAAAAGGAAATAGACTTGGCCATGACTTCTGTTGGTCGTGATGGTATGAGTTTTTTAATTTTAAGATTTTATATTAACTCAACCTTATCAACTTCGTCAACAAATTACTGTGTATATTGCATGTAATAATAATTAAAAAAATGTTTTCTAAACATACTTTTTTATTAGCCGTATCAGTTGATTTCAAAATTTGTCCTTCTCGGTTTTCCGCTGGATTCGATATTGGTTCTACCCTTTCTACGTGGCTCAGTCGTTCAGACTTTGTGTAGCCTGGTTATTGGTGTTCAGCAACTTCTCCGGCTAGTTATGGGACTTCTATCGCTGCTTCTGGTTGGTTGAGCAATTCGTCTTTGTGTAGGGTTGGGCTTCATTTTCAGCTTGTCGTGGCATTGGTTATGCTGTTTTGGTTTGTGTTAGACTTTCACTCTTCGTCAAAACTGGTTGTTGTTGTTCTCCTTGATGTTTTTGTTTTTGTTAGGGTAGTTTTTGGTCGGCATGCAGTAATATATCAAAGATGTGTATTATTTGCGATAATAAAAATTAGAGTTCTTTGCGATAATAAAAATGAAAGATCTTTGTAATAATAAAAATGAGAGTTCGTTGCAAAATTTAACATGTGAGTTCCTTGCAATGCTTGATTTTGCTACATGTGGGTTATTTGATTTATAAACATGAGAGTTGTTTGATATGTATACCATGCGAGTTCTGTGTATGAGAATAATGAGATTTTTTTTAGCATTGATCATGCTAGCTGTTTCATGCATTAAATACCCAAGTATAAGTATAATAAAACATGAAAGACGAGTTGTTTGTACGTTATCATGGGATTTATTTAATCGTTAATCATGCAAGTTGTTTATATCACATATCACGAGAGTTCTTTACAAGAAATTATTTCGAGTTATTTGGAACAACAATCATGCAAGTTCTTTTAAAACACTAACCCTGTTACATATTCACGACCTTCTTTGGAGGAATCTGACGTGTCGTTTTCTTCTTTGAAAGAGCAAACTAGTTTGTCTGACTCTCGCGTGGAGGATACTGATGTGTCCCTCTCTCCTTTTTAGGAGACTGATTTTCCTCTCTTTCCTTTGGAAGAGACTGATGTGTCTTTATGCCTCTTCATATCTATCCACCAATGTTATATTTTCTATCATTTCAGGCACTACCAATTTCGCAAGAGACTGAGTTGTATCTTCTATCACCTTATCTGGTACTATTTCATTAACCCTTTGTGCCTCATGTATTTTCGGTTCCGGTTGTGTTGGTAGTAACGGTAGCACATCTTCCTTTTCTTTGGTAAAGCTTCTAGTAGAGCAAAAAGGCAGGGAACATACCTTGTCAAGTTGTTGTTTTTCAAGATTCACTATCTGTTTTCGTAACTCTTCAATCTGCAACAATAATACCAGACACGCTATTATTTTTTTGTGAGGATTAAACAAATTAAACATATATAACAAGATAAAACATATACTAACTTTTCTCGCATGTCTGCCAACCTTCCGCTCCAGACGATTCTTATCAGTATAGGTTTTAATCGTCTTTATTGTGTCTTCAACTCTCTGTCGATTAATATAACAAGAATGGTGCTTAAAACTTGTTATTTTCTTTGTTTGGATGTTGGTCCGACCTTTGGACATTATTGCATCTCTATTTCCTTCAGTCTTCTTTGTCAGAGTCGGTCTGCATTGGAACACAAAACCAGAGAGTGGTACATTCATATCATCATCTTCTATGTTCCCGGTCTCTGGTTGAGATGTTTGGGGTGTTGTTGATGGAATCATTGGTTTCAGGTCTGTTAGGGGTTGGTTGTTTGGTTTGGGATTTGGTTGTTGCCCTGTGTGTGGCGCCCTTTTTCTTGTTTTTTTTGCTGCACTTTTCTTCCTTTTCCTAGGCCTTTGTTCTGGTACAACCTGTGCATCATCTGGATTTTCACTTCCTTCAAATCCTCTGATCGTTGCTATTTTAGACTCTGTAACACTAGGGCAGCCTCTACAATCTATCGATAGAAGAACGGCCCAGTTAATACATGTACATGAGTTATTTAATACTGGTGTGGATAAAAGTAGCCTGAGGGTAGGCTAGTAATTTTGAGTGGAGTTTTAAGGCGGCGTAAGGGTGTTTCACGGTGGTGTGGTGGTGTTTAAGGGTGTTTTAAGATATTTCAGGGTGTTTCAAAGTGTTTCAAGGGTGGAGAGAGAATTAAGCAGCCTGGCAGCAGTTAATTTTTCTTACCCATAGTTAATGCTGGTGGTTGGGCATTTATAGTGTGAAATTTGGGCCCTTATGGGCTTTCGGGTCAAGTTTAATGGACTTGGGTCATGTTTAAAGACCCATGAGTTTTAAGCAGATGTACAGGTAGCTTAGTCAGATAGTGATTAGATTTTTTAGTACTTTAGTCATAGTTCGAACTGCCTTATGTTTGCAGTGTTCAAGATCATCTGTCCGGTTCAATCAATGCTGTCCGAATTGAAGTCATGGTGTATGTTCGAATTTACGGGGTGATTTACTTTGGACTACCGTTCCGGGGAGTTCTTCGAATTCGGACTCATCAGGAGCCCCTTTTTTAGGTATTTGAACAAGTGTCCTTGTTAAAGAACTGAAAAACAGTCCGATTGAAGAAGTGGTTTTCCAATTCGAAGAGAATTGAGATAGGCCCGGACAGTCCAACCGTTACGAATTCCAAACAGTTCTTTGCCAGAGGTAGTGGGACACGTGTCACCCTCTGGTTGGTTACTTTTAGCCGTTTTCTCACCTTGAAAGTTGCACCACTTTCTCGAACAAGTTACTTCTTTAAATGCTATTGATGACGTCAGCGCCGTTTTTAATCATTGCCCAACTTTTCGGATTCTCCTAGGAATCAAACTCTTCTTTACATTTACTATAAATTCCATTTGTCTTTCACAGTCTCATTTTCACTTTTACTTTGCCATTTCACTCAAAACTTCATCTCTCTAAAACTTCAAACTTCTCTTAGTTGTTTTATGTTCACAGCAAGAACAGCTCTAATCAAGGGTGGCTGGCTCAATCTTTCAGAACTAGAGAAAGCTCAAAGGGTTGAAAAAGAGAAGAGACTTGCAGCAGGACTTCCAGCATCGCCTGCTGAAAATCCAGCCCCTTCAATCGAAGAATCTGATAGAGGTTCGTCGTCTTCGAAAGGTACGAAACCTAGAAAACTATTTCAATCAACACTCTCCCCAATAGTTTCTGGCTCATCAGTCCAAGAGTCAATCCCCACTGTCGAACCGGGGGTCGTTGTTACAAGTGTTAGGAAGAAAACCACTTTTATTGCTATGGGGTCCGACTCCGATCATTCTCCAGACAAGCTGATCATGAAAAGACCAAGTAGACTGGTTAAGAGACTCTCCTCAAAAAATACCAGTGAGTCAGGGTCCGGGACAACTGTTAGGACCCTCCGGGAGAGGCCGGTTGGTCCGGAGGCTAGCAGTCCACTACCTCCTAAGGAAACTTCGACCTCAGAAGCTCAAACTGAGGTGAGAACTCAGAAACATACAACGAGCCGCCAGTCCGGAGGATCAGCTATGCCAAGCTTCATCCCTCCCCGGGCTATTTCTGCAGAAGCTCCCCCAACAGTAATGGAGGAGAGGATGGAAGACTCCACTGAGGAGGTCAGGTTTGAGTCCGAGTCTTCCGGACAAGCTGAAACTGCTATAGTTGTTGCCAAGAAAGGCAAAGAGGACTTGTACCTGAGCCGTCCGGATCTGCCGGAGAGCCTTGAAGGGAAAGTTGGGCCCTGCTTTCACAAGGTAGAATTTAAGTATCTTTTGTCTTTGTTAAAAACCAAGTACATGTTTATTCATACTAGAGACTTGGGACGGCTTCGCACTAAGTGGGGGATCCCTGAAAACGTAAAGATCCGAATTCCCATCGATCCGGAGACCCCGATGGATTGCAAGAGAAACGAGATTGTCTTTTTTACGGAGCTGTTCAATTGGGGACTCAGGTTCCCATTGGATCCGGAGATAGTGCGCTATTTCCATTTAGTCAAGCTATGTCCATCGCAGCTGAGCCCCAACGGATGGTACACCTTGATGTCATGCATTATGGCGTCTAGGCTGTCCGGAATCCCTCTTCCCATGGAAGAGTTTGCTGCTGTGGCTAATCTGTGCAAGCACCACCAGTTCCCTTTTTATCATTTTAATATGGGGAACAATCTGAAAGCCGTCGATGATCTCCTGGAGTCGGAGAACAAATGGAGGAGCCAGTTCTTGTTTATAAGTGGCTCATGGGAGAATGGTAAGAAGATTAAGGTTGGGGAGAATCCTAGCCTTCTTCGAAGTAGATGGAGAAGCGATCGTAAGTTCTTTCCTTAAGTTCCTGTTCGTATCTTCCCTTCTTTAAGCTTTCACTAACTAGTTATTCTTTTGTTTTATTAGAACTGCCAAAAGAGTTCGGAGACTATCTGAAAGCCGGACAGGACACCTGTGGCAAGATAAATACATGGGCCGCAGAGAACTGGGAGAACCGGTTTCACAAGGCTTTCACTTCGGGGAACTTGGCGAGATCTCACCTGTGGAACACCACAGGTCGAAGGGATTTAACATGGGAGGAGTTCTCCACCCCTCCTGATGATGACATAGTGCTGAGAAGGTCTCATGAGCTAGATGGGACCCTTTTCCTTCCTCTCCGGGCCAAAGCCCCAAGTAAAATGAAGGGCCAAAAGAAGAAAGGGAGGAAAATAGCAACGGATACGGAGAAAAAGGCTCCAACTGACACAGAGGTGCCAGTCCCGGCCCAAGTTGATGCAAACCTTCTTCAGGTGGTAGAAGTAAAAAGTAAGAAACACGGAGAGACTCCCTCAAAACCTTCAAGGGCCTCCAAACGAACTCGCAAGCAAACGAGTGACAGTGTTGATAGGGAGGCCAAAAAGAAGAAGATTTCTCAAGAAGAAGAGTTTGCTCCCAGGGACCCGGAGCCCACTTTCCCTATTGATCCAACGTTGGCTGAAGAGATCCCAGAGAATCTTAACGAAGGGATTCCAAGGGAACTCTATACTGATGAGATTGAAAGGGGAGAGATCAATATGGACGAAGTGGATGTCACCGGCCTGGGTCCTCTAGGTGATTACTTTCTTGGTCTGTCAAGAGATGAGTTTGCTGGGCCATATGTTCCCCCAAGCAGCTCCAACACAGTAAACTTCAACGGTAAGACTTTCTTGGTTTCCAGCGAGAGAGACGTTATAGCTCATTCCCTCCTGAGCAACGTACAACCCGTACTTACCCTGGAAAGGCAAGTCCGGAGTCAGGCAGAGTCCATCAAAGAACTTAAGTCTGAGAAGGAGTCACTGTCCGAAAAACTCAGGACTGCCACTACTAAGGTTGACTTGCTCAAGGAGTCAAACGAACAGCTAAAGGAAAATCAAGAGAAAAGCAACACAAAAGTTGCTTCTTTAGAAAAGACTGTGAAAGATCTCCAGGCTAAGCTGTCCGAATTGGAGAAGGACTTGGCAGTATCAAGGGGAGAAACTGCAGCAAAGGAGAAGATTGTCACCAACCTGACCACTGACAAACTTGCTTTAGAGAATGCAGTGACTCAGGCTGTCGAGGAGAAAAATGCTTTGGTGAAGGATCAAGAAGCTATGATCAAGGCCAAAATCAATGCTTATGCCAGGGAGATGATACGGAGTGAGGAATTATTGATTGAAAAGGTGAAGTCCGACATGGTCCTCCTATTTCACGAGAAGTTCCCGAAGAGGAGACTTGGGGACTTATGGCGTTACGTGGATGACGATGATCTCCCATATTGGACCATGGTTGATGAAGGGTACACTGATATATCCTCATCTGGTGACGAGGAGGAAACCGGAGAGAGTCCGGGTGAAGAAGAGGCTGACCCCAAAGGCAAGAAGGTCATTGAAGAAAAAAGCGATATCAAGACCAAGGGAACAGATGAGGGTGAGCCATCTTCAAAGGCCCTACCTTAGTTGGTAATTTATTCTGTTTACTTTTTGTTCGAACCAAAGTCCTTGGAAGGCCAAGGCACCTTTTTTTGTGATGCTGTCCGTTTTGACCGGACAGATTTTTGTATTGTGTTTAAACTTGTTTAAAAAGTCCTTGGAAGGCCAAGGCAACTTTAAGTTTATTGAATGAACGTTTTATCTCGCACAACCCTTCTCTTATTCCATAGTCTGTTTAAATATCTTGGAGTTTAAGTAATTTCGAGTTATCGTGTTGTGAGAGTGTTTAGTTTCTCTGGCTAGAATTTAAGTAGCCCTTAGATCTTTCAATCCGGATAGTATGACAATTAACAGAATTTTGCAAAAACTTAGAAAATTAATTCAAGAAAGTTCCAAGTTTCATTTAAAGCTCTCCGTGGCGCCGGAGAGAGGTAGTGGTATGCCCCCAAATATTTACATGGATATTTAAACAAGTAAATATTTACATAAGTTTTATTCCAAATACATTCGAAGGTGTTCAATATTCCAAGGGTGAGTTAAAACCCTGCCATCTTTGTCTTCCAACCAGTATGTGCCAGGCTTGATTCTTTCAACCACAGTGTAGGGACCCTCCCAAGTTGGGGCCAGCTTTCCGAAGAGTTTTTCCTTGGTATGCAAGAAAACTTTCCTCAATACCTTATCTCCTGGTTGAAAATCCCTTCTTTTAACTTTAGAAGCAAACCTGCTTCTCATCAAGCCTTGATAGTGTGCCATTCTAAGATGAGCTTTTACTCGCCTTTCTTCAATTAAATCAAGTTGATTTCTAACTGCCATTTCATTAGCCCGTCCGGAGAAGTTATGAACACGAAAAGAGGGGAGTGTCTTTTCTATGGGAGCTACTGCATCCATCCCATAGACCAAGGCAAAAGGTGATTCTTGTGTGGCAGCCCCAGGCGTTGTCCGGTAGGCCCACAAGACTTCTTGTAAATAACTAGGCCACTTCCCAGCAGCCCCTTCCAAATTTTTCTTTAAACCGGACAGTATTGTTCTGTTAGCCACTTCAACTTGCCCATTGGCTTGTGGGTGGAATGGTGAAGAAAAGCAGTGCTGAATACCCCTTGAGGCACAGAAGCTCTCCATTTCTCTGTTGTCAAACTGTGGCCCATTGTCTGTTGTTATTCTCTGGGGAACACCAAATCTGCAACATATGTTGGATAGAACAAATTTTATAACAGCCTTTGAGGTTGTTCCTGCCAAGGGGGCTGCTTTTATCCACTTCGAAAAGTAGTCAATGGCTACGATTATGGTTTTACGCCCTCCGGACGCCATAGGGAGAGGCCCAACTAAGTCTAATCCCCATCGAGCAAAAGGGATAGGCTCAGAAATTGATTCCATAGGAATGGCTGGTACATGAATTTCATTGCTGTACCTCTGGCATGGGTCACACCTTCTTACCAGTTCCTTGGCATCTTTCATTATTGAAGGCCAATAATATCCGGAGAGAAGCACTCTTCTTGTTAATGCTCTAAATCCACAATGGGCTGATCCCTCACCATCATGCAATTCGGAGAGAACCATTTGTGACTCATGATCTCCTAAACAGCGTAGGAGAGGTTTGCTATAGGATTTCTTGTACAAGACCTCTCTAATCATGATGAAACCACGAGCCTTGTGTTTTAGAGTTCTGGCTTGTGATTTATTCAAAGGTACGATGCCTTCGGACAGATATTGTATAAGAGGAGACCTCCAATCCTGAGGCTCATTCACTTGTATTTCAAAGACTTCTTCTTTTTCCCCTTCATCAAGTTGGATAGAAGGACTTTCAAGCACATGGATCCATGGATAGGACTCCGTGTATGCTATTGTTGCCAATGAGTCTGCTAGCTCATTCTCTGCCCGGGGAATATGTTCATAGATAACAGCTTTAAACTTCATTGCTTCATTTTTCAAGAGAAGTAAATATTTAATCAATTGTTCTTTTCTAGCTTCTGATAGGCCCGAGGCATGGTGGACAAGCAATTGGGAGTCGCTTAGCAGCTTGACCCTTTTTGCTCCACAGATATAAGCCAATTTCAACCCAGCTATAGCTGCTTCGTATTCGGACTCGTTATTAGATGCTCTGAAAGCAAAACAAATAGCTTGGAACATGTTGTCCCCATAGGGGGAAGTAAGACATATTCCTGCCCCAGATCCTATGGCACTGGATCCTCCATCTGTTCGGACAATCCACACTTTTTTGTCTTTTGAATCAGCAGATTGTTCTGAGTCCCTATCAGAATGGAATTCGACCAGAAAATCAGCCACAGCTTGAGCTTTTACTGCTGTTCGAGGAGCAAAGTCTATGTCGAAGTCCCCCAACTCTACTGACCACTTTGTCATTCTGCTTGAAATGTCTGCTTTTTGAAGGACATTCTTTAAAGGGAAAGATGTCCGGGCAACGATAGGATGAGCCTGAAAATAAGGCCTCATCTTTCTTGCAGCTATCACCAAGGCCAATGCTAGTTTCTCAAGTTTCAAGTAACGGCGTTCAGCATCAATCAGGCTTTTGCTGATGTAGTATACCGGGTGAGGGTACCCATCAACCTCCCTTACTAGCGCAGCACTGATGGCACAGCTTGAAACAGCCAGATACACAAAAAGAGTCTCCCCATCGACTGGTTTGAACAAGGTCTTGGGGGAGGACAGATGCTTTTTGATTTCATTGAAGCCGTCGATGATCTCCTGGAGTCGGAGAATAAATGAAGGAGCCAGTTCTTGTTTATAAGTGGCTCATGGGAGAATGGTAAGAAGATTAAGGTTGGGGAGAATCCTAGCCTTCTTCGAAGTAGATGGAGAAGCGATCGTAAGTTCTTTCCTTAAGTTCCTGTTCGTATCTTCCCTTCTTTAAGCTTTCACTAACTAGTTATTCTTTTGTTTTATTAGAACTGCCAAAAGAGTTCGGAGACTATCTGAAAGCCGGACAGGACACCTGTGGCAAGATAAATACATGGGCCGCAGAGAACTGGGAGAACCGGTTTCACAAGGCTTTCACTTCGGGGAACTTGGCGAGATCTCACCTGTGGAACACCACAGGTCGAAGGGATTTAACATGGGAGGAGTTCTCCACCCCTCCTGATGATGACATAGTGCTGAGAAGGTCTCATGAGCTAGATGGGACCCTTTTCCTTCCTCTCCGGGCCAAAGCCCCAAGTAAAATGAAGGGCCAAAAGAAGAAAGGGAGGAAAATAGCAACGGATACGGAGAAAAAGGCTCCAACTGACACAGAGGTGCCAGTCCCGGCCCAAGTTGATGCAAACCTTCTTCAGGTGGTAGAAGTAGAAAGTAAGAAACACGGAGAGACTCCCTCAAAACCTTCAAGGGCCTCCCAAAAGGTATCAAAGTCTCTGATACAACCCTGAGGAAGGCTGTTGTACCACTTCAGAGCACTCCCCGTAAAGGACTGGGAGAATGCCCTGCAGAGTAGTTTATCATCATCATCAAAGTTCATCATGAAGTTCTTGAATTGCTCCAGATGATTGTCTGGATCAGTACTGCCATCGTACTTCTCCATCTTGGTGCTATCGAACCTCTTGGGGAGGTTTCCGGATAGGATTTTAGAAGACAGTGGAGACTGCCTCCAATTCCTTCCACGACTGAACACGGTATCCTCATTAGGTGTTGCAAAGATACCTGGCTCATCATGGAAGGCAAATGGATCCACCAGCATCCGGTCTATATGTCTCCGACTGTGAGATGATCCTTTCCCAATGTGCCTTTTCATTCTTCCATGGTGGTCTCTTTTTCTGGAATACTTTTTAACTTGCTTCTGTTTTTTCCTGGTTCGCCCCTCATCACTACTGGAGGACAAGGATTTTTCATTTCCCTCACTGTCCGAAGAGCTGTCCGAAGATTCTGAACTTGAGTCAGAACTCTCCACAGGCTTGGACCGGTGAGACTTTTTTGACCTGGCATGTGTCTTTTTAGTGCTCACATGAGTCTTTGAAGCCTCATGCTCTCGAGGGTTATCAGAACGATGAGCAACTGATGCTTTGGATTTCTCCTTCATGCCCATCTTGGCCTTTTCAGCCCTCAGAGCTTCTATTTCAACCCTCAACCTGTCACGCTCCTGGACAGTATATTCATCGTTCTCTTCCACCACTTCGAGCAAAGCTGGTGGAAGCTCTAGATTATCCGGATTCATTAGGACAGAATTCCTTTACTTGGTTTTGAATGTCTGATTCAGGCACCGTCGCCTCCCACTGTGGTCGCCAATTTGGTGTGGATAAAAGTAGCCTGAGGGTAGGCTAGTAATTTTGAGTGGAGTTTTAAGGCGGCGTAAGGGTGTTTCACGGTGGTGTGGTGGTGTTTAAGGGTGTTTTAAGATATTTCAGGGTGTTTCAAAGTGTTTCAAGGGTGGAGAGAGAATTAAGCAGCCTGGCAGCAGTTAATTTTTCTTACCCATAGTTAATGCTGGTGGTTGGGCATTTATAGTGTGAAATTTGGGCCCTTATGGGCTTTCGGGTCAAGTTTAATGGACCTGGGTCATGTTTAAAGACCCATGAGTTTTAAGCAGATGTACAGGTAGCTTAGTCAGATAGTGATTAGATTTTTTAGTACTTTAGTCATAGTTCGAACTGCCTTATGTTTGCAGTGTTCAAGATCATCTGTCCGGTTCAATCAATGCTGTCCGAATTGAAGTCATGGTGTCTGTTCGAATTTACGCGGTGATTTACTTTGGACTACCGTTCCGGGGAGTTCTTCGAATTCGGACTCATCAAATACCACAAATAGATTGCATGAATTGTTTGTGTTCATAAAACATGGGAAATCTATGTTACCAACAACATGGGAGTTCTCGTATAATAGAACATGAGACTTCTATGTTACTACAAGGTTACGAGTTGTTTGTGTTACCAACAACATGGTATTTCTTTGTTACCAACCACATGGGAGTTATTTTATAATACATCCACTTTGAAAGTTCTTTTATAATGTAACTATGCGAGTTGTGTTACGCTGCAACTGTGGAAGTTGGATGTTACTACAACGTTGAGAGTTATTTTATACTTAACTATGATTGTTCTTTTATATAAAATTAATCGAGTTCTTTTCAAAACAAATATATTTCATACCTCATTATCTTACATCTTGTTTAACCTTTCAATCATATCTATGGTCGTCTGTTTTCACTCCAATCCCTACCGTTTGAAGAACCTTAAAATCATGTTCGGCTTCGCGAGGCCTATCCCAATTTTCGTATGCTCCATGATGAAGGGCTGAATCAAAAAATTATTATCATCAGGAGATCTTCTTTTGACTTATATTTTATTAATAGAAAACATTCTTAAGAAAAGAAGTAAAACACAACCGATAACTCTATCGAGTTTTCCCTCAACGATATTTTCTAATCGATTGGAGAAGTTTATGCACTACTGCTCCGAACCAACTGTAGTTGTTTATTCTGCCAAGGTATTCGACATAATACACCACATTCCAACCCATTAAATATTTTGAGACTGAGTATAATAGGGTTGAGCAAAGAAATAATATTAACAGTCGAGCAACGTCTTCCAATTCATGCCCCCCCATGCCTGATGACTTTGGCTATACTTGCCTGTAAAACACGGTACAACATGTTATATCACTACAGTTGAACACCCTGCTTATAGCATAAATTAAATTTTAAGGTACCTTTATAATGTTGTTTGATACATTATTAGTAATTTTCGGTCCAATTTTCCTTGAATTTTTACCCATGAAGTACATTCGCATTATCTTTGAATCATTCTCGGTCCCGTCTACTTATTTACTGAAGAATCCTCAAGTTTTTGTTAAAGGCATTTCCTTTGTGTCATGTTTAAGGACAAAAATAGCATATATATATAGTCGTTCGTTAGCTTGACCAACTTCGAACCTATTCGGAACACGTCATCCTCTACCAATAATATCTTTATAATCAGCTCAATTAGCGCATAAAACTTTTTCATCGCGAACTTCTCCGTGCGGAGGTCGAATGACGCCTTCAAAAGTGTGTAGAAGGGTGTGTGTTTCGTAGCTTTGATAGGGGCAAAGGTAATCAGGTTATGTTTCATAATATACATGATACTCACCAATCCTGACCTGTAAATGTTTTCTTTCGGAATCATATGCCTGTAAAAACATGAACGAACAATAGTAGATATCAAAGAACTCCCATCCGGTAAGAATAACATAAATATCTCAATCAATCACATTGACTTCACGCTTGTTGTGGTGGAATTTGATAACGTGAATTGTTTGTTAAAATACCATCTGAGTTGTATTGAAATAATAAAAACAACGAGTTGTTTGAACCATTACTAGCGCGAGTTGTTTGAAAAAACTAAAATAGTGAATTGTGTGTTCAGAGAGCGAGTTGTGTTGAAACACTAATAAAACGATGAAGTAAGAGGACGTGATTTATTCGAATATTTACCCAATAAACTAAGAAGATGCGATTTCTTCGAATATTTGAACATTGAGGATGCAAGTTGTTCGAATGTATATACGATGAAAATGGAAATTTTTGTAAATTTGACATGCACGATGACATAAACTGGAAAATAAGAACACAACCATCAAACCCAGTCACAACTGAATAAACTAGAACCAAAAGACAACACAACAGGCAAAAAATGAAACACAATACATGCACCTGTAAAACCTAATGTCGACCACAAAATAACCGAAACCTACTATCTGATACACGATCGTAATACATAATTTCAGTATAACTAAGCAACTTCGATTGTAATCAACCACATACATGCACTTTAAACTCATTAAAAACACAGAAAATACGATGGCTTTAGGATAAACTCAATACCTGTATATAGTGATCGTTGGCCTCTTCAGTTTTGTATACTCACTGGTTTTTGTAAATAGTGGCTACTAACTAATGTATGACAAATTTGTTACTGATCTGATGCTATCTACGATGGTCGACGGTAGAATTAAGCTTCGATGGAGTAAGAGAATCGACGACGGCAGCAGAGTAGGTTCGTGGGTATATGGGATATCGTGAAAGGGTGTAGAGAGAGGTTGTTTTTTTTACTAATTAAATGGGTTTGATGGATTTCAGAAGAGGGAAAAGAAGGTTTGAAGGTAAAACCTCTTGTGTATAGTATCGATGGTATTTTTGTCCATTATTTAGGTTTAGGTACCTATTAATACTATCCAATTTTCGGATACTAGGTGATAATACGGAAGTTAAGTGATTATTTACTGAGACTTTTCTCTTTATAAAATTGTGGTGTTATATTTTATACTTTTTATTTTTTGTAGCCAGATAATTAAAAATGGTTCGGAACATGAATTTATTTCGGAAGTCCAGCCCATAGTCGCAAACATAGTTTGCACTTTCAATAAATAAAGATAGATCAAGATAACTGTATAGTCCAATAAACTTGATCCATAAACATCAATCTCTAATGTTAATAGAATGTAACATTTGTGCCCCCAAGGGGGTAGCCGAGTTGGTTGAGTATGGCATGCTTGTGACCAAAGGTCATGAGTTCGAGTCCCTCTACATATGCTTTCTCGCCTGAGTCTATCACATTGTGTGGTCTACCTTCTGGCGTTGGTTTGCAGGCTATCGCGTCAGACTGAGGGTTTACCCTATGCGCACTCATTGCACTCTGAGTAGCGGCTGCGGGTTCCCTCCGAAAAACAAAAGAAAAAAAAGAATGTAACCTTTGTAAAAACTTATCAACGGTTTTTTTTTCCTGAATAAAATAATAGATTTAATTCGATATAGACTAGCTATTGTAAACAGTAGGGACATCGGATCGAGTTTGGTCCGAACTGTTTGGTTTTTTGTAATTTAAACACAAACCCGTTATACTCCGCCGCGGATTTACTATTTTTGAGTTTGAGTCGAATCATTTCGTGTTTGTGGATCCGTTTGATCGGGTCCACGAACATTAATTTTACTATTCGGATTATTCGGCCCGAAACCAGTTTAAATATAACTTTATTTTTTAATTTAAACAAAAATTATGATATAATGTTTCTAAACCAAAACAAACATAAATAAATAAACAAACATATATTTTTAACAAAACAAACAATTTAAAACATGTCTTAATAATGTGAAATAAAACATTAATACAAACACAACATTCTTCAAAGTTTCTTACTTTTCAATACCATCATCAATCTTCACCGGCACTTATTACAATGTTTTCATCTTCATTGTCAAAATCATCCAAAAGAAACTTTTAAAAGATCAATTTCAAATATGTTATAACTTTTCATGATCGTACACAACATTCTTTAAAGTTCTTTTTCTTTTCAATATCATCATCAATCTTCACCGGCACTTATTACAATATTTTCATCTTCATTGTCAAAATCATCCAAAAAAAACTCTTAAAATATCGATTTCAAATATGTTATAACTTTTCATGACGAACCTCACGAGTAATATGATGTTAGGTTAAATAATAGAGACTAATGATGAATAATTATTAATCAAAAGTATTTGAATATTAATAAAAACTAAATTAAAAAGAATATCTAATTAATAAATACTAAAAATAATATTTATTGAAAAAATCTAATCAGTAGTTATATATTATTGAAAAAATATATAAATGACAATTTTTTAGTCAATTGAGTCGAATTTAACAAAATTTATACACGTCCCTATCTGCATAGGTAGCATATTTTTTATATTTGTATTTGATTTGTGATAAGTTGGAATACACAAAACCCGACCGGTGGTATATCCCCACTAAACACGGTTAGTTTGATAATTTAAATAATTGTATTAAGTTGAATTTAGACACGCATTAGCCATAGTTATGATAGTTATAGCCATAGTATCATTGGTTTAAAATCTTGAGTTTTGCTGGTATAATTAGTTTTACCAATTGGGGGTTTTGCTAGTTTAATTGAATTGAAATAAGGATGGTTTAAAAGAACGATCTAATTGATATTTTGGTAGAATAAGTGATTATTAAAAAAAAAAGTCTATATTAAATTAAATAAAAAATTCATATAAAATTAAATAAAAAGAGATAAAAAAATCATTATCATCAAAGTTCGTTGATAGAACAAGATTGGAAATCATTATCATCAAAGAAATAAAGGAGATTAAAAGCATCATGTAACTGAGGATTTCATAAATACCTGTGATGAAGGTTTCTTTTTAATAAGTATATTAAAATTAGTTTTGGTTTGAAAATTCGAAGAAAATAAAAGGTTTTTTTTTTTAAGATGAATAGGTTTTAGAGAGAGTTTTTTTTTGTTTTACAACAAATTTTATTCACCGTCTTTTAGATTTATACAAGCATATCTTAATTTTGAACGGATAGAATCAATTGTCCATGGAAACTTTCAATTTGGTGGAGATAGAAGTTTGGTATTCCTAGCTTCTAGTTTTAGTTATCATTAAGAGGTAAATTTTCTTTAACTTCGAGAATTTAATTCCTAAGGTTAAGAATGTGGCAAGATTTGAGTTAGATTGTTGCAGTTATAACTAAGATGCCCCTATTGATGTTCAGGAGCTGCTACGCTTCAGTAGTTAACTGAAGTTTAGAGCTGCAAGAAATTTTGTCAGGTATTACTACCTTTGTAGTGACCAAGCTTGTTTGCAGTCTTAGGTAGATGAATGTCAACAATCTTTGTTTCGTTGAATGCTAGGAAATGAATGTTTTATGGGCTGGCAATGAACTTGTGCATGCACATAGTTGTCTTGTTTTTTGTAAAGTTTAGGCTTCTTGCTGGTTTTCACTTAGCTTTTTTGTTTTCTTACTCATAATTTTTTAGAATTCTAGTCTTTCTTGGGTTGTGGAAATGGGAGATGAGAGGAGACTTCCAAGTTTTGAAATTTTGGAGAGGAATGGGTTGCAGTTGGTAGGACAATGTTAGAGTTTTCGGAGTCAATAATATTTAGATTTTCAATGATTTCTGCTTCTTTTAGTTTCACTTTGCTCTTGTCCTCATTTCCTTCTGATTTCTTTATATGCAAACTATCTATTATAGAAGTGGTGGATTTATAGCTAACTTCATGGTGGAGACCAATCTTCATGTTAGTAACTTCTTGTTGTTCTTGTTATTTGTCTTCCTTTCCTAGCAGTGCTTTATCACTTCTTGATTGATGATCTTGTTCTTCTTTTAGAACAATAGACTTTATCTTGGGGACGCAAATACCTTCCTGATTTGATGGGTTTAATAATAGATTTCCCTAATCTCGCGAAGTATTATCTTTTGTTCTCGACATCTTTCTACATTCCTACTCATTATGATCCAAATGTGAGCAAATTGTATAATAGGCAGGTTAGTTTCCATATTGTATATTAATTCAGCAGCCATCACTGCCTCTGACCCTACCCGTGCCTTAAACATTTGAGCTTTGGATATAACTAGCATTATCCAAGCTCTACAACTATTTTGTTCAGCTTTGTTTTTATTTTAACATCCAAAGTTGAAGATGATTACCTATGGTTGAAGAAATAGAATATGGTAATCTCTTCGTTGAATAGATATTATGGAATGTTGGTGTATATTATCCATGTCGGGGTGACCGTGGATTCGTATTTAGGATTAAAATACGAACTCCATTTCAATAGCCTCATGGACAATTCACCTACTAACCAAATATTTATTCTTCATAGTTTATAGAGGTATTTTTAAAGATCTAATTCTATAAGAATGTACCAAGAGTCCAAAGATACAATGTTTACTTCACCAACAAACCTAAAGGAGTCTCTGAATTTATGTATTATTGATAGATTAGGCTTTCTTTTAGCAAATTTTCCTACAATGGTGGTTTTGCGACTTTCGTTAGTTTTTATTTATCATGTGCTGAGAATTGAATGAATATATGATCTTCTTTTTGTTTGAACTGAGAAAATGCTATTGAGTTCTTGAGTTTGTTGACTACTTTAGTAAGATTTCGCTTTGTATTTAGTTGATTAATCATATGAATGTAGGGCCTGCTCACTTCTCTCTCATATTTATTAGTGTGGGCCCTATCATAGTTGTGAAAAGCGCCGCCGCGGCGCTGCTAGGCGAGGATGCAGCGCCTCATGCCGAGGCGAGGCGTTCCGAACAGTAAGGCGACCGCCACGACGACGCCATGGAAAAGAGGCGATCTGGAGTGACGCGAGAAAAGACGTCGCCTTTTCGACTTAGCAATTCTCTTCTTCTTTTTCATTTATGTAAAGATGATGTGACATTTACTTTAAGATTAAAGTATTAATTGAGTGTGTACTACGTCTGAACAATGTCTTGTACAATGCTATTATCAACTGTTTTATTTTTGATTTGTCAGAGTCATTAATTACGGTACGACTTTGTTAAAAGCAAATACACCATGTCTGTGACTTTGTAGATTTGTTTACTACTTCATAGATTTGTTAAGAATTATTAAGTCTGTAATATCACCTCACAAAACGTGAATTAATTAGATTGTGTATTAATAATATTTATTTTATATTAGTAGTTTTTAATATTTTAAATATGGATGATTCGTTCGCATATATTTATTTTTTTATATTCAACGTTTTACTATATAAAACAAAAATTTATATTTTAAACATATATTTTCAATTAAATACCAATAAAATAGTTTAGGAAAAGCATGGTTAAGAAATATATTTTTACGTAATTTTATATATTTACATGCACATATATCCTAAACGAATAATATTTATTCAAAAAGATTATGTTATTCAAAGATGGGTTTAGAAAAAAAAATATAATATATAAATTATTCTTTAGTATCTAATTTATTTAATGTATATAATTTTGTAGATTATTGATATATTTTATTTAAATATTATTTTCTCTATATATAGTCTATTTAGTTCCATGGTTTATTTAAAAAATTTAAGAAGTTTAATGATATTTTTTCTCTATTACTGAATTTCAAAGGTTAGTTCATCCATACTCTATAGATTTTTTTCCTCCTTCGAAATATTATTAATCTTTTTCACACAAATAGCATCTGGTTCTAATAACACAACATCTGGAAGTTCTAAAATAAGAGATATAGGCTGGGATTATGGTACACGACCAGATGGGAAAAATAAGGATTGTGTTAGATGCAATTTTTGTGATAAAGTGTACAATGGTGGGGTAACTCGTCTAAAACAACATTTAATTTGTGGTTTTAAGAATGTCGTTGCTTGCTCTAAATGTCCTGATCACGTCAAAGAAAGATTGAGAGAGTTGAAACAAAAAAAATTAGATGAAATTAAGGCAAAAGAGTTAGTAGATGATTTTGATAGTTTAGTGGATATGGAAGAAGATGAACCAGGATTTCTTTCACGTAGTGCTCCCGGTGTTAAGGGTCCGTTAGATTTATTTTACAGAAGAGAAGCTTTGGGGAAAAAAAGAAAAACTGGTCAAGATCAAGTGGATGCTGATAAATACAGGAAGGATTTAAGGGATCATGTCGTTCAGATGTTTGCTAGATGGATGTATGACGCTGGAATTGCTTTTAATGTTGTGAACTACGAGTCTCTGCAAAAAATGGTTGAAGCAATTGGACAGTATGGTCATGGTATGAAGGCTCCTACTATGCATGAAGTGCGAGTAACTTGTCTGAAAAAGGAAAAGGATCACACACAAAAACTTCTTGAGGAAAACATAGACGAAGCTAAGAAAAATGGTTGCACATTGATGTGTGATGGGTGGACTGACAGGAATGGTAGAGTGCTTGTCAATTTCTTAATGAACACTCCTAAAGGAAGTGTTTTCTTGGATAGTGTTGATGCCTCGTCATATTCAAAAATAGGAATAAATATGTTAGAATTGATTAGCAAATATATTGATCATATTGGTGCTGAAAATATTGTTCAAGTAGTAACTAACAACGCCTCAGAAAATGTCCTTGCACGTATGTTTATACTGTTTATTTAATTTTGTAAATTATTATCAAGTTTTTTATTTTTAGTTGTTATTTTTTAGGATAGCTACTTGAGGCCAAGTATACACATCTTTATTGGACACCTTGTGCGGCACATTGTCTTGATTTGATGTTCGAAGATATATTTAAGATTCCAAAATTTAAGAATACAATTGAAAGGGCAATTAGGGTGAATGGCTACATCTACAGCCGAACACGAGTCTTAAGTTTGATGAGAAAATTCACCAACAACAAAGAGATGGTGCGACCTGCCAAAACTCGTTTTGCTACTGGGTTCTTGACATTAAAGAGGATTCACGAGGAACAACGGCGTCTAACGAGACTTTTAAATTCAGATGAATGGCTTGAAAGTAAATTTTCAAAAGAAGAAGTCGGGAAAAAAATTCCTAAATTGCTTAGTGAATGGTTTTGGAGAACTACCAATGAGATTCTTAAAATTGGTGGTCCACTACTGGCAGTGTTGCGTATGGTAAATGGGGAGGTGAAACCGACAATTGGTTACATATATGAAGCTATGGACAAAGAAAAAGAGGCTATTGCAACCGCTTTTTAAAATGATGAAACAAAGTACAAGGAAATTTTCACAATTATTGACAAGAGATGGGACAATCAGTTACATAAGCCTTTGCATGCTGCAGGATATTATCTTAATCCTAGCTTATATTTTAGCAACCCAAGTGTTGAAGATGATGTTGAAATTACAAGTGGTTTTGCTCAATGTTTATCAAAGATGATCTCAGACGTGGATATGCAAGATAAGATTGCAGATGAGATTGTTTTGTATAGAAATAGTGAAGGCACATTTAAAACCGCCGCAGCAATTAGAGGCCGGACTGTGATGGCACCAGGTTTTACTCTATAATTTTAAATATATATGTTCAATCATTCTTTTGCATACTATTACTTATTTTAGTTTATTATTATGTTAGTTGATTGGTGGATAAGTTATGGTGCATCGGCTCCAAACTTGAGAAAGTTTGCCATACGAGTACTTGGTCTTCTTTGTAGTTCATCTGGATGTGAAAGAAATTGGAGTTTCTTTGAGCATGTAAGTTTCTTGTTATATTATTTATTTGTGATTTTTAATTTTTTTTATTAATGTTTACTAGTTAATTAGTTTAATTATTTTTCTTTCGTAGATTCATAGCAAGAAAAGGAACAAACTTGCTCAACATCGTTTAAATGATTTGGTGTATATCAAATACAATAGAGCTTTAAAGCGACGATATCACGTGGTCATGTTGATCCAATTCTTTTGAGTGACATTGATGATGCCAATGAGTGGTTGACTGGGTTACCAGATAACAATGATGGTTCTCCTGATACGAGTGCTGTAAATGATGATATGGATGCTCACTTGGTAGGAGTCGATGTTGGAGAAGATGAACCGGATGAATCAGACCATAATCTTAGATCTCGTTTTTCCAACCCTACAGTGACTCATCCTAGAAATAGAATTCTTATTGATGAGGAAGAGGACGAGTATACCACTCCTATGTGGGACTTATATGAACAAGATATTGGAGGACTTGGAGATAATATTCAAGTAGAAGAAGATAACTTAGTTGATGACGATTAATAATTTTTTAAAGTTTAGTTGTATTTTAATTATTTAAATATTTGAATTTTGAGATTTTATTGAATTTTATTTTTTTAAATTATTATTATTGTTATATTAATTATTATTTAAATAATATTTCAATGAACTGAAAGGCGGGCGCCGCGACCCTCGCCGCGTCGCCGCATCTTTGGATCCACTCATCACCACGGAGCGCTGCACGCCATTAAAAACTATAGGCCCTACCTTTTGCTTTCTTACAAGAAACAACTAAGCATTAAATGAAGGGTGACTTACAAGCAACCTCATTTCATTTAATGCAAGTGGGTTTCTTACAAGTAACCATTAGCTTCATTTGGAAGCATAAGTGGCTTCCTTTGTAAGTCTTGTTTTGCTATAAATAGGACCATGAGTTGGTCTTGGATAGCATCACTTGAAGCACTTGAAAGAAACATTCTAGAGTGCAATATTGTGTGTGATACATTTTAGAGAGAAATACTTTGAATGAGAGAGAAATACGGGTAGTGTTTAGGAGAATTTGTTTGAGTGATCTGTGAGGTTACTATTCTCTTTTGGGGTATAATATTTGTGTGAGAAAAGTGAGTGTATAACTCTTTAGTGTATGGAGTGAGACTTCAAATCTTTGTAGTATTTTGAGTTATAGTGATTCATATATTTCTCCCGTGGACGTAGGCAAATTAGCCGAACCACGTTAAATTATTTTTCTCTTGCTTGTTCTTATTTCCGCATTCGTGGGATTATTTTTCCCTACAAATGGTATCAGAGCACTGGTTGCAGTTCCATATCCTCCTTCGTCGTACGCAAATGGAGGAACGTACGAACATCGGTGGCAATTCCATGATCATACTCACGAAATCAAATTATTCCATTTGGAAAACCATGATGGAAGATTTGTTGTACTGTAAAGACTTGTTTGATCCCATTGAACTAAAAGGGGTCAAACAATGTGCAACAAGTGAAGCAGATTGGAAGAAACTCAACCGTAAAGCTGTTAGTGTGATTCGACAGTGGGTTGAAACAAGGGCGATTCGCGACACCGCAAAAGAAACTGATGCTTTCAAATTATGGAAGCATTTAGAAGAAATGTATGAGCCCAAAAATGCTCAAAATAAAGCTTTCGTCATAAGGAGACTTGTGAACCTGAAACTTTATGATGGGCAAAGTGTATCTGACCACTTGGCGAAATTTGACGAGATTTTTGACAATTTGACGAACATGGAGCTGGCCTTAGCTGAAGAAATCCAAGCATTGATTTCGTTAAGTTCTTTACCAGATAGCTGGGAAACAGTTGTGGTAGCTCTTAGCAATTCAGCACCACAAGGAAAGGTGACGTTAAGCATGGTAAAGGAAAGTATCAACAGAGAAGGAAAAAGAAGAGCGGAGCAAAGCTCTTTCAGCCACCCTCAAGGACAAGCACTAGTTACGGAGAGATGAAGGACTAGAAACAAAAATTTCTCCAGAGACAGGCGAAACAAAATCAAGTTTAGAGACAGATCAAAGTCAAGAGGCGACTTCACTTGCAACTAATTTCATAAACCTGGACATTTCAAGAAAGATTGTTGGAAGCTGAGAGAAAATGAGGCTAAGGAAAATAATGAAGACAATAGAGGAAATGCAGCTGTCATATCCAACGATGGTGAAACATACCTAATTTTTTACGATGGACGTGTCAACCTCGCATGCCAAGACACATGGATGATTGATCTGGAGCATCATTCCATGTAACAGCCGATAGAAGTCTTTTGACCACTTACACAAGTGGTAAGTTCGGTTTTGTCAAGATAGAAAATGAGGCAAGATGTGAAATTGTTGGTCGAGGTGATGCAACACTGGAAACTAGCAGCGGTTGCAAGCTGTTATTAAAAGATGTTCGACATGTTCCAGACATTCATATCAATTTGATCTCTACTAGTCAACTTGACGATATGGGATACGAAAACACATTTGGCAATGGAGTTTGGAAGCTTAAGAAAGGAAATCTGGTTGTGCCCGGAGCTAAGAAGATTGATCGTTTGTATTATATGCAAACAAAACAATCAAGTGGAGTAGAAGCGAATGCGATCAAGTATGACGACTCGGCGAATTTATGGCACGCCAGACTTGGTCATATGAGTGAGAAGGGACTTAAAATTCTCACGAAAGAAAATCTTCTACCGAATCTTCCAAATATTCCTTTAAAGCAATGCACTCATTGTTTGGCAAGAAAACAACACAAAGTCGCATTTCGAGCAGGACGACCACATAGAAAGAATAATATTCTTGATCTAATACATACAGATGTGTGTTATATGGGTGACAGAAGTATCGGCGGATCATTATACTTTGTCACATTCATTGCCGATCATTCCAGAAAAATGTGGGCTTATCCTTTGAAGACCAAAGATCAAGTGTTAGAAGTATTCAAGAAGATTCATGCCAACGTTGAAAGGCAAACTGGAATTTTTTTGAAATGTATTCGCTCCGACAATGATGGTGAATACACTGGACCATTTGAAGAATATTGCAGAGTTCATGGTATCATGCTTGAGAGATCGGTACCCAAGACCCCGCAACATAATGGTGTTGCAGAAAGAATGAATAGAACTATTTGTAACAAGATCGTGTGCATGCTCTCCCATTCAAGATTGTCAAAATCCTTCTGGGGTGAAGCATTGATGACGGCGGTAGATCTTGTCAACTTATCCCCTTCAGTTCCTTTAGATGGTGCAATTCCCGAAAGAATATGGACCGGGAAAGACATAAGTTACAAACACTTGAAGGTGTTTGGTTGTAAGGCGTTCGTACATGTCCCTCGAGATGAAAGATCCAAGCTGGATGAGAAAACCAAAGAATGCATATTTCTTGGTTACAGACATGATGAGTTTGGTTATAGATTTTGGAATCCAAGAAGTAGAAAAGTTGTTCGAAGTAGAGATGTTGTGTTCTTCGAAGACCAAACTCTTGGAGATATGAAGAACGACGAGAATACAAAATCAGATGTCAATACTAAAATTGACTTAGTTCCGGATGCACCATTTTCAGTTGAGTATGAGGATCATGGCGAGGCTCCCGACCATGAAGAAATAGTTGACGTTGAAGGAAATCATACTGAAGAACCCCATTTGAGAATATTCATTAGAGATCGTTGGCCTTCAACTAGATACCCAACAAATGAGTATGTGTTACTAACTGACGGGGGAGAAGCTGAATGTTTTGAAGAAGCTGTGCTGCACATTCAAAAGAAGTAGCGGTGGAAAGCCATGAAAGAAGAGATGAAGTCATTGCATGAGAACCACACATACGATTTGGTAGAGTTACCAAAAAGGAAGAGAGCACTCAACAATAAATGGGTGTTGAAGCTGAAGACTGAAGAAGGAAATCCACAACCTAGATACAAGGCGCGGCTGGTTTTCAAAGGATTTGGTCAGAGAAAAAGTATTGATTTTGAAGAAATATTTTCACCTGTAGTAAAATTGTCATCTATTCGTGTTGTTCTTGGAATAGCTGCTAGCTTGAATTTGGAAGTTGAACAACTTGATGTGAAAACTGCTTTTCTCCATGGTGATTTGGAAAAATAAATTTACATGAAGCAACCTGAAGGGTTTGAGACAAAAGATAAAGTGCATTTGGTCTGCAAACTAAAGAAGAGTTTGTACGGTCTCAAACAAGCCCCGCGATAGTGGTATAAAACCTATTAACGATATATGTTGTGAAAAAATAATTATGCAGTTATTCCTTGTATATTCATAAGTGAAATACATATTATTTTTGTAAGTGAAATACATGTATTTCAGTATGTGGTTCACAAGTTTTTTTTCCACAAATGATAACGTCTATCTAGTCAATTGTGATATGAGGAATTTGAAACTAGCTATATAATGGGTATATACTAATGTCATACCTATATTCGTTGATTATTCTGCTTAGTTTTTTCTCGCAATATTATTTCATATTATAAGGATTTAAGGACCGAATATGCAACTACTAATAATGTTCCATATCCTAAGAATTTAGGGACCATATATGAAAGTACTTGGCTTCTTAACAAAGTGTTAAGTTATGAGTCCAAATAGTGAGAGTTTTCCTTTATATGTAGCCAACCATGTACGGGATTAAACGAAAAAATCACTATCATTGTGAATAAAAAAAATTGTGCAATGAGCAGTGGCGGATCTAGGAATAAAATTTAGGGTATGCCCAGAAATATTATAGAAAACAGTTTCAATAAAAGATAAATATGAGAGTATCGCATAATAAAAATATGTAAATATTCTAGTTACAACTCAAAACGAAAATATATTCTAGTTCAAAAGTAAATGCTTTCTCCTTTTACTCATTCCTTGAAAGGGTCAGATAATATCTACATCATTAACTGTAGAAAACACTTCTTTCTCCACAAATGTCACTAAACAATCATTAAGCCATGAATGGACCATTATATTTCTCAACTCATTCTTCACATGTTTTATACGAGAAAATATTCGCTCAATACTTGCGGTAGCAACCGGTAAAGACAAAGCTAGCTTCAAAAGTGTGTACATAAATCCAAATATTGTGTGTTTTTTGTACGAACAAGAGTCTTACATAGATCCGAGATACTCTTCAAATTGGAAAAGTTACCATCCATCTTGACACATGCAATATACGTCTCAAGTTGGCTAGACAACTCCTTATGACTAATATATTCAAATTCATTTGGGTAGAATCTTGCCAACCTCACAAGTGATTTAGTATCAAAGTATTAAAATGAACAACACAATTTGTGGTCCATAAATTATAAATCAAATAATAAAAATATAATATATAAAATATTACAAATTCATCAATACAAAATATGCTAAAGAATAAGCCATTTTCAAATACATCTATATAAAATATACTAAAGAATCAGTAATTTTCTTAATTATTTACATTTACAAAATATCATTTCTATTGGAATATTCCGTATAAAATCTTCATTCAGAAAAAAAGATTAGTACAATAATTTGCATAAATACATTTAAGATATTATTTTCTTATAGAAATATGCAATCAATTTGGATTGAAGAATTAACAACCAGGCATAACATATAATTTTCTTATCAGAAAGGAAAACTAGTATTTGAAAATCTCCAATTTTTTTCAATCATTTGTTAAATAAAAGTTAAAGTAAAACCCAATAACAAATTTTACTACTTTGTTGAATGAAAATCGATGTAAACTCCAATAGAAAATTAATTAACTGAATCGATTTACTGTTTTATTTTGATATTTTGATAGTTCTATGTTGCTTTTGTTTGAGAGAAGTTGGGAAATAGACGGGTACGATTAGGGGAAAATAGAGTAAAAATAAAAAGTAAAAGAATGTAAAGAAGAAGTTAAATAAAAAAGTGAAATAAAATAATGTAAAAAAGAAGTGAAATGAATAAAAATATTTGGGTATCAAGTAGGACTTGAACTCAAGACCTCAGGTATATTTCTAGAGAAAGCATTTACTTTAACTTTTATTTCAAAAGTACCTATGTCTGACGCACGCGATAACCTGCAAACGAATGCCAGAACGTAAACCACACAAGGTGGCAGGCTCAGCCGAAAAAGTGTAGAGAGACTCAAACTAATGACCATTGATCACAAGAATGCCTTACTCAACCAACTCGGCTACCCTTTTGGGACGTTTAATATTTCAATTTGTTATATTTAAATTTTCAACCTTTGTATTTTTATATCCTTAATATAAATAAATATAAAAACAATATCAATATTTCTTAAATACTTATATATGCACAAATACTTAACATGTTTTATTTTCACAATTGAAAATACCTTTTTTTATTTATAAATGTAAATATCATAACGCAGGTAAAAGTATTTACACAGGTAAAATATATTTATCACATTTTACATTTTAAAAATGATTCACATCTAGGTAAGACAATACATAGGGACGAAAGGAAACAATTCCAAGGACAATAAAATTTATTTATTATTAAATTAATAAATTCAAAGGATAGTAATCTAATAAATCAGATTAATTTTATAAAGATTCTCAATAAATACGACTTTGAGTTTTGAGATATATATTTTATTTAAAAATATTTTAACTGAAGGTAAAGGTAAAATGAAGTAAATTTTTAAATTTGGAGTTGATATATATAGTATTTGGATTTACAGTAGAGTGTATTTCAAGCGAAGTATTTGGATTTAAATTGTTATTAGAAAAAAGAAAATAATATTAAAATTGCGAAGGTAATTAATTTTTTTATGTAAATTTGATTTTCACACAATAAGAATTTTTAGATTTTGATTCAAATTATGGGAGTTTAGATTTGATTTTATTATGGTCTCTCTGTTTGTATTATAATTGAGATTGCAATTTGATTTTTGTTTATGATTGAATCTAGTTTTGATTTGAGTTTGGTTGTAAATTAGGACTTGGATTTGGATTGAGATTTTCATTGAGATTTTGATTTAATTTGATTTGGATTTGGTATCTCTCGATTGTTTGATTCTTTTTCATTAGAGCTTGTATATTTTCTATTACAACACACGAAAATATGACTCTTTATTGTCTATTAGTATCCATTAATAGGAAAAACTTTGTTATGTCTACATGTGCATATCATTCGGGTTTGACACCGTCATCCATTTTAAGTATTCATCAATCTTTGTGGATTTTATACTGTGATGCATCTCATTATATATCACATTACGTGTCACATTTTGTTTTATTGTCTCTTATTTCACCATATTTGGTTTGTCTATGAGTGCTACAACAATGTCGACAAACGGTGTTGGCTTTATTGTTATCCATTAGCTAATCTCTCCTTGATGTTTAGTATGTTTTAACCTTGTTTTATATCCTATTTCGATTAGTTAGTTTTGTAAATATAGTCATTGGGTCATATTCTTTGATTCTATTTGTGTTCTACAAGATCAACACGCTCAGAAAGTGATTTTGACATGTAGTAGAATGAGGAACTAAATGTTTTAGAAAAAATCAAAGTGATTGATGTTAATTTCTATGGTGTTGACAGTAGAAAAGCATACATGACTCATGTTGTTGTCTCTAATGTTGATTTATCTTTGTTTCGTTTGAGTAATTTGTCGTCTAAATTTTATCTTTGTCATTCTCGTCTAGGACACATATTTGCGTCACGTTTAAAAAAAGTATCCTTACATGTATCTTGGTTCTTTAAATTGCAATGGTTGTAAACTAGTACAATTTTATTTCTTAACGTTTAATACAAGTATCTTTTATTTTGTTGCTCCTTTTGATATTATATATTTTGATGTCTGAGATCCATCTCATGTTTCCACAAATGTTCCTTCAGCCTATTATCTTATGAAACTAACGGTTGATTTCCTCAAAATATACAAAAATATCAGAGCATTTATTAAGACTTAATACTCTAATGTGATAAATAACTTCAGGTATGACTTATAGTGTGAATATACATCTAATTCTTTCACTCAATTACTTGTATCTGATAGTACCATACACCAGTCATCTTGTAATGAAATCTTTCAGCATAAATAAAACATAATCATCTTGTTAAGATTATTCGTTCCTTACTTTTTATATGCGGAAGTTCCTAGTGTTTTTTTGCTGAGATCCATCAATACCCGACTCTGCTTCTTCCTCTAGTGCAACTACTGATTTTCCACCTCCCAGGTCTACTCGTATAAATAAGTCTACCAAACTGTCAAATCTTAATTATTTTTATTACTGATATATATTTACATTTTTCATAGAAAAAAATACATGATTATATGGTCAAAGAACTTAATGCTCTTTATGATACTATTACTTAGTCTTTTTCTCACGCAAGTATACGCGGTCAAATAGTCGCAAGTAATAAGTAAGTAAATCATTCCCATGAAGAACAGGTGTATATGATAAGAATTCACTTATGTAACAGTGTATGATTATTAGACTAATGCTTTAACAAGTATAAAGTTGGGTGAATGATTATAACTAAGCAAATTAACTAACGAGATTAACTAACGAGTTTACTTATGCGAGAGAAAACATGGAACCGTAACTTCATTGTTTATTTTACTCAGAGAATTAATATACTTAATCAATATGTATGATAACAACGATTACTAATCAGATAACACGAAATCAATATACGCTACCTCTCGATACACGTAAACCAAACCACTTAAACAACCACAAAAGAGATAGCAGTTAAGCAGACACCACTTTCATGACAATCCTATATGTCTATACGAATTGAGGTACAATTGGTTTTAAGCGCAAGTTATCTATTTCGATTACATATGGTAATATAATATGGTTAGTGACATATTACGAATCATGAACAATCACAATACAAATCATTCAAGAACCTATGCTAGCATGCCAAGTTCTAAACCCTTAAATCCACTTTCGTATTCATTAAAGATTAACAAACTAGATGTTCGCGACGCATCTAACGATAAGCACAACCATAATAGGTAGCCGATAAACGTATCTCACAAATTAATCAAACAATCAAACCATGAGTATTATTCAAACAAACCTGTTAGAGTTCCATGACAACGATTAGTTCATAATTGAATGAATCATCATCATGGGCTCAAAAGTTAACATAGCTCTAAGACAAATGTAAATAGATGATTAAGCGTTTAGAGAACGTCAAACCGAACAATAACCACCAAGTATCGCATAACATAAACAATTCGTAAACTACTGATCGAAAAACAACGAAAAAAAAGTAGCCGTCACCTATGTCGAGCAATACATAAAATACCGATCGAAAACACCGTAGCCGTTACCTCAATTACTGATCGAAAACGACAGTATCTGTCACCTGCTGCCTCTCAAAAACCACCAAAGCAACTACCTGCCTCCTGCCGACTGGTTGTATGTTGCCGCTGCCGAAAAAAAAAACCAAAACAGCTGTCACCTGCTCTTTCTCTCCTTCTCTCCTCTTTCTGTATATTCTCAATACCATTTGTAAGTTAAAGAACCCAAAAAGGAAGCCAATTCTATTTTTGCTTCTTCTTTCGCCTGTTCTGCTCCACAAAACCCAGCAGTCGTCAATTGTCTTTTTTCTTGTTTTTGTTTTGTATTATGCCGTAAAACCAAGTCAGTAGCCAATTGTAATTTTTCTTCTTTTTCTCTCACTTTAATCTGCAGGATAAAACCTTCACAAGCCAAATTCGTTTTCTCTTCTTGTTTTATGTTTTGACGAAAGAAAATCCAAAAGAGCCGTGTTGCTCCTTCTCTCTTTTCCCTCCCTCTATAGCTTCTCTCGAAAACCCTAAAAAATCCAAATTACTTGTTTCTTTCTTTTGTTTCCTTTTTTTGTTTCTTCCGATTCATGAGCCCAATGAAGCCCATTTGTACGACTTTGGATCAACAGACCCAAAACTTGTTCAAAACTTGCCCTCAAGTACATTAACTTTCCAGTTTCTTCAATTTCAACCCCAAATTTATTAATATTATCACAATTTATCTGCGGCACAACTCCAACCCTTTACTACAAATTTTCTTTGGAACAGAAGGCCTACTGGTGCAGGTAAATGAACCAACATTTTCCTGCGATGCCAAATAAAATAAATATATTAAAATCATTGGATTGTAGTCGAAATAATGAACAGTTCTTATCGAAATCTCTCAGGACTACCGTCACTTAAATGCATGTCTTTACACTGAAACAAAATGAAGGTTACGAACATAAACAATAGTCAATCTAGCCATAAAAATGTTAAAGGGAAATAAAATATATAAAATGATAAATTATTAAGAACATTATGAGCATTCTTTTCCCAAAAATGTTTATATTGTATGCATACTGTTATACGTACGAGAATGAATGAAAAACACGTTGAAACACAACGAAAAATTGTTAACCGACGACAATTTTAAGAATAATGGAAGCGTAATAAGTGACTTGAAATGCACTTATCAAACCCCCAAACTTAAACGGTTGCTTGTCCTCAAGCAATGCAAAACAGGTTCACTAGATGCGAAACCATATACCTGAGAAACGTGTAGAAAATATATATTTAAAAAAAAAAAATCTTCTTTATTTGGTAGATGCGAAAGCAGTCACTAGATGTGAAACCATATACCTAAGAAACGTGTATAAAATATATATTTTAAAAAAAAACATATCTTGAATGATACTAGTTTTGTTCGTCTTAAAAAAACAAAATCAGTGGTATTTTCGGACTCTTTTTCAGAGTTACGGTTTAAAAAATACGGACCTTTAAAAATTAAAATTAAAAAAAAAACAAAGAAAGAGAAGTTGGTTACTCTATTATATATAGAATGATATTTAAGGTATAAAATCTCTTCAAAATTTTAGGTCTTTATCTGTAATAGGTTTGTTGAACGAGCCTTTATGGTAAATATCAAATTTAAAAAATTTATAAATAATATTTTTATAATTAAATAATTAATAAAGATTTAGTAGGAATTATAGTTAATTATCAAATTTTTAGATTGATTATCAAATTTGAAAGTTTGTAAATTATAATTTTTTTATTTATAAATTTATCAATACTTTTACTCAAACTTAATTTTTAATTATAAGATTATCAAAACTAAAATATGGGTTTGTCGTATGTATTTCGATCGTTATTTAATAATATTGGAAGATGTTGATAGATGAATACGTACTTTTTTAACTAATATGTTTATTAATACCTTTGAAGATAGATATAAAAATACATCCAAAGATTGCATAATTTGATGTTCTTTTATTGTATTGATTTTTTTATTTGAATTTATGTATAAAATTTGTTTAAATTATTGTATATGTATGAATTTATATTTTTTATTAGATGTATTTGAATGATAATATATAAATTTATTGATATTTAATTTTTTTATTAAGATTTTTTAATAAAATTATATATGTAAGTGGAGTTAAGCTCCACATCATCAACACCACTAAACCGTTCGAGTTATTTTTCATTGTCATTAAATAGATAAGTGATCCATCACTGAATTAATTAAACACACAATATTGAGTCCGCGTCTCCTATGCATAAACACCTTCCCTTTTGGGCACATGTTCAACTCTCATGAAATAACCGAACATTCAAGAATCGAACCTAGTTACATGGCCTATATCCACCGTATTGAGTCTACTACCTAAATCATCCCACGTAGAAGATGTATTTAATCTGTTTTTCAACCACTCGAATCTTACCAAACTCATATCTATTTCTACACAGCTCTAACCAGCCCAAACTCAACAATCCTCCATTAATCCCACCAAGCATCCCACATGAAGACTTCTCCTTAATGGCTCCACAATAGTTCATACCTCCACCAACACAACCTCTCAAGATTTGCAGAACTCCTTTGGTCTTTTTTAAGCCTTGGAAACACTTTGGTTAGATAATTTCCTTAATCTTTCTATGCACATAATAGTCATGGTAGGATTCTCAACAGATCAGATGTAGATGTAGTTACATTGTTACTCAAGCATTTGCTTATAGAGCTAACTACAAAGCTCTCATTCTTCATCTTCATCATCTATAATCATCATGTCTAACATGTTGTATAATAACCCTCTTACTAGCTCCTTAACACCACCTCCTATTACCATGTAGACAACATCCCGACCATTTTTCTCTTAAACTAATCAAAACTATGCTAGGCTCATGGTCATTCTACTGGATAACCGTTCTATCATGACGGTTGAAAATATCAAATATTTGTATATTGAAGAAGGAATACTCGTTCTCTTAGCTGACGCAATCAACGTAGACAAGACGGAGTGAACCAAGTACCTATCGAGATAATTCTTTGGTAAAAATCTTATTTCCTACCACGTTTAGGTCATCACTGCTATAATTTGGGGCATGCATGGGCTACAAGATTGTAAGGTTACCCGTTATGGCCACTTCTTCTTTAGATTCTCCATCATTGGTAATTCCATGGTGGTGCTTGAGTTGGCTCCCTAGTTTTCCAGTAGTAGTCATAATATTCTTAAGAGATAAGATCCAATGGCTACCATGAGTTAGGACCCATTGAAATCAATCCATTGTTTGGTCAAATTATATGGGCTTCCCTACGAACTCTGGTCTTAAATGGGTCTAAGCATCCTCAGAAACTTCTTATGCATCCCAATTTACGTAGACACCCATATTTCCAAACGTACCCGTGAGTTTTGCAAGAATATGCATTAGGATGAATATCACTAACGAGTTCCCGGATATTTTGGAAATTAAATGTTTGGAAAATTCTACCTCTATCTGCATCGAGTACCAAAAATTACCACATGTATGTAAGAAGTGCTCTATTTTTTGAACCAATGTCTCAAATTATGTCTCCCCCATTGCATTATATCACTAAAGAAATTCCAAAAAATATCTCCCACCAGTCGAGCAATGAACCAATGATTGACAGTAACAACCACCATCTTCATTACGGCTCCAGTGACAGAGACACTCATCTTTCCACCAATTATAATGCCTTGTTTGGAAACATTAATGAATATAATAAGATCGACCCTTCTGTTAGGACTGAGAACTTTAGGACCCATGGTGACAACACAACTCTTGTGCATGTCATCTCAATGTTGCATTTGTCTGATTAAAACAGCACAGAGATCATATATCATCACTATATGATTTCTGGATTGGATGTTACTACTCCGCTCAACTCTGAACAACTCAAGGACAACATGGTTCTCGACCAGTAATGTTATATCTTTGCATGGAATATATATGTTCTTAGTAGTTCAATAATTGTATCCAACCCATAAATTTTTCCCCATCTTTAATTTAATGATTATCTCTTCATAGAATATATATGGTCTTAATGACACAATCTAGGATTCAAATCATATAACATTACTTAGTTTATTAGAAACTAAAGTCAAATATAATAAAAGTGAAAGTATCATGTATATAATGCTTCTTTTTGGAAATGTAGAACTAAACATAATAATCATCTCTTAGGAAAAATTGTATTTCCAAGAATCCTATTGTTTTTAGAGTCTTCATTGAGTATACTTCAATGTAGATTATAAAATATACCATTTTTATATTTTTACAAACATTTACTACTCCTTAACTAATATTTATAGTTTCAATAAATCCTATGAATGTGCCCCCTCTGGTATGATATTAATTCCATATCCTCCCGGTGCTAAGAATCCATTGGGTTGCTCATGGAAATTTTAACACCATTTGTAAACTAGATGACTGAATATGTAATTTGGAACTCTGGACCATGCCAATTAATGAATTTAATAATTTTTGCTATCAAAGCATACTTATCGATCTCCTATATACTGGTTTTAATTTTTTTTGGTATAATAATTGGGTTAAAAAACCTATATCCTCTAGAACTGATGATGTACTCGTCAACAGTTATTGGGATACTCTCTTCTAAAAATCAATAACCCACTTCGATTACCCACGTACCTCAGACCATACACTTATCATCATTTTTTATAGTTCCAAGACACTTAACTTTTTCAACATGTGGAAATCCCACCCCAATTACTCTTTCATTATTTCCAACAGTTGGGACATCCTCATTGTTGGCTCTATCATGTCGATTATCTCCTCTAAGTTGAGGTGTCCCTAAAAGTATATTTACTATCTTAATAAAAGAGAGTTCGGTAACATATTCGGACGAGTTTCCAATACTCATAATCTTTTTATTCAAGCTCAACATGACATGGACAATAGACCTAATAACCCTTCTTTTATAAAAGCTGTCAGTTTAGCCTCTAAAAACTATGTCTTATCTAGTAGAACATAAAAGTCATTTTTCAATTAGAATTCTCATGAGACTTAACTAAAATTAGGTGATTGTAAATCAAAGTTCTTTCATAATAGTATCAATACCCATATTAATATGATTAAAATTATCATTATTAATGACGAGCAAGGCCTGTCTTACTACAACTTTAAAAGAGTGACTGATATTTTTGTCAATTATTTCTCTAATTTTCTTGGTGTTAAAAACCTTTTACCTTAGCCAGGTCTCATTGGAATCAGAGAGCTTATCCTTTTCAAACTTAGCTAGGATGACAAAACACGCATAACCCATATTATTTTAGATAGAGGAGTTAACTCTAGTAAGTATGTTTAATAATTGCATTTATATGATGAGATTTTTCAAAACAGTATTTTTGTCTAATAACTATACATAGTAGAAAATACCACTACAAATAGCAATAAAAACATGAATTTTAAGGGTTTTATAGACCTAGTCTATTATTTATATCAATGAGGCCCACCTATATTATAGCCTAACTCACTTAATTGAAGAATATAAAACTCTAGTTTATACATTTAGTTGAAAAAAGTTGTTTGGTTTTGATGTTTATTCGATTATAGAATAAGATGGTTTCAGATTTGAAATAGGTTTTTTAGATTTGACACTGTGATAAAAAAATTATTTATTTTCTTAAATATTTATAATTATAGGAAGAGTAATTTTATCTCGAAAGAGAATATCTTTCTTCCGGATCGAGATCAACAAAATCAAATCCAATTAATTATATTATTTAAGCGCAAAACAAGTGTTTCACGCATTATCAGGATCGCCCAAATTGGTGCAGTTGTCATGGAAGTTTTGTCTAATATCTTGAACTCGCCGACATTAGTATCGGTGGTAGAGAGTAACAAGGATTCAATTAGCATGGATAACAATATGACTACTGGTAGAAATATAGAAATTTTTTCAACCCTAATTTTGGCCTAAGAATAATCAACACTATAAAAAATGTATGACCAATGGATTATCCTCCAAACCAGTATTTTAATTCGCATGCCATCCTAAGCCGTCAGTGAATCCATCAAATAATACATCCGGTTGGCACACAATCCTCACAAGTAATAATTTGGTTATTCTAGCGCTTGCTGATTAAAATGATATATAAAAGTTATGGAATTTTTTTAAGGGAAGAGATTTTGCCTTGAGAATAGAAAAGAAGGTATTTATTGAGAAATATGAGTTTCCTCAAGTAGTGCACTCTAGATATGAGATTATTGAGAGGATTTAATTTTATTATAGAGTGGTTCGTAGATGTTACTTGATCATTATCTCATAGTTTGAGAAGGAAGTCTAGATTTCAAGCCTCAAGCGGACTCTATTACTAATATGACGAACTGGGTGAAGATTTTTAATATCAGGGTTAAAAACTATACCTTGATTATTTTGAGGACGATAAGAAATTTAATTGGAAAAATTTAGAATTGGCCCACTAACTAATATAAGAAATAAAAGAACCTAAGAAAGAATAGCTATGTATATTGATTTGGATAAACCATTGGTTCAAAAAAATGACAATGTATTGTAGAGTACGAGAGATTGTACTTTATTTGTTCTAAGTGTTCTTATTTTAGTCATAAAACAATATTGCCTCTTGAATAGACCACGTCATGATAAAACTACTATAGATGTGAATCTGGATAATTGTTTAATAGATAAGGTGAATAAATGTATACAGTGATAAATTAGGAGGTTCTCTTCGATATTCGGGTGATGGTTAAGCGAAATATGACTTATCATCTTGGTGCAAAGTCTTCGAAAGAAGCTAGTTCAACTGATGGTTGAAATGGGACTGTAAGAGGGACTAACTCATCGTTTGAGACGTTATATATTGTGAGCCTACTAACAGAGATTTTGAGTTTATAAAGGGAGCTAATACTGATAAGTGTTCAAATAGAAAACATAACAGATCTAATAGGAATATATCACTAAAACAAATTGGGGGAACTCGGTTCATAAGGTTATCATATTGAATAAATTTTAAAATCAAAGTTTTTAACAACGAAACCCCTAGTGATCGTAAATATTAGAGGGACTTATTTAGAAAATGAAAACGCATAAATGGGTAAAGGAAAGTATGCAAAAAGTGTAAGTGAGAATAGTGTAAAAAAAAGATGATCATATTAGGAAATATTTGGGTATATCAAGGGTAAAAATGAGTAATTTTGAAGAGTATATTCAATATAATAGAGAAAAACAATATATTTATATGTGTTGTATGGTCTTGGTGGGTCCATAAATTTGAAAAAATAGTATATATATCAACAAGTCTCATGGTGTTCGATAGAGTCATTATTGGAATAGCTCAATAGTATTTGTGTGACTACGCTGTTCACGGTAGGGGAGGAGTTGTCGGTTTTTTATTTTTTTAAATTAGATGAAGTGGACTCGGTACCGAGGATAAAAATGTTAGAAGTTAGCAGATTTAGAGATTTTTCACATTTCAAAGGCTAATATGATGGTAAATATGGTTCTAGAATCGCTAGAGCAAAATGGGGCGAAGAGGAGTTACGAGCATGCCAATTTATTTGGTGCTTTAGATTTGGAATTGGAAATATAATGAACGTTGTTTTGTTAATAACTCATACTTTTATTATGTGTATGCTAAATATAAATATTGCTGAGATTCAACCACTTACTCATTAAGTATATTAGTTTAGAATTTACATAAGGCGCGATATATAATTTTGGACGTGTAGTTCAAGAGATGATACATGTACATCGTGTGCGGTTAACTATCATATTTGAGCCAAGGGTAAGTTGTCACAAGAATAGTAAGATTATCTGTAGTTTGGGTGAAACATGCTCAACCAGGGAAGATGCAGACACGTTTGAAGGCAGAATATAGCTTATTTGGGATGACTCATACATTGATATCTGAATCTTATTTGCAGGAAACAAGTCATCAATATTGAAGTGTCGAAATAAAGATGTGAATCATATATTTTATCTGTAGTGTATGCTAGGACCCAAGATACAAAACATGGGGAATTTTAGGACGCACTTAGGGTCACCTTTCAAGGTCTTCAAACTCCATGGATTGTGGCAGATGACTTAATTCAAATGAAAAATAATAAAAATAAAAAAAAGTATGGTATTTGAGATTACGAGTACATGGTCTGATTCCTGGAATTCAGGTAAACGAATAATGAGGTGTCTGGATAGAGTGTATAGAAATAAAATGATTCATACTCTCTTTTTTCATGTGAGGATTATTCATTTGGATTAGACGCACTCAAACCACACTCCTATATTGATAATTCTTACAAGAGTTTGTCCTCCATTTCGAGGTCTTAAATAGTTCAAATTTGACTCAAATTGGTGTTTGAACAATATATTTCAAGATTTTATTTGGAAAAAATGGGACACGTCTAAGTCAGACTTATGAGAAAGTATGTCATTCATTCAACGTCACATCATATTATGAAAAACGGAGTTGTTTGGTGATATTTATCGACAAAATAGATTATTACTTGCACGACTTAGAGAATTAAACCCTTACTTCAAATATTGTATAATTCTTCCATAATTAAAGAGTTGGTAAGAAATAAAGGGAGAAGTATCTAAGTTTTCTGGAAGAGGAGGAGATGTTGTGGTTTCAATGTTTGAAAGAACATTGGATAAGGTCGGGTGAGTGTAACACACGATATTTGCACCTCTCAACCATAATAAAAAATAAAACTTTGAGAACTACATGTTTGAGAAATGATGAGTGTGGGTGGATTTCAGACCTACCCGAGGTTCAAAGGTTATTTAGATCATTTTCGAGAAAGTGTATTCCATAGATATCAAGTTTGTTGGTTTATTTTCCCTTCCGGATATCCCTCTCCTAGGGAAAATCAAATCAAATCCTCAAGCTGAGGAATATTTGGATGATAATATTTAAGAGTTTGTGTTCTCATCAAACCCGTAAAAAGCTCTAGGATCAGATGGTATGTCTGCTACATAGATGACTACGAAGATGAACCAAAAAATTACCAAATTGGAAAGTGCAAAATTTCTATCTAACGATTCATATAAATCTGTCATAATTGGTTTTATTGATAATGAAGTTGTCTGTACATATGCGCAATAAAGTCGATTCGGGTTATTAGATACACCATTTGGTTTGGAAAACGACCAAGATTATATTTGAGTTTGAGATAAAAAGGTTGATGAGGAACTTATAGTTTTATCATGAAGTACACTAGTAAAATGGACAAAACTAAGTTCAGAAGTTAAACTCAATATGGATGAGTGATTATAGTCGGATCGTTTGACAATGAGTGTAAGAGGAGTGCAACAAGATATGAATGACTCATTTTTAGGTGGATTTACGGACTCAAGTTTTGTAAGGTTAGCTTTTCAGGTGGAATTTTATGTGTTACATTTTGGGCTATATATAGCATTTGAGTGAAATAGATGTTTGTTTTGGAGACGAACTCGCTAGAACTATACACGCTTAGAATTGTTTATTATGGGACTTACCAACCCAATAACCTATTCGGAAACGGTCTTGTAAAATCTATCTGAAAACGGTTCGATCATGTTATCGAGCTATTAATGGACCGAGGTTTAAACAACATACCTATTAGCAGTTGAGACCGATAAAAAATAGATTAAATTTTATAAATATATATAATTTTAATTTTAATTATAAAACAATTAATATTCTGATACTAAACCAAATAGCATTCTTGTTATTAGTAGAAGTACTTAATTAAAATATAATAAATTTTAATAAGAGTATATACTGGTGTGGAACAATAAAAAAAAGTAAAATTAAGTTACTCTAAAATATAAAACATAAAAGTTAACAAAAACATTTAATATAATGTCCCAACCAAACATAAATCTAATATAAAGTACAAAATCAAAGTTATGAATTTGATCAAGAATTGGATTCACCCACAGACAAAAAGGACACAAAGAGGTTTCCTTAAAAAAATGACATTTAATATTAATATGTAAATAAGAATGGAATCGTTAAAAAACGATCAAAACTACTCCGTGAAGTCGCATATTTTTTTTTAATTATTCCGTAAAGTTAATTATTTTGACAATTTTATCCTTCGCAAAACATTTAAACAGGAAAAATTTACTCCGCGAAGTTACCATAATTTTGATTTTTTTCTTCCTTTTCTGTGGCTTCTCTCTGAAAATACCTCCTAATTTCAAAACCCTAATCTAATTATATATATATATATATATATATATATATATATATATATATATATATATACCTACATAAATATATATCTAGTTAAATTAAAATTTAGGTAACTAAATTTACTTAGATATATATCTAACTAAAAGAAAAACCTAAAGTAAACTAAACCTAAGCTATTAACTAAAAGCTAAACCTAAAGTAAAACTAACACACCACCCACCCTCACCTCACGCTCACGAACCCACAACAAAAAAACAAATAGATTCATCGTTTGGTAGCCATCACACACCTCCAACCGTCGTTTTATAACCACGGCCACTCCGGCGAACTAAGGCTAGCAGCAACTCAGAGAGTGGGGTGAACAGTTGCGACCATAAATGTAAACAAACTAAAATTAAAGGTTAGGATTAGTCTTAAATGAGTTCTATGGGTAGTTTTGGAAGGGTAGCTTAGACTTTAAAGTTCGAACTACTGTTTTTCAGGGGCTTGACTGTTTTTACAGAACGATAGTGTTCTTCACCACACGAGTGCGAAGAACACTGTCTCTATGCCATCGTGTGGCGTAGGTTGATTCTCTATGCCATCGTGTGGCGTGAGTATATTGGTCTACGCTCTCTTTATGGCGCAAGCCCATATACCCAAACTACAGTGATGGCGTTGGCCGCTCCGGTTACCAGAATCATCCGGGACCGGTTTATTCTTGTTGTTTGGTGTATGTTTACCGCGTTTTTGCTATTATTTCTCTAAAAATGCTTCGCGATTGACAATTTATGTTTGTAACAAACCTTGAAATTTTGTACATTGGTGACGCCCCACAGTCTGCAGATGGCTCACAGACGAAAATAATAAAGAAGTGGAGTAGGGTACGGGAAGCTGTTCAGCCCGTTTTAGTTGTCGATTCAGTAGTTCTGATGGAAGAGCTGTCTATAGTTTCCGGACCGCATGATTAAGGATCCAGTTCCGCTTCAGCTTCCCGCGGAGGACGACATCCTCCCCCACATAGAGAAGCCTAGAGCTCCTCATCCTTCCAGATTTCCACCGATATTCGGTGAGGCGTTGATCTCCCACATTGCATACCACATTTGGACGGGAGATGTAATATTTAAATTTGCATATGAAATTTTATTTTGCTTTAATTTTAATGTATACTACTATAATTAACTAATGTTTTCAAGAGTGCGAAATGCGGCTATATTCCCATTATCCTAGCCATAGAGGTTGGAGTTTGGCCGTACAGAGTAGGCGTAAAACACCCTTCACACGCCACACGTGTGGCGGCTAAAAGGTGTCTACGCCAACAAATGACGTGGTGATGGTGTTGTACGCCAATGAGTGGCAAAGAACACCAGAAACGGATTTTTTTACAAAAAGCTGTTTTTTCACGAAAATGAAAAAGGGAAAGCAATGTATCTCTTCGTCGTCCATGCTGCTCTGCATGGGAAGTGGTTTTGACTCTTTCACGATAATGTTTCAAAGTTTTTGAAGTTTTTAAGAAAATGGGTTTTGTTGGTTGTTGAGTTTCTATTTTTAGTAGTTTTAAGAATATGAAGTATAATTTGTGTTTGAAATTGTGTTTGCAACTTCATAAAGTAGTTTGAAATTTTCAATAGCATGGACCGTAATTTATTTGAGTTTCAAGCAGTTTTTGGAATTTTTTGTCTAGTTATGATTTTGTAGTTGTTAAAAACGAAAATAGACGACTCCACGGAATGCTTTTGGCTTTTTTTTTAGCATTTGCCAAAGTGTAGGGAATATTAACACAAAATCTGTGTGGCATATTGGACAAGGCTTGAGACTCTAGGGATCTGGTCTCATAGCCCAATCTCACTTTACTCAAACAAAATTATTATTCTATAAATTTAATTTTTGTCCGGTCCGATAATAATTTATACAAGTAAACCGATTTTGGTGACTTTATTTTATAAATAAAATTAATATATTATAAATTTGAAATTAGGACATGTCCGCCCTACACACAGAATTATTCATACTTTATCCACGGGTTGTTTAGATGTATAAAAATTAGCGGCCTCCCTCGTGATAATTTGAAATGAGAGGTATTTATGGATACTTTCCTCAATAGTTATCTTCTCTCAGCATAAAAAAAATCTTCATCGTCCACGTGTTATTTACCTATAACACACGTGATCTGTCGAAGACCCAGAGATCTGGAACAAAAGAGAAAGGCGTTGAAGCAAACTACGCAGAGGGTTTTAGAGTTAGCTTCACAGGAAGTTCAATTGAGGAGATTACCAGTATTCTATCATCGTCTTAATTACGACAATCTGATCGATGGATAAGAACGGTCCAACAGTAGGGACGGGGTTCGTTGGGGCACCGGCGTGTATGGATGTAATAAATTTTCAGGTTAAGGTCGATGAAGGGACTGGACAGATTGTCCGATGCGAGATTTAAGCCTTTTGGTTGCTGATCGACGACTGCATCTTCTGACGTTGGTAAGTGTCGTGACAACTTCTTAGCTCGATCGTGAAGTGGAAATTCTATATGTACATATGGGCTCAAAAACTAGATGAGCCTCAAGTCGTGTTGGTTCGGCTTAATAAAAATGATCGAATTAATCATTTGTTGAGTTTTAAAAATCTCCATAACTTTTATACTAGATTGACTCGGCTTGAGTTCATGCACCAATTCTTGTTCGAATTAGAAATTCAAGCGTTGTAACTGGACCACTGATACCAATGTTCGAGAAGAACTTGACCCAAACATCTAAAATATAAATAGGACTGAGTTTGGTAGAATAGCTCTTTGTGTTTAGAAGCTAAGCTGCGATTAATGCTCACGGGAGAGTTAGCTTGTTTAAAATGTTAATGGTTCTGTATAACTTGTGTCTGCACTCTGCAGCTACAAAATGGTTGAAAGGCAAGGCAATGGAAGATGTTTTAACCATTAAAAACAGTAAGTCATTATGACTATTGCGAATTCGATGTCTTGCGATACTTGTAAGCTGTACTAATGAGGATTTAGTCTAGTTAAAATGTGTTACATATTTTTTGTTTTTATTGGGTTGTCATGATGGTGATTGGGGTGACTGACAAACAAATCGTTGATGTTTGGCATGAAATAATCCGTAAATTTGGTCATTTTTTGAGTTTGAGCCCAAGCCCGAACTTCTATGTAGCCTAATACTTTTTATCCACCCGATTGCCAATATGTCTCTAAGATGCCCTAGCTAACTTCTAGCAGCTTCGAATCTAAATCAAGTCATATATATAGGCTACGGGGAATATTATCTCAGATAGTATTATGGTACTACACTATTATTTTTTTTGGATTGACCTCGAAAATGTTTAGACTTTTGATGATACATGCATTTCTGAAATATTTCTTAACATTTGTTTTGTAGAGAAATAGGTAACCATCTATCTCTTCCACCCGTCAAGCTTCACTGCATTATGCTTGTGGAGGATGCCATTAAGGCTGCATTATGCTTGCGGAGGATGCACTTAAGGCTGCGGACTTTAACAGCAATGAAGAGGCTTCCATGGACCTTCATTTTAGTGGTTTCCGAGTGCGTGAGTAACTTCGCTTTAGTGGTGTCTGTGTTTGGCGTGAATAACTTCGCTTTAGCGGTGTCTGTGTTTGGCGTGACTAACTTCGCTTTAGTGGTGTCTGTGTTTGGTGTGACTAACTTCTCTTTAGTGGTATATGTGTTAAGTTCTATTTCTCGTTATCAGTTAACTCAATAAACTTAACTTCATCTTATGGGATAGTTGTTTTTTTTTTGAAATGAAAACTTAAATTAATTAGAAAAATTCATACATAGTTTTGGGTATACCCTTCAAGCTTATAGTAATTAAAATTCTAGAGCAAAAAAGAGGTGCCCAAATTTCGACTCCCGAATAGTAACATAAGCTTGTAGCATGCAAATGACAAGGAACTGAGGTGAATGTGTGGTGATTCCATGATTGTCCAAATCAAAATCCACGCTCCAATCCAGACAGCGAGTACCTGTATCACAAGAAGGAGTAAGTTAGAGATAAATACAAGAACCTTACCAGTTAATCTTGGTACCATGAAATCTAAATCGGAGATCCGATAAGATATGATATGATATAGTAGAGGTCAAAGATGGGGGATCCAAAAATTCTTGAATTCCGATATTTCCAAATGTGGTAGATAACCGCATTGAAACAAGTACGCCAAATACTCTGATGTCGAGTATTAGGCCATCTTGATGCCTCGGTAATCCAAGATTGCCAGCAAGAAGAGTGAAAAGAAAAACCAAGTTTGACACTGGTGTAAGTCCATATACTCTGGGAGTAACTATATTCAAAGAGGATATGAGATATAGTTTCTGAATCAGAGTGACATAAGGGACAAGAGTCTGGGATATTATAACCCCAGCTGTGAAGCTTGTCTTTGGTTGCAAGTTTGTCCTTGATAGCCAGCCAAAAAATAAAAGAGTGGCGAGGAATATTAAATTTATTCCAAATTAACCCTGCCCATCCCTTTTCAGGGGTAGACGAACGGAGGGAATTATACGTGTCCTTAATGGTAAAGATGATATTTCCTGCCTTAGCCGTCCAGTAGGGAACATCCCTTGATAGAATGTTCGGGTGGGGAAGGGATAGAATTAGCTTGTGAATTTCATCCAAGTGTCCTCGGCTGCACGCTTGTGCCGATCTCAGATTTTCAGGCCAATTCCATTCACCATTGCTGATAATTTCCGAAACTTTTAAGCTGCTTCCCATTCGAGAGTCGCAGACGACTTCGGTCCCGTAGTGGGTTGCAAGGAACGAAGAGAGGAGCCAAGGGTCATGCCAGAAAGAAGTGTTCTGACCGTTTCCGATAGCCACCCTGTATAAATTACGAGCCAAAGGACGAAGACGAAGAATTTTCCTCCAAATCCAAGTGGACGAGGAATTCAAAGTAACTTCCCAAGTTTTTTTATTTTTTATCTTTTCAGCTTTAATCCATTCGCACCAGATAGATTGAGGCTTATTACTAATGAAGACCAAAGGTGCTTAAGGACGGCCGCCTGATTCTAGAGTTTTAAGTCTAGAATCCCAAGGCCGCCCTCTTTATAGGGAGTGGTGACGATCGACCAGGCAACTTTGGCCCAATAAATTTTCATAGTCGAAACAGACCAAAGAAAGCGACGAAGATATTGGTTTAACTCTTTAGTTATCCTAGAAGGCAGAATAAAAATCGAGGACCAATAGACCTGACCTGCAAATAAGACCGATTTGATAAGTTGGAGTCTACCAGCATATGAGAGGTGATTGGTAGTCCAAGAATCAATTCGGGAGGTTATTTTGTGCAGGAGGGGGCGACAGTCAGCATGGGTAAGTCTACCAGTGATGAGAGGAACTCCCAGGTACTTAACCGGGAGGGAACCTTCAGGGAAATTCAAAATTGTTAAAAGATTCAACCGAAGGTGATGGTCAATTCCCGAGAAGAAAATATGACTTTTCGAGGGATTAACATTGAGACCAGAAAGAGAGTAGAAATCATCCAGAGCATCCTTGATAAGGCTGAGGGATCGAGTGTCACCATGGCAGAAAATCATTAGGTCATCAGCAAAACAGAGATTGATGATTTTATGTTTATGACATTTCCAATGAAAACGGAAAGTTCGATCCAAGCTTTTCTCTTTAAGGATGCTCGAAAGTACTTGCATAATAAGCACAAAGAGAAGGGGGGATAGAGGGTCACCTTGGCGAAGACCTTTTTTACCTTTGAAATTTCCACGAAGATCTCCATTAATGATTATAGAGTAGGAGGGGGTAGAGATGCACTTGATTATCCAAGTGATCATCTGCTGAGGAAATTGCATTACAACTAAAATGTCAAGAATGAGGTGCCATCGAACATTATCAAAGGCTTTAATTATATCTATTTTTAGGGCAACCCTTTTCCTTTACCACTTTTGTTGTAACCCCTCAGGAGTTCCTGAGACAGAAGGATGTTATCAGAAATATTCCTTCCCGCGACGAAAGCCGATTGGGAAGAGTCAATAAGGTAAGGAAAGGCAATTTTGATTTTATTTGCCAGAATTTTAGAAATGATTTTATAGACAACATTGCAAAGAGCAATTGGTCTATAGTCCGCGGGTCCCGAAGGAGAAGCCTTTTTAGGGATAAGAGCAATAGAGGTCGCATTCCAAGAATCAATTAGAGTTCCAGAGAGAAAGAACTCTTGGACTCCTTTACAGATGTCAGGGCCAACTATATTCCAAGTAGCTTTAAAAAAACTAGAATTGAAACCATTAGGACTAGGAGATTTGTCACTATCAATACTGAAAGGAGCCGATTTGATTTCAGCATTAGATATCTCACTGATCATTGACTCTTTATCAGTTTGAGTAACGAAGGAAGAAATCAGAGTCGAAACTCTATCAAGACCAGGATAGAATGCAGTATGCTTTGTACCTAAGGATTTCTCAAAAAAGTTCACAAAGACGTTAGAAACTCTAATCGAGAAGGTGATCGTTTCTCCCTGATTATCAGGGGTCGAGAGAATTTTATTACGGAAAAGCCGGGCTTTGATGTTATTATGAAAGAACTTAGAGTTCCGGTCTCCCAGCTTGATCCAATTTTCTCTAGATTTCTGCTTGAGAAAGGATTCCTCCGCCCGACTGAAAAAGGTAAAGCAATCAGAAGCCTATAATTCTTTAGTAACAAGGAGAGAGTTGAGGGGATCACTGGCTAGAATTGATTGAGCCTCAAACAGAGCAGATTGCGCAGCAGAGACTCTGGAAGAGATGTCGATGTACTCTTTGCGATTAAGAGAAGCAAGCACCGCTTGAAGGCGAGAAATCTTATCCGAGACCATCCTCATACCTCCAGAGGTAGTAGGGGTATTCCAACTCGAGGAAACAAGGTCCTTAAATTGGGGATGGGATTGCCACATATTAAAGTAGCGAAAAGGTTTTTTCCTCCTAGGACGGGGGAGACCAAGATTAAGAGTGACCGTGGTGTGATCAGAAGTACGGAGGTATCCAAAATGGACACTGGACATAGGGAAAAGGTCATCCCAATCTGGGTTGACCAGAACTCGGTCGATTTTAGAAAGAATGGGGTGAGCAGGCTGCTTGTTAATCCAAGTGAAAGGAAAATCAGAAGATCTAAGATCACTAAGTTCGCATTGGTAGCAACAGTTGTTGAAATCGTCAATAGCTGAAGACCAAGCTTCAGAGGATCCAAGCCGCTCACCTGGATGACGAATCGCATTGTAATCTCCAAGGAAACCCACGGGATGTGGTTATCCAACTTGGAGATATTAAAGAGATCCTTCCAGAGGGGGATACAGTATTTTGCGTCGTTAAACGCATAAATAGCAGTGAGCTTAAAAGTAGCTCTGAAATTATGACATTTTGCTATACAGTGGATTAGCTGGGGAGTTTGGGAGATTCTAGTTATTGTAATAACACTAGGGTTCCAGAGAATCCAAATTCTACCTAGAGGGTGGGTCTCATGATTAGTAAGCACATGCCAAAAGGGAATAATTTTACTAATCGTCTAATCAATTTTATGAATTTGGACTTTAGTTTCTACGAGAACTATTAAAGATATATGATTACTGAGAATAAAATCATTTACGTCTTTTTGCCTAACACGGTCGTTTAGACCTCTAACATTCCAAGATGCAATATTCATAAATAAATACTTACAGTGAGTCAGCCGAAGATCCTGTCGGAGGATATTACCATTTCACCCTTGCCTTTAGCCTCATCTGTGCAGACCCTTTTGACCCTGATATTCAAAGGAGACTCTTGAAAATTCTTTATGAGAATTAAGGGAAGGTGGCTTCGCATGAGCCATTTTGAATTTCCTTCCTTTGGGACCTTTACCCGCATTTCCGAAGTTATGAGTCAGAGAAGGAAGACCATTGGTACCACCGGCCCCCAATAAACATTTGCTGTTATTTGGACCAACCCTTTCGATGGAAAGGATTTGAGTGAACCCATGAATTTTAGCAACCCGGCCCAAAGGAAGAGGATTTTTTGAATTTTGTCTCAGGACGGCTGTGGGCTGGGGCAGAAACGATGGGCTTTTGGAAACTGACCCAATAGAAGGGTCTAAGCCCAAACCAACCGGTGAGCCCAATGAAGAATCAAAACCGGACTTATCTTTTGGGTCAAAGCCCAAACCAACTCCAATACGACTCATCTTCTCTACTCGATTTGAACAATTGAACCCTAATCTGCTGCTAGAGTTCAAATCGCCTCCAGGGAGCTTTTCGGCCTTCTCTGCCGATTCCGACCAGCATCTTGAATTCGAATCGCCTCCAGGATGCTTGCCGGACTTCTTTGCCGATTCCGTCCAGCTGCTTGAAATCGAATCGCCTCCAGAATGCTTACCGGTCTTCTCTGCCAGTTCCGACTCCGTCACAGCCAACCGGACTCCCGATCTTGACGCTACAGGAGATCAATCTTCTCAGCTGATTCAGACGCAGCCAACGCCATCAGGTATTCTGAATTCGAAGCTCCCTGACCGGCCATCACTGCCGATTCCGTCCTTCTGCTTGAAATTGAATCTCCTCCAGGATGCTTACCGGTCTTCTCTGCCGGTTCCGACTCCGTCACAGCTAACCGGACTCCCGATTTTGACGTTCCCGGAGCCGATCTATTCGTTGAAAGGTAAAGAGAAGGAAAACCGGTCTTCTCTGCCAGTTCCGACTCCGTCACAGCCAACCGGACTCCCGATCTTGACGCTCCAGGAGATCCATTCTTCTCAGCCAATTCAGACGCAGCCAACGCCATCAGATATTCTAAATTCGAAGCTCCCTGACCGGTCTTCTCTGCCGATTCCATCCATCTGTTTGAAATCGAACCGCCTCCAGGATGCTTACCGGTCTTCTCTGCCGGTTCCGTCTCCGTCACAGCCAACCGGACTCCCGATTTTGACGCTCCCAGAGTCGCTCTATTCTTCTCAGCCGTCGAGAGAGAGGAATGAGAGGAAAAGGGTATTGCAGGTTTGGTATTCAAGCCAGTCGGCCTGAAACCAGTTAAAAAACCAAAGGTCGAAGCAATCGCCGGTGAAAGCTTATGTAAAAATATTACCGTTGAAAAGTAGAGAAAAAGAAGGTCTTCCTCCTCTACTGATATTTGTTATATAATTAGATGAAGATATAACTTCAATAGGGTACATCTAAAAAACGAGAATACATAATACTTAAATAGTACATAACTGAAATAGATACTTAAAAATAAGGGCACGGCTAAAATGAGACCCTTTTTCTTTATAGTGAGACCCAAAATCTTGATTTTTTTCTGAAAACGTGAAATTACCAAAATGCCACTAGATATAAAAACCATAATTTTTTGGACATCTCATTTTTACCTCCTCTCCTCTCTCTCTCTCTTCTCTACTTTTCTCTCTAATTTTCTAAAAAACCCAAAAATCGATAAACCCATTAAGTCAAAAAACAATAAATTCAACTATAAATCCTAGGCTTTTAAGCTCAAACACATACATTTTTACTATCTTTCTCTTCTCTCTCAACTACCTATCTCTCTAATATTCAACATAAACCCATAAACCCATGAACCTAAAAAAACAAAAAATCATCTCTAAATATATGGCTTGAGAAAAAAATTATATCTTTACATAAATTCACACCTTTTCGTGCGCCGTTTCGTACATTCGTGCGCCGCTTCGTACATTCGTGCGTGGATTTGGCCGAAATCACGCATGTTCGTGCGTGAATTTGGTCAAATCTTTGCGCTTTTATGCCGAATTTTTTCAAATTTTTGCGCTTTCATGCCGAATTCTGCCAATTGAAAACACTTTCATGCCGAATTTAGCGTGTGTATTCTTACAATTTTTAACTACACGTGAAGATTGAACATTCTAAAAGAAATGATGGTGAATATTTTTTATATTTTTTGTTGGTTTTATTTTTAATTATTCTAATTATTTAATACATTAAATTTACGTTTGTTATTACAATTCAATAATTATATAAAATGTGGTAAAAAGAATTATATGAATATATGATTATAAATTATATAAGAAATTATATAAATTATAAATTATATAAGAAATTTGAGTTAATATATATATATATATATATATATATATAATAATAATAATAATAATAGAACAGGCATTTCCACGCACAGTCGTGCGTGGAAATGCTTGTTCCAGAATACTCACATGTAAATCTCAAATGTGGTTTTACGGTGCCAAATCCAGCAAAACTTATACCAAATTGAAGCCAACGATCTAATTAAGCATATACATATAATCAAACAACCAAACAACAACTACAAGTGGAGGAAAACTCGATTTTTATATCCGAAAAATAAACTCTAAATATCACTACAAATATAGATCCAAATTTAAAAAAATAGCACAATGGTGTAGACAATTCATACTTTAACAGGTCTATGCTGTTGGATTTTAAATATCTAGCATTTTCAAATATTGGGTTTGAGAGAGTTAGGGTTTTCGAAAAAAGAAAATGGTAGAATTTGGAAATTTTTATACTTATATCGATGACATTTTTGTAAATAAGAGGGGTCTCGTTATACTCAAGCCAGATCTCACTATAACCGGGTCTCATTATAAAAAAAACGATTCTTGAATTAGTCTAGCCCTAAAAATAAAAAGTACATCTAAAAAAACCAATACATAATACTTAAATAGTACCTAATTGAAATGGATACTTAAATACAACATAGTAATGGGTTCTCAAAAGACCATTGAAATTTAAATTGCACCATCAATTTTAGCCTCCACCTGCTTTTGGAATATAGACATCGTGCAAGAGAGAAACGTTTTCCGGATTGCTTCATTTTCGAACAATATTACCCTACCCGTTCTCTCCCCAATCTGCACCCCAACTGTTCATTATTCGCCAATAATGAACTCCATCAATACTGGTATCAAAGCCTACAATTAGAACAGCATGCGGCTGAAATTTTGCGCCTCTAGGTACACCTTTATAAATTCCCTGAAATAATAAAAAAATGTTAACCAATATATATAATTGTTTGCCTGATCTTTTATTCAAATACATAATAAATCATTACCCTTATTATAAATAAATATATATAGTGAATATATTTATTGCATTTTATATCATATCAATCATCAACTACCAGGACTATATAATTAATTGTCTCTAATTCTAAATGAATATTTATTTTTAACAATTTTAACCAGCAATAGAAAATTATAAAAGCCCTTATTTAATCTCTATTGAGTAACTACTTAATATTTGAAAAATGTAACTATTTAATATTTTTAAAACTAAAAAACTAAATTATATAATTATTATCATTATTTTAGAAAGTTTAAATGATATTGTTACCTCCGTGTATTCACAAAAGGTTTTATCTATAGAAATATAAGCACACACAGGCTATTGATGGACCACTTTAAGGACCTTCTACTCATCCACGGCCTCAAAAATTCTTCTTTGACTAACCGGATCGGTTGATAATTGTTTACCGAGCTGCACGTGACTTTCAATCTAAATGGTATTAGCATCCTAAAGAATAAAATGATTATATAAGAAATTGATTATATATATATATATATATATAATTAAACTATTCGACCTTTAAAAAAAACCTTAAAAAGAAACACTTACATTTTTATGAGGTATTTTTGCTTCTTTCTTTTTAACCTTTACCACGTTTTCTTTTTTTAGGTTTTTAGTTATTAGATAATATAAGTGATCCTCTATCAAACCGTCTGTTTCTATATATTTATAAATTTTGTTTATATTTTTTTGAGGCCAATCGGTATGGCTAAAAACAGTTATAAGTTCTTGGGCCGAAGATTTTTTGAATTTGTTTTCATTTTTTCCAATGTTATACGCACATTCGACTAATTTAGCGATAACTATCGCCCAACAAAGTCCTAAAATAGAAAAAATTATTATATATTTATATTTGAAATTTATAAAATAAAATGGGTAATAAATTAACCTGCCGCTCTTTGATTTTCTATTTTTTTATCCATGATCTGTTTATCTTCCCAAGTCCAGCGGTTGGGGATGATGAATTTCATCTCTATCCTTCGGTAAATCCTATAAAAAAAATTAAATTTATTAAATTTATATAATTAACAAATCAAGTAAGCCAAAATTTACTTTAAACCGACTTTAAAACTTATTAACCACACAATTTCGAAACAATTAATTTAAGCCAAATCTAAAGTCGAACACCTACATGTTACATATGGTTTTCGAAGTTTTGAAATACTTTTCCAATTTTTTTATAATAAAAAGTCAGCAAAAAGAATGCACTCTCTGAAAATAAAATATGAGCCTAAAAGAATAAGACAACAAACCCAAATAAATAAACCTTAATAAACCAAAAAAAGGAAAGGAAAAAGAATTTATACAGGTGCTCAATGAAATTTCTTTTGGCTCTTCATCTTTTTTGGAGGTACCATTTCAAGAACTAGGACTCTCAAAAAAATTTAAATTTGAAAACACTAAAAACTTGAAGGAAAGGGAAGCTAAATATATAGACATTTGAATTTATATTAAAATTTAATTCATAATTTTATATAATAATTTTCTTTTCCATTCTTAGTAATATTATCTAGTTATGTGTTTATTCTATTTTTCTATCAAATTTTGTACTCCAAGCACTGATTTTGTTTAATATCTACTGTTTTTACAGTATATCATCGGATCTCTGTTTTTTTTTTGTCCAACAAGAAAACCCTTTTGTAAGTTAACTCCTTTTTGATACATAACCCAAGTTTTTCATATCAGATAGAGTTTTTAGTTGGTTGAAAGTAAAAGCTTCAATGACAATGACGTCTTTGTCATCATAATTTCAGTTTCTCCCCTAATTTCACATACTTCGAAAATTACATATTAGACCACCCACAGTAGTGGGATATTTCATCTCCCAAAAGTCCGAATCAAACAAACCAAGTTTCTATTTATAGATCTCAAGAAATTATAAATCATGGTATAATTTATTTATTTTTTTAACTTACAAAAATGTTCCAAAAATCATTTTGAAAATACTAAATAAATAAAGAACTGGAAAACTTTTGGTGTCGGAATCAAACAAACCAAGTCTCTACTCGTAGATATCGAAAAATCATAAATAATGGTATACTTTTTTTAATTTTTTGACCAATCATTTCTTTTTAAAAAACAAAAAAATACAACTGCACCATGCCAAATGGCATGCTGCAATTGGCCATTTGAAAGATGGATTGGGGTTCATCTTTTGAACCCCAAACCATCTTTTTCAGCCGCGAGCGTGTATCAAATACACGCTGCTATGGGAGATACAACGCAGATTTCATTTGAAATATGCGCTGCTGTGGACAGTCTTAGGGAGCTAGGGGACATGATTGCGCCTTAACTTCTGTAGAGTTGCTTCTCACTATATAGAGTTAAGACCATCCACAGCAGTGGAGATATTTCATCTCCCAAAAGTGCGCCACATCAGCGTCATATCAGCATACTCCCCAAATAATTCTGCAAAAATTCTCACTCCATACAACAGTACATATTTCATCTTTCAGATACCCCACCATATTTCTCTCTCTTCTACATCATTCTATTATACAATATCCTACCATATATTTTTATTTATCTTTCTTATTATTTACTATATATTTACATTAAAATTATATATATTAAAATAAATATTTTTTGTAAATTAACATAATATATTTTCATTACAATTAAAAACTATAAAATTGAAATAATTAAAAATATAATGCATAATATATAGTATATTTAAAAATCAAATTTAAAAATAAAATTGGTTTGATTTCCGAAAAAGCTTCAACTTTTAATAGAATAAATAATTTACAATTTAATAAAATATATTAGTGATCACCTAAATTTATTTTTTTAATTTTTATTTACCAAATTATTACTTAAATTATCGGTGATTAATTTTTTTTAAATGTAACTATATCAATAACATTATGAAAAAGCTTGTGATGTTTTCAATTGTTATTGTGTGATGTTTTCAATTCTTGTGTGCTCATTTAAATGATTCTGATTGTTGTTTTAACTTATTTTCGTTTAATGAGAATTGTATAATTGTTGTCTTTTACCTACTAAAATGATCCAAATATTGTTCCGAAAATTGTTTCGGAAATACTTAATAAAAAAACTTTAAAAAATTTCGTTGTCCGAATCAAACAAACCAAGTCTCTATTTATAGATCTCAAGAAATTATAAATCATGGTATAATGTATTTATTTTTTTAACTTACAAAAATGTTCCCAAAATTGTTTCGGAAATAGTTAATAAAAAAACTTTAAAAACTTTCGTTGTCTGAATCAAACAAACCAAATCTCTATTTATAGATCTCAAGAAATTATAAATCATGGTATAATTTATTTATTTTTTTAACTTACAAAAATGTTCCAAAAATCATTTTGAAAATACTAAATAAATAAAAAACTCAAAAAATTTCAGTGTCGGAATGAAACAAACCAAGTCTTTACTCTAGATATCGAAAAATCATAAATAATGATATACTTTTTTTTAATTTTTTTACTAACCATTTCTTTTAAAAAAATGTTTTTCTAAAAAACAATTAGACTGCAGCGTGTCAATTGGTCTTTTAAAAGATAGATTGGGTAATCTAAGACTGATTTTACTATTCATTTGATTTGATGTGTGAGTCTGTGTATTGTAATGGATTCTATGTATTGTCTATTCAACCGTGGGTTTCGATTCAAGATAAATTGAAAAAATAGATACTGCTAAATTAAATATTTTCCGAACAAATTACAATATATTAAAAGTTATTTAGTAGGCTGATTAATTGGTTATTTACAAAACTAATTTTAATTATATATTGAAACTCTACAAAATCATAGTACATTAATGTTTTGGGGTCATATATTAACTTTTCTTTAAGTAAACATAATACAACCTGTATAAAAAGTATTATATTTATTATTAAATGTATTGATATTTTTCACAAAATCATAGTACATTAATGTTTCGGGGTCAAATTACTGTTTTTATTTAGCATAGTTATATAAGCACATATATTTAAAACTCTTTTTTATTAAATTAGATAATTGTTTAGTTTAATTATTAAAAACTTAGATAAAATTTTAAAAACATGTTTTTGACATTAGAAATAAAAAAATAACCCTTATCCATATCGCATAGTGGAAATATCATTTAGGACAATCATATAAGAGATATTATTATTTTCAATTATTTTTTTTAATCAATTTTTTAAATTTTGTAAATTCAGACAATCGAGGAAGAAACTGATGTAGTGTATTGCGAAATCTAGCATTTTTATGTTGTTCAACCTATAATGCTAGATTTTTAAGTCATTTATTAGATATATATATACTTCACAATAACATTATATAGTTGGGGTGCGGAACTTGTATTATGTTTGCTTGAAAACTTATTTTACTAGGGTTTGTAACTCATGTGTGAGTCATATTTTGCAAATATATTATTTCTCTATTGCAAATAATATTCTTGCGCAACCAAGCATAACTATAAATAATTTGTTTCGCAACATATTTATACGATGTTCAGCAATTTGTTTTTTTGAAAATCGCTACGGTGCGGTGAAATTCCAATAGTCTTACGCCATTACGGTGGTAAATAACCCAACAAATTTATTGATTTTTGGTGAAATCCATATATATCACTACTAGTTTTTTGCATAATATTATATTTACATTATCATATTGGTGGATTATGTAAACAATTTTCCCACATTAGTAATGAATAAAACCAAATATATAGTCAAATAGTGAAGAATTATTTAATGCCATTCCAGCCACCAACCTATTAGTTTTGTTACAGTCCATATATTGTTTTCGCAGTGTGATATCAAGATTTACATGAAAAAACCTGTGGAAAATTATTTTATACCATTCCAACCACCGATCTATTAGTTTTGTTAGGATCTATATGTTTTTACGTGTTGTAGTAGCAAGATTTACGTGAAACGTTTACTTACGATGTTTGTTCTTAGCATTTTCTAACTTAAGTGAGAAATAAAAAACATACAATATCGGTTGCAAAACGTAATATAATATAAGTGTAAAATCTTATATAAATTATATGTGAAACATGTAGTATGGATAATGAGAAACAAGGAGAAATGATGTATCCAACATTTGACTTACTTATTTTGCCACAATATCGATGGATACAACTAACTATCTCGGCAATGAATTGGCGGATTATTTTAGGTCATTCTAACCACCGATATGTTGGTTTTGTTATAATAGTTTCTTGTTCTTATAGATTTCCAACATAGGCTATGAATACAAAAACATACAATATTACTTTATATAAAATATATGCGAAATGCGTAGCATGGTTGATGTAAAGCTGAGGAGAAATGGTATATATGAAACATGACTTTCTTATTTCACCATAATATTGAGAGATAAAACCAACTATTTTTTCAATGCAATGGTGAATTATTTTAGGTCATTCCAAAAATATCTACCAAAATCAATCAACAATTAATTCTAAATATGGATCTTGTACACAAATTAAAATAAATTACTCATTATATTTGATTTAAAACAAAAAAACCTAACACTTAAGATTGGATAAGTACATTTTATACCACTTCTTGGGATTTAGTTGAATTGAATCATTAACTCATACATAGATAAAAAGTACGTTCAAGTAGTTTGAGTTCTACCATAAACGCAGAATAAAATAAAAAATTACATGAAGACGTTGAATGGGTTTTTTCTTGTTATTTAATGACATTTGTTGTAAACATGGTCACCTAAATATATAGTACCGAAATTTGTGTCAATAACTATTTCCAACTTAGTAGATTATTTTGTTGCCTTAGAGACAATCTTGATCTGGCCTTTATGATATGATCTTTGGACCACTAGGAATCTAAATTTCCTTTTAATCATGTCGTAAATGAATAAACATTGGTGTCTTTGTATATGTGATTCGAATTATTATTTTAATTTAATTCTAATTGCAATATTATATTTTAGTTAAGTTGTTGTGATAAGGGACCATAACCTTAACTATTTATTTATTTAAAATTAGTCTTTGAACTTTATAGTTTAGACCCAAGTGTCAATGTTCCAATTCAATCTTCTACATGTTTGGAATATAACTCGGTAACTATACATTTACTTTCATAATTACTTTTCAGCTATTAGTCTAATACTTATATACGTGATTACTTATTTATCATGTTATTATTGACAATAAAAAATACGTCAATAGGCATATGGTGATTCATTGTAATAAAGAAAAACCAAAATAAAAATTGAATGAATATTAAATAAATAGTTGATTTAATATAATTGTTTGTATGGGTATTTTCTAAGAGTTACATTAAACGTTTAGAAATTATCATTTGGTTATCCTCACTAATTAGTGGTTGTATCATTTTGGTTCAAGCTGGCGATTAGAGCTTAGTTTGCTGGTAATTAAAGACTGAATAAAAGCTACCAATACAAATGTTTATGGAAATACGACATAGATTTGTAAAGTTTAGATCTGCAAATTTGGATGTGCCATGTATGAACCTATATGATTGGTGTTCTGAAGAATGAAAATAGACGTACTGAAATTATTGTAACACATTTACGAATATTGTTTGAGTCAACAGATCTATGTTAATAAACATAGAGATAAAAGAGAGAAGTAGCCGCCAATAAGCGGTTAGGGTTTTTGTTTATTTATGAAGTGTACGTATTATATAGAATATATGTAACACTTGACTTACTTGTTTTGCCACAATGTTGATGGATACAACTAACTATCTCGAAAATGCATTGACGGATTATTTTAGGTCATTCCAACCACCGATACCTTGGTTTTGTTATAATTGTCTCTTGTTCTTATAGATTTCCAACATAGGCTATGAATACAAAAACATACGGTATTACTTTATATAAATTATATGCAAAATGCGTAGCATGGTTGATGCAAAGCTGAGGAGTGTTAAATAAAGAACAAAAGAGAGAAAAGAGAGTGACTATGGTTTTGTATTATTTTGAAAGTGTATGTATTACATAGAACATAGACTTATATTTATAGATAAATTAAAAGCTGATGGGGTTGGGCCCTTATATCTCTAACACCCTCTCTCAAACTCACAATGCAACATTAATAAGCAATAAGAGTTTCTCACAAAAAAAAATGAAACCGCGTTGTTGACGGACCCTTTGTGAAAATATCAGCAACTTGCAAAGCTCATGGAACATATGGAAGCGAGATAGTGCCAATCTGAAGATGATACCGAGTGAAGTGACAATCTATTCTAATGTACTTCGTTGTCTCATAAGAAACAAAATTATTTTCTATTTGCATGGCATTTTTGTTATCACAATGTAAGGAAGTAGGTTTAGTAACATTAACCCTCATATCTAAAAAAACTATCGTAACCAAACAATCTCACATGTGGTCACGACCATAACATGATACTCAACTTCAATAGACGATCTAAAGACAACATCTTGTTTCTTACGTTTCCATGAGATCAATGAATCTCCAAAGAAAATAAAGAAACCAATAATAGATTTTCGGTCATGAGGATGACTATCCCAATCACTATCTCTATAAGCACGCAATTCAAGTTAAGAGGTCGAAGAAAACAAAATTCTCTGGAACTGAATGCCACGAAGATATCTCAATATACGAAGAACAACTCCCAGTGGACGAATGTAGGAGCAGTAACAAACTGACTAACTACATGCACACCATAAGTTATATCTAGTCGAGTAACTGTAAGATAGACCAAGCTATCTACAAGAGTTCGATATAGAGTTGGGTCTAACAAAGGAACACCATCAGTCGGAAAATACCGAGCATTGGTTTCGAAAGGGGTATCTGCCGTCATGTTATCAGAAAGTTGCGCTCGCTCGAATAAATCAGATACGTATTTTTTCTGAGAGAGAATATAACCTTTTAGAGAGTCAGCCACCTCAATACCTAAAAAATAATGCAATTGTCCTAAGTCCTTCATCGCAAAGCGATGAGCCAAATCACATTTTAGTGGCTCAATACCATCAATATCATCACCTGTAATAATCATATCATCAACATATGAGGAAAAAATAATATTTCATGCACTCGTACATCTAATAAACAAGGCTAATTCATGATTACTACCAAGAAGACTAATTGACGTAATAACCGTAGAGAAGTTTTCAAACTAATCATGAGGAGCTTGTTTGAGACCACATAAAGCTTTCCGAAGTCGAAAAACTTCACCTGGTTGGTGAGAAAAACCTAGAGAAGGATCATGTAAAGCTCTTCATGAAGATCACCATTCAAAAATGCATTTTTGACTTCTAGTTCGAAGATCTTCCACTGGCGAACGCATGCAACCGTAATTAGTACAAACGGTCGTCATTTTTGCCACTATGGCAAATGTCTCATCATAATCCATACCAGAATTCTGTTAATATTCTTTTTCTATAAGACGAGCCTTGTATATTTCAACAAACCTATCCGACTTTGTTTTAATTTTAAAAACCCATCGAGAGCCGATTATATACTTACCGGATGGAGGTTTAAATATATCTAATGTATGAGTCTGATAAAGAGCGGTAACCTCTTTGACTATTTCATTTTGCCAACAAGGATCGTTAATAATTTCTTTAAACAACTGAGTTTTGATATAAATCATGTATGTTTGCTATGAAAGAGGTGAAAGGAGATGAGTAAGAAGAATACGCAAAATCTGGTAGTTTGGTAAACTTACTTGTACGAGTAGATCTTATGAGGGTCGAGCTGGTGGTTCACTAAAAGAAGAAGCTGACTCATGCCTTGATGGAGCAAAAGTAGTCTTAGCTGTAGTCGATATCTCATGAGCTAGCGTATCAATATCATTGGGTATGTCGCTATTATTTTCAAAAGGATTAATAATCTGAAGTTTGGTACTTGTTATATCATGTGATTTTACTGGAATCAAATAAAACGGGATATGCTCAAGAAATGTAACATGTCGAGAGACATAAAGTTTCTGACTAGTGGGACCAAAACAATAATCGCCTTTCTGTCTAACACTATAACCCAAGAAAATACATATTACGGATTTATGGCCCAATTTGTTATGTTCTACATGAGGACCAAAGACAAAACATGTACATCCAAGCACTCGTAAGGAAGAATAATCTGGAAGTTATTCTTATAAATTCTAAAAGGAAGACATCCTTGCATTATAATCAGTGGGAATTCGATTAATCACATATACGAAAGTATGAATTGTTTCTCCTCAAAATGGTATGAACCTCAACAGATTAACGTACGAGCAGTCTCAATAAGGTGACTATGTTTTCTTTCTGCAACACCATTCGGCTGAGGGGTTTCAGTGCAAGAAGACTGATGTATAGTACCATCAGATGCAAGTAAGTGAGTAAAATCACTAGATGTGTATTCAGCCCCTAAGTCACACCAAAATAATTTTATTACAACATAATGTTGAGTCTTAACAAGTTCTCGAAATTCTCTATAAATTCCAAGGAAATCAGATCTCTGTTTCATAAGGTAAACCCAAATATATCGAGTATAATCATCGATGAAAGAAACATAGTAAGACAAACCACCCTTTGTGGAGACAAGAGATGGACCCCAGACTTCAGAAGGAATAATATCAAATGGAGAAATAAAAGAAGTAACACTTTCATTAAACGGTAACGTCAAAAAATTTACAAGTTTAAAACTCTAAGGGAAATATGCTAATTTCCAGTCAAATCTGATCAAAAGAAAAATAAAGCACAAAAACAAAAGTGAAATCAAAGACACAATTGTTAACGGAGTTCAACAAATTATGCCTACGTCTCCGGACCTGCTGCATATCGATTTTATTAGGAAGAACACACTGACTCTGCCGTTTCTGGTGAATACACAAAAACCATAATACTAGGTTTTGTAGAGACTGTAACACTTAAAAAAGGGAAAAATATTACAGTCTTTAATGTGTAATTTATAACCCCCTAAAATTACACTGTCTTTTCAATTCACTCAAGTTCTCTTTAATGTGTTTAGCACTTGCCTCATCTCGACTGTCTTCCACTGTCTTTCTGGTCTTATTACTCTTGCAGACCAACTGAAGCTGAACACAACTTCAGTTTTTCAATGGCTATTGTCTTTGTCAACATATCAGCTAGATTCTTGCTTCCTTGGATCTTTTCCAGTATTAGTACCTCATCTTCCAATAAAGATCTAATGAAATGATAACGAAGACTGATGTGTTTGGTTCTTGAATGAAATGTTGAATTCTTCGCCAATTGAATTGCACTTTGACTATCACTATGCAGAACGTTGTTCTTCTGTTTGAATCCCAACTCGGTTAACAAACCTTTAAGCCATATCATCTCTTTACTGGCTTCGGTCACTGCTACATACTCAGCCTCTGTAGTTGATAAAGTGACAATTTTCTGTAATGTTGACATCCAACTAACAGCTGTAGTTCCAACAGTAAATATATAACTGGTAGTGCTTTTCCGGTGATCAACTTCACCTCCAAAATCTGCATCTACGTAGCCTTGTACCTTTAACTCACCCATACCAAAGTACAAACACTTTTCTATGGTACCTAGTAGGTACCTTAAAATCCATTTGACAGCTTCCCAATGAATTTTCCCTGGGTTTGACCTAAACCTACTCACAACTCCCATTGCATAACTAATGTCTGGTCTCGTACAGACCATTGCATACATCAAACTTCCAATAGCTGAGGCGTAAGGAACCTTAGCCATGAAGTCTTTTTCTTCATCCGTCTTAGGGGATTGATCCTTGGATAAACGAAAGTGACCTGCCAATGGTGTACTAACTGGCTTTGCATCACACATATTAAATCTCTTCACAACGCGATCGATGTACTCTGACTGAGATAACTGCAAAACTTTTCTATGCTTATCTCTTATGATTTGCATTCCAAGAATCTTCTTCGTCGGACCTAAGTCCTTCATGTCAAATTCTTTTGACAATTGTAGCTTCAATCTTCTAATATCATCCATATCTGAACATGCTACTAACATATCATCAACATAGAGTAGCAAAATGATATAACTGGACTTACATTTTTTAAAATAGCAACAGTGGTCCGCATTACACTTCCGAAAACTCTCTTTGTGCATAAAGCCGTCAAATTTCTTGTACCACTGTCTTGGAGCTTGTTTTAAACCATACAAACTTTTCTTAAGTCTGCATACCATGTTTTCTTTTCCTTCTTTTAAGAAACCTTCTGGTTGATACATGTATATCTCCTCATCCAAATCCCCATGAAGAAATGCAGTCTTCACATCTAACTGTTCAAGATAAAGGTCTTCAATGGCAACAATACTCAACACTGATCTAATAGTATTGAGCTCCACAACTGGAGCAAAAATATCGGTGTAACCAATTCCTTCCTTTTGCTGGAACCCTTTGACAACTAGTCGTGCTTTGTATCTCTTAGAGCCATCATGCTCATCTTTCACCCGATACAACCATTTGTTATGAAGTGCCTTCTTACCCATTGGTAACTCAGTTAGGTCCCATGTATCATTTGAGATTAAAGACTTCATCTCATTTTTCATAGCAAACTCCCACTTACTAGCATCATTGGTCTGGCAAGCTTCATCATAGCATTCAGGTTCTCCTCCATCGGTAAGTAACAGATAGTTCAAGTATCTCCTGTTGGGTACATGGGGTTGGGAAGATCTTCGCAAAACAGGAACTGTCTCGGTCGGCTGTAGGGTATCGGATTGCTGTCCATCGGTCTGTCCAACAGACTCTCCTTCTTGAGGGGTTAATCTGATCGACTCTATTTCTTGACTATCTATCACTCCCTCGATATCTGCAAATACTGATTCATACGGCTTTGAGTCATTTGCTTTAGTTTTATGTCTGTCCTTGTACATCACTGTTTCATTGAAGATCACATCTCTGCTTCGTATCATCTTTTTGTTCTCCTCATCCCAAACACGATAACCGAACTCATCTCAGAACCTGTAGAGACTAATATCTCGGATTGTATCTAAATCTAATTTACAGGTCCCAATACAAACTAAATCTAATTTCCAATCCAAATACCAATCTAAATCCAATTTCCTAGTCAAAATACCAAACTAAATCCAATTTCCAAGTCCAAATACCAAACTAAATCCAATTTTTAATTTACAATCAAAATCAAAATCAAATTGAATTGAATTCACGGTTTTACTAACAAAACTGTTGCACTGTTCTAGTAGCAATTTTTCTCAAACGGTAGCACCGAATCATAAAGGACTAGATGTCGCGAACACACTCTCTAAAATTCAGCAAAAACAGACATTGTTTGCTTTTCGATCAGACTGTTTGATTGGGGTTGCACAGAATAGATCTGAAAAAACGAAAAATTATATATTTTCTAATGATTTCGTGACCCGCTAATTGTGCAAACAATTATCATATTTAAGCACAATAGTAACATCAAACAAATCAGATCGAAGCATAATTGTATAGATCTGAAACGCCAAACAACTCTTAACCCCAAAATGAAATCCAAATTTCTAAGCAATAATGATCTGAAATAACATCAAACAAATAAAATTGAAGCACCACAAACACTACTATATGTATTTCAATGCTGCATGAATACCCTGAAAATCCTATGTTACTATAAAAAAATAATAACTTTAACTATAAACTCTCATGATGAACATGATAAACAAAAATAAGAATTTACATATATACATACAACATAAAATATGTTATATAAAAAATTAACACCGAATGATAATTTATGCTTCTTTGTATGAGAATCTACTTATGAGTTAATGCGCATTCTAAAAATTGGAACCTAACAAGCAAAACAACCTCGAAAATTTTAAAACAAAAGACATGATAGTAACAAAATCAAAATCACGAGAACTAAGTTAGAAAAAAAACAAGATTTACCTAATCCTAAAGCCCAATCAATTCAACATGTAGTATCAAATGCAAGATTCATAATATTACTCATTAAGGTCATAATTCATATTGAATAATCTAATTCAAGTAAAACGAATATAACAAATCGTACGAAATTAAATTAAGGACTTTCCAAAAATTGGTTGAAATATTGACTAAACAGTTTTCTTTAAACCTGTAACTAAATTCGCTCTCCTTATACACAAAACGTGAACTCTACAAGTTTGACAAACTTTAAAATTCACAAATTTCCAGATTAATTTTAGTATCTTATAAATTAATATAAGAGTATATATATATAAATCTAGATATTAGGAGCAAGGTATGTTAATGAACATTTGGTGTTTTGTTAGACACCTCCAGATGGTTCTAGTATTCTTTGGATGCAGATCGCCGAGTCATAAATACTTTATGTTTTTGTAAAACTCATTTGAAATAATTTTGTATTACTTATTAAGAAAATACATTCAAAACACGCACAATCGAATTTATCGCTACCTTATTGAATTACACGACACAAAACTAATAAAACCATACATGCACAATCAATTATATTAACATGTTTATCTTATATTTAAATCAACTTTTTAAAGCATAAATCTCCTAATCTTATTTCATTTTGAGAAGTAAGCGACATTGAACAAATTAACCTAAATTAAATAAACCAAAATCCTAACTCGAATGAAACTGTTGTAGAATGAACCCTAAAACTTACCAAACTAAAATAGCTTAAGTTAATTTCCAAATAACTAAATCGAAAAATAACTTGAGAAGATTATTCAAACAAAAATTTAAATAATTTTTGATGTTTGATTTTGGAAAGACAATCGTATTATAAAAAAATTAAGGGGAATTTAAAAAAAATATTAAAATGTTGTTTTCTTAACTTAATTTTTTTACAATTTAATAATAAAATTTTAAATGTATTTTGAATGAGAAATAACTTATAATTGTTATATATTCAATATTTTTGAAACTTATTGAAATATTATGTATCCGATAGTAATTATGACATCTTTATATGCCGAATGAAAACTAACTCATATATATTCAAAACATTAATTTAAAAGTTAAATTATGTTCAACTTATTTTCACACTAGAAAATTTAAACTAAAAACAATAGATTTAAACAACGTAAAACAAATTTATAATAATAAAAATAGGTTTAAACAACATAGAACAAACTTAAATTAAAATAAAAAAATTAAATAACATAGTTGAAAATAATAGAATTAAACAACAAAAAATAAACTCTAAGAAAATATACTTATAACAATCTAAAACAAACTTAAATTAAAAATAATACACTTAAACAGCATAAAATACTTAAAAAATATAATCATATTGACATGTTCGGACCACACATGTTTGATAAAATCTTTTTATTGTCGTTTGTTTACTCTTTCAACGCGGATAGACCAATAACAAATCAAGAATTTTATTCAAATATTGTCAATAGAAAAAATTTAATATTTTATCACTATTGTGACATTTTGAAGGATTCAGTGATGTTCCATTCGGTAACATCTAATTATGATATTTTGAAGGTTCAATGATGTTCCATTCGGTAACATCTAATTATCATACCTCTCAAATCAATCAGCCTCGTCCTATTTGGGTTAATTTTGAAGAAATGTTTACGGAATCACAACCTTTTTATGATCTCATATTTGATATTGATCCACTAAAACTAATATTATTAGGTCCATATATAGTAATCATGCTCGTCGAAATAAAAATAAAGAGAAGATAAGTGATACCAAATGAAATGAAGACTTGAATAAGATCATAACAATTTAAACCAAAGCTAACACGTTATTGAAAGATGTGAATGTTATTGATCTAATGATGATAAAATATATGGAAGACAATCAAAATTTCAAGTGATGAATGTAATACCACCAAAATGACTCCAGATTCAAAACAAATTGGACCGCAAAAATAAAAAAAATACATGAACGCAATGAACGCACTACATATCGACATTTATTTAACGATAGAATGGATCATGGAAGTGGTTGAACATATACTAAGAAATTCATATCAATAATTTCATTACATAATTTATCTTAATTGTTTTTCTTATTAACTCTATTTTTATATTATTATTTCTTACCAACGTGTGTGTTTTTATAAATTTTAGTTATCTTAAAAAAACGTTCTAAAAATAATATTTGTATTTGGTTTCCAGAAATTTAATATTTATGTATTTTTAACTTATTATAGTTTGTGTTTTTCAATTTTAATTGCTTAATTTTTATTTTAGTCAAATTTAATTATTTTGCTATTATTCCGAACAAAGGGACACTTATGTCACAGGCTCAGCTATTCCGTCCGTATGGCGCCTATGCCGAGGGCACGTTACGGCACAGGCCATCCTTTCCCATATGGCATACAAGAAGTTATGAGGGTTGGATGAGAGGGATCGAGTATAAGTACCTGCATATGAAGACGTCCGTTAATATTGACAGGTCGTAGGAGAATATGAAGATCTGGATGGAGAGGTTGATGCTAGCTTGTCCACTGGGAAAGTTGAGTCGTGACACTCCACCACCCCCAATTCGTGAGCATCCTCGAAACGAACACCACGACCGGATCTGGAAAGCCATGACCAAAGTCTTGTTGCTTCGCCCATACTCCGCAACGAGACTTCTTAAGTTGCTAGTCCACCTGACTTGTTTGGGAAGCTCCTACGTTGGTGCACTTCTCCTATATCCAACATTTTCTTGCGCCACGCTTATTTTTCCGTTGATCATCCGCTCCTGGCCTTACGCCTTGCCCCCACAGCCTATTCGAGTCATTTTGCGCACTCCGCACTTACTTCTTTTTTTCTGCCTCTCTTGGGTCTTACAGGGTAACAGCCTTCCACATGCGCACTCGTTGTTTTTAGGAACCATGATGAGGAGCCATCCTCACACTTTCCGGTCTTCCCCTTGTTCAGCCTCTCTTGGGTCTTACAGAGGAGCCGATCTTTTTTTGTTGGGCTCAGTCATCGGGTCTTTACTTTTTGCTCCGGCGTAGCTCTCTCTCGGAGACGCATTCCGGCTCTGATACTATTTGTCACGGGCTCAACCATTCCTCCCGTGCGGCGCCTATGCCGAGCGCACCTTACGACACAGGTCAGCCTTTCCCATATGGCATACAAGCAGTTATGAGGGTTGGATGAGAGGGATTGAGTATAAGTACCTTCATATGAAGACGTTCGTTAGTATTGACAGGTCGTAGATGCATATGAAGATTTGCATGGAGAGGTAGATGCTAGCTTGTCCACTGGGAAAGTCGGGTCGTGACACTTAGTATTTAAGCCCATCTAACAAACATATTACCGATAAAGGTCTAAAAAGTTTAAGAGACTTTATACCTAAACTACCCTTCTATATAAAATCCAGTAAACAACTTCTCTTTCTTTTATTTTATTTTAAATTTTAAATTTTAAAGGTCCATATCTTTTAAACCATAACTCGAAAAAGAAATCTGAAAATACTATTGGTTTTATTTTTTCAAAACGAACAGAATTAGTACCACTCCTGATAAGTTTTGATTTTTTTTAAAAAATATTTCACACACGTTGCTCAGTATATGGTTTTGCATCTAGTTGGTTGGTTTTGCATCTAGCATCTATCATAGTGGACCTGAATTCGCATCTAACTAGTACCCAATTTAAAAAGGTTTCGCATCTAGAAAAACAAATAAGGTTTCGCATCTAGAAAAACAAAGAAGATTTATCATCTAGCAATACAAAAAAGGTTTCGCATCTAGCGAAACAAAAAAGGTTTCGCATCTATCAAAACAAAGAAAGTTTCTCATCTAGTAAAACAATGAAAGTATTGCATCTAGCAAAACAAAAAGGTTTGACATCTAGCAAAACAAAGAAGGTTACGCATCTAGCAAAATAAAGAAGGTTTCGCATCTAGAAAAACAAAGAAGGTTTGCATCTATCAAAACAAAGAAGGTTTCGCATATTCTTCATTTACCTTAAAAAATTTAATAAAATTAAAATGTATGTATCTTTTAAACCGTAACTCGGAAAAAAAATCCGAAAATACCGTTAGTTTTTTTTTAAGACGAACAAAATTAGTACCATTCATGATATGTTTTGTGAATTTTTAATTTTTAAAAAAAACAAATAACGTTTCGAATTTATCAAAAACATGTTTTGCATCTACCATTCCAGAAGAATTATATGTTTCACAACTACCAGTACGTACAGATACAAACATTTTGCATCTATCAAAAACATGTTTTGCATCTACTATTCCAGAAGAATTACACGTTTCGCAACTATGAGTACGTACATACACAAACGTTTCGCATCTCTTTCATTTTAACCCAAAACTGTTTTACTCGACAAATAAATTTCAGAAACTCAAAACGAGACTAAAATCGACGAAAAACTAACTGAAATACAATAAAAAAGCTACATTAGCAACGTAAAAACCAGATAAATACCAAGAATCAGAAACAAAAAAGATCTCGTTTACCTCTAGTATTTTGAAATTAAAATTTGACTTACCACACAGAATTCAACTTATCTAAACAGATATCCAAAATCAAACTTTAAAATCAACAAAAAAACACAACAAAAAACATACGAAAATAAAAGAAAAACAAGAAAATTGAGTAAAAAATGAAGAATCACCTAACAGTTAGGTACTGCTCTATTCACGTAGAGAGAGAAAAAGCTAGGGAAAAAACATGAAATATGGGTCTAAAAACTTTTTATATGAATGCGAAGGGTATTTAGGGAATTAGTGGGTCTTAAATGGTAAATATTTGACCAAATTGGTTCTTTCTCAGAGAAACATGAATATATAGGTCTTAAGTGGATAATAGTTATGGTTTTGGGGTCTTAAATGGTACTTAACCCTAAAATAAATAATCATAAAATAATATAATAAATAATATTAAACTAAAAAATTACAAAAAATTGAAGTACTTGTATATGAGTCAATATCAAATTATATTACAATCTGAAATAATAAATTTGAATCTACATTACAAATTTAAAATCATAATTGAGATTATGATACCAATTTTATCTCTCAATCTATCAAACATGTCTTGTCCAAGAGCTTTGATGAAGAGATCAAGAAATTCAGTTGCACATTCACAATACTCACAATCGTCTTCATGCTCAAATATTTTGTGAATAAATTGTGTCATATTCTATTTGTTTCAAGTGGTCTTATATTCTAAATCATAAACTTCAAAATGTTGGTTATTTTATCGTTATACTAAAAAACCATAAATTTTACCTATGTAAGGGATGAAACTACATTGTTCTTTCATTCTTAACCACATAATCATGAGCTTCAAAAACACGAATTCGTGAGAGAGTAAACTGCACCGAGTACTTATTGCATAGTAGACAATGGTTTATTAGATGTTATTACCTATGATCAAACTATTTTCTTACCATATAATCATAACAAAACATAACCTTATCTAAAAAAAATCCATATATCACTAATGTGGGTTGTATCGATAATTTTTTTGAACATTTGGTCATTTGAACATAACAAAGTTAGTTCATATTTACATATATCACATTCAAAATTCCGAAAATCTTGTATTCAGTCTCTCAGTAAAAGCAGTTCATGATAGAATACAAAATATTTTTATATATTCAGTATATCTTATTTCCTAATTAGTAGATGCCTAAATTATAGCCTAATTAGGAGCTACCTAAATTATATCCTAATTAGTAGCTAATGACTTTGTATATATATATATATATATATATATATATATATATTATAGATTTCCTTTTATTAATGAAAAAGATACGAAATTATATTCTTTCATGGTATCAGAGCAGGGTTAGGGTTTATCTTTTCTAACTTCCGTCGCTCTACAACGTTGTCGTCGGTGTGGATAATTTGTGGCCTGAGGGTGTTTTAGGTAGTTTGTAAATTGGATTAAGTTTCAGTAGAGTATAGTGAGAGAAGTGTGGCGTATGCTTATATTGAACATCTCTAGTCAAAAGTCTTCCCTCTTAAATGAAGTTTGATTGGGGTGTTTATACTAATTTTGTAACCCATGGGCCTTGTGAGTCGGATTATGGATTCAGGTCAAGTTTAAGGACCCTTAAGCCCAAGATAGGGAATGGTCAGCAGCCTGCTAAGTCATAATCTACTTGATCGTACTGTTCAGTATGGTATGGTATTAAATATGTCCAAACTGCCCTTCAGATGATGCAGTAAGTCAATATCAAAGAAATCCAACCCTATTAGCCGTCTCTACCTTTATTTCTCTGTTTGATTCTCCATTCCACTCTACTTATTTTTGTCAACATGGGCGAATCTAGTACAAAAAAGTCCTCTTTATCTTTTCACTTTGTACTTGCTATCTCTAATATCAAGACGCATGTTCCCATCATTCTTGTGATGGAAAATGTTCAATATGCCAATGGGGCATAATTATTCAAGGTTCATTGTCGCTCGCACAAAGTTCTTCATCATATTATCCCATAGAAAAACGAAGAAAGAGAAAGACAAAGAGATGGGTCATCTTACCGATGATGAACAAGAGATGTGAGTTACCTTGGATGCTGTTGTGGTTCAGTGAATTTATTCCAACATCTCCACTGATCTTTTGACCACTATTATTGAAGCAGACATTTTGACCGTGACTCTGTGGAATCGTTCTCGTAATTTGTTTAAACACAATGCAAATTCTTGTGTCGTTTCTTTCGAACATGATTTCAATAACACTTATTTGTGGGATTTCTCGTTGGTCTCTACTTATTTCCTACACCTCAAGACTCTCTCCGGCCAACTTAAAAATATGAGGGCTCTGGTATCAAAAAATCATCTGGTTCTTTGTATGATTTATGGTCTTACCCCGCTTAAAAAGTGTACCTTCTGTAATTCGATAACAAGAAAATTCTACCATCGTTTTATGAATATTGATCCATGTTGTCTTTAGAAGAAACTAGCATGAATGAGGCAGTGGCTGGGGGTGATGATGCAATGATGATGGCTACTCGTGAATCAAATTATATGCCTAATCATTGTCCTCCAAATTAGGGTCAATGATGTTGAAAACAGTCCAAGAACCACCATAACAACAAACATCAGAATCACATGCAATCTGGTGGTGGTTTGGGACAGACTCTGGCTGGGGGTCATGAAAGTACTGGACGTGAAGGCTACCGTGGAGGTGGTCAAAATTCAGCATGTGATCCATCTTGGGTGATGCCTCCTTGGTGGGCTTGGATGCAGCCTCCATTAACCGTACCCCTCTACCTATATCTGACGCAATCTTGGGGCAGGCCTATTGGACCACTACTATCGTGGAATCTTGGGCTTCAGACCGTAGTAACAACAACAACAGACATATAAAACCTCTTAGTGGACTCCAACAGATATAGAATCGGCTATGCATACTTTGTCTTTGTCACAACAGGATCCTAACTGGTATATAAACACTGGGGAAACTTCTCAAATGACATATTCACAAGGTAATATCACATTTATATTAATATAAGTAATGGTTTTATTCTTGGTAGTGGTCAATAAATTTTGATTTGTGGTTATGGTCATACTTCATTACCTTACCCGAACCCACCTCGGTCATTCAATCATGTCTTGCATACACCTAAACTTATTAAAAATTTGGTTTCAATTAGAAAGTTTACAACTGATAACCATGCATCGGTGGTGTTTGATCCTTTTAATTTTTTATGCATGATTTACATGGCCTATATCCACCGTATTGAGTCTACTACCTAAATCATCCCACGTAGAAGATGTATTTAATCTGTTTTTCAACCACTCGAATCTTACCAAACCCATATCTATTTCTACACAGCTCTAACCAGCCCAAACTCAACAATCCTCCATTAATCCCACCAAGCATCCCACATGAAGACTTCTCCTTAATGGCTCCACAATAGTTCATACCTCCACCAACACAACCTCTCAAGATTTGCAGAACTCCTTTGGTCCTTTTTAAGCCTTGGAAACACTTTGGTTAGATAATTTCCTTAATCTTTCTATGCACATAATAGTCATGGTAGGATTCTCAACAGATCAGATATAGATGTAGTTACATTATTACTCAAGCATTTGCTTATAGAGCTAACTACAAAGCTCTCATTCTTCATCTTCATCATCTATAATCATCATGTCTAACATGTTGTATAATAACCCTCTTACTAGCTCCTTAACACCACCTCCTATTACCATGTAGACAACATCCCGACCATTTTTCTCTTAAACTAATCAAAACTATGCTAGCCTCATGGTCAATCTACTGGATAACCGTTCTATCACGACGGTTGAAAATATCAAATATTTGTATATTGAAGAATGAATACTCGTTCTCTTAGCTGACGCAATCAACGTAGACAAGACGGAGTGAACCAAGTACCTATCGAGATAATTCTTTGGTAAAAATCTTATTTCCTACGACGTTTAGGTCATCACTGCTATAATTTGGGGCATGCATGGGCTACAAGATTGTAAGGTTACCCGTTATGGCCACTTCTTCTTTAGATTCTCCATCATTGGTAATTCCATTGTGGTGCTTGAGTTGGCTCCCTAGTTTTCCAGTAGTAGTCATAATATTCTTAAGAGATAAGATCCAATGGCTACCATGACTTATGACCCATTGAAATCAATCCATTGTTTGGTCAAATTATATGGGCTTCCCTACGAACTTTGGTCTTAAATGGGTCTAAGCATCCTCAGAAACTTCTTATGCATCCCAATTTACGTAGACACCCATATTTCCAAACGTGCCCGTGAGTTTTGCAAGAATATGCATTAGGATGAATATCACTAACGAGTTCCCAGATATTTTGGAAATTAAATGTTTGGAAAATTCTGCCTCTATCTGCATCGAGTACCAAAAATTACCACATGTATGTAAGAAGTGCTATATTTTTTGAACCAATGTCTCAAATTATGTCTCCCCCATTGCATTATATCACTAAAGAAATTCCAAAAAATATCTCCCACCAGTCGAGCAATGAACCAATGATTGACAGTAACAACCACCATCTTCATTACGGCTCCAGTGACAGAGACACTCATCTTTCAACCAATTATAATGCCTTGTTTGGAAACATTAATGAAGATAATAAGATCGAACCTTCTGTTAGGACTGAGAACTTTAGGACCCATGGTGACAACACAACTCTTGTGCATGTCATCTCAATGTTGCATTTATCTGATTAAAACAGCACAGAGATCATATATCATCACTATATGATTTCTGGATAGGATGTTACTACTCCGCTCAACTCTGAACAACTCAAGGACAACATGGTTCTCGACCAGTAATGTTATATCTTTGCATGGAATATATATGGTCTTAGTAGTTCAATAATTGTATCCAACCCATAAATTTTTCCCCATCTTTAATTTAATGATTATCTCTTCATAGAATATATATGGTCTTAATGACACAATCTAGGATTCAAATCATATAACATTACTTAGTTTATTAGAAACTAAAGTCAAATATAATAAAAGTGAAAGTATCATGTATACAATGCTTCTTTTTGGAAATGTAGAACTAAACATAATAATCATCTCTTAGGAAAAATTGTATTTCCAAGAATCCTATTGTTTTTAGAGTCTTCATTGAGTATACTTCAATGTAGATTATAAAATATACCATTTTTTATATTTTTACAAACATTTACTACTCCTTAACTAATATTTATAGTTTCAATAAATCCTATGAATGTGCCCCCTCTGGTATGATATTAATTCCATATCCTCCCGGTGCTAAGAATCCATTGGGTTGCTCATGGAAATTTTAACACCATTTGTAAACTAGATGACTGAATATGTAATTTGGAACTCTGGACCATGCCAATTAATGAATTTAATAATTTTTGCTATCAAAGCATACTTATCGATCTCCTATATACTGGTTTTAATTTCTTTTGGTATAATAATTAGGTTAAAAAACCTATATCCTCTAGAACTGATGATGTACTCGTCAATAGTTATTGGGATACTCTCTTCTAAAAATCAATAACCCACTTCGATTACCCACGTACCTCAGACCATACACTTATCATCATTTTTTATAGTTCCAAGACACTTAAGTTTTTCAACATGTGGAAATTCCACCCCAATTACTCTTTCATTATTTCCAACAGTTGGGACATCCTCATTGTTGGCTCTATCATGTCGATTATCTCCTCTAAGTTGAGGTGTCCCTAAAAGTATATTTACTATCTTAATAAAAGAGAGTTCGGTAACATATTCGGACGAGTTTCCAATACTCATAATCTTTTTATTCAAGCTCATCATGACATGGACAATAGACCTAATAACCATTCTATTATAAAAGCTGTCAGTTTAGCCTCTAAAAACTATGTCTTATCTAGTAGAACATAAAAGTCATTTTTCAATTAGAATTCTCATTAGACTTAACTAAAATTAGGTGATTGTAAATCAAAGTTCTTTCATAATAGTATCAATACCCATATTAATATGATTAAAATTATCATTATTAATGACGAGCAAGGCCTGTCTTACTACAACTTTAAAAGAGTGACTGATATTTTTGTCAATTATTTCTCTAATTTTCTTGGTGTTAAAAACCTTTTACCTTAGTCAGGTCTCATTGGAATCAGAGAGCTTATCCTTTTCAAACTTAGCTAGGATGACAAAACACACATGACTCATATTATTTTAGATAGAGGAGTTAACTCTAGTAAGTATGTTTAATAATTGCATTTATATGATGAGATTTTTCAAAACAGTATTTTTGTCTAATAACTATACATAGTAGAAAATACCACTACAAATAGCAATAAAAACATGAATTTTAAGGGTTTTATAGACCTAGTCTATTATTTATATCAATGAGGCCCACTTATATTATAGCCTAACTCACTTAATTGAAGAATATAAAACTCTAATTTATACATTTAGTTGAAAAAAGTTGTTTCGTTTTGATGTTTATTCGATTATAAAATAAGATGGTTTCAGATTTGAAATAGGTTTTTTAGATTTGACACTATGATAAAAAAATTATTTATTTTCTTAAAGATTTATAATTATAGGAAGAGTAATTTTATCTCGAAAGAGAATATCTTTCTTCCGGACCGAGATCAACAAAATCAAATCCAATTAATTATATTATTTAAGCGCAAAACAAGTGTTTCACGCATTATCAGGATCGCCCAAATTGGTGCAGTTGTCATGGAAGTTTTGTCTAATATCTTGAACTCGCCGACATTAGTATCGGTGGTAGAGAGTAACAAGGATTCAATTAGCATGGATAACAATATGACTACTGGTAGAAATATAGAAATTTTTTCAACCCTAATTTTGGCCTAAGAATAATCAACACTATAAAAAATGTATGACCAATGGATTATCCTCCAAACCAGTATTTTAATTCGCATGCCATCCTAAGCCGTCAGTGAATCCATCAAATAATACATCTGGTTGGCACACAATCCTCACAAGTAATAATTTGGTTATTCTAGCGCTTGCTGATTAAAATGATATATAAAAGTTATGGAATTTTTTTAAGGGAAGAGATTTTGCCTTGAGAATAGAAAAGAAGGTATTTATTGAGAATTATGAGTTTCCTCAAGTAGTGCACTCTAGATATGAGATTATTGAGAGGATTTAATTTTATTATAGAGTGGTTCGTAGATGTTACTTGATCATTATCTCATAGTTTGAGAAGGAAGTCTAGATTTCAAGCCTCAAGCGGACTCTATTACTAATATGACGAACTGGGTGAAGATTTTTAATATTAGGGTTAAAAACTATACCTTGATTATTTTGAGGACGATAAGAAATTTAATTGGAAAAATTTAGAATTGGCCCACTAACTAATATAAGAAATAAAAGAACCTAAGAAAGAATAGCGATGTATATTGATTTGGATAAACCATTGGTTCTAAAAAATGACAATGTATTGTAGAGTACGAGAGATTGTACTTTATTTGTTCTAAGTGTTCTTATTTTAGCCATAAAACAATATTGCCTCTTGAATAGACCACGTCATGATAAAACTACTATAGATGTGAATCTGGATAATTGTTTAATAGATAAGGTGAATAAATGTATACAGTGATAAATTAGGAGGTTCTCTTCGATATGTGGGTGATGGTTAAGCAAAATATGACTTATCATCTTGGTGCAAAGTCTTCGAAAGAAGCTAGTTCAACTGATGGTTGAAATGGGACTGTAAGAGGGACTAACTCATCGTTTGAGGCGTTATATATTGTGAGCCTACTAACAGAGATTTTGAGTTTATAAAGGGAGCTAATACTGATAAGTGTTCAAATAGAAAACATAACAGATCTAATAGGAATATATCACTAAAACAAATTGGGGGAACTCGGTTCATAAGGTTATCATATTGAATAAATTTTAAAATCAAAGTTTTTAACAACGAAACCCCTAGTGATCGTAAATATTAGAGGGACTTATTTAGAAAATGAAAACGCATAAATGGGTAAAGGAAAGTATGCAAAAAGTGTAAGTCATAATAGTGTAAAATAAAAGATGATCATATTAGGAAATATTTGGGTATATCAGGGGTTAAAATGAGTAATTTTGAAGAGTATATTCAATATAATAGAGAAAAACAATATATTTATATGTGTTGTATGGTCTTGGTGGGTCCATAAATTTGAAAAAATAGTATATATATCAACAAGTCTCATGGTGTTCGATAGAGTCATTATTGGAATAGCTCAATAGTATTTGTGTGACTACGCTGTTCACGGTAGGGGAAGAGTTGTCGGTTTTTTATTTTTTAAAATTAGATGAAGTGGACTCGGTACCGAGGATAAAAATGTTAGAAGTTAGCAGATTTAGAGATTTTTCACATTTCAAAGGCTAATATGATGGTAAATATGGTTCTAGAATCGCTAGAGCAAAATGGGGCGAAGAGGAGTTACGAGCATGCCAATTTATTTGGTGCTTTAGATTTGGAATTGGAAATATAATGAACGTTTTTTTGTTAATAACTCATACTTTTATTATGTGTATGCTAAATATAAATATTGCTGAGATTCAACCACTTACTCGTTCAGTATATTAGTTTAGAATTTACATAAGGCGCGATATATAATTTTGGACGTGTAGTTCAAGAGATGATACATGTACATCGTGTGCGGTTAACTATCATATTTGAGCCAAGGGTAATTTATCACAAGAATAGTAAGATTATCTGTAGTTTAGGTGAAACATGCTCAACCAGGGAAGATGCAGACACGTTTGAAGGTAGAATATAGCTTATTTGGGATGACTCATACATTGATATCTGAATCTTATTTGCAGGAAACAAGTCATCAATATTGAAGTGTCGAAATAAAGATGTGAATCATAGATTTTATCTGTAGTGTATGCTAGGACCCAAGATACAAAACATGGGGAATTTTAGGACGCACTTAGGGTCACCTTTCAAGGTCTTCAAACTCCATGGATTGTGGCAGATGACTTAATTCAAATGAAAAATAAAAAAATAAAAAAAAGTATGGTATTTGAGATTACGAGTACATGGTCTGATTCTTGGAATTCAGGTAAACGAATAATGAGGTGTCTGGATAGAGTGTATAGAAATAAAATGATTCATACTCTCTTTTTTCACGTGAGGATTATTCATTTGGATTAGACGCACTCAAACCACACTCCTATATTGATAATTCTTACAAGAGTTTGTCCTCCATTTCGAGGTCTTAAATAGTTCAAATTTGTCTCAAATTGGTGTTTGAACAATATATTTCAAGATTTTATTTGGAAAAAATGGGACACGTCTAAGTCAGACTTATGAGAAAGTATGTCATTCATTCAACGTCACATCATATTATGAAAAACGGAGTTGTTTGGTGATATTTATCGACAAAATAGATTATTACTTGCACGACTTAGAGAATTAAACCCTTACTTCAAATATTGTATAATTCTTCCATAATTAAAGAGTTGGTAAGAAATAAAAGGAGAAGTATCTAAGTTTTCTGGAAGAGGAGGAGATGTTGTGGTTTCAATGTTTGAAAGAACATTGGATAAGGTCGGGTGAGTGTAACACACGATATTTGCACCTCTCAACCATAATAAAAAATAAAACTTTGAGAACTACATGTTTGAGAAATGATGAGTGTGGGTGGATTTCAGACCTACCCGAGGTTCAAAGGTTATTTAGATCATTTTCGAGAAAGTGTATTCCATAGATATCAAGTTTGTTGGTTTATTTTCCCTTCCGTATATCCCTCTCCTAGGGAAAATCAAATCAAATCCTCAAGCTGAAGAATATTTGGATGATAATATATAAGAGTTTGTGTTCTCATCAAACCCGTAAAAAGCTCTAGGATCAGATGGTATGTCTGCTACATAGATGACTACGAAGATGAACCAAAAATTACCAAATTGGAAAGTGCAAAATTTCTATCTAACGATTCATATAAATCTGTCATAATTGGTTTTACTGATAATGAAGTTGTCTGTACATATGCGCAATAAAGTCGATTCGGGTTATTAGATACACCATTTGGTTTGGAAAACGACCAAGATTATATTTGAGTTTGAGATAAAAAGGTTGATGAGGAACTTATAGTTTTATCATGAAGTACACTAGTAAAATGGACAAAACTAAGTTCAGAAGTTAAACTCAATATGGATGAGTGATTATAGTCGGATCGTTTGACAATGAGTGTAAGAGGAGTGCAACGAGATATGAATGACTCATTTTTAGGTGGATTTACGGACTCAAGTTTTGTAAGGTTAGCTTTTCAGGTGGAATTTTATGTGTTACATTTTGGGCTATATATAGCATTTGAGTGAAATAAATGTTTGTTTTGGAGACGAACTCGCTAGAACTATACACGCTTAGAATTGTTTATTATGGGACTTACCAACCCAATAACCTATTCGGAAACGGTCTTGTAAAATCTATCTGAAAACGGTTCGATCATGTTATCGAGCTATTAATGGACCGAGGTTTAAACAACATACCTATTAGCAGTTGAGACCGATAAAAAATAGATTAAATTTTATAAATATATATAATTTTAATTTTAATTATAAAACAATTAATATTCTGATACTAAACCAAATAGCATTCTTGTTATTAGTAGAAGTACTTAATTAAAATATAATAAATTTTAATAAGAGTATATACTGGTGTGGAACAATAAAAAAAAGTAAAATTAAGTTACTTTAAAATATAAAACATAAAAGTTAACAAAAACATTTAATATAATGACCCAACCAAACATAAATCTAATATAAAGTACAAAATCAAAGTTATGAATTTGATCAAGAATTGGATTCACCCACAAACAAAAAGGACACAAAGAGGTTTCCTTAAAAAATGACATTTAATATTAATATGTAAATAAGAATGGAATCGTTAAAAAACGATCAAACTACTCCGTGAAGTCGCATATTTTTTTTAATTATTCCGTAAAGTTAATTATTTTGACAATTTTATCCTTCGCAAAACATTTAAACAGAAAAATTTACTCCGCAAAGTTACCATAATTTTGATTTTTTTCTTCCTTTTCTGTGGCTTCTCTCTGAAAATACCTCCTAATTTCAAAACCCTAATCTAATCATATATATATATACATAAATATATATCTAGTTAAACTAAAATTTAGGTAACTAAAATTTACTTAGATATATATATCTAACTTAAAGAAAAACCTAAAGTAAACTAAACCTAAGCTATTAACTAAAAGCTAAACCTAAAGTAAAACTAACGCACCACCCACCCTCACCTCACGAACCCACAACAAAAAAAACAAATAGATTCATCGTTTGGTAGCCATCACACACCTCCAACCGTCGTCTTATAACCACGACCACTCCGGCGAATAGATTCAGGTGAAATTTGGCGAACTAAGGCTAGCAGCAACTCGAGAGAGTAGGGTGAGCAGTTGCGACCATAAATGTAAACAAACTAAAATTAAAGGTTAGGATTAGTCTTAAATGAGTTCTATGGGTAGTTTTGGAAAGTTTTGGAAGGGTAGCTTAGGCTTTAAAGTTCGAACTACTGTTTTTCAGGGGCTTGACTGTTTTTACAGAACGATAGTGTTCTTCACCACACGAGTGCGAAGAACACTGTCTTTATGCCATCGTGTGGCGTGGGTTGATTCTCTATGCTATCGTGTGGCGTGAGTATATTGGTCTACGCTCTCTTTATGGCGCAAGCCCATATACCCAAACTACAGTGATGGCGTTGGCCGCTCCGGTTACCAGAATCATCCGGGACCGGTTTATTCTTGTTGTTTGGTGTATGTTTACCGCGTTTTTGCTATTATTTCTCTAAAAATGCTTCGCGATTGACAATTTGTGTTTGTAACAAACCTTGAAATTTTGTACATTGGTGACGCCCCGCCGTCTGCGGATGGCTCACAGACGAAAATAATAAAGAAGTGGAGTAGGGTACGGGAAGCTGTTCAGCCCGTTTTAGTTGTCGATTCAGTAGTTCTGATGGAAGAGCTGTCTATAGTTTCCGGACCGCATGATTAAGGATCCAGTTCCGCTTCCGCTTCCCGCGGAGGACGACATCCTCCCCCACATAGAGAAGCCTAGAGCTCCTCATCCTTCCAGATTTCCACCGATATTCGGTGAGGCGTTGATCTCCCACACTGCATGCCACATTTAGACGGGAGATGTAATATTTAAATTTGCATATGAAATTTTATTTTGCTTTAATTTTAATGTATACTACTATAATTAACTAATGTTTTCAAGAGTGCGAAATGCGGCTATATTCCCATTATCCTAGCCATAGAGGTTGGAGTTTGGCCGTACAGAGTAGGCGTAAAACACCCTTTACACGCCACACGTGTGTCGGCTAAAAGGTGTCCACGCCAACAAATGACGTGGTGATGGTGTTGTACGCCAATGAGTGGCAAAGAACACCAGAAACGGATTTTTTTACAAAAAGCTGTTTTTTCACGAAAATGAAAAAGGGAAATGCAATGTACCTCTTCGTCGTCCATGCTGCTCTGCATGGGAAGTGGTTCTGACTCTTTCACGATAATGTTTCAAAGTTTTTGAAGTTTTTAAGAAAATGGGTTTTGTTGGTTGTTGAGTTTCTATTTTTAGTAGTTTTAAGAATATGAAGTATAATTGGTGTTTGAAATTGTGTTTGCAACTTCATGAAGTAGTTTGAAATTTTCAATAGCATGGACCGTAATTTATTTGAGTTTCAAGCAGTTTTTGGAATTTTTTGTCTAGTTATTATTTTGTAGTTGTTAAAAAACAAAAATAGACGACTCCACGGAATGCTTTTGGCTTTTTTTTTAGCATTTGCCAAAATGTAGGGAATATTAACACAAAATCTGTGTGGCATATTGGACAAGGCTTGAGACTCTAGGGATCTGGTCTCATAGCCCAATCTCACTTTACTCAAACAAAATTATTATTCTATAAATTTAATTTTTGTCCGGTCCGATAATAATTTATACAAGTAAACCGATTTTGGTGACTTTATTTTATAAATAAAATTAATATTTTATAAATTTGAAATTAGGACATGTCCGCCCTACACACAGAATTATTCATACTTTGTCCACGGGTTGTTTAGATGTATAAAAATTAGCGGCCTCCCTCGTGATAATTTGAAATTAGAGGTATTTATGGATACTTTCCTCAATAGTTATCTTCTCTCAGCATAAAAAAAAATCTCCATCGTCCACGTGTTATTTACCTATAACACACGTGATCTGTCGAAGACCCAGAGATCTGGAACAAAATAGAAAGGCGTTGAAGCAAACTACGCAGAGGGTTTTAGAGTTAGCTTCACAGGAAGTTCAATTGAGGGGATTACCAGTATTCTATCGTCGTCTTAATTACGACAATCTGATCGATGGATAAGAACGGTCCAACAGTAGGGACGGGGTTCGTTGGGGCACCGGCGTGTATGGATGTAATAAATTTTCAGGTTAAGGTCGATGAAGGGACTGGACAGATTGTCCGATGCGAGATTTAAGCCTTTTGGTTGCTGATCGACGACTGCATCTTCTGACGTTGGTAAGTGTCGTGACAACTTCTTAGCTCGATCGTGAAGTGGAAATTCTATATGTACATATGGGCTCAAAAACTAGATGAGCCTCAAGTCGTGTTGGTTCGGCTTAATAAAAATGATCGAATTAATCATTTGTTGAGTTTTAAAAATCTCCATAACTTTTATACTAGATTGACTCGGCTTGAGTTCATGCACCAATTCTTGTTCGAATTAGAAATTCAAGCGTTGTAACTGGACCACTGATACCAATGTTCGAGAAGAACTTGACCCAAACATCTAAAATATAAATAGGACTGAGTTTGGTAGAATAGCTCTTTGTGTTTAGAAGCTAAGCTGCGATTAATGCTCACGGGAGAGTTAGCTTGTTTAAAATGTTAATGGTTCTGTATAACTCGTGTCTGCACTCTGCAGCTACAAAATGGTTGAAAGGCAAGGCAATGGAAGATGTTTTAACCATTAAAAACAGTAAGTCATGATGACTATTGCGAATTCGATGTCTTGCGATACTTGTAAGCTGTACTAATGAGGATTTAGTCTAGTTAAAATGTGTTACATATTTTTTGTTTTTATTGGGTTGTCATGATGGTGATTGGAGTGACTGACAAACAAATCGTTGATGTTTGGCATGAAATAATCCGTAAATTTGGTCATTTTTTGAGTTTGAGCCCAAGCCCGAACTTCTATGTAGCCTAATACTTTTTATCCACCCGATTGCCAATATGTCTCTAAGATGCCCTAGCTAACTTCTAGCAGCTTCGAATCTAAATCAAGTCATATATATAGGCTACGGGGAATATTATCTCAGATAGTATTATGGTACTACACTATTATTTTTTTTGGATTGACCTCGAAAATGTTTAGACTTTTGATGATACATGCATTTCTGAAATATTTCTTAACATTTGTTTTGTAGAGAAATAGGTAACCATCTATCTCTTCCACCCGTCAAGCTTCACTGCATTATGCTTGTGGAGGATGCCATTAAGGCTGCATTATGCTTGCGGAGGATGCACTTAAGGCTGCGGACTTTAACAGCAATGAAGAGGCTTCCATGGACCTTCATTTTAGTGGTGTCTGAGTGCGTGAGTAACTTCGCTTTAGTGGTGTCTGTATTTGGCGTGAATAACTTCGCTTTAGTGGTGTCTGTGTTTGGCGTGACTAACTTCGCTTTAGTGGTGTCTGTGTTTGGTGTGACTAACTTCGCTTTAGTGGTATCTGTGTTAAGTTCTATTTCTCGTTATCAGTTAACTCAATAAACTTAACTTCATCTTATGGGATAGTTGTTTTTTTTTTAAATGAAAACTTAAATTAATTAGAAAAATTCATACATAGTTTTGGGTATACCCTTCAAGCTTACAGTAATTAAAATTTTAGAGCAAAAAAGAGGTGCCCAAATTTCGACTCCCGAATAGTAACATAAGCTTGTAGCATGCAAATGACAAGGAACTGAGGTGAATGTGTGGTGATTCCATGATTGTCCAAGTCAAAATCCACGCTCCAATCCAGACAGCGAATACCTGTATCACAAGAAGGAGTAAGTTAGAGATAAATACAAGAACCTTACCAGTTAATCTTGGTACCATGAAATCTAAATCGGAGATCCGATAAGATATGATATGATATAGTAGAGGTCAAAGATGGGGGATCCAAAAATTCTTGAATTCCGCTATTTCCAAATGTGGTAGATAACCGCATTGAAACAAGTACGCCAAATACTCTGATGTCGAGTATTAGGCCATCTTGATGCCTCGGTAATCCAAGATTGCCAGCAAGAAGAGTGAAAAGAAAAACCAAGTTTGACACTGGTGTAAGTCAATATACTCTGTGAGTAACTACATTCAAAGAGGATATGAGATATAGTTTCTGAATCAGAGTGACATAAGGGACAAGAGTCTGGGATATTATAACCCCAGCTGCGAAGCTTGTCTTTGGTTGCAAGCTTGTCCTTGATAGCCAGCCAAAAAATAAAAGAGTGGCGAGGAATATTAAATTTATTCCAAATTAACCCTGCCCATCCCTTTTCAGGGGTAGACGAACGGAGGGAATTATACGTGTCCTTAATGGTAAAGATGATATTTTCTGCCTTAGCCGTCCAGTAGGGAACATCCCTTGATAGAATGTTCGGGTGGGGAAGGGATAGAATTAGCTTGTGAATTTCATCCAAGTGTCCTCGGCTGCACGCTCGTGTCGATCTCAGATTTTCAGGCCAATTCCATTCACCATTGCTGATAATTTCCGAAACTTTTAAGCTGCTTCCCATTCGAGAGTCGCAGACGACTTCGGTCCCGTAGTGGGTTGCAAGGGACGACGAGAGGAGCCAAGGGTCATGCCAGAAAGAAGTGTTCTGACCGTTTCTGATAGCCACCCTGTATAAATTACGAGCCAAAGGACGAAGACGAAGAATTTTCCTCCAAATCCAAGTGGACGAGGAATTCAAAGTAACTTCCCAAGTTTTTTTATTTTTTATCTTTTCAGCTTTAATCCATTCGCACCAGATAGATTGAGGCTTATTACTAATGAAGACCAAAGGTGCTTAAGGACGACCGCCTGATTCTAGAGTTTTAAGTCTAGAATCCCAAGGCCGCCCTCTTTATAGGGAGTGGTGACGGTCGACCAGGCAACTTTGGCCCCATAAATTTTCATAGTCGAAACAGACCAAAGAAAGCGACGAAGATATTGGTTTAACTCTTTAGTTATCCTAAAGGCAGAATAAAAATCAAGGACCAATAGACCTGACCTGCAAATAAGACCGATTTGATAAGTTGGAGTTTACCAGCATATGAGAGGTGATTGGTAGTCCAAGAATCAATTCGGGAGGTTATTTTGTGCAGGAGGGGGCGACAGTCATCATGGGTAAGTCTACCAGTGATGAGAGGAACTCCTAGGTACTTAACCGGGAGGTAACCTTCAGGGAAATTCAAAATTGTTAAAAGATTCAACCGAAGTTGATGGTCAATTCCCGAGAAGAAAATATGACTTTTCGAGGGATTAACATTGAGACCAGAAAGAGAGTAGAAATCATCCAGAGCATCCTTGATAAGGCTGAGGGATCGAGTGTCACCATGGCAGAAAATCATTAGGTCATCTGCAAAACAGAGATTGATGATTTTATGTTTATGACATTTCCAATGAAAATGGAAAGTTCGATCCAAGCTTTTCTCTTTAAGGATGCTCGAAAGTACTTGCATAACAAGCACAAAGAGAAGGGGGGGTAGAGGGTCACCTTGGCGAAGACCTTTTTTACCTTTGAAATTTCCACGAAGATCTCCATTAATGATTATAGAGTAGGAGAGGGTAGAGATGCACTTGATTATCCAAGTGATCATCTGCTGAGGAAATTGCATTGCAACTAAAATGTCAAGAATGAGGTGCCATCGAACATTATCAAAGGCTTTAATTATATCTATTTTTAGGGCAACCCTTTTTCCTTTACCACTTTTGTTGTAACCCCTCAAGAGTTCCTGAGACAGAAGGATGTTATCAGAAATATTCCTTCCCGCGACGAAAGCCGATTGGGAAGAGTCAATAAGGTAAGGAAAGGCAATTTTGATTTTATTTGCCAGAATTTTAGAAATGATTTTATAGACAACATTGCAAAGAGCAATTGGTCTATAGTCCGCGGGTCCCGAAGGAGAAGCCTTTTTAGGGATAAGAGCAATAGAGGTCGCATTCCAAGAATCAATTAGAGTTCCAGAGAGAAAGAACTCTTGGACTCCTTTACAGATGTCAGGGCCAACTATATTCCAAGTAGCTTTAAAAAAACTAGAATTGAAACCATCAGGACTAGGAGATTTGTCACTATCAATACTGAAAGGAGCCGATTTGATTTCAGCATTAGATATCTCACTGATCATTGACTCTTTATCAGTTTGAGTAACGAAGGAAGAAATCAGAGTCGAAACTCTATCAAGACCAGGATAGAATGCAGTATGCTTTGTACCTAAGGATTTTTCAAAAAAGTTCACAAATACGTTAGAAACTCTAATCGGGGAGGTGATCGTTTCTCCCTGATTATCAGGGGTCGAGAGAATTTTATTACGGAAAAGCCAGGCTTTGATGCTATTATGAAAGAACTTAGAGTTCCGGTCTCCCAGCTTGATCCAATTTTCTCTAGATTTCTGCTTGAGAAAGGATTCATCCGCCCGACTGAAAAAGGTAAACCAATCAGAAGCCTATGATTCTTTAGTAACAAGGAGAGAGTTGAGGGGATCACTGGCTAGAATTGATTGAGCCTCAAACAGAGCAGATTGCGCAGCAGAGACTCTGGAAGAGATGTCGATGTACTCTTTGCGATTAAGAGAAGCAAGCACCGCTTGAAGGCGAGAAATCTTATCTAAGACCATCCTCATACCTCCAGAGGTAGTAGGGGTATTCCAACTCGAGGAAACAAGGTCCTTAAATTGGGGATGGGATTGCCACATATTAAAGTAGCGAAAAGGTTTTTTCCTCCTAGGACGGGGGAGACCAAGATTAAGAGTGACCATGGTGTGATCAGAAGTACGGAGGTATCCAAAATGGACACTGGACATAGGGAAAAGGTCATCCCAATCTGGGTTGACCAGAACTCGGTCGATTTTAGAAAGAATTGGGTGAGCAGGCTGCTTGTTAATCCAAGTGAAAGGAAAACCAGAAGATCTAAGATCACTAAGTTCGCATTGGTAGCAACAGTTGTTGAAATCGTCAATAGTTGAAGACCAAGCTTCGGAGGATCCAAGCCGTTCACCTGGATGACGAATCGCATTGTAATCTCCAAGGGAAACCCACGGGATGTGGTTATCCAACTTGGAGATATTAAAGAGATCCTTCCAGAGGGGGATACAGTATTTTGCGTCGTTAAACGCATAAATAGCAGTGAGCTTAAAAGTAGCTCTGAAATTATGACATTTTGCTATACATTGGATTAGCTGGGGAGTTTGGGATATTCTAGTTATTGTAATAACACTAGGGTTCCAGAGAATCCAAATTCTACCTAGAGGGTGGGTCTCATGATTAGTAAGCACATGCCAAAAGGGCATAATTTTACTAATCGTCTAATCAATTTTATGAATTTGGACTTTAGTTTCTACGAGAACTATTAAAGATATATGATTACTGAGAATAAAATCATTTACGTCTTTTTGCCTAACAGGGTCGTTTAGACCTCTAACATTCCAAGATGCAATATTCATAAATAAATACTTACAGTGAGTCAGCCGAAGATCCTGTCGGAGGATATTACCATTTTACCCTTTCCTTTAGCCTCATCTGTGCAGACCCTTTTGACCCTGATATTCAAAGGAGACTCTTGAAACTTCCTTATGAGAATTAAGGGAAGGTGGCTTCACATGAGCCATTTTGAATTTCCTTCCTTTGGGACCTTTACCCGCATTTCCGAAGTTACGAGTCAGAGAAGGAAGACCATTGGTACCACCGGCCCCCAATAAACATTTGCTGTTATTTGGACCAACCCTTTCGATGGAAATGATTTGAGTGGACCCATGAATTTTAGCAACCCGGCCCAAAGGAAGAGGATTTTTTGAATTTTGTCTCAGGACGGCTGTGGGCTGGGGCAGAAACGATGGGCCTTTGGAAACTGACCCAATAGAAGGGTCTGAGCCCAAACCAACCGGTAAGCCCAATGAAGAATCAAAACCGGACTTATCTTTTGGGTCAAAGCCGAAACCAACTCCAATACGACTCATCTTCTCTACCCGATTTGAACAATTGAACCCTAATCTGCTGCTAGAGTTCAAATCGCCTCCAGGGAACTTTCCGGCCTTCTCTGCCGATTCTGACCAGCATCTTGAATTCGAATCGCCTCCAGGATGCTTGCCGGACTTCTTTGCCGATTCCGTCCAGCTGCTTGAAATCGAATCGCCTCCAGAATGCTTACCGGTCTTCTCTGCCAGTTCCGACTCCGTCACAGCCAACCGGACTCCCGATCTTGACGCTCCAGGAGATCAATCTTCTCAGCTGATTCAGACGCAGCCAACGCCATTAGGTATTCTGAATTCGAAGCTCCCTGACCGGCCATCACTGCCGATTCCGTCCTTCTGCTTGAAATTGAATCTCCTCCAGGATGCTTACGGGTCTTCTCTGCCGGTTCCAACTCCGTCACAGCCAACCGGACTCCCGATTTTGACGTTCCCGGAGCCGATCTATTCGTTGAAAAGTAAAGAGAAGGAAAACCGGTCTTCTCTGCCAGTTCCGACTCCGTCACAGCCAACCGGACTCCCGATCTTGACGCTCCAGGAGATCCATTCTTCTCAGCCAATTCAGACGCAGCCAACGCCATCAGATATTCTGAATTCGAAGCTCCCTGACCGGTCTTCTCTGCCGATTCCATCCATTTGTTTGAAATCGAACCGCCTCCAGGATGCTTACCGGTCTTCTATGCCGGTTCCGTCTCCGTCACAGCCAACCGGACTCCCGATTTTGACGCTCCCAGAGTCGCTCTATTCTTCTCAGCCGTCGAGAGAGAGGAATGAGAGGAAGAGGGGATTGCAGGTTTGGTATTCAAGCCAGTCGGCCTGAAACCAGTTAAAAAGCAAAGGTCGAAGCAATCGCCGGTGAAAGCTTCTGTAAAAATATTACCGTTGAAATGAAAAGTAGAGAAAAAGAAGGTCTTCCTCCTCTACTGATATTTGTTATATAATTAGATGAAGATATAACTTCAATAGGGTACATCTAAAAAACGAGAATACATAATACTTAAATAGTACATAACTGAAATAGATACTTAAAAATAAGGGCACGGCTAAAATGAGACCCTTTTTCTTTATAGTGAGACCCCAAATCTTGATTTTTTTCTGAAAACGTGAAATTACCAAAATGCCACTAGATATAAAAACCATAATTTTTTGGACATCTCATTTTTACCTCCTCTCCTCTCTCTCTCTCTTCTCTACTTTTCTCTCTAATTTTCTAAAAAACCCAAAAATCCATAAACCCATTAAGTCAAAAAACAATAAATTCAACTATAAATCCTAGGCTTTTAAGCTCAAACACATACATTTTTACTATATTTCTCTTCTCTCTCAACTACCTATCTCTCTAATATTCAACATAAACCCATGAACCCATGAACCTAAAAAAACAAAAAATCATCTCTAAATATATGGCTTGAGAAAAAAATTATATTTTTACATAAATTCACACCTTTTCGTGCGCCGTTTCGTACATTCGTGTGTGGATTTGGCCGAAATCACGCATGTTCGTGCGTGAATTTGGTCAAATCTTTGCGCTTTTATGCCGAATTTTGTCAAATTTTTGCGCTTTCATGCCAAATTTTGTCAATTCAAAATACTATTCCATACCGAATTCTGCCAATTGAAAACACTTTCATGCCGAATTTAGCGTGTGTATTCTTACAATTTTTAACTACACGTGAAGATTGAACATTCTAAAAGAAATGATGGTGAATATTTTTTTATATTTTTTGTTGGTTTTATTTTTAATTTTTCTAATTATTTAATACATTAAATTTACGTTTGTTATTACAATTCAATAATTATATAAAATGTGGTAAAAAGAATTATATGAATATATGATTATAAATTATATAAGAAATTATATAAATTATAAATTATATTTTTTTGAGGCCAATCGGTATGGCTAAAAACAGTTATAAGTTCTTGGGCCGAAGGTTTTTTTAATTTGTTTTCATTTTTTCCAATGTTATACGCACATTCGACTAATTTAGCGATAACTATCGCCCAACAAACTCCTAAAATAGAAAAAATTATTATATATTTATATTTGAAATTTATAAAATAAAATGGGTAATAAATTAACCTGCCGCTCTTTGATTTTCTATTTTTTTATCCATGATCTGTTTATCTTCCCAAGTCCAGCGGTTGGGGATGATGAATTTCATCTCTATCCTTCGGTAAATCCTATAAAAAAATTAAATTTATTAAATTTATATAATTAACAAATCAAGTAAGCCAAAATTTACTTTAAACCGACTTTAAAACTTATTAACCACACAATTTCGAAACAATTAATTTAAGCCAAATCTAAAGTCGAACACCTACATGTTACATATGGTTTTCGAAGTTTTGAAATACTTTTCCAATTTTTTTATAATAAAAAGTCAGCAAAAAGAATGCACTCTCTGAAAATAAAATATAAGCCTAAAAGAATAAGACAACAAACCCAAATAAATAAACCTTAATAAACCAAAAAAAAGGAAAGGAAAAAGAATTTATACAGGTGCTCGATGAAATTTCTTTTGGTTCTTCATCTTTTTTGGAGGTACCATTTCAAGAACTAGGACTCTCAAAAAAAATTAAATTTGAAAACACTAAAAACTTGAAGGAAAGGGAAGCTAAATATATAGACATTTGAATTTATATTAAAATTTAATTCATAATTTTATATAATAATTTTCTTTTCCATTCTTAGTAATATTATCTAGTTATGTGTTTATTCTATTTTTCTATCAAATTTTGTAGTCCAAGCACTGATTTTGTTTAATATCTACTGTGTTTACAGTATATCATCGGATCTCTGTTTTTTTTTGTCCAACAAGAAAACCCTTTTGTAAGTTAACTCCTTTTTGATACATAACCCAAGTTTTTCATATCAGATAGAGTTTTTAGTTGGTTGAAAGTAAAAGCTTCAATGACAATGACGTCTTTGTCATGATAATTTCAGTTTCTCCCCTAATTTCACATACTTCGAAAATTACATATTAGACCACCCACAGCAGTGGGATATTTCATCTCCCAAAAATCTGAATCAAACAAACCAAGTTTCTATTTATAGATCTCAAGAAATTATAAATCATGGTATAATTTATTTATTTATTTAACTTACAAAAATGTTCCAAAAATCATTTTGAAAATACTAAATAAATAAAGAACTCGAAAACTTTTGGTATCGGAATCAAACAAACCAAGTCTCTACTCGTAGATATCGAAAAATCATAAATAATGGTATACTTTTTTTAATTTTTTGACAAATCATTTCTTTTTAAAAAAACGTTTAAAAAAAAAATACAACTGCAGCATGCCAAATGGCATGCTGCAATTAGCCCTTTGAAAGATGGATTAGGGTTCATCTTTTGAACCCCAAACCATCTTTTTCAGCCGCCAGCGTGTATCAAATACACGCTGCTATGGGAGATACAACGCAGATTTCATTTGAAATATGCGCTGCTGTGGACAGTCTTAGGGAGCTAGGGGACATGATTGCGCCTTAACTTCTGTAGAGTTGCTTCTCACTATATAGAGTTAAGACCATCCACAGCAGTGGGGATATTTTATCTCCCAAAAGTGCGCCACATCAGCGTCATATGAGCATACTCCCCAAATAATTCTGCAAAAATTCTCACTCCATACAGCAGTACATATTTCATCTTTCAGCATACCCCACTATATTTATCTCTCTTCTACATCATTCTATTATACAATATCCTACCATATATTTTTATTTATCTTTCTTATTATTTACTATATATTTACATTAAAATTATATATATTAAAATAAATATTTTTTGTAAATTAACATAATATATTTTCATTACAAATAAAAACTATAAAATTGAAATAATTAAAAATATAATACATAATATATAGTATATTTAAAAATCAAATTTAAAAATAAAATTGGTTTGATTTCCGAAAAAGCTTCAACTTTTAATAGAATAAATAATTTACAATTTAATAAAATATATTAGTGATCACCTAAATTTATTTGTTTAATTTTTATTTACCAAATTATTACTTAAATTATCGGTGATTAATTTTTTTAAAATGTAACTATATCAATAACATTATGAAAAAGCTTGTGATGTTTTCAATTGTTATTGTGTGATGTTTTCAATTCTTGTGTGCTCATTTAAATTATTCCGATTGTTGTTTTAACTTATTTTCGTTTAATGAGAATTGTATAATTGTTTTCTTTTACCTACTAAAATGATCCAAATATTGTTCTGAAAATTGTTTCGGAAATACTTAATAAAAAAAACCTTAAAAAATTTCTTTGTCCGAATCAAACAAACCAAGTCTCTATTTATAGATCTCAAGAAATTATAAATCATGGTATAATGTATTTATTTTTTTAACTTACAAAAATGTTCCCAAAATTGTTTCGGAAATAGTTAATAAAAAAACTTTAAAAACTTTCGTTGTCCGAATCAAACAAACCAAATCTCTTTTTATAGATCTCAAGAAATTATAAATCATGGTATAATTTATTTATTTTTTTAACTTACAAAAATGTTCCAAAAATCATTTTGAAAATACTAAATAAATAAAAAACTCAAAAAATTTCAGTGTCGGAATAAAACAAACCAAGTCTTTACTCGTAGATATCGAAAAATCATAAATAATGATATACTTTTTTTAATTTTTTTACTAACCATTTCTTTTAAAAAAATGTTTTTCTAAAAAACAATTACACTGCAGCGTGTCAATTGATCTTTTAAAAGATAGATTGGGTAATCTAAGACTAATTTTACTATTCATTTGATTTGATGTGTGAGTCTGTGTATTGTAATGGATTCTATGTATTGCCTATTCAACCGTGGGTTTCGATTCAAGATAAATTGAAAAAATAGATACTGCTAAATTAAATATTTTCGGAACAAATTACAATATATTAAAAGTTATTTAGTAGGCTGATTAATTGGTTATTTACAAAACTAATTTTAATTATATATTGAAACTCTACAAAATCATAGTACATTAATGTTTCGGGGTCATATATTAACTTTTCTTTAAGTAAACATAATACAACATGTATAAAAAGTATTATATTTATTATTAAATGTATTGATATTTTTCACAATTTATAACATTATATTTGAACGAAAATATAAAAAAATTAAAAATAAAATTATATAGTTCAAATTACTGTTTTTATTTAGCATAGTTATATAAGCACATATATTTAAAACTCTTTTTTATTAAATTAGATAATTGTTTAGTTTAATTATTAAAAACTTAGATAAAATTTTAAAAACATGTTTTTGACATTAGAAATAAAAAAATAACGCTTATCCATATCCCATAGTGGAAATATCATTTAGGACAATCATATAAGAGATATTATTATTTTCAATTATTTTTTTTAATCAATTTTTTAAATTTTGTAAATTCAGACAATCGAGGAAGAAACTGATGTAGTGTATTGCGAAATCTAGCATTTTTATGTTGTTCAACCTATAATGCTAGATTTTTAAGTCATTTATTAGATATATATATACTTCACAATAACATTATATAGTTGGGGTGCGGAACTTGTATTATGTTTGCTTGAAAACTTATTTTACTAGGGTTTGTAACTCATGTGTGAGTCATATTTTGCAAATATATTATTTCTCTATTGCAAATAATATTCTTGCGCAACCAAGCATAACTATAAATAATTTGCTTCGCAACATATTTATACGATGTTCAGCAATTTGTTTTTTTGAAAATCGCTACGGTGCGGTGAAATTCCAATAGTCTTACGCCATTACGGTGGTAAATAACCCAACAAATTTATTGATTTTTGGTGAAATCCATATATATCACTACTAGTTTTTTGCATAATATTATATTTACATTATCATATTGGTGGATTATGTAAACAATTTTCCCACATTAGTAATGAATAAAACCAAATATATAGTCAAATAGTGAAGAATTATTTAATGCCATTCCAGCCACCAACCTATTAGTTTTGTTACAGTCCATATATTGTTTTCGCATTGTGATATCAAGATTTACATGAAAAAACCTGTGGAAAATTATTTTATACCATTCCAACCACCGATCTATTAGTTTTGTTAGGATCTATATGTTTTTACGTGTTGTAGTAGCAAGATTTACGTGAAACGTTTACTTACGATGTTTGTTCTTAGCATTTTCTAACTTAAGTGAGAAATAAAAAACATACAATATCGGTTGCAAAACGTAATACAATATAAGTGTAAAATCTTATATAAATTATATGTGAAACATGTAGTATGGATAATGAGAAACAAGGAGAAATGATGTATCCAACATTTGACTTACTTATTTTGCCACAATATCGATGGATACAACTAACTATCTCGGCAATGAATTGGCGGATTATTTTAGGTCATTCTAACCACCGATATGTTGGTTTTGTTATAATAGTTTCTTGTTCTTATAGATTTCCAACATAGGCTATGAATACAAAAACATACAATATTACTTTATATAAAATATATGCGAAATGCGTAGCATGGTTGATGTAAAGCTGAGGAGAAATGGTATATATGAAACATGACTTTCTTATTTCACCATAATATTGAGAGATAAAACCAACTATTTTTTCAATGCAATGGTGAATTATTTTAGGTCATTCCAAAAATATCTACCAAAATCAATCAACAATTAATTCTAAATATGGATCTTGTACACAAATTAAAATAAATTACTCATTATATTTGATTTAAAACAAAAAAACCTAACACTTAAGATTGGATAAGTACATTTTATACCACTTCTTGGGATTTAGTTGAATTGAATCATTAACTCATACATAGATAAAAAGTACGTTCAAGTAGTTTGAGTTCTACCATAAACACAGAATAAAATAAAATATTACATGAAGACGTTGAATGGGTTTTTTCTTGTTATTTAATGACATTTGTTGTAAACATGGTCACCTAAATATATAGTACCGAAATTTGTGTCAATAACTATTTCCAACTTAGTAGCTTATTTTGTTGCCTTAGAGACGATCTTGATCTGGCCTTTATGATATGATCTTTGGACCACTAGGAATCTAAATTTCCTTTTAATCATGTCGTAAATGAATAAACATTGGTGTCTTTGTATATGTGATTCGAATTATTATTTTAATTTAATTCTAATTGCAATATTATATTTTAGTTAAGTTGTTGTGATAAGGGACCATAACCTTAACTATTTATTTATTTAAAATTAGTCTTTGAACTTTATAGTTTAGACCCAAGTGTCAATGTTCCAATTCAATCTTCTACATGTTTGGAATATAACTCGGTAACTATACATTTACTTTCATAATTACTTTTCAGCTATTAGTCTAATACTTATATACGTGATTACTTATTTATCATGTTATTATTGACAATAAAAAATACGTCAATAGGCATATGGTGATTCATTGTAATAAAGAAAAACCAAAATAAAAATTGAATGAATATTAAATAAATAGTTGATTTAATATAATTGTTTGTATGGGTATTTTCTAAGAGTTACATTAAACGTTTAGAAATTATCATTTGGTTATCCTCACTAATTAGTGGTTGTATCATTTTGGTTCAAGCTGGCGATTAGAGCTTAGTTTGCTGGTAATTAAAGACTGAATAAAAGCTACCAATACAAATGTTTATGGAAATACGACATAGATTTGTAAAGTTTAGATCTGCAAATTTGGATGTGCCATGTATGAACCTATATGATTGGTGTTCTGAAGAATGAAAATAGACGTACTGAAATTATTGTAACACATTTACGAATATTGTTTGAGTCAACAGATCTATGTTAATAAACATAGAGATAAAAGAGAGAAGTAGCCGCCAATAAGCGGTTAGGGTTTTTGTTTATTTATGAAGTGTACGTATTATATAGAATATATGTAACACTTGACTTACTTGTTTTGCCACAATGTTGATGGATACAACTAACTATCTCGAAAATGCATTGACGGATTATTTTAGGTCATTCCAACCACCGATATCTTGGTTTTGTTATAATTGTCTCTTGTTCTTATAGATTTCCAACCTAGGCTATGAATACAAAAACATACGGTATTACTTTATATAAATTATATGCAAAATGCGTAGCATGGTTGATGCAAAGCTGAGGAGTGTTAAATAAAGAACAAAAGAGAGAAAAGAGAGTGACTATGGTTTTGTATTATTTTGAAAGTGTATGTATTACATAGAACATAGACTTATATTTATAGATAAATTAAAAGCTGATGGGGTTGGGCCCTTATATCTCTAACACCCTCTCTCAAACTCACAATGCAACATTAATAAGCAATAAGAGTTTCTCACAAAAAAAAATGAAACTGCGTTGTTGACGGACCCTTTGTGAAAATATCAGCAACTTGCAAAGCTCATGGAACATATGGAAGCGAGATAGTGCCAATCTGAAGATGATACCGAGTGAAGTGACAATCTATTCTAATGTACTTCGTTGTCTCATAAGAAACAAAATTATTTTCTATTTGCATGGCGTTTTTGTTATCACAATGTAAGGAAGTAGGTTTAGTAACATTAACCCTCATATCTAAAAAAAACTATCGTAACCAAACAATCTCACATGTGGTCACGACCATAACATGATACTCAACTTCAATAGACGATCTAAAGACAACATCTTGTTTCTTACGTTTCCATGAGATCAATGAATCTCCAAAGAAAATAAAGAAACCAATAATAGATTTTCGGTCATGAGGATGACTATCCCAATCACTATCTCTATAAGCACGCAATTCAAGTTAAGAGGTCGAAGAAAACAAAATTCTCTGGAACTGAATGCCACGAAGATATCTCAATATACGAAGAACAACTCCCAGTGGACGAATGTAGGAGCAGTAACAAACTGACTAACTACATGCACACCATAAGTTATATCTAGTCGAGTAACTGTAAGATAGACCAAGCTATCTACAAGAGTTCGATATAGAGTTGGGTCTAACAAATGAACACCATCAGTCGGAAAATACCGAGCATTGGTTTCGAAAGGGGTATCTGCCGTCATGTTATCAGAAAGTTGCGCTCGCTCGAATAAATCAGATACGTATTTTTTCTGAGAGAGAATATAACCTTTTAGAGAGTCAGCCACCTCAATACCTAAAAAATAATGCAATTGTCCCAAGTCCTTCATCGCAAAGCGATGAGCCAAATCACATTTTAGTGGCTCAATACCATCAATATCATCACCTGTAATAATCATATCATCAACATATGAGGATAAAATAATATTTCATGCACTCGTACATCTAATAAACAAGGCTAATTCATGATTACTACCAAGAAGACTAATTGACGTAATAACCGTAGAGAAGTTTTCAAACTAATCATGAGGAGCTTGTTTGAGACCACATAAAGCTTTCCGAAGTCGAAAAACTTCACCTGGTTGGTGAGAAAAACCTAGAGAAGGATCATGTAAAGCTCTTCATGAAGATCACCATTCAAAAATGCATTTTTGACTTCTAGCTCGAAGATCTTCCACTGGCGAACGCATGCAACCGTAATTAGTACAAACGGTCGTCATTTTTGCCACTATGGCAAATGTCTCATCATAATCCATACCAGAATTCTGTTAATATTCTTTTTCTATAAGACGAGCCTTGTATATTTCAACAAACCTATCCGACTTTGTTTTAATTTTAAAAACCCATCGAGAGCCGATTATATACTTACCGGATGGAGGTTTAAATATATCTAATGTATGAGTCTGATAAAGAGCGGTAACCTCTTTGACTATTTCATTTTGCCAACAAGGATCGTTAATAATTTCTTTAAACAACTGAGTTTTGATATAAATCATGTATGTTTGCTATGAAAGAGGTGAAAGGAGATGAGTAAGAAGAATACGCAAAATCTGGTAGTTTGGTAAACTTACTTGTACGAGTAGATCTTATGAGGGTCGAGCTGGTGGTTCACTAAAAGAAGAAGTTGACTCATGCCTTGATGGAGCAAAAGTAGTCTTAGCTGTAGTCGATATCTCATGAGCTAGCGTATCAATATCATTGGGTATGTCGCTATTATTTTCAAAAGGATTAATAATCTGAAGTTTGGTACTTGTTATATCATGTGATTTTACTGGAATCAAATAAAACGGGATATGCTCAAGAAATGTAACATGTCGAGAGACATAAAGTTTCTGACTAGTGGGACCAAAACAATAATCGCCTTTCTGTCTAACACTATAACCCAAGAAAATACATATTACGGATTTATGGCCCAATTTGTTATGTTCTACATGAGGACCAAAGACAAAACATGTACATCCAAGCACTCGTAAGGAAGAATAATCTGGAAGTTATTCTTATAAATTCTAAAAGGAAGACATCCTTGCATTATAATCAGTGGGAATTCGATTAATCACATATACGAAAGTATGAATTGTTTCTCCTCAAAATGGTATGAACCTCAACAGATTAACGTACGAGCAGTCTCAATAAGGTGACTATGTTTTCTTTCTGCAACACCATTCGGCTGAGGGGTTTCAGTGCAAGAAGACTGATGTATAGTACCATCAGATGCAAGTAAGTGAGTAAAATCACTAGATGTGTATTCAGCCCCTAAGTCACACCAAAATAATTTTATTACAACATAATGTTGAGTCTTAACAAGTTCTCGAAATTCTCTATAAATTCCAAGGAAATCAGATCTCTGTTTCATAAGGTAAACCCAAATATATCGAGTATAATCATCGATGAAAGAAACATAGTAAGACAAACCACCCTTTGTGGAGACAAGAGATGGACCCCAGACTTCAGAAGGAATAATATCAAATGGAGAAATAAAAGAAGTAACACTTTCATTAAACGGTAACGTCAAAATTTTACAAGTTTAAAACTCTAAGGGAAATATGATAATTTCCAGTCAAATCTGATCAAAAGAAAAATAAAGCACAAAAACAAAAGTGAAATCAAAGACACAATTGTTAACGGAGTTCAACAAATTATGCCTACATCTCCGGACCTGCTGCATATCGATTTTATTAGGAAGAACACACTGACTCTGCCGTTTCTGGTGAATACACAAAAACCATAATACTAGGTTTTGTAGAGACTGTAACACTTAAAAAAGGGAAAAATATTACAGTCTTTAATGTGTAATTTATAACCCCCTAAAATTACACTGTCTTTTCAATTCACTCAAGTTCTCTTTAATGTGTTTAGCACTTGCCTCATCTCGACTGTCTTCCACTGTCTTTCTGGTCTTATTACTCTTGCAGACCAACTGAAGCTGAACACAACTTCAGTTTTTCAATGGCTATTGTCTTTGTCAACATATCAGCTAGATTCTTGCTTCCTTGGATCTTTTCCAGTATTAGTACCTCATCTTCCAATAAAGATCTAATGAAATGATAACGAAGACTGATGTGTTTGGTTCTTGAATGAAATGTTGAATTCTTCGCCAATTGAATTGCACTTTGACTATCACTATGCAGAACGTTGTTCTTCTGTTTGAATCCCAACTCGGTTAACAAACCTTTAAGCCATATCATCTCTTTACTGGCTTCGGTCACTGCTACATACTCAGCCTCTGTAGTTGATAAAGTGACAATTTTCTGTAATGTTGACATCCAACTAACAGCTGTAGTTCCAACAGTAAATATATAACTGGTAGTGCTTTTCCGGTGATCAACTTCACCTCCAAAATCTGCATCTACGTAGCCTTGTACCTTTAACTCACCCATACCAAAGTACAAACACTTTTCTATGGTACCTAGTAGGTACCTTAAAATCCATTTGACAGCTTCCCAATGAATTTTCCCTGGGTTTGACCTAAACCTACTCACAACTCCCATTGCATAACTAATGTCTGGTCTCGTACAGACCATTGCATACATCAAACTTCCAATAGCTGAGGCGTAAGGAACCTTAGCCATGAAGTCTTTTTCTTCATCCGTCTTAGGGGATTGATCCTTGGATAAACGAAAGTGACCTGCCAATGGTGTACTAACTGGCTTTGCATCACACATATTAAATCTCTTCACAACGCGATCGATGTACTCTGACTGAGATAACTGCAAAACTTTTCTATGCTTATCTCTTATGATTTGCATTCCAAGAATCTTCTTCGTCGGACCTAAGTCCTTCATGTCAAATTCTTTTGACAATTGTAGCTTCAATCTTCTAATATCATCCATATCTGAACATGCTACTAACATATCATCAACATAGAGTAGCAAAATGATATAACTGGACTTACATTTTTTAAAATAGCAACAGTGGTCCGCATTACACTTCCGAAAACTCTCTTTGTGCATAAAGCCGTCAAATTTCTTGTACCACTGTCTTGGAGCTTGTTTTAAACCATACAAACTTTTCTTAAGTCTGCATACCATGTTTTCTTTTCCTTCTTTTAAGAAACCTTCTGGTTGATACATGTATATCTCCTCATCCAAATCCCCATGAAGAAATGCAGTCTTCACATCTAACTGTTCAAGATAAAGGTCTTCAATGGCAACAATACTCAACACTGATCTAATAGTATTGAGCTCCACAACTGGAGCAAAAATATCGGTGTAACCAATTCCTTCCTTTTGCTGGAACCCTTTGACAACTAGTCGTGCTTTGTATCTCTTAGAGCCATCATGCTCATCTTTCACCCGATACAACCATTTGTTATGAAGTGCCTTCTTACCCATTGGTAACTCAGTTAGGTCCCATGTATCATTTGAGATTAAAGACTTCATCTCATTTTTCATAGCAAACTCCCACTTACTAGCATCATTGGTCTGGCAAGCTTCATCATAGCATTCAGGTTCTTCTCCATCGGTAAGTAACATATAGTTCAAGTATCTCCTGTTGGGTACAAGGGGTTGGGAAGATCTTCGCAAAACAGGAACTGTCTCGGTCGGCTGTAGGGTATCGGATTGCTGTCCATCGGTCTGTCCAACAGACTCTCCTTCTTGAGGGGTTAATCTGATCGACTCTATTTCTTGACTATCTATCACTCCCTCGATATCTGCAAATACTGATTCATACGGCTTTGAGTCATTTGCTTTAGTTTTATGTCTGTCCTTGTACATCACTGTTTCATTGAAGATCACATCTCTGCTTCATATCATCTTTTTGTTCTCCTCATCCCAAACACGATAACCGAACTCATCTCAGAACCTGTAGAGACTAATATCTCGGATTGTATCTAAATCTAATTTACAGGTCCCAATACAAACTAAATCTAATTTCCAATCCAAATACCAATCTAAATCCAATTTCCTAGTCAAAATACCAAACTAAATCCAATTTCCAAGTCCAAATACCAAACTAAATCCAATTTCTAATTTACAATCAAAATCAAAATCAAATTGAATTGAATTCACGGTTTTACTAACAAAACTGTTGCACTGTTCTAGTAGCAATTTTTCTCAAACGGTAGCACCGAATCATAAAGGACTGGATGTCGCGAACACACTCTCTAAAATTCAGCAAAAACAGACATTGTTTGCTTTTCGATCAGACTGTTTGATTGGGGTTGCACACAATAGATCTGAAAAAACGAAAAATTATATATTTTCTAATGATTTCGTGACCCGCTAATTGTGCAAACAATTATCATATTTAAGCACAATAGTAACATCAAACAAATCAGATCGAAGCATAATTGTATAGATCTGAAACGCCAAACAACTCTTAACCCCAAAATGAAATCCAAATTTCTAAGCAATAATGATCTGAAATAACATCAAACAAATAAAATTGAAGCACCACAAACACTACTATATGTATTTCAATGCTGCATGAATACCCTGAAAATCCTATGTTACTATAAAAAAATAATAACTTTAACTATAAACTCTCATGATGAACATGATATACAAAAATAAGAATTTACATATATACATATATACATACAACATAAAATATGTTATATAAAAAATTAACACCGAATGATAATTTATGCTTCTTTGTATGAGAATCTACTTATGAGTTAATGCGCATTCTAAAAATTGGAACCTAACAAGCAAAACAACCTCGAAAATTTTAAAACAAAAGACATGATAGTAACAAAATCAAAATCACGAGAACTAAGTTAGAAAAAAAACAAGATTTACCTAATCCTAAAGCCCAATCAATTCAACATGTAGTATCAAATGCAAGATTCATAATATTACTCATTAAGGTCATAATTCATATTGAATAATCTAATTCAAGTAAAACGAATATAACAAATCGTACGAAATTAAATTAAGGACTTTCCAAAAATTGGTTGAAATATTGACTAAACAGTTTTCTTTAAACCTGTAACTAAATTCGCTCTCCTTATACACAAAACGTGAACTCTACAAGTTTGACAAACTTTAAAATTCACAAATTTCCAGATTAATTTTAGTATCTTATAAATTAATATAAGAGTATATATATATATATATAAATCTAGATATTAGGAGCAAGGTATGTTAATGAACATTTGGTGTTTTGTTAGACACCTCCAGATGGTTCTAGTATTCTTTGGATGCAGATCGCCGAGTCATAAATACTTTATGTTTTTGTAAAACTCATTTGAAATAATTTTGTATTACTTATTAAGAAAATACATTCAAAACACGCACAATCGAATTTATCGCTACCTTATTGAATTACACGACACAAAACTAATAAAACCATACATGCACAATCAATTATATTAACATGTTTATCTTATATTTAAATCAACTTTTTAAAGCATAAATCTCCTAATCTTATTTCATTTTGAGAAGTAAGCGACATTGAACAAATTAACCTAAATTAAATAAACCAAAATCCTAACTCGAATGAAACTGTTGTAGAATGAACCCTAAAACTTACCAAACTAAAATAGCTTAAGTTAATTTCCAAATAACTAAATCGAAAAATAACTTGAGAAGATTATTCAAACAAAAATTTAAATAATTTTTGATGTTTGATTTTGGAAAGACAATCGTATTATAAAAAAATTAAGGGGAATTTAAAAAAAATATTAAAATGTTATTTTCTTAACTTAATTTTTTTACAATTTAATAATAAAATTTTAAATGTATTTTGAATGAGAAATAACTTATAATTGTTATATATTCAATATTTTTGAAACTTATTGAAATATTATGTATCCGATAGTAATTATGACATCTTTATATGCCGAATGAAAACTAACTCATATATATTCAAAACATTAATTTAAAAGTTAAATTATGTTCAACTTATTTTCACACTAGAAAATTTAAACTAAAAACAATAGATTTAAACAACGTAAAACAAATTTATAATAATAAAAATAGGTTTAAACAACATAGAACAAAATTAAATTAAAATAAAAAAATTAAATAACATAGTTGAAAATAATAGAATTAAACAACAAAAAATAAACTCTAAGAAAATATACTTATAACAATCTAAAACAAACTTAAATTAAAAATAATACACTTAAACAGCATAAAATACTTAAAAAATATAATCATATTGACATGTTCGGACCACACATGTTTGATAAAATCTTTTTATTGTCGTTTGTTTACTCTTTCAACGCGGATAGACCAATAACAAATCAAGAATTTTATTCAAATATTGTCAATAGAAAAAATTTAATATTTTATCACTATTGTGATATTTTGAAGGATTCAGTGATGTTCCATTCGGTAACATCTAATTATGATATTTTGAAGGTTCAATGATGTTCCATTCGGTAACATCTAATTATCATACCTCTCAAATCAATCAGCCTCGTCCTATTTGGGTTAATTTTGAAGAAATGTTTACGGAATCACAACCTTTTTATGATCTCATATTTGATATTGATCCACTAAAACTAATATTATTAGGTCCATATATAGTAATCATGCTCGTCGAAATAAAAATAAAGAGAAGATAAGTGATACCAAATGAAATGAAGACTTGAATAAGATCATAACAATTTAAACCAAAGCTAACACGTTATTGAAAGATGTGAATGTTATTGATCTAATGATGATAAAATATATGGAAGACAATCAAAATTTCAAGTGATGAATGTAATACCACCAAAATGACTCCAGATTCAAAACAAATTGGACCGCAAAAATAAAAAAAATACATGAACGCAACGAACGCACTACATATCGACATTTATTTAACGATAGAATGGATCATGGAAGTGGTTGAACATATACTAAGAAATTCATTTCAATAATTTCATTACATAATTTATCTTAATTGTTTTTCTTATTAACTCTATTTTTATATTATTATTTCTTACCAACGTGTGTGTTTTTATAAATTTTAGTTATCTTAAAAAAACGTTCTAAAAATAATATTTGTATTTGGTTTCCAGAAATTTAATATTTATGTATTTTTAACTTATTATAGTTTGTGTTTTTCAATTTTAATTGCTTCATTTTTATTTTAGTCAAATTTAATTATTTTGCTATTATTCCGAACAAAGGGACACTTATGTCACGGGCTCAGCTATTCCGCCCGTATGGCGCCTATGCCGAGGGCACGTTACGGCACAGGCCATCCTTTCCCATATGGCATACAAGAAGTTATGAGGGTTGGATGAGAGGGATCGAGTATAAGTACCTGCATATGAAGACGTCCGTTAATATTGACAGGTCGTAGGAGAATATGAAGATCTGGATGGAGAGGTTGATGCTAGCTTGTCCACTGGGAAAGTTGAGTCGTGACACTCCACCACCCCCAATTCGTGAGCATCCTCGAAACGAACACCACGACCGGATCTGGAAAGCCATGACCAAAGTCTTGTTGCTTCGCCCATACTCCGCAACGAGACTTCTTAAGTTGCTAGTCCACCTGACTTGTTTGGGAAGCTCCTACGTTGGTGCACTTCTCCTATATCCAACATTTTCTTGCGCCACGCTTATTTTTCCGGTGATCATCCGCTCCTGGCCTTACGCCTTGCCCCCACAGCCTATTCGAGTCATTTTGCGCACTCCGCACTTACTTCTTTTTTTCTGCCTCTCTTGGGTCTTACAGGGTAACAACCTTCCACATGCGCACTCGTTGTTTTTAGGAACCATGATGAGGAGCCATCCTCACACTTTCCGGTCTTCCCCTTGTTCAGCCTCTCTTGGGTCTTACAGAGGAGCCGATCTTTTTTTGTTGGGCTCAGTCATCGGGTCTTTACTTTTTGCTCCGGCGTAGCTCTCTCTCGGAGATGCATTCCGGCTCTGATACTATTTGTCACGGGCTCAACCATTCCTCCCGTGCGGCGCCTATGCCGAGCGCAACTTACGACACAGGTCAGCCTTTCCCATATGGCATACAAGCAGTTATGAGGGTTGGATGAGAGGGATCGAGTATAAGTACCTGCATATGAAGACGTTCGTTAGTATTGACAGGTCGTAGATGCATATGAAGATTTGCATGGAGAGGTAGATGCTAGCTTGTCCACTGGGAAAGTCGGGTCGTGACACTTAGTATTTAAGCCCATCTAACAAACATATTACCGATAAAGGTCTAAAAAGTTTAAGAGACTTTATACCTAAACTACCCTTCTATATAAAATCCAGTAAACAACTTCTCTTTCTTTTATTTTATTTTAAATTTTAAATTTTAAAGGTCCATATCTTTTAAACCATAACTCGAAAAAGAAATCTGAAAATACTATTGGTTTTATTTTTTCAAAACGAACAGAATTAGTACCACTCCCGATAAGTTTTGATTTTTTTTAAAAAATATTTCACACACGTTGCTCAGTATATGGTTTTGCATCTAGTTGGTTGGTTTTGCATCTAGCATCTATCATAGTGGACCTGAATTCGCATCTAACTAGTACCCAATTTAAAAAGGTTTCGCATCTAGAAAAACAAATAAAGTTTCGCATCTAGAAAAACAAAGAAGATTTATCATCTAGCAATACAAAAAAGGTTTCGCATCTAGCGAAACAAAAAAGGTTTCGCATCTATCAAAACAAAGAAAGTTTCTCATCTAGTAAAACAATGAAAGTATTGCATCTAGCAAAACAAAAAGGTTTGACATCTAGCAAAACAAAGAAGGTTACGCATCTAGCAAAATAAAGAAGGTTTCGCATCTAGAAAAACAAAGAAGGTTTGCATCTATCAAAACAAAGAAGGTTTCGCATATTCTTCATTTACCTTAAAAAATTTAATAAAATTAAAATGTATGTATCTTTTAAACCGTAACTCGGAAAAAAAATCCAAAAATACCGTTAGTTTTTTTTTAAGACGAACAAAATTAGTACCATTCATGATATGTTTTGTGAATTTTTAATTTTTTAAAAAAACAAATAACGTTTCGAATTTATCAAAAACATGTTTTGCATCTACCATTCCAGAAGAATTATATGTTTCACAACTACCAGTACGTACAGATACAAACGTTTTGCATCTATCAAAAACATGTTTTGCATCTACTATTCCAGAAGAATTACACGTTTCGCAACTATGAGTACGTACATACACAAACGTTTCGCATCTCTTTCATTTTAACCCAAAACTGTTTTACTCGACAAATAAATTTCAGAAACTCAAAACGAGACTAAAATCGACGAAAAACTAACTGAAATACAATAAAAAAGCTACATTAGCAACGTAAAAACCAGATAAATACCAAGAATCAGAAACAAAAAAGATCTCGTTTACCTCTAGTATTTTGAAATTAAAATTTGACTTACCACACAGAATTCAACTTATCTAAACAGATATCCAAAATCAAACTTTAAAATCAACAAAAAAACACAACAAAAAACATACGAAAATAAAAGAAAAACAAGAAAATTGAGTAAAAAATGAAGAATCACCTAACAGTTAGGTACTGCTCTATTCACGTAGAGAGAGAAAAAGCTAGGGAAAAAACATGAAATATGGGTCTAAAAACTTTTTATATGAATGCGAAGGGTATTTAGGGAATTAGTGGGTGTTAAATGGTAAATATTTGACCAAATTGGTTCTTTCTCAGAGAAACGTGAATATATAGGTCTTAAGTGGATAATAGTTATGGTTTTGGGGTCTTAAATGGTACTTAACCCTAAAATAAATAATCATAAAATAATATAATAAATAATATTAAACTAAAAAATTACAAAAAATTGAAGTACTTGTATATGAGTCAATATCAAATTATATTACAATCTGAAATAATAAATTTGAATCTACATTACAAATTTAAAATCATAATTGAGATTATGATACCAATTTTATCTCTCAATCTATCAAACATGTCTCGTCCAAGAGCTTTGATGAAGAGATCAAGAAATTCAGTTGCACATTCACAATACTCACAATCGTCTTCATGCTCAAAGATTTTGTGAATAAATTGTGTCATATTCTATTTGTTTCAAGTGGTCTTATATTCTAAATCATAAACTTCAAAATGTTGGTTATTTTATCGTTATACTAAAAAACCATAAAATTTACCTATGTAAGGGATGAAACTACATTGTTCTTTCATTCTTAACCACATAATCATGAGCTTCAAAAACACGAATTCGTGAGAGAGTAAACTGCACCGAGTACTTATTGCATAGTAGACAATGGTTTATTAGATGTTATTACCTATGATCAAACTATTTTCTTACCATATAATCATAACAAAACATAACCTTATCTAAAAAAAATCCATATATCACTAATGTGGCTTGTATCGATAATTTTTTTGAACATTTGGTCATTTGAACATAACAAAGTTAGTTCATATTTACATATATCACATTCAAAATTCCGAAAATCTTGTATTCAGTCTCTCAGTAAAAGCAGTTCATGATAGAATACAAAATATTTATATATATTCAGTATATCTTATTTCCTAATTAGTAGATGCCTAAATTATAGCCTAATTAGGAGCTACCTAAATTATATCCTAATTAGTAGCTAATGACTTTGTATATATATATATATATATATATATATTATAGATTTCCTTTTATTAATGAAAAAGATACGAAATTATATTCTTTCATGGTATCAGAGCAGGGTTAGGGTTTATCTTTTCTAACTTCCGTCGCTCTACAACGTTGTCGTCGGTGTGGATAATTTGTGGCCTGAGGGTGTTTTAGGTAGTTTGTAAATTGGATTAAGTTTCAGTAGAGTATAGTGAGAGAAGTGTGGCGTATGCTTATATTGAACATCTCTAGTCAAAAGTCTTCCCTCTTAAATGAAGTTTGATTGGGGTGTTTATACTAATTTTGTAACCCATGGGCCTTGTGGGTCGGATTATGGATTCAGGTCAAGTTTAAGGACCCCTAAGCCCAAGATAGGGAATGGTCAGCAGCCTGCTAAGTCATAATCTACTTGATCGTACTGTTCAGTATGGTATGGTATTAAATATGTCCAAACTGCCCTTCAGATGATGCAGTAAGTCAATATCAAAGAAATCCAACCCTATTAGCCGTCTCTACCTTTATTTCTCTGTTTGATTCTCCATTCCACTCTACTTATTTTTGTCAACATGGGCGAATCTAGTACAAAAAAGTCCTCTTTATCTTTTCACTTTGTACTTGCTATCTCTAATATCAAGACGCATGTTCCCATCATTCTTGTGATGGAAAATGTTCAATATGCCAATGGGGCATAATTATTCAAGGTTCATTGTCGCTCGCACAAAGTTCTTCATCATATTATCCCATAGAAAAACGAAGAAAGAGAAAGACAAAGAGATGGGTCATCTTACCGATGATGAACAAGAGATGTGAGTTACCTGTGATGCTGTTGTGGTTCAGTGAATTTATTCCAACATCTCCACTGATCTTTTGACCACTATTATTGAAGCAGACATTTTGACCGTGACTCTGTGGAATCGTTCTCGTAATTTGTTTAAACACAATGCAAATTCTTGTGTCGTTTCTTTCGAACATGATTTCAATAACACTTATTTGTGGGACTTCTCGTTGGTCTCTACTTATTTCCTACACCTCAAGACTCTCTCCGACCAACTTAAAAATATGAGGGCTCTGGTATCAAAAAATCATCTAGTTCTTTGTATGATTTATGGTCTTACCCCCGCTTAAAAAGTGTACCTTCTGTAATTCGATAACAAGAAAATTCTACCATCGTTTTATGAATATTGATCCATGTTGTCTTTAGAAGAAACTAGCATGAATGAGGCAGTGGCTGGGGGTGATGATGCAATGATGATGGCTACTCGTGAATCAAATTATATGCCTAATCATTGTCCTCCAAATTAGGGTCAATGATGTTGAAAACAGTCCAAGAACCACCATAACAACAAACATCGGAATCACATGCAATCTGGTGGTGGTTTGGGACAGACTCTGGCTGGGGGTCATGAAAGTACTGGACGTGAAGGCTACCGTGGAGGTGGTCAAAATTCAGCATGTGATCCATCTTGGGTGATGCCTCCTTGGTGGGCTTGGATGCAGCCTCCATTAACCGTACCCCTCTACCTATATCTGACGCAATCTTGGGGCAGGCCTATTGGACCACTACTATCGTGGAATCTTGGGCTTCAGACCGTAGTAACAACAACAACAGACATATAAAACCTCTTAGTGGACTCCAACAGATATAGAATCGGCTATGCATACTTTGTCTTTGTCACAACAGGATCCTAACTGGTATATAAACACTGGGGAAACTTCTCAAATGACATATTCACAAGGTAATATCACATTTATATTAATATAAGTAATGTTTTTATTCTTGGTAGTGGTCAATAAATTTTGATTTGTGGTTATGGTCATACTTCATTACCTTACCCGAACCCACCTCGGTCATTCAATCATGTCTTGCATACACCTAAACTTATTAAAAATTTGGTTTCAATTAGAAAGTTTACAACTGATAACCATGCATCGGTGGTGTTTGATCCTTTTAATTTTTTATGCATGATTTACATGGCCTATATCCACCGTATTGAGTCTACTACCTAAATCATCCCACGTAGAAGATGTATTTAATCTGTTTTTCAACCACTCGAATCTTACCAAACCCATATCTATTTCTACACAGCTCTAACCAGCCCAAACTCAACAATCCTCCATTAATCCCACCAAGCATCCCACATGAAGACTTCTCCTTAATGGCTCCACAATAGTTCATACCTCCACCAACACAACCTCTCAAGATTTGCAGAACTCCTTTGGTCCTTTTTAAGCCTTGGAAACACTTTGGTTAGATAATTTCCTTAATCTTTCTATGCACATAATAGTCATGGTAGGATTCTCAACAGATCAGATATAGATGTAGTTACATTATTACTCAAGCATTTGCTTATAGAGCTAACTACAAAGCTCTCATTCTTCATCTTCATCATCTATAATCATCATGTCTAACATGTTGTATAATAACCCTCTTACTAGCTCCTTAACACCACCTCCTATTACCATGTAGACAACATCCCGACCATTTTTCTCTTAAACTAATCAAAACTATGCTAGCCTCATGGTCAATCTACTGGATAACCGTTCTATCACGACGGTTGAAAATATCAAATATTTGTATATTGAAGAATGAATACTCGTTCTCTTAGCTGACGCAATCAACGTAGACAAGACGGAGTGAACCAAGTACCTATCGAGATAATTCTTTGGTAAAAATCTTATTTCCTACCACGTTTAGGTCATCACTGCTATAATTTGGGGCATGCATGGGCTACAAGATTGTAAGGTTACCCGTTATGGCCACTTCTTCTTTAGATTCTCCATCATTGGTAATTCCATTGTGGTGCTTGAGTTGGCTCCATAGTTTTCCAGTAGTAGTCATAATATTCTTAAGAGATAAGATCCAATGGCTACCATGACTTAGGACCCATTGAAATCAATCCATTGTTTGGTCAAATTATATGGGCTTCCCTACGAACTTTGGTCTTAAATGGGTCTAAGCATCCTCAGAAACTTCTTATGCATCCCAATTTACGTAGACACCCATATTTCCAAACGTGCCCGTGAGTTTTGCAAGAATATGCATTAGGATGAATATCACTAACGAGTTCCCAGATATTTTGGAAATTAAATGTTTGGAAAATTCTGCCTCTATCTGCATCGAGTACCAAAAATTACCACATGTATGTAAGAAGTGCTATATTTTTTGAACCAATGTCTCAAATTATGTCTCCCCCATTGCATTATATCACTAAAGAAATTCCAAAAAATATCTCCCACCAGTCGAGCAATGAACCAATGATTGACAGTAACAACCACCATCTTCATTACGGCTCCAGTGACAGAGACACTCATCTTTCAACCAATTATAATGCCTTGTTTGGAAACATTAATGAAGATAATAAGATCGACCCTTCTGTTAGGACTGAGAACTTTAGGACCCATGGTGACAACACAACTCTTGTGCATGTCATCTCAATGTTGCATTTGTCTGATTAAAACAGCACAGAGATCATATATCATCACTATATGATTTCTGGATTGGATGTTACTACTCCGCTCAACTCTGAACAACTCAAGGACAACATGGTTCTCGACCAGTAATGTTATATCTTTGCATGGAATATATATGGTCTTAGTAGTTCAATAATTGTATCCAACCCATAAATTTTTCCCCATCTTTAATTTAATGATTATCTCTTCATAGAATATATATGGTCTTAATGACACAATCTAGGATTCAAATCATATAACATTACTTAGTTTATTAGAAACTAAAGTCAAATATAATAAAAGTGAAAGTATCATGTATACAATGCTTCTTTTTGGAAATATAGAACTAAACATAATAATCATCTCTTAGGAAAAATTGTATTTCCAAGAATCCTATTGTTTTTAGAGTCTTCATTGAGTATACTTCAATGTAGATTATAAAATATACCATTTTTTATATTTTTACAAACATTTACTACTCCTTAACTAATATTTATAGTTTCAATAAATCCTATGAATGTGCCCCCTCTGGTATGATATTAATTCCATATCCTCCCGGTGCTAAGAATCCATTGGGTTGCTCATGGAAATTTTAACACCATTTGTAAACTAGATGACTGAATATGTAATTTGGAACTCTGGACCATGCCAATTAATGAATTTAATAATTTTTGCTATCAAAGCATACTTATCGATCTCCTATATACTGGTTTTAATTTCTTTTGGTATAATAATTAGGTTAAAAAACCTATATCCTCTAGAACTGATGATGTACTCGTCAACAGTTATTGGGATACTCTCTTCTAAAAATCAATAACCCACTTCGATTACCCACGTACCTCAGACCATACACTTATCATCATTTTTTATAGTTCCAAGACACTTAAGTTTATCAACATGTGGAAATTCCACCCCAATTACTCTTTCATTATTTCCAACAGTTGGGACATCCTCATTGTTGGCTCTATCATGTCGATTATCTCCTCTAAGTTGAGGTGTCCCTAAAAGTATATTTACTATCTTAATAAAAGAGAGTTCGGTAACATATTCGGACGAGTTTCCAATACTCATAATCTTTTTATTCAAGCTCATCATGACATGGACAATAGACCTAATAACCCTTCTTTTATAAAAGCTGTCAGTTTAGCCTCTAAAAACTATGTCTTATCTAGTAGAACATAAAAGTCATTTTTCAATTAGAATTCTCATTAGACTTAACTAAAATTAGGTGATTGTAAATCAAAGTTCTTTCATAATAGTATCAATACCCATATTAATATGATTAAAATTATCATTATTAATGACGAGCAAGGCCTGTCTTACTACAACTTTAAAAGAGTGACTGATATTTTTGTCAATTATTTCTCTAATTTTCTTGGTGTTAAAAACCTTTTACCTTAGTCAGGTCTCATTGGAATCAGAGAGCTTATCCTTTTCAAACTTAGCTAGGATGACAAAACACGCATGACTCATATTATTTTAGATAGAGGAGTTAACTCTAGTAAGTATGTTTAATAATTGCATTTATATGATGAGATTTTTCAAAACAGTATTTTTGTCTAATAACTATACATAGTAGAAAATACCACTACAAATAGCAATAAAAACATGAATTTTAAGGGTTTTATAGACCTAGTCTATTATTTATATCAATGAGGCCCACTTATATTATAGCCTAACTCACTTAATTGAAGAATATAAAACTCTAATTTATACATTTAGTTGAAAAAAGTTGTTTCGTTTTGATGTTTATTCGATTATAAAATAAGATGGTTTCAGATTTGAAATAGGTTTTTTAGATTTGACACTATGATAAAAAAATTATTTATTTTCTTAAAGATTTATAATTATAGGAAGAGTAATTTTATCTCGAAAGAGAATATCTTTCTTCCGGATCGAGATCAACAAAATCAAATCCAATTAATTATATTATTTAAGCGCAAAACAAGTGTTTCACGCATTATCAGGATCGCCCAAATTGGTGCAGTTGTCATGGAAGTTTTGTCTAATATCTTGAACTCGCCGACATTAGTATCGGTGGTAGAGAGTAACAAGGATTCAATTAGCATGGATAACAATATGACTACTGGTAGAAATATAGAAATTTTTTCAACCCTAATTTTGGCCTAAGAATAATCAACACTATAAAAAATGTATGACCAATGGATTATCCTCCAAACCAGTATTTTAATTCGCATGCCATCCTAAGCCGTCAGTGAATCCATCAAATAATACATCTGGTTGGCACACAATCCTCACAAGTAATAATTTGGTTATTCAAGCGCTTGCTGATTAAAATGATATATAAAAGTTATGGAATTTTTTTAAGGGAAGAGATTTTGCCTTGAGAATAGAAAAGAAGGTATTTATTGAGAATTATGAGTTTCCTCAAGTAGTGCACTCTAGATATGAGATTATTGAGAGGATTTAATTTTATTATAGAGTGGTTCGTAGATGTTACTTGATCATTATCTCATAGTTTGAGAAGGAAGTCTAGATTTCAAGCCTCAAGCGGACTCTATTACTAATATGACGAACTGGGTGAAGATTTTTAATATTAGGGTTAAAAACTATACCTTGATTATTTTGAGGACGATAAGAAATTTAATTGGAAAAATTTAGAATTGGCCCACTAACTAATATAAGAAATAAAAGAACCTAAGAAAGAATAGCGATGTATATTGATTTGGATAAACCATTGGTTCTAAAAAATGACAATGTATTGTAGAGTACGAGAGATTGTACTTTATTTGTTCTAAGTGTTCTTATTTTAGCCATAAAACAATATTGCCTCTTGAATAGACCACGTCATGATAAAACTACTATAGATGTGAATCTGGATAATTGTTTAATAGATAAGGTGAATAAATGTATACAGTGATAAATTAGGAGGTTCTCTTCGATATTTGGGTGATTGTTAAGCAAAATATGACTTATCATCTTGGTGCAAAGTTTTCGAAAGAAGCTAGTTCAACTGATGGTTGAAATGGGACTGTAAGAGGGACTAACTCATCGTTTGAGGCGTTATATATTGTGAGCCTACTAACAGAGATTTTGAGTTTATAAAGGGAGCTAATACTGATAAGTGTTCAAATAGAAAACATAACAGATCTAATAGGAATATATCACTAAAACAAATTGGGGGAACTCGGTTCATAAGGTTATCATATTGAATAAATTTTAAAATCAAAGTTTTTAACAACGAAACCCCTAGTGATCGTAAATATTAGAGGGACTTATTTAGAAAATGAAAACGCATAAATGGGTAAAGGAAAGTATGCAAAAAGTGTAAGTCATAATAGTGTAAAATAAAAGATGATCATATTAGGAAATATTTGGGTATATCAGGGGTTAAAATGAGTAATTTTGAAGAGTATATTCAATATAATAGAGAAAAACAATATATTTATATGTGTTGTATGGTCTTGGTGGGTCCATAAATTTGAAAAAATAGTATATATATCAACAAGTCTCATGGTGTTCGATAGAGTCATTATTGGAATAGCTCAATAGTATTTGTGTGACTACGCTGTTCACGGTAGGGGAAGAGTTGTCGGTTTTTTATTTTTTAAAATTAGATGAAGTGGACTCGGTACCGAGGATAAAAATGTTAGAAGTTATCAGATTTAGAGATTTTTCACATTTCAAAGGCTAATATGATGGTAAATATGGTTCTAGAATCGCTAGAGCAAAATGGGGCGAAGAGGAGTTACGAGCATGCCAATTTATTTGGTGCTTTAGATTTGGAATTGGAAATATAATGAACGTTTTTTTGTTAATAACTCATACTTTTATTATGTGTATGCTAAATATAAATATTGCTGAGATTCAACCACTTACTCGTCAGTATATTAGTTTAGAATTTACATAAGGCGCGATATATAATTTTGGACGTGTAGTTCAAGAGATGATACATGTACATCGTGTGCGGTTAACTATCATATTTGAGCCAAGGGTAATTTATCACAAGAATAGTAAGATTATCTGTAGTTTAGGTGAAACATGCTCAACCAGGGAAGATGCAGACACGTTTGAAGGTAGAATATAGCTTATTTGGGATGACTCATACATTGATATCTGAATCTTATTTGCAGGAAACAAGTCATCAATATTGAAGTGTCGAAATAAAGATGTGAATCATAGATTTTATCTGTAGTGTATGCTAGGACCCAAGATACAAAACATGGGGAATTTTAGGACGCACTTAGGGTCACCTTTCAAGGTCTTCAAACTCCATGGATTGTGGCAGATGACTTAATTCAAATGAAAAATAAAAAAATAAAAAAAAGTATGGTATTTGAGATTACGAGTACATGGTCTGATTCTTGGAATTCAGGTAAACGAATAATGAGGTGTCTGGATAGAGTGTATAGAAATAAAATGATTCATACTCTCTTTTTTCACGTGAGGATTATTCATTTGGATTAGACGCACTCAAACCACACTCCTATATTGATAATTCTTACAAGAGTTTGTCCTCCATTTCGAGGTCTTAAATAGTTCAAATTTGTCTCAAATTGGTGTTTGAACAATATATTTCAAGATTTTATTTGGAAAAAATGGGACACGTCTAAGTCAGACTTATGAGAAAGTATGTCATTCATTCAACGTCACATCATATTATGAAAAACGGAGTTGTTTGGTGATATTTATCGACAAAATAGATTATTACTTGCACGACTTAGAGAATTAAACCCTTACTTCAAATATTGTATAATTCTTCCATAATTAAAGAGTTGGTAAGAAATAAAGGGAGAAGTATCTAAGTTTTCTGGAAGAGGAGGAGATGTTGTGGTTTCAATGTTTGAAAGAACATTGGATAAGGTCGGGTGAGTGTAACACACGATATTTGCACCTCTCAACCATAATAAAAAATAAAACTTTGAGAACTACATGTTTGAGAAATGATGAGTGTGGGTGGATTTCAGACCTACCCGAGGTTCAAAGGTTATTTAGATCATTTTCGAGAAAGTGTATTCCATAGATATCAAGTTTGTTGGTTTATTTTCCCTTCCGTATATCCCTCTCCTAGGGAAAATCAAATCAAATCCTCAAGCTGAGGAATATTTGGATGATAATATTTAAGAGTTTGTGTTCTCATCAAACCCGTAAAAAGCTCTAGGATCAGATGGTATGTCTGCTACATAGATGACTACGAAGATGAACCAAAAATTACCAAATTGGAAAGTGCAAAATTTCTATCTAACGATTCATATAAATCTGTCATAATTGGTTTTACTGATAATGAAGTTGTCTGTACATATGCGCAATAAAGTCGATTCGGGTTATTAGATACACCATTTGGTTTGGAAAACGACCAAGATTATATTTGAGTTTGAGATAAAAAGGTTGATGAGGAACTTATAGTTTTATCATGAAGTACACTAGTAAAATGGACAAAACTAAGTTCAGAAGTTAAACTCAATATGGATGAGTGATTATAGTCGGATCGTTTGACAATGAGTGTAAGAGGAGTGCAACAAGATATGAATGACTCATTTTTAGGTGGATTTACGGACTCAAGTTTTGTAAGGTTAGCTTTTCAGGTGGAATTTTATGTGTTACATTTTGGGCTATATATAGCATTTGAGTGAAATAAATGTTTGTTTTGGAGACGAACTCGCTAGAACTATACACGCTTAGAATTGTTTATTATGGGACTTACCAACCCAATAACCTATTCGGAAACGGTCTTGTAAAATCTATCTGAAAACGGTTCGATCATGTTATCGAGCTATTAATGGACCGAGGTTTAAACAACATACCTATTAGCAGTTGAGACCGATAAAAAATAGATTAAATTTTATAAATATATATAATTTTAATTTTAATTATAAAACAATTAATATTCTGATACTAAACCAAATAGCATTCTTGTTATTAGTAGAAGTACTTAATTAAAATATAATAAATTTTAATAAGAGTATATACTGGTGTGGAACAATAAAAAAAAGTAAAATTAAGTTACTTTAAAATATAAAACATAAAAGTTAACAAAAACATTTAATATAATGACCCAACCAAACATAAATCTAATATAAAGTACAAAATCAAAGTTATGAATTTGATCAAGAATTGGATTCACCCACAAACAAAAAGGACACAAAGAGGTTTCCTTAAAAAATGACATTTAATATTAATATGTAAATAAGAATGGAATCGTTAAAAAACGATCAAACTACTCCGTGAAGTCGCATATTTTTTTTAATTATTCCGTAAAGTTAATTATTTTGACAATTTTATCCTTCGCAAAACATTTAAACAGAAAAATTTACTCCGCAAAGTTACCATAATTTTGATTTTTTTCTTCCTTTTCTGTGGCTTCTCTCTGAAAATACCTCCTAATTTCAAAACCCTAATCTAATCATATATATATATATATACATAAATATATATCTAGTTAAATTAAAATTTAGGTAACTAAAATTTACTTAGATATATATATCTAACTTAAAGAAAAACCTAAAGTAAACTAAACCTAAGCTATTAACTAAAAGCTAAACCTAAAGTAAAACTAACGCACCACCCACCCTCACCTCACGAACCCACAACAAAAAAAAGAAATAGATTCATCGTTTGGTAGCCATCAAACACCTCCAACCGTCGTCTTATAACCAAGACCACTCCGGCGAATAGATTCAGGTGAAATTTGGCGAACTAAGGCTAGCAGCAACTCGAGAGAGTAGGGTGAGCAGTTGCGACCATAAATGTAAACAAACTAAAATTAAAGGTTAGGATTAGTCTTAAATGAGTTCTATGGGTAGTTTTGGAAAGTTTTGGAAGGGTAGCTTAGGCTTTAAAGTTCGAACTACTGTTTTTCAGGGGCTTGACTGTTTTTACAGAACGATAGTGTTCTTCACCACACGAGTGCGAAGAACACTGTCTTTATGCCATCGTGTGGCGTGGGTTGATTCTCTATGCTATCGTGTGGCGTGAGTATATTGGTCTACGCTCTCTTTATGGCGCAAGCCTATATACCCAAACTACAGTGATGGCGTTGGCCGCTCCGGTTACCAGAATCATCCGGGACCGGTTTATTCTTGTTGTTTGGTGTATGTTTACCGCGTTTTTGCTATTATTTCTCTAAAAATGCTTCGCGATTGACAATTTGTGTTTGTAACAAACCTTGAAATTTTGTACATTGGTGACGCCCTGCAGTCTGCGGATGGCTCACAGACGAAAATAATAAAGAAGTGGAGTAGGGTACGGGAAGCTGTTCAGCCCGTTTTAGTTGTCGATTCAGTAGTTCTGATGGAAGAGCTGTCTATAGTTTCCGGACCGCATGATTAAGGATCCAGTTCCGCTTCCCCTTCCCGCGGAGGACGACATCCTCCCCCACATAGAGAAGCCTAGAGCTCCTCATCCTTCCAGATTTCCACCGATATTCGGTGAGGCGTTGATCTCCCACACTGCATACCACATTTAGACGGGAGATGTAATATTTAAATTTGCATATGAAATTTTATTTTGCTTTAATTTTAATGTATACTACTATAATTAACTAATGTTTTCAAGAGTGCGAAATGCGGCTATATTCCCATTATCCTAGCCATAGAGGTTGGAGTTTGGCCGTACAGAGTAGGCGTAAAACACCCTTTACACACCACACGTGTGGCGGCTAAAAGGTGTCCAAGCCAACAAATGACGTGGTGATGGTGTTGTACGCCAATGAGTGGCAAAGAACACCAGAAACTGATTTTTTTACAAAAAGCTGTTTTTTCACGAAAATGAAAAAGGGAAATGCAATGTACCTCTTCGTCGTCCATGCTGCTCTGCATGGGAAGTGGTTCTGACTCTTTCACGATAATGTTTCAAAGTTTTTGAAGTTTTTAAGAAAATGGGTTTTGTTGGTTGTTGAGTTTCTATTTTTAGTAGTTTTAAGAATATGAAGTATAATTGGTGTTTGAAATTGTGTTTGCAACTTCATGAAGTAGTTTGAAATTTTCAATAGCATGGACCGTAATTTATTTGAGTTTCAAGCAGTTTTTGGAATTTTTTGTCTAGTTATTATTTTGTAGTTGTTAAAAAACAAAAATAGACGACTCCACAGAATGCTTTTGGCTTTTTTTTTTTAGCATTTGCCAAAATGTAGGGAATATTAACACAAAATCTGTGTGGCATATTGGACAAGTCTTGAGACTCTAGGGATCTGGTCTCATAGCCCAATCTCACTTTACTCAAACAAAATTATTATTCTATAAATTTAATTTTTGTCCGGTCCGATAATAATTTATACAAGTAAACCGATTTTGGTGACTTTATTTTATAAATAAAATTAATATTTTATAAATTTGAAATTAGGACATGTCCGCCCTACACACAGAATTATTCATACTTTGTCCACGGGTTGTTTAGATGTATAAAAATTAGCGGCCTCCCTCGTGATAATTTGAAATTAGAGGTATTTATGGATACTTTCCTCAATAGTTATCTTCTCTCAGCATAAAAAAAAATCTCCATCGTCCACGTGTTATTTACCTATAACACACGTGATCTGTCGAAGACCAAGAGATCTGGAACAAAATAGAAAGGCGTTGAAGCAAACTACGCAGAGGGTTTTAGAGTTAGCTTCACAGGAAGTTCAATTGAGGGGATTACCAGTATTCTATCGTCGTCTTAATTACGACAATCTGATCGATGGATAAGAACGGTCCAACAGTAGGGACGGGGTTCGTTGGGGCACCGGCGTGTATGGATGTAATAAATTTTCAGGTTAAGGTCGATGAAGGGACTGGACAGATTGTCCGATGCGAGATTTAAGCCTTTTGGTTGCTGATCGACGACTGCATCTTCTGACGTTGGTAAGTGTCGTGACAACTTCTTAGCTCGATCGTGAAGTGGAAATTCTATATGTACATATGGGCTCAAAAACTAGATGAGCCTCAAGTCGTGTTGGTTCGGCTTAATAAAAATGATCGAATTAATCATTTGTTGAGTTTTAAAAATATCCATAACTTTTATACTAGATTGACTCGGCTTGAGTTCATGCACCAATTCTTGTTCGAATTAGAAATTCAAGCGTTGTAACTGGACCACTGATACCAATGTTCGAGAAGAACTTGACCCAAACATCTAAAATATAAATAGGACTGAGTTTGGTAGAATAGCTCTTTGTGTTTAGAAGCTAAGCTGCGATTAATGCTCACGGGAGAGTTAGCTTGTTTAAAATGTTAATGGTTCTGTATAACTCGTGTCTGCACTCTGCAGCTACAAAATGGTTGAAAGGCAAGGCAATGGAAGATGTTTTAACCATTAAAAACAGTAAGTCATGATGACTATTGCGAATTCGATGTCTTGCGATACTTGTAAGCTGTACTAATGAGGATTTAGTCTAGTTAAAATGTGTTACATATTTTTTGTTTTTATTGGGTTGTCATGATGGTGATTGGAGTGACTGACAAACAAATCGTTGATGTTTGGCATGAAATAATCCGTAAATTTGGTCATTTTTTGAGTTTGAGCCCAAGCCCGAACTTCTATGTAGCCTAATACTTTTTATCCACCCGATTGCCAATATGTCTCTAAGATGCCCTAGCTAACTTCTAGTAGCTTCGAATCTAAATCAAGTCATATATATAGGCTACGGGAAATATTATCTCAGATAGTATTATGGTACTACACTATTATTATTTTTGGATTGACCTCGAAAATGTTTAGACTTTTGATGATACATGCATTTCTGAAATATTTCTTAACATTTGTTTTGTAGAGAAATAGGTAACCATCTATCTCTTCCACCCGTCAAGCTTCACTGCATTATGCTTGTGGAGGATGCCATTAAGGCTGCATTATGCTTGCGGAGGATGCACTTAAGGCTGCGGACTTTAACAGCAATGAAGAGGCTTCCATGGACCTTCATTTTAGTGGTGTCCGAGTGCGTGAGTAACTTCGCTTTAGTGGTGTCTGTATTTGGCGTGAATAACTTCGCTTTAGTGGTGTCTGTGTTTGGCGTGACTAACTTCGCTTTAGTGGTGTCTGTGTTTGGTGTGACAAACTTCGCTTTAGTGGTATCTGTGTTAAGTTCTATTTCTCGTTATCAGTTAACTCAATAAACTTAACTTCATCTTATGGGATAGTTGTTTTTTTTTTGAAATGAAAACTTAAATTAATTAGAAAAATTCATACATAGTTTTGGGTATACCCTTCAAGCTTACAGTAATTAAAATTTTAGAGCAAAAAAGAGGTGCCCAAATTTCGACTCCCGAATAGTAACATAAGCTTGTAGCATGCAAATGACAAGGAACTGAGGTGAATGTGTGGTGATTCCATGATTGTCCAAGTCAAAATCCACGCTCCAATCCAGACAGCGAATACCTGTATCACAAGAAGGAGTAAGTTAGAGATAAATACAAGAACCTTACCAGTTAATCTTGGTACCATGAAATCTAAATCGGAGATCCGATAAGATATGATATGATATAGTAGAGGTCAAAGATGGGGGATCCAAAAATTCTTGAATTCCGTTATTTCCAAATGTGGTAGATAACCGCATTGAAACAAGTACGCCAAATACTCTGATGTCGAGTATTAGGCCATCTTGATGCCTCGGTAATCCAAGATTGCCAGCAAGAAGAGTGAAAAGAAAAACCAAGTTTGACACTGGTGTAAGTCCATATACTCTGTGAGTAACTACATTCAAAGAGGATATGAGATATAGTTTCTGAATCAGAGTGACATAAGGGACAAGAGTCTGGGATATTATAACCCCAGCTGCGAAGCTTGTCTTTGGTTGCAAGCTTGTCCTTGATAGCCAGCCAAAAAATAAAAGAGTGGCGAGGAATATTAAATTTATTCCAAATTAACCCTGCCCATCCCTTTTCAGGGGTAGACGAACGGAGGGAATTATACGTGTCCTTAATGGTAAAGATGATATTTTCTGCCTTAGCCGTCCAGTAGGGAACATCCCTTGATAGAATGTTCGGGTGGGGAAGGGATAGAATTAGCTTGTGAATTTCATCCAAGTGTCCTCGGCTGCACGCTCGTGTCGATCTCAGATTTTCAGGCCAATTCCATTCACCATTGCTGATAATTTCCGAAACTTTTAAGCTGCTTCCCATTCGAGAGTCGCAGACGACTTCGGTCCCGTAGTGGGTTGCAAGGGACGACGAGAGGAGCCAAGGGTCATGCCAGAAAGAAGTGTTCTGACCGTTTCTGATAGCCACCCTGTATAAATTACGAGCCAAAGGACGAAGACGAAGAATTTTCCTCCAAATCCAAGTGGACGAGGAATTCAAAGTAACTTCCCAAGTTTTTTTATTTTTTATCTTTTCAGCTTTAATCCATTCGCACCAGATAGATTGAGGCTTATTACTAATGAAGACCAAAGGTGCTTAAGGACGACCGCCTGATTCTAGAGTTTTAAGTCTAGAATCCCAAGGCCGCCCTCTTTATAGGGAGTGGTGACGGTCGACCAGGCAACTTTGGCCCCATAAATTTTCATAGTCGAAACAGACCAAAGAAAGCGACGAAGATATTGGTTTAACTCTTTAGTTATCCTAAAGGCAGAATAAAAATCAAGGACCAATAGACCTGACCTGCAAATAAGACCGATTTGATAAGTTGGAGTTTACCAGCATATGATAGGTGATTGGTAGTCCAAGAATCAATTCGGGAGGTTATTTTGTGCAGGAGGGGGCGACAGTCATCATGGGTAAGTCTACCAGTGATGAGAGGAACTCCTAGGTACTTAACCGGGAGGTAACCTTCAGGGAAATTCAAAATTGTTAAAAGATTCAACCGAAGGTGATGGTCAATTCCCGAGAAGAAAATATAACTTTTCGAGGGATTAACATTGAGACCAGAAAGAGAGTAGAAATCATCCAGAGCATCCTTGATAAGGCTGAGGGATCGAGTGTCACCATGGCAGAAAATCATTAGGTCATCTGCAAAACAGAGATTGATGATTTTATGTTTATGATATTTCCAATGAAAACGGAAAGTTTGATCCAAGCTTTTCTCTTTAAGGATGCTCGAAAGTACTTGCATAACAAGCACAAAGAGAAGGGGGGGTAGAGGGTCACCTTGGCGAAGACCTTTTTTACCTTTGAAATTTCCACGAAGATCTCCATTAATGATTATAGAGTAGGAGAGGGTAGAGATGCACTTGATTATCCAAGTGATCATCTGCTGAGGAAATTGCATTGCAACTAAAATGTCAAGAATGAGGTGCCATCGAACATTATCAAAGGCTTTAATTATATCTATTTATAGGGCAACCCTTTATCTTTTACCACTTTTGTTGTAACCCCTCAGGAGTTCCTGAGACAGAAGGATGTTATCAGAAATATTCCTTCCCGCGACGAAAGCCGATTGGGAAGAGTCAATAAGGTAAGGAAAGGCAATTTTGATTTTATTTGCCAGAATTTTAGAAATGATTTTATAGACAACATTGCAAAGAGCAATTGGTCTATAGTCCGCGGGTCCCGAAGGAGAAGCCTTTTTAGGGATAAGAGCAATAGAGGTCGCATTCCAAGAATCAATTAGAGTTCCAGAGAGAAAGAACTCTTGGACTCCTTTACAGATGTCAGGGCCAACTATATTCCAAGTAGCTTTAAAAAAACTAGAATTGAAACCATCAGGACTAGGAGATTTGTCACTATCAATACTGAAAGGAGCCGATTTGATTTCAGCATTAGATATCTCACTGATCATTGACTCTTTATCAGTTTGAGTAACGAAGGAAGAAATCAGAGTCGAAACTCTATCAAGACCAGGATAGAATGCAGTATGCTTTGTACCTAAGGATTTTTCAAAAAAGTTCACAAATACGTTAGAAACTCTAATCGGGGAGGTGATCGTTTCTCCCTGATTATCAGGGGTCGAGAGAATTTTATTACGGAAAAGCCGGGCTTTGATGCTATTATGAAAGAACTTAGAGTTCCGGTCTCCCAGCTTGATCCAATTTTCTCTAGATTTCTGCTTGAGAAAGGATTCATCCGCCCGACTGAAAAAGGTAAAGCAATCAGAAGCCTATGATTCTTTAGTAACAAGGAGAGAGTTGAGGGGATCACTGGCTAGAATTGATTGAGCCTCAAACAGAGCAGATTGCGCAGCAGAGACTCTGGAAGAGATGTCGATGTACTCTTTGCGATTAAGAGAAGCAAGCACCGCTTGAAGGCGAGAAATCTTATCTGAGACCATCCTCATACCTCCAGAGGTAGTAGGGGTATTCCAACGCGAGGAAACAAGGTCCTTAAATTGGGGATGGGATTGCCACATATTAAAGTAGCGAAAAGGTTTTTTCCTCCTAGGACGGGGGAGACCAAGATTAAGAGTGACCATGGTGTGATCAGAAGTACGGAGGTATCCAAAATGGACACTGGACATAGGGAAAAGGTCATCCCAATCTGGGTTGACCAGAACTCGGTCGATTTTAGAAAGAATTGGGTGAGCAGGCTGCTTGCTAATCCAAGTGAAAGGAAAACCAGAAGATCTAAGATCACTAAGTTCGCATTGGTAGCAACAGTTGTTGAAATCGTCAATAGTTGAAGACCAAGCTTCGGAGGATCCAAGCCGTTCACCTGGATGACGAATCGCATTGTAATCTCCAAGGGAAACCCACGGGATGTGGTTATCCAACTTGGAGATATTAAAGAGATCCTTCCAGAGGGGGATACAGTATTTTGCGTCGTTAAACGCATAAATAGCAGTGAGCTTAAAAGTAGCTCTGAAATTATGACATTTTGCTATACAGTGGATTAGCTGGGGAGTTTGGGAGATTCTAGTTATTGTAATAACACTAGGGTTCCAGAGAATCCAAATTCTACCTAGAGGGTGGGTCTCATGATTAGTAAGCACATGCCAAAAGGGCATAATTTTACTAATCGTCTAATCAATTTTATGAATTTGGACTTTAGTTTCTACGAGAACTATTAAAGATATATGATTACTGAGAATAAAATCATTTACGTCTTTTTGCCTAACAGGGTCGTTTAGACCTCTAACATTCCAAGATGCAATATTCATAAATAAATACTTACAGTGAGTCAGCCGAAGATCCTGTCGGAGGATATTACCATTTTACCCTTTCCTTTAGCCTCATCTGTGCAGACCCTTTTGACCCTGATATTCAAAGGAGACTCTTGAAACTTCCTTATGAGAATTAAGGGAAGGTGGCTTCACATGAGCCATTTTGAATTTGCTTCCTTTGGGACCTTTACCCGCATTTCCGAAGTTACGAGTCAGAGAAGGAAGACCATTGGTACCACCGGCCCCCAATAAACATTTGCTGTTATTTGGACCAACCCTTTCGATGGAAATGATTTGAGTGGACCCATGAATTTTAGCAACCCGGCCCAAAGGAAGAGGATTTTTTGAATTTTGTCTCAGGACGGCTGTGGGCTGGGGCAGAAACGATGGGCCTTTGGAAACTGACCCAATAGAAGGGTCTAAGCCCAAACCAACCGGTAAGCCCAATGAAGAATCAAAACCGGACTTATCTTTTGGGTCAAAGCCGAAACCAACTCCAATACGACTCATCTTCTCTACCCGATTTGAACAATTGAACCCTAATCTGCTGCTAGAGTTCAAATCGCCTCCAGGGAGCTTTCCGGCCTTCTCTGCCGATTCCGACCAGCATCTTGAATTCGAATCGCCTCCAGGATGCTTGCCGGACTTCTTTGCCGATTCCGTCCAGCTGCTTGAAATCGAATCGCCTCCAGAATGCTTACCGGTCTTCTCTGCCAGTTCCGACTCCGTCACAGCCAACCGGACTCCCGATCTTGACGCTCCAGGAGATCAATCTTCTCAGCTGATTCAGACGCAGCCAACGCCATCAGGTATTCTGAATTCGAAGCTCCCTGACCGGCCATCACTGCCGATTCCGTCCTTCTGCTTGAAATTGAATCTCCTCCAGGATGCTTACGGGTCTTCTCTGCCGGTTCCAACTCCGTCACAGCCAACCGGACTCCCGATTTTGACGTTCCCGGAGCCGATCTATTCGTTGAAAAGTAAAGAGAAGGAAAACCGGTCTTCTCTGCCAGTTCCGACTCCGTCACAGCCAACCGGACTCCCGATCTTGACGCTCCAGGAGATCCATTCTTCTCAGCCAATTCAGACGCAGCCAACGCCATCAGATATTCTGAATTCGAAGCTCCCTGACCGGTCTTCTCTGCCGATTCCATCCATCTGTTTGAAATCGAACCGCCTCCAGGATGCTTATCGGTCTTCTATGCCGGTTCCGTCTCCGTCACAGCCAACCGGACTCCCGATTTTGACGCTCCCAGAGTCGCTCTATTCTTCTCAGCCGTCGAGAGAGAGGAATGAGAGGAAGAGGGGATTGCAGGTTTGGTATTCAAGCCAGTCGGCCTGAAACCAGTTAAAAAACCAAAGGTCGAAGCAATCGCCGGTGAAAGCTTCTGTAAAAATATTACCGTTGAAAAGTAGAGAAAAAGAAGGTCTTCCTCCTCTACTGATATTTGTTATATAATTAGATGAAGATATAACTTCAATAGGGTACATCTAAAAAACGAGAATACATAATACTTAAATAGTACATAACTGAAATAGATACTTAAAAATAAGGGCACGGCTAAAATGAGACCCTTTTTCTTTATAGTGAGACCCCAAATCTTGATTTTTTTCTGAAAACGGGAAATTACCAAAATGCCACTAGATATAAAAACCATAATTTTTTGGACATCTCATTTTTACCTCCTCTCCTCTCTCTCTCTCTCTCTCTTCTCTACTTTTCTCTCTAATTTTCTAAAAAACCCAAAAATCCATAAACCCATTAAGTCAAAAAACAATATATTCAACTATAAATCTTAGGCTTTTAAGCTCAAACACATACATTTTTACTATATTTCTCTTCTCTCTCAACTACCTATCTCTCTAATATTCAACATAAACCCATAAACCCATGAACCTAAAAAAACAAAAAATCATCTCTAAATATATGGCTTGAGAAAAAAATTATATTTTTACATAAATTCACACCTTTTCGTGCGCCGTTTCGTACATTCGTGTGTGGATTTGGCCGAAATCACGCATGTCCGTGCGTGAATTTGGTCAAATCTTTGCGCTTTTATGCCGAATTTTGTCAAATTTTTGCGCTTTCATGCCAAATTTTGTCAATTCAAAATACTATTCCATACCGAATTCTGCCAATTGAAAACACTTTCATGCCGAATTTAGCGTGTGTATTCTTACAATTTTTAACTACACGTGAAGATTGAACATTCTAAAAGAAATGATGGTGAATATTTTTTATATTTTTTGTTGGTTTTATTTTTAATTTTTCTAATTATTTAATACATTAAATTTACGTTTGTTATTACAATTCAATAATTATATAAAATGTGGTAAAAAGAATTATATGAATATATGATTATAAATTATATAAGAAATTATATAAATTATAAATTATATTTTTTTGAGGCCAATCGGTATGGCTAAAAACAGTTATAAGTTCTTGGGCCGAAGGTTTTTTGAATTTGTTTTCATTTTTTCCAATGTTATACGCACATTCGACTAATTTAGCGATAACTATCGCCCAACAAACTCCTAAAATAGAAAAAATTATTATATATTTATATTTGAAATTTATAAAATAAAATGGGTAATAAATTAACCTGCCGCTCTTTGATTTTCTATTTTTTTATCCATGATCTGTTTATCTTCCCAAGTCCAGCGGTTGGGGATGATGAATTTCATCTCTATCCTTCGGTAAATCCTATAAAAAAATTAAATTTATTAAATTTATATAATTAACAAATCAAGTAAGCCAAAATTTACTTTAAACCGACTTTAAAACTTATTAACCACACAATTTCGAAACAATTAATTTAAGCCAAATCTAAAGTCGAACACCTACATGTTACATATGGTTTTCGAAGTTTTGAAATACTTTTCCAATTTTTTTATAATAAAAAGTCAGCAAAAAGAATGCACTCTCTGAAAATAAAATATAAGCCTAAAAGAATAAGACAACAAACCCAAATAAATAAACCTTAATAAACCAAAAAAAAAAAAGGAAAAAGAATTTATACAGGTGCTCGATGAAATTTCTTTTGGTTCTTCATCTTTTTTGGAGGTACCATTTCAAGAACTAGGACTCTCAAAAAAAATTAAATTTGAAAACACTAAAAACTTGAAGGAAAGGGAAGCTAAATACATAGACATTTGAATTTATATTAAAATTTAATTCATAATTTTATATAATAATTTTCTTTTCCATTCTTAGTAATATTATCTAGTTATGTGTTTATTCTATTTTTCTATCAAATTTTGTAGTCCAAGCACTGATTTTGTTTAATATCTACTGTTTTTACAGTATATCATCGGATCTCTGTTTTTTTTTTCCAACAAGAAAACCCTTTTGTAAGTTAACTCCTTTTTGATACATAACCCAAGTTTTTCATATCAGATAGAGTTTTTAGTTGGTTGAAAGTAAAAGCTTCAATGACAATGACGTCTTTGTCATGATAATTTCAGTTTCTCCCCTAATTTCACATACTTCGAAAATTACATATTAGACCACCCACAGCAGTGGGATATTTCATCTCCCAAAAATCTGAATCAAACAAACCAAGTTTCTATTTATAGATCTCAAGAAATTATAAATCATGGTATAATTTATTTATTTATTTAACTTACAAAAATGTTCCAAAAATCATTTTGAAAATACTAAATAAATAAAGAACTCGAAAACTTTTGGTGTCGGAATCAAACAAACCAAGTCTCTACTCGTAGATATCGAAAAATCATAAATAATGGTATACTTTTTTTAATTTTTTGACAAATCATTTCTTTTTAAAAAAACGTTTAAAAAAACAAAAAAATACAACTGCATCATGCCAAATGGCATGCTGCAATTAGCCCTTTGAAAGATGGATTAGGGTTCATCTTTTGAACCCCAAACCATCTTTTTCAGCCGCCAGCGTGTATCAAATACACGCTGCTATGGGAGATACAACGCAGATTTCATTTGAAATATGCGCTGCTGTGGACAGTCTTAGGGAGCTAGGGGACATGATTGCGCCTTAACTTCTGTAGAGTTGCTTCTCACTATATAGAGTTAAGACCATCCACAGCAGTGGAGATATTTCATCTCCCAAAAGTGCGCCACATCAGCGTCATATGAGCATACTCTCCAAATAATTTTGCAAAAATTCTCACTCCATACAGCAGTACATATTTCATCTTTCAGCATACCCCACCATATTTCTCTCTCTTCTACATCATTCTATTATACAATATCCTACCATATATTTTTATTTATCTTTCTTATTATTTACTATATATTTACATTAAAATTATATATATTAAAATAAATATTTTTTGTAAATTAACATAATATATTTTCATTACAAATAAAAACTATAAAATTGAAATAATTAAAAATATAATACATAATATATAGTATATTTAAAAATCAAATTTAAAAATAAAATTGGTTTGATTTCCGAAAAAGCTTCAACTTTTAATAGAATAAATAATTTACAATTTAATAAAATATATTAGTGATCACCTAAATTTATTTGTTTAATTTTTATTTACCAAATTATTACTTAAATTATCGGTGATTAATTTTTTTAAAATGTAACTATATCAATAACATTATGAAAAAGCTTGTGATGTTTTCAATTGTTATTGTGTGATGTTTTCAATTCTTGTGTGCTCATTTAAATTATTCCGATTGTTGTTTTAACTTATTTTCGTTTAATGAGAATTGTATAATTGTTTTCTTTTACCTACTAAAATGATCCAAATATTGTTCTGAAAATTGTTTCGGAAATACTTAATAAAAAAAACCTTAAAAAATTTCTTTGTCCGAATCAAACAAACCAAGTCTCTATTTATAGATCTCAAGAAATTATAAATCATGGTATAATGTATTTATTTTTTTAACTTACAAAAATGTTCCCAAAATTGTTTCGGAAATAGTTAATAAAAAAACTTTAAAAACTTTCGTTGTCCGAATCAAACAAACCAAATCTCTTTTTATAGATCTCAAGAAATTATAAATCATGGTATAATTTATTTATTTTTTTAACTTACAAAAATGTTCCAAAAATCATTTTGAAAATACTAAATAAATAAAAAACTCAAAAAATTTCAGTGTCGGAATAAAACAAACCAAGTCTTTACTCGTAGATATCGAAAAATCATAAATAATGATATACTTTTTTTAATTTTTTTACTAACCATTTCTTTTAAAAAAATGTTTTTCTAAAAAACAATTACACTGCAGCGTGTCAATTGATCTTTTAAAAGATAGATTGGGTAATCTAAGACTAATTTTACTATTCATTTGATTTGATGTGTGAGTCTGTGTATTGTAATGGATTCTATGTATTGTCTATTCAACCGTGGGTTTCGATTCAAGATAAATTGAAAAAATAGATACTGCTAAATTAAATATTTTCGGAACAAATTACAATATATTAAAAGTTATTTAGTAGGCTGATTAATTGGTTATTTACAAAACTAATTTTAATTATATATTGAAACTCTACAAAATCATAGTACATTAATGTTTCGGGGTCATATATTAACTTTTCTTTAAGTAAACATAATACAACCTGTATAAAAAGTATTATATTTATTATTAAATGTATTGATATTTTTCACAATTTATAACATTATATTTGAACGAAAATATAAAAAAATTAAAAATAAAATTATATAGTTCAAATTACTGTGTTTATTTAGCATAGTTATATAAGCACATATATTTAAAACTCTTTTTTATTAAATTAGATAATTGTTTAGTTTAATTATTAAAAACTTAGATAAAATTTTAAAAACATGTTTTTGACATTAGAAATAAAAAAATAACGCTTATCCATATCGCATATTGGAAATATCATTTAGGACAATCATATAAGAGATATTATTATTTTCAATTATTTTTTTTAATCAATTTTTTAAATTTTGTAAATTCAGACAATCGAGGAAGAAACTGATGTAGTGTATTGCGAAATCTAGCATTTTTATGTTGTTCAACCTATAATGCTAGATTTTTAAGTCATTTATTAGATATATATATACTTCACAATAACATTATATAGTTGGGGTGCGGAACTTGTATTATGTTTGCTTGAAAACTTATTTTACTAGGGTTTGTAACTCATGTGTGAGTCATATTTTGCAAATATATTATTTCTCTATTGCAAATAATATTCTTGCGCAACCAAGCATAACTATAAATAATTTGTTTCGCAACATATTTATACGATGTTCAGCAATTTGTTTTTTTGAAAATCGCTACGGTGCGGTGAAATTCCAATAGTCTTACGCCATTACGGTGGTAAATAACCCAACAAATTTATTGATTTTTGGTGAAATCCATATATATCACTACTAGTTTTTTGCATAATATTATATTTACATTATCATATTGGTGGATTATGTAAACAATTTTCCCACATTAGTAATGAATAAAACCAAATATATAGTCAAATAGTGAAGAATTATTTAATGCCATTCCAGCCACCAACCTGTTAGTTTTGTTACAGTCCATATATTGTTTTCGCATTGTGATATCAAGATTTACATGAAAAAACCTGTGGAAAATTATTTTATACCATTCCAACCACCGATCTATTAGTTTTGTTAGGATCTATATGTTTTTACGTGTTGTAGTAGCAAGATTTACGTGAAACGTTTACTTACGATGTTTGTTCTTAGCATTTTCTAACTTAAGTGAGAAATAAAAAACATACAATATCGGTTGCAAAACGTAATATAATATAAGTGTAAAATCTTATATAAATTATATGTGAAACATGTAGTATGGATAATGAGAAACAAGGAGAAATGATGTATCCAACATTTGACTTACTTATTTTGCCACAATATCGATGGATACAACTAACTATCTCGGCAATGAATTGGCGGATTATTTTAGGTCATTCTAACCACCGATATGTTGGTTTTGTTATAATAGTTTCTTGTTCTTATAGATTTCCAACATAGGCTATGAATACAAAAACATACAATATTACTTTATATAAAATATATGCGAAATGCGTAGCATGGTTGATGTAAAGCTGAGGAGAAATGGTATATATGAAACATGACTTTCTTATTTCACCATAATATTGAGAGATAAAACCAACTATTTTTTCAATGCAATGGTGAATTATTTTAGGTCATTCCAAAAATATCTACCAAAATCAATCAACAATTAATTCTAAATATGGATCTTGTACACAAATTAAAATAAATTACTCATTATATTTGATTTAAAACAAAAAAACCTAACACTTAAGATTGGATAAGTACATTTTATACCACTTCTTGGGATTTAGTTGAATTGAATCATTAACTCATACATAGATAAAAAGTACGTTCAAGTAGTTTGAGTTCTACCATAAACACAGAATAAAATAAAATATTACATGAAGACGTTGAATGGGTTTTTTCTTGTTATTTAATGACATTTGTTGTAAACATGGTCACCTAAATATATAGTACCGAAATTTGTGTCAATAACTATTTCCAACTTAGTAGCTTATTTTGTTGCCTTAGAGACGATCTTGATCTGGCCTTTATGATATGATCTTTGGACCACTAGGAATCTAAATTTCCTTTTAATCATGTCGTAAATGAATAAACATTGGTGTCTTTGTATATGTGATTCGAATTATTATTTTAATTTAATTCTAATTGCAATATTATATTTTAGTTAAGTTGTTGTGATAAGGGACCATAACCTTAACTATTTATTTATTTAAAATTAGTCTTTGAACTTTATAGTTTAGACCCAAGTGTCAATGTTCCAATTCAATCTTCTACATGTTTGGAATATAACTCGGTAACTATACATTTACTTTCATAATTACTTTTCAGCTATTAGTCTAATACTTATATACGTGATTACTTATTTATCATGTTATTATTGACAATAAAAAATACGTCAATAGGCATATGGTGATTCATTGTAATAAAGAAAAACCAAAATAAAAATTGAATGAATATTAAATAAATAGTTGATTTAATATAATTGTTTGTATGGGTATTTTCTAAGAGTTACATTAAACGTTTAGAAATTATCATTTGGTTATCCTCACTAATTAGTGGTTGTATCATTTTGGTTCAAGCTGGCGATTAGAGCTTAGTTTGCTGGTAATTAAAGACTGAATAAAAGCTACCAATACAAATGTTTATGGAAATACGACATAGATTTGTAAAGTTTAGATCTGCAAATTTGGATGTGCCATGTATGAACCTATATGATTGGTGTTCTGAAGAATGAAAATAGACGTACTGAAATTATTGTAACACATTTACGAATATTGTTTGAGTCAACAGATCTATGTTAATAAACATAGAGATAAAAGAGAGAAGTAGCCGCCAATAAGCGGTTAGGGTTTTTGTTTATTTATGAAGTGTACGTATTATATAGAATATATGTAACACTTGACTTACTTGTTTTGCCACAATGTTGATGGATACAACTAACTATCTCGAAAATGCATTGACGGATTATTTTAGGTCATTCCAACCACCGATATCTTGGTTTTGTTATAATTGTCTCTTGTTCTTATAGATTTCCAACCTAGGCTATGAATACAAAAACATACGGTATTACTTTATATAAATTATATGCAAAATGCGTAGCATGGTTGATGCAAAGCTGAGGAGTGTTAAATAAAGAACAAAAGAGAGAAAAGAGAGTGACTATGGTTTTGTATTATTTTGAAAGTGTATGTATTACATAGAACATAGACTTATATTTATAGATAAATTAAAAGCTGATGGGGTTGGGCCCTTATATCTCTAACACCCTCTCTCAAACTCACAATGCAACATTAATAAGCAATAAGAGTTTCTCACAAAAAAAATGAAACCGCGTTGTTGACGGACCCTTTGTGAAAATATCAGCAACTTGCAAAGCTCATGGAACATATGGAAGCGAGATAGTGCCAATCTGAAGATGATACCGAGTGAAGTGACAATCTATTCTAATGTACTTCGTTGTCTCATAAGAAACAAAATTATTTTCTATTTGCATGGCGTTTTTGTTATCACAATGTAAGGAAGTAGGTTTAGTAACATTAACCCTCATATCTAAAAAAAACTATCGTAACCAAACAATCTCACATGTGGTCACGACCATAACATGATACTCAACTTCAATAGACGATCTAAAGACAACATCTTGTTTCTTACGTTTCCATGAGATCAATGAATCTCCAAAGAAAATAAAGAAACCAATAATAGATTTTCGGTCATGAGGATGACTATCCCAATCACTATCTCTATAAGCACGCAATTCAAGTTAAGAGGTCGAAGAAAACAAAATTCTCTAGAACTGAATGCCACGAAGATATCTCAATATACGAAGAACAACTCCCAGTGGACGAATGTAGGAGCAGTAACAAACTGACTAACTACATGCACACCATAAGTTATATCTAGTCGAGTAACTGTAAGATAGACCAAGCTATCTACAAGAGTTCGATATAGAGTTGGGTCTAACAAAGGAACACCATCAGTCGGAAAATACCGAGCATTGGTTTCGAAAGGGGTATCTGCCGTCATGTTATCAGAAAGTTGCGCTCGCTCGAATAAATCAGATACGTATTTTTTCTGAGAGAGAATATAACCTTTTAGAGAGTCAGCCACCTCAATACCTAAAAAATAATGCAATTGTCCCAAGTCCTTCATCGCAAAGCGATGAGCCAAATCACATTTTAGTGGCTCAATACCATCAATATCATCACCTGTAATAATCATATCATCAACATATGAGGATAAAATAATATTTCATGCACTCGTACATCTAATAAACAAGGCTAATTCATGATTACTACCAAGAAGACTAATTGACGTAATAACCGTAGAGAAGTTTTCAAACTAATCATGAGGAGCTTGTTTGAGACCACATAAAGCTTTCCGAAGTCGAAAAACTTCACCTGGTTGGTGAGAAAAACCTAGAGAAGGATCATGTAAAGCTCTTCATGAAGATTACCATTCAAAAATGCATTTTTGACTTCTAGTTCGAAGATCTTCCACTGGCGAACGCATGCAACCGTAATTAGTACAAACGGTCGTCATTTTTTCCACTATGGCAAATGTCTCATCATAATCCATACCAGAATTCTGTTAATATTCTTTTTCTATAAGACGAGCCTTGTATATTTCAACAAACCTATCCCACTTTGTTTTAATTTTAAAAACCCATCGAGAGCCGATTATATACTTACCGGATGGAGGTTTAAATATATCTAATGTATGAGTCTGATAAAGAGCGGTAACCTCTTTGACTATTTCATTTTGCCAACAAGGATCGTTAATAATTTCTTTAAACAACTGAGTTTTGATATAAATCATGTATGTTTGCTATGAAAGAGGTGAAAGGAGATGAGTAAGAAGAATACGCAAAATCTGGTAGTTTGGTAAACTTACTTGTACGAGTAGATCTTATGAGGGTCGAGCTGGTGGTTCACTAAAAGAAGAAGCTGACTCATGCCTTGATGGAGCAAAATTAGTCTTAGCTGTAGTCGATATCTCATGAGCTAGCGTATCAATATCATTGGGTATGTCGCTATTATTTTCAAAAGGATTAATAATCTGAAGTTTGGTACTTGTTATATCATGTGATTTTACTGGAATCAAATAAAACGGGATATGCTCAAGAAATATAACATGTCGAGAGACATAAAGTTTCTGACTAGTGGGACCAAAACAATAATCGCCTTTCTGTCTAACACTATAACCCAAGAAAATACATATTACGGATTTATGGCCCAATTTGTTATGTTCTACATGAGGACCAAAGACAAAACATGTACATCCAAGCACTCGTAAGGAAGAATAATCTGGAAGTTATTCTTATAAATTCTAAAAGGAAGACATCCTTGCATTATAATCAGTGGGAATTCGATTAATCACATATACGAAAGTATGAATTGTTTCTCCTCAAAATGGTATGAACCTCAACAGATTAACGTACGAGCAGTCTCAATAAGGTGACTATGTTTTCTTTCTGCAACACCATTCGGCTGAGGGGTTTCAGTGCAAGAAGACTGATGTATAGTACCATCAGATGCAAGTAAGTGAGTAAAATCACTAGATGTGTATTCAGCCCCTAAGTCACACCAAAATAATTTTATTACAACATAATGTTGAGTCTTAACAAGTTCTCGAAATTCTCTATAAATTCCAAGGAAATCAGATCTCTGTTTCATAAGGTAAACCCAAATATATCGAGTATAATCATCGATGAAAGAAACATAGTAAGACAAACCACCCTTTGTGGAGAAAAGAGATGGACCCCAGACTTCAGAAGGAATAATATCAAATGGAGAAATAAAAGAAGTAACACTTTCATTAAACGGTAACGTCAAAAATTTTACAAGTTTAAAACTCTAAGGGAAATATGCTAATTTCCAGTCAAATCTGATCAAAAGAAAAATAAAGCACAAAAACAAAAGTGAAATCAAAGACACAATTGTTAACGGAGTTCAACAAATTATGCCTACGTCTCCGGACCTGCTGCATATCGATTTTATTAGGAAGAACACACTGACTCTGCCGTTTCTGGTGAATACACAAAAACCATAATACTAGGTTTTGTAGAGACTGTAACACTTAAAAAAGGGAAAAATATTACAGTCTTTAATGTGTAATTTATAACCCCCTAAAATTACACTGTCTTTTCAATTCACTCAAGTTCTCTTTAATGTGTTTAGCACTTGCCTCATCTCGACTGTCTTCCACTGTCTTTCTGGTCTTATTACTCTTGCAGACCAACTGAAGCTGAACACAACTTCAGTTTTTCAATGGCTATTGTCTTTGTCAACATATCAGCTAGATTCTTGCTTCCTTGGATCTTTTCCAGTATTAGTACCTCATCTTCCAATAAAGATCTAATGAAATGATAACGAAGACTGATGTGTTTGGTTCTTGAATGAAATGTTGAATTCTTCGCCAATTGAATTGCACTTTGACTATCACTATGCAGAACGTTGTTCTTCTGTTTGAATCCCAACTCGGTTAACAAACCTTTAAGCCATATCATCTCTTTACTGGCTTCGGTCACTGCTACATACTCAGCCTCTGTAGTTGATAAAGTGACAATTTTCTGTAATGTTGACATCCAACTAACAGTTGTAGTTCCAACAGTAAATATATAACTGGTAGTGCTTTTCCGGTGATCAACTTCACCTCCAAAATCTGCATCTACGTAGCCTTGTACCTTTAACTCACCCATACCAAAGTACAAACACTTTTCTATGGTACCTAGTAGGTACCTTAAAATCCATTTGACAGCTTCCCAATGAATTTTCCCTGGGTTTGACATAAACCTACTCACAACTCCCATTGCATAACTAATGTCTGGTCTCGTACAGACCATTGCATACATCAAACTTCCAATAGCTGAGGCGTAAGGAACCTTAGCCATGAAGTCTTTTTCTTCATCCGTCTTAGGGAATTGATCCTTGGATAAACGAAAGTGACCTGCCAATGGTGTACTAACTGGCTTTGCATCACACATATTAAATCTCTTCACAACGCGATCGATGTACTCTGACTGAGATAACTGCAAAACTTTTCTATGCTTATCTCTTATGATTTGCATTCCAAGAATCTTCTTCGTCGGACCTAAGTCCTTCATGTCAAATTCTTTTGACAATTGTAGCTTCAATCTTCTAATATCATCCATATCTGAACATGCTACTAACATATCATCAACATAGAGTAGCAAAATGATATAACTGGACTTACATTTTTTAAAATAGCAACAGTGGTCCGCATTACACTTCCGAAAACTCTCTTTGTGCATAAAGCCGTCAAATTTCTTGTACCACTGTCTTGGAGCTTGTTTTAAACCATACAAACTTTTCTTAAGTCTGCATACCATGTTTTCTTTTCCTTCTTTTAAGAAACCTTCTGGTTGATACATGTATATCTCCTCATCCAAATCCCCATGAAGAAATGCAGTCTTCACATCTAACTGTTCAAGATAAAGGTCTTCAATGGCAACAATACTCAACACTGATCTAATAGTATTGAGCTCCACAACTGGAGCAAAAATATCGGTGTAACCAATTCCTTCCTTTTGCTGGAACCCTTTGACAACTAGTCGTGCTTTGTATCTCTTAGAGCCATCATGCTCATCTTTCACCCGATACAACCATTTGTTATGAAGTGCCTTCTTACCCATTGGTAACTCAGTTAGGTCCCATGTATCATTTGATATTAAAGACTTCATCTCATTTTTCATAGCAAACTCCCACTTACTAGCATCATTGGTCTGGCAAGCTTCATCATAGCATTCAGGTTCTCCTCCATCGGTAAGTAACAGATAGTTCAAGTATCTCCTGTTGGGTACATGGGGTTGGGAAGATCTTCGCAAAACAGGAACTGTCTCGGTCGGCTGTAGGGTATCGGATTGCTGTCCATCGGTCTGTCCAACAGACTCTCCTTCTTGAGGGGTTAATCTGATCGACTCTATTTCTTGACTATCTATCACTCCCTCGATATCTGCAAATACTGATTCATACGGCTTTGAGTCATTTGCTTTAGTTTTATGTCTGTCCTTGTACATCACTGTTTCATTGAAGATCACATCTCTGCTTCGTATCATCTTTTTGTTCTCCTCATCCCAAACACGATAACCGAACTCATCTCAGAACCTGTAGAGACTAATATCTCGGATTGTATCTAAATCTAATTTACAGGTCCCAATACAAACTAAATCTAATTTCCAATCCAAATACCAATCTAAATCCAATTTCCTAGTCAAAATACCAAACTAAATCCAATTTCCAAGTCCAAATACCAAACTAAATCCAATTTCTAATTTACAATCAAAATCAAAATCAAATTGAATTGAATTCACAGTTTTACTAACAAAACTGTTGCACTGTTCTAGTAGCAATTTTTCTCAAACGGTAGCACCGAATCATAAAGGACTGGATGTCGCGAACACACTCTCTAAAATTCAGCAAAACAGACATTGTTTGCTTTTCGATCAGACTGTTTGATTGGGGTTGCACACAATAGATCTGAAAAAATGAAAAATTATATATTTTCTAATGATTTCGTGACCCGCTAATTGTGCAAACAATTATCATATTTAAGAACAATAGTAACATCAAACAAATCAGATCGAAGCATAATTGTATAGATCTGAAACGCCAAACAACTCTTAACCCCAAAATGAAATCCAAATTTCTAAGCAATAATGATCTGAAATAACATCAAACAAATAAAATTGAAGCACCACAAACACTACTATATGTATTTCAATGCTGCATGAATACCCTGAAAATCCTATGTTACTATAAAAAAATAATAACTTTAACTATAAACTCTCATGATGAACATGATATACAAAAATAAGAATTTACATATATACATACAACATAAAATATGTTATATAAAAAATTAACACCGAATGATAATTTATGCTTCTTTGTATGAGAATCTACTTATGAGTTAATGCGCATTCTAAAAATTGGAACCTAACAAGCAAAACAACCTCGAAAATTTTAAAACAAAAGACATGATAGTAACAAAATCAAAATCACGAGAACTAAGTTAGAAAAAAAACAAGATTTACCTAATCCTAAAGCCCAATCAATTCAACATGTAGTATCAAATGCAAGATTCATAATATTACTCATTAAGGTCATAATTCATATTGAATAATCTAATTCAAGTAAAACGAATATAACAAATCGTACGAAATTAAATTAAGGACTTTCCAAAAATTGGTTGAAATATTGACTAAACAGTTTTCTTTAAACCTGTAACTAAATTCGCTCTCCTTATACACAAAACGTGAACTCTACAAGTTTGACAAACTATAAAATTCACAAATTTCCAGATTAATTTTAGTATCTTATAAATTAATATAAGAGTATATATATATAAATCTAGATATTAGGAGCAAGGTATGTTAATGAACATTTGGTGTTTTGTTAGACACCTCCAGATGGTTCTAGTATTCTTTGGATGCAGATCGCCGAGTCATAAATACTTTATGTTTTTGTAAAACTCATTTGAAATAATTTTGTATTACTTATTAAGAAAATACATTCAAAACACGCACAATCGAATTTATCGCTACCTTATTGAATTACACGACACAAAACTAATAAAACCATACATGCACAATCAATTATATTAACATGTTTATCTTATATTTAAATCAACTTTTTAAAGCATAAATCTCCTAATCTTATTTCATTTTGAGAAGTAAGCGACATTGAACAAATTAACCTAAATTAAATAAACCAAAATCCTAACTCGAATGAAACTGTTGTAGAATGAACCCTAAAACTTACCAAACTAAAATAGCTTAAGTTAATTTCCAAATAACTAAATCGAAAAATAACTTGAGAAGATTATTCAAACAAAAATTTAAATAATTTTTGATGTTTGATTTTGGAAAGACAATCGTATTATAAAAAAATTAAGGGGAATTTAAAAAAAATATTAAAATGTTGTTTTCTTAACTTAATTTTTTTACAATTTAATAATAAAATTTTAAATGTATTTTGAATGAGAAATAACTTATAATTGTTATATATTCAATATTTTTGAAACTTATTGAAATATTATGTATCCGATAGTAATTATGACATCTTTATATGCCGAATGAAAACTAACTCATATATATTCAAAACATTAATTTAAAAGTTAAATTATGTTCAACTTATTTTCACACTAGAAAATTTAAACTAAAAACAATAGATTTAAACAACGTAAAACAAATTTATAATAATAAAAATAGGTTTAAACAACATAGAACAAACTTAAATTAAAATAAAAAAATTAAATAACATAGTTGAAAATAATAGAATTAAACAACAAAAAATAAACTCTAAGAAAATATACTTATAACAATCTAAAACAAACTTAAATTAAAAATAATACACTTAAACAGCATAAAATACTTAAAAAATATAATCATATTGACATGTTCGGACCACACATGTTTGATAAAATCTTTTTATTGTCGTTTGTTTACTCTTTCAACGCGGATAGACCAATAACAAATCAAGAATTTTATTCAAATATTGTCAATAGAAAAAATTTAATATTTTATCACTATTGTGATATTTTGAAGGATTCAGTGATGTTCCATTCGGTAACATCTAATTATGATATTTTGAAGGTTCAATGATGTTCCATTCGGTAACATCTAATTATCATACCTCTCAAATCAATCAGCCTCGTCCTATTTGGGTTAATTTTGAAGAAATGTTTACGGAATCACAACCTTTTTATGATCTCATATTTGATATTGATCCACTAAAACTAATATTATTAGGTCCATATATAGTAATCATGCTCGTCGAAATAAAAATAAAGAGAAGATAAGTGATACCAAATGAAATGAAGACTTGAATAAGATCATAACAATTTAAACCAAAGCTAACACGTTATTGAAAGATGTGAATGTTATTGATCTAATGATGATAAAATATATGGAAGACAATCAAAATTTCAAGTGATGAATGTAATACCACCAAAATGACTCCAGATTCAAAACAAATTGGACCGCAAAAATAAAAAAAATACATGAACGCAACGAACGCACTACATATCGACATTTATTTAACGATAGAATGGATCATGGAAGTGGTTGAACATATACTAAGAAATTCATTTCAATAATTTCATTACATAATTTATCTTAATTGTTTTTCTTATTAACTCTATTTTTATATTATTATTTCTTACCAACGTGTGTGTTTTTATAAATTTTAGTTATCTTAAAAAAACGTTCTAAAAATAATATTTGTATTTGGTTTCCAGAAATTTAATATTTATGTATTTTTAACTTATTATAGTTTGTGTTTTTCAATTTTAATTGCTTCATTTTTATTTTAGTCAAATTTAATTATTTTGCTATTATTCCGAACAAAGGGACACTTATGTCACGGGCTCAGCTATTCCGCCCGTATGGCGCCTATGCCGAGGGCACGTTACGGCACAGGCCATCCTTTCCCATATGGCATACAAGAAGTTATGAGGGTTGGATGAGAGGGATCGAGTATAAGTACCTGCATATGAAGACGTCCGTTAATATTGACAGGTCGTAGGAGAATATGAAGATCTGGATGGAGAGGTTGATGCTAGCTTGTCCACTGGGAAAGTTGAGTCGTGACACTCCACCACCCCCAATTCGTGAGCATCCTCGAAACGAACACCACGACCGGATCTGGAAAGCCATGACCAAAGTCTTGTTGCTTCGCCCATACTCCGCAACGAGACTTCTTAAGTTGCTAGTCCACCTGACTTGTTTGGGAAGCTCCTACGTTGGTGCACTTCTCCTATATCCAACATTTTCTTGCGCCACGCTTATTTTTCCGGTGATCATCCGCTCCTGGCCTTACGCCTTGCCCCCACAGCCTATTCGAGTCATTTTGCGCACTCCGCACTTACTTCTTTTTTTCTGCCTCTCTTGGGTCTTACAGGGTAACAGCCTTCCACATGCGCACTCGTTATTTTTAGGAACCATGATGAGGAGCCATCCTCACACTTTCTGGTCTTCCCCTTGTTCAGCCTCTCTTGGGTCTTACAGAGGAGCCGATCTTTTTTTGTTGGGCTCAGTCATCGGGTCTTTACTTTTTGCTCCGGCGTAGCTCTCTCTCGGAGACGCATTCCGGCTCTGATACTATTTGTCACGGGCTCAACCATTCCTCCCGTGCGGCGCCTATGCCGAGCGCACCTTACAACACAGGTCAGCCTTTCCCATATGGCATACAAGCAGTTATGAGGGTTGGATGAGAGGGATCGAGTATAAGTACCTGCATATGAAGACGTTCGTTAGTATTGACAGGTCGTAGATGCATATGAAGATTTGCATGGAGAGGTAGATGCTAGCTTGTCCACTGGGAAAGTCGGGTCGTGACACTTAGTATTTAAGCCCATCTAACAAACATATTAGCGATAAAGGTCTAAAAAGTTTAAGAGACTTTATACCTAAATTACCCTTCTATATAAAATCCAGTAAACAACTTCTCTTTCTTTTATTTTATTTTAAATTTTAAATTTTAAAGGTCCATATCTTTTAAAACCATAACTCGAAAAAGAAATCTGAAAATACTATTGGTTTTATTTTTTCAAAACGAACAGAATTAGTACCACTCCCGATAAGTTTTGATTTTTTTAAAAAAATATTTCACACACGTTGCTCAGTATATGGTTTTGCATCTAGTTGGTTAGTTTTGCATCTAGCATCTATCATAGTGGACCTGAATTCGCATCTAACTAGTACCCAATTTAAAAAGGTTTCGCATCTAGAAAAACAAATAAGGTTTCGCATCTAGAAAAACAAAGAAGATTTATCATCTAGCAATACAAAAAAGGTTTCGCATCTAGCGAAACAAAAAAGGTTTCGCATCTATCAAAACAAAGAAAGTTTCTCATCTAGTAAAACAATGAAAGTATTGCATCTAGCAAAACAAAAAGGTTTGACATCTAGCAAAACAAAGAAGGTTACGCATCTAGCAAAATAAAGAAGGTTTCGCATCTAGAAAAACAAAGAAGGTTTGCATCTATCAAAACAAAGAAGGTTTCGCATATTCTTCATTTACCTTAAAAAATTTAATAAAATTAAAATGTATGTATCTTTTAAACCGTAACTCGGAAAAAAAATCCGAAAATACCGTTAGTTTTTTTTTTAAGACGAACAAAATTAGTACCATTCATGATATGTTTTGTGAATTTTTAATTTTTTAAAAAAACAAATAACGTTTCGAATTTATCAAAAACATGTTTTGCATCTACCATTCCAGAAGAATTATATGTTTCACAACTACCAGTACGTACAGATACAAACGTTTTGCATCTATCAAAAACATGTTTTGCATCTACTATTCCAGAAGAATTACACGTTTCGCAACTATGAGTACGTACATACACAAACGTTTCGCATCTCTTTCATTTTAACCCAAAACTGTTTTACTCGACAAATAAATTTCAGAAACTCAAAACGAGACTAAAATCGAAGAAAAACTAACTGAAATACAATAAAAAAGCTACATTAGCAACGTAAAAACCAGATAAATACCAAGAATCAGAAACAAAAAAGATCTCGTTTACCTCTAGTATTTTGAAATTAAAATTTGACTTACCACACAGAATTCAACTTATCTAAACAGATATCCAAAATCAAACTTTAAAATCAACAAAAAAACACAACAAAAAACATACGAAAATAAAAGAAAAACAAGAAAATTGAGTAAAAAATGAAGAATCACCTAACAGTTAGGTACTGCTCTATTCACGTAGAGAGAGAAAAAGCTAGGGAAAAAACATGAAATATGGGTCTAAAAACTTTTTATATGAATGCGAAGGGTATTTAGGGAATTAGTGGGTCTTAAATGGTAAATATTTGACCAAATTGGTTCTTTCTCAGAGAAACATGAATATATAGGTCTTAAGTGGATAATAGTTATGGTTTTGGGGTCTTAAATGGTACTTAACCCTAAAATAAATAATCATAAAATAATATAATAAATAATATTAAACTAAAAAATTACAAAAAATTGAAGTACTTGTATATGAGTCAATATCAAATTATATTACAATCTGAAATAATAAATTTGAATCTACATTACAAATTTAAAATCATAATTGAGATTATGATACCAATTTTATCTCTCAATCTATCAAACATGTCTCGTCCAAGAGCTTTGATGAAGAGATCAAGAAATTCAGTTGCACATTCACAATACTCACAATCGTCTTCATGCTCAAAGATTTTGTGAATAAATTGTGTCATATTCTATTTGTTTCAAGTGGTCTTATATTCTAAATCATAAACTTCAAAATGTTGGTTATTTTATCGTTATACTAAAAAACCATAAATTTTACCTATGTAAGGGATGAAACTACATTGTTCTTTCATTCTTAACCACATAATCATGAGCTTCAAAAACACGAATTCGTGAGAGAGTAAACTGCACCGAGTACTTATTGCATAGTAGACAATGGTTTATTAGATGTTATTACCTATGATCAAACTATTTTCTTACCATATAATCATAACAAAACATAACCTTATCTAAAAAAAATCCATATATCACTAATGTGGCTTGTATCGATAATTTTTTTGAACATTTGGTCATTTGAACATAACAAAGTTAGTTCATATTTACATATATCACATTCAAAATTCCGAAAATCTTGTATTCAGTCTCTCAGTAAAAGCAGTTCATGATAGAATACAAAATATTTATATATATTCAGTATATCTTATTTCCTAATTAGTAGATGCCTAAATTATAGCCTAATTAGGAGCTACCTAAATTATATCCTAATTAGTAGCTAATGACTTTGTATATATATATATATATATTATAGATTTCCTTTTATTAATGAAAAAGATACGAAATTATATTCTTTCATGGTATCAGAGCAGGGTTAGGGTTTATCTTTTCTAACTTCCGTCGCTCTACAACGTTGTCGTCGGTGTGGATAATTTGTAGCCTGAGGGTGTTTTAGGTAGTTTGTAAATTGGATTAAGTTTCAGTAGAGTATAGTGAGAGAAGTGTGGCGTATGCTTATATTGAACATCTCTAGTCAAAAGTCTTCCCTCTTAAATGAAGTTTGATTGGGGTGTTTATACTAATTTTGTAACCCATGGGCCTTGTGGGTCGGATTATGGATTCAGGTCAAGTTTAAGGACCCCTAAGCCCAAGATAGGGAATGGTCAGCAGCCTGCTAAGTCATAATCTACTTGATCGTACTGTTCAGTATGGTATGGTATTAAATATGTCCAAACTGCCCTTCAGATGATGCAGTAAGTCAATATCAAAGAAATCCAACCCTATTAGCCGTCTCTACCTTTATTTCTCTGTTTGATTCTCCATTCCACTCTACTTATTTTTGTCAACATGGGCGAATCTAGTACAAAAAGTCCTCTTTATCTTTTCACTTTGTACTTGCTATCTCTAATATCAAGACGCATGTTCCCATCATTCTTGTGATGGAAAATGTTCAATATGCCAATGGGGCATAATTATTCAAGGTTCATTGTCGCTCGCACAAAGTTCTTCATCATATTATCCCATAGAAAAACGAAGAAAGAGAAAGACAAAGAGATGGGTCATCTTACCGATGATGAACAAGAGATGTGAGTTACCTTGGATGCTGTTGTGGTTCAGTGAATTTATTCCAACATCTCCACTGATCTTTTGACCACTATTATTGAAGCAGACATTTTGACCGTGACTCTGTGGAATCGTTCTCGTAATTTGTTTAAACACAATGCAAATTCTTGTGTCGTTTCTTTTGAACATGATTTCAATAACACTTATTTGTGGGATTTCTCGCTGGTCTCTACTTATTTCCTACACCTCAAGACTCTCTCCGACCAACTTAAAAATATGAGGGCTCTGGTATCAAAAAATCATCTGGTTCTTTGTATGATTTATGGTCTTACCCCCGCTTAAAAAGTGTACCTTCTGTAATTCGATAACAAGAAAATTCTACCATCGTTTTATGAATATTGATCCATGTTGTCTTTAGAAGAAACTAGCATGAATGAGGCAGTGGCTAGGGGTGATGATGCAATGATGATGGCTACTCGTGAATCAAATTATATGCCTAATCATTGTCCTCCAAATTAGGGTCAATGATGTTGAAAACAGTCCAAGAACCACCATAACAACAAACATCGGAATCACATGCAATCTGGTGGTGGTTTGGGACAGACTCTGGCTGGGGGTCATGAAAGTACTGGACGTGAAGGCTACCGTGGAGGTGGTCAAAATTCAGCATGTGATCCATCTTGGGTGATGCCTCCTTGGTGGGCTTGGATGCAGCCTCCATTAACCGTACCCTTCTACCTATATCTGACGCAATCTTGGGGCAGGCCTATTGGACCACTACTATCGTGGAATCTTGGGCTTCAGACCGTAGTAACAACAACAACAGACATATAAAACCTCTTAGTGGACTCCAACAGATATAGAATCGGCTATGCATACTTTGTCTTTGTCACAACAGGATCCTAACTGGTATATAAACACTGGGGAAACTTCTCAAATGACATATTCACAAGGTAATATCACATTTATATTAATATAAGTAATGGTTTTATTCTTGGTAGTGGTCAATAAATTTTGATTTGTGGTTATGGTCATACTTCATTACCTTACCCGAACCCACCTCGGTCATTCAATCATGTCTTGCATACACCTAAACTTATTAAAAATTTGGTTTCAATTAGAAAGTTTACAACTGATAACCATGCATCGGTGGTGTTTGATCCTTTTAATTTTTTATGCATGATTTACATGGCCTATATCCACCGTATTGAGTCTACTACCTAAATCATCCCACGTAGAAGATGTATTTAATCTGTTTTTCAACCACTCGAATCTTACCAAACCCATATCTATTTCTACACAGCTCTAACCAGCCCAAACTCAACAATCCTCCATTAATCCCACCAAGCATCCCACATGAAGACTTCTCCTTAATGGCTCCACAATAGTTCATACCTCCACCAACACAACCTCTCAAGATTTGCAGAACTCCTTTGGTCCTTTTTAAGCCTTGGAAACACTTTGGTTAGATAATTTCCTTAATCTTTCTATGCACATAATAGTCATGGTAGGATTCTCAACAGATCAGATATAGATGTAGTTACATTATTACTCAAGCATTTGCTTATAGAGCTAACTACAAAGCTCTCATTCTTCATCTTCATCATCTATAATCATCATGTCTAACATGTTGTATAATAACCCTCTTACTAGCTCCTTAACACCACCTCCTATTACCATGTAGACAACATCCCGACCATTTTTCTCTTAAACTAATCAAAACTATGCTAGCCTCATGGTCAATCTACTGGATAACCGTTCTATCACGACGGTTGAAAATATCAAATATTTGTATATTGAAGAATGAATACTCGTTCTCTTAGCTGACGCAATCAACGTAGACAAGACGGAGTGAACCAAGTACCTATCGAGATAATTCTTTGGTAAAAATCTTATTTCCTACCACGTTTAGGTCATCACTGCTATAATTTGGGGCATGCATGGGCTACAAGATTGTAAGGTTACCCGTTATGGCCACTTCTTCTTTAGATTCTCCATCATTGGTAATTCCATTGTGGTGCTTGAGTTGGCTCCATAGTTTTCCAGTAGTAGTCATAATATTCTTAAGAGATAAGATCCAATGGCTACCATGACTTAGGACCCATTGAAATCAATCCATTGTTTGGTCAAATTATATGGGCTTCCCTACGAACTTTGGTCTTAAATGGGTCTAAGCATCCTCAGAAACTTCTTATGCATCCCAATTTACGTAGACACCCATATTTCCAAACGTGCCCGTGAGTTTTGCAAGAATATGCATTAGGATGAATATCACTAACGAGTTCCCAGATATTTTGGAAATTAAATGTTTGGAAAATTCTGCCTCTATCTGCATCGAGTACCAAAAATTACCACATGTATGTAAGAAGTGCTATATTTTTTGAACCAATGTCTCAAATTATGTCTCCCCCATTGCATTATATAACTAAAGAAATTCCAAAAAATATCTCCCACCAGTCGAGCAATGAACCAATGATTGACAGTAACAACCACCATCTTCATTACGGCTCCAGTGACAGAGACACTCATCTTTCAACCAATTATAATGCCTTGTTTGGAAACATTAATGAAGATAATAAGATCGACCCTTCTGTTAGGACTGAGAACTTTAGGACCCATGGTGACAACACAACTCTTGTGCATGTCATCTCAATGTTGCATTTGTCTGATTAAAACAGCACAGAGATCATATATCATCACTATATGATTTCTGGATTGGATGTTACTACTCCGCTCAACTCTGAACAACTCAAGGACAACATGGTTCTCGACCAGTAATGTTATATCTTTGCATGAAATATATATGGTCTTAGTAGTTCAATAATTGTATCCAACCCATAAATTTTTCCCCATTTTTAATTTAATGATTATCTTTTCATAGAATATATATGGTCTTAATGGCACAATCTAGGATTCAAATCATATAACATTACTTAGTTTATTAGAAACTAAAGTCAAATATAATAAAAGTGAAAGTATCATGTATACAATGCTTCTTTTTGGAAATGTAGAACTAAACATAATAATCATCTCTTAGGAAAAATTGTATTTCCAAGAATCCTATTGTTTTTAGAGTCTTCATTGAGTATACTTCAATGTAGATTATAAAATATACCATTTTTTATATTTTTACAAACATTTACTACTCCTTAACTAATATTTATAGTTTCAATAAATCCTATGAATGTGCCCCCTCTGGTATGATATTAATTCCATATCCTCCCGGTGCTAAGAATCCATTGGGTTGCTCATGGAAATTTTAACACCATTTGTAAACTAGATGACTGAATATGTAATTTGGAACTCTGGACCATGCCAATTAATGAATTTAATAATTTTTGCTATCAAAGCATACTTATCGATCTCCTATATACTGGTTTTAATTTCTTTTGGTATAATAATTAGGTTAAAAAACCTATATCCTCTAGAACTGATGATGTACTCGTCAACAGTTATTGGGATACTCTCTTCTAAAAATCAATAACCCACTTCGATTACCCACGTACCTCAGACCATACACTTATCATCATTTTTTATAGTTCCAAGACACTTAAGTTTTTCAACATGTGGAAATTCCACCCCAATTACTCTTTCATTATTTCCAACAGTTGGGACATCCTCATTGTTGGCTCTATCATGTCGATTATCTCCTCTAAGTTGAGGTGTCCCTAAAAGTATATTTACTATCTTAATAAAAGAGAGTTCGGTAACATATTCGGACGAGTTTCCAATACTCATAATCTTTTTATTCAAGCTCATCATGACATGGACAATAGACCTAATAACCCTTCTTTTATAAAAGCTGTCAGTTTAGCCTCTAAAAACTATGTCTTATCTAGTAGAACATAAAAGTCATTTTTCAATTAGAATTCTCATTAGACTTAACTAAAATTAGGTGATTGTAAATCAAAGTTCTTTCATAATAGTATCAATACCCATATTAATATGATTAAAATTATCATTATTAATGACGAGCAAGGCCTGTCTTACTACAACTTTAAAAGAGTGACTGATATTTTTGTCAATTATTTCTCTAATTTTCTTGGTGTTAAAAACCTTTTACCTTAGTCAGGTCTCATTGGAATCAGAGAGCTTATCCTTTTCAAACTTAGCTAGGATGACAAAACACGCATGACTCATATTATTTTAGATAGAGGAGTTAACTCTAGTAAGTATGTTTAATAATTGCATTTATATGATGAGATTTTTCAAAACAGTATTTTTGTCTAATAACTATACATAGTAGAAAATACCACTACAAATAGCAATAAAAACATGAATTTTAAGGGTTTTATAGACCTAGTCTATTATTTATATCAATGAGGCCCACTTATATTATAGCCTAACTCACTTAATTGAAGAATATAAAACTCTAATTTATACATTTAGTTGAAAAAAGTTGTTTCGTTTTGATGTTTATTCGATTATAAAATAAGATGGTTTCAGATTTGAAATAGGTTTTTTAGATTTGACACTATGATAAAAAAATTATTTATTTTCTTAAAGATTTATAATTATAGGAAGAGTAATTTTATCTCGAAAGAGAATATCTTTCTTCCGGATCGAGATCAACAAAATCAAATCCAATTAATTATATTATTTAAGCGCAAAACAAGTGTTTCACGCATTATCAGGATCGCCCAAATTGGTGCAGTTGTCATGGAAGTTTTGTCTAATATCTTGAACTCGCCGACATTAGTATCGGTGGTAGAGAGTAACAAGGATTCAATTAGCATGGATAACAATATGACTACTGGTAGAAATATAGAAATTTTTTCAACCCTAATTTTGGCCTAAGAATAATCAACACTATAAAAAATGTATGACCAATGGATTATCCTCCAAACCAGTATTTTAATTCGCATGCCATCCTAAGCCGTCAGTGAATCCATCAAATAATACATTTGGTTGGCACACAATCCTCACAAGTAATAATTTGGTTATTCTAGCGCTTGCTGATTAAAATGATATATAAAAGTTATGGAATTTTTTTAAGGGAAGAGATTTTGCCTTGAGAATAGAAAAGAAGGTATTTATTGAGAATTATGAGTTTCCTCAAGTAGTGCACTCTAGATATGAGATTATTGAGAGGATTTAATTTTATTATAGAGTGGTTCGTAGATGTTACTTGATCATTATCTCATAGTTTGAGAAGGAAGTCTAGATTTCAAGCCTCAAGCGGACTCTATTACTAATATGACGAACTGGGTGAAGATTTTTAATATTAGGGTTAAAAACTATACCTTGATTATTTTGAGGACGATAAGAAATTTAATTGGAAAAATTTAGAATTGGCCCACTAACTAATATAAGAAATAAAAGAACCTAAGAAAGAATAGCGATGTATATTGATTTGGATAAACCATTGGTTCAAAAAAATGACAATGTATTGTAGAGTACGAGAGATTGTACTTTATTTGTTCTAAGTGTTCTTATTTTAGCCATAAAACAATATTGCCTCTTGAATAGACCACGTCATGATAAAACTACTATAGATGTGAATCTGGATAATTGTTTAATAGATAAGGTGAATAAATGTATACAGTGATAAATTAGGAGGTTCTCTTCGATATTTGGGTGATGGTTAAGCAAAATATGACTTATCATCTTGGTGCAAAGTCTTCGAAAGAAGCTAGTTCAACTGATGGTTGAAATGGGACTGTAAGAGGGACTAACTCATCGTTTGAGGCGTTATATATTGTGAGCCTACTAACAGAGATTTTGAGTTTATAAAGGGAGCTAATACTGATAAGTGTTCAAATAGAAAACATAACGGATCTAATAGGAATATATCACTAAAACAAATTGGGGGAACTCGGTTCATAAGGTTATCATATTGAATAAATTTTAAAATCAAAGTTTTTAACAACGAAACCCCTAGTGATCGTAAATATTAGAGGGACTTATTTAGAAAATGAAAACGCATAAATGGGTAAAGGAAAGTATGCAAAAAGTGTAAGTCATAATAGTGTAAAATAAAAGATGATCATATTAGGAAATATTTGGGTATATCAGGGGTTAAAATGAGTAATTTTGAAGAGTATATTCAATATAATAGAGAAAAACAATATATTTATATGTGTTGTATGGTCTTGGTGGGTCCATAAATTTGAAAAAATAGTATATATATCAACAAGTCTCATGGTGTTCGATAGAGTCATTATTGGAATAGCTCAATAGTATTTGTGTGACTACGCTGTTCACGGTAGGGGAAGAGTTGTCGGTTTTTTATTTTTTAAAATTAGATGAAGTGGACTCGGTACCGAGGATAAAAATGTTAGAAGTTAGCAGATTTAGAGATTTTTCACATTTCAAAGGCTAATATGATGGTAAATATGGTTCTAGAATCGCTAGAGCAAAATGGGGCGAAGAGGAGTTACGAGCATGCCAATTTATTTGGTGCTTTAGATTTGGAATTGGAAATATAATGAACGTTTTTTTGTTAATAACTCATACTTTTATTATGTGTATGCTAAATATAAATATTGCTGAGATTCAACCACTTACTCGTTCAGTATATTAGTTTAGAATTTACATAAGGCGCGATATATAATTTTGGACGTGTAGTTCAAGAGATGATACATGTACATCGTGTGCGGTTAACTATCATATTTGAGCCAAGGGTAATTTATCACAAGAATAGTAAGATTATCTGTAGTTTAGGTGAAACATGCTCAACCAGGGAAGATGCAGACACGTTTGAAGGTAGAATATAGCTTATTTGGGATGACTCATACATTGATATCTGAATCTTATTTGCAGGAAACAAGTCATCAATATTGAAGTGTCGAAATAAAGATGTGAATCATAGATTTTATCTGTAGTGTATGCTAGGACCCAAGATACAAAACATGGGGAATTTTAGGACGCACTTAGGGTCACCTTTCAAGGTCTTCAAACTCCATGGATTGTGGCAGATGACTTAATTCAAATGAAAAATAAAAAAATAAAAAAAAGTATGGTATTTGAGATTACGAGTACATGGTCTGATTCTTGGAATTCAGGTAAACGAATAATGAGGTGTCTAGATAGAGTGTATAGAAATAAAATGATTCATACTCTCTTTTTTCATGTGAGGATTATTCATTTGGATTAGACGCACTCAAACCACACTCCTATATTGATAATTCTTACAAGAGTTTGTCCTCCATTTCGAGGTCTTAAATAGTTCAAATTTGTCTCAAATTGGTGTTTGAACAATATATTTCAAGATTTTATTTGGAAAAAATGGGACACGTCTAAGTCAGACTTATGAGAAAGTATGTCATTCATTCAACGTCACATCATATTATGAAAAACGGAGTTGTTTGGTGATATTTATCGACAAAATAGATTATTACTTGCACGACTTAGAGAATTAAACCCTTACTTCAAATATTGTATAATTCTTCCATAATTAAAGAGTTGGTAAGAAATAAAGGGAGAAGTATCTAAGTTTTCTGGAAGAGGAGGAGATGTTGTGGTTTCAATGTTTGAAAGAACATTGGATAAGGTCGGGTGAGTGTAACACACGATATTTGCACCTCTCAACCATAATAAAAAATAAAACTTTGAGAACTACATGTTTGAGAAATGATGAGTGTGGGTGGATTTCAGACCTACCCGAGGTTCAAAGGTTATTTAGATCATTTTCGAGAAAGTGTATTCCATAGATATCAAGTTTGTTGGTTTATTTTCCCTTCCGTATATCCCTCTCCTAGGGAAAATCAAATCAAATCCTCAAGCTGAGGAATATTTGGATGATAATATTTAAGAGTTTGTGTTCTCATCAAACCCGTAAAAAGCTCTAGGATCAGATGGTATGTCTGCTACATAGATGACTACGAAGATGAACCAAAAATTACCAAATTGGAAAGTGCAAAATTTCTATCTAACGATTCATATAAATCTGTCATAATTAGTTTTACTGATAATGAAGTTGTCTGTACATATGCGCAATAAAGTCGATTCGGGTTATTAGATACACCATTTGGTTTGGAAAACGACCAAGATTATATTTGAGTTTGAGATAAAAAGGTTGATGAGGAACTTATAGTTTTATCATGAAGTACACTAGTAAAATGGACAAAACTAAGTTCAGAAGTTAAACTCAATATGGATGAGTGATTATAGTCGGATCGTTTGACAATGAGTGTAAGAGGAGTGCAACGAGATATGAATGACTCATTTTTAGGTGGATTTACGGACTCAAGTTTTGTAAGGTTAGCTTTTCAGGTGGAATTTTATGTGTTACATTTTGGGCTATATATAGCATTTGAGTGAAATAAATGTTTGTTTTGGAGACGAACTCGCTAGAACTATACACGCTTAGAATTGTTTATTATGGGACTTACCAACCCAATAACCTATTCGGAAACGGTCTTGTAAAATCTATCTGAAAACGGTTCGATCATGTTATCGAGTTATTAATGGACCGAGGTTTAAACAACATACCTATTAGCAGTTGAGACCGATAAAAAATAGATTAAATTTTATAAATATATATAATTTTAATTTTAATTATAAAACAATTAATATTCTGATACTAAACCAAATAGCATTCTTGTTATTAGTAGAAGTACTTAATTAAAATATAATAAATTTTAATAAGAGTATATACTGGTGTGGAACAATAAAAAAAAGTAAAATTAAGTTACTTTAAAATATAAAACATAAAAGTTAACAAAAACATTTAATATAATGACCCAACCAAACATAAATCTAATATAAAGTACAAAATCAAAGTTATGAATCTGATCAAGAATTGGATTCACCCACAAACAAAAAGGACACAAAGAGGTTTCCTTAAAAAATGACATTTAATATTAATATGTAAATAAGAATGGAATCGTTAAAAAACGATCAAACTACTCCGTGAAGTCGCATATTTTTTTTAATTATTCCGTAAAGTTAATTATTTTGACAATTTTATCCTTCGCAAAACATTTAAACAGAAAAATTTACTCCGCGAAGTTACCATAATTTTGATTTTTTTCTTCCTTTTCTGTGGCTTCTCTCTGAAAAATACCTCCTAATTTCAAAACCCTAATCTAATCATATATATATATATATATACATAAATATATATCTAGTTAAATTAAAATTTAGGTAACTAAAATTTACTTAGATATATATATCTAACTTAAAGAAAAACCTAAAGTAAACTAAACCTAAGCTATTAACTAAAAGCTAAACCTAAAGTAAAACTAACGCACCACCCACCCTCACCTCACGAACCCACAACAAAAAAACAAATAGATTCATCGTTTGGTAGCCATCACACACCTCCAACCGTCGTCTTATAACCACGACCACTCCGGCGAATAGATTCAGGTGAAATTTGGCGAACTAAGGCTAGCAGCAACTCGAGAGAGTAGGGTGAGCAGTTGCGACCATAAATGTAAACAAACTAAAATTAAAGGTTAGGATTAGTCTTAAATGAGTTCTATGGGTAGTTTTGGAAAGTTTTGGAAGGGTAGCTTAGGCTTTAAAGTTCGAACTACTGTTTTTCAGGGGCTTGACTGTTTTTACAGAACGATAGTGTTCTTCACCACACGAGTGCGAAGAACACTGTCTTTATGCCATCGTGTGGCGTGGGTTGATTCTCTATGCTATCGTGTGGCGTGAGTATATTGGTCTACGCTCTCTTTATGGCGCAAGCCCATATACCCAAACTACAGTGATGGCGTTGGCCGCTCCGGTTACCAGAATCATCCGGGACCGGTTTATTCTTGTTGTTTGGTGTATGTTTACCGCGTTTTTGCTATTATTTCTCTAAAAATGCTTCGCGATTGACAATTTGTGTTTGTAACAAACCTTGAAATTTTGTACATTGGTGACGCCCCGCAGTCTGCGGATGGCTCACAGACGAAAATAATAAAGAAGTGGAGTAGGGTACGGGAAGCTGTTCAGCCCGTTTTAGTTGTCGATTCAGTAGTTCTGATGGAAGAGCTGTCTATAGTTTCCGGACCGCATGATTAAGGATCCAGTTCCGCTTCCGCTTCCCGCGGAGGACGACATCCTCCCCCACATAGAGAAGCCTAGAGCTCCTCATCCTTCCAGATTTCCACCGATATTCGGTGAGGCGTTGATCTCCCACACTGCATACCACATTTAGACGGGAGATGTAATATTTAAATTTGCATATGAAAATTTATTTTGCTTTAATTTTAATGTATACTACTATAATTAACTAATGTTTTCAAGAGTGCGAAATGCGGCTATATTCCCATTATCCTAGCCATAGAGGTTGGAGTTTGGCCGTACAGAGTAGGCGTAAAACACCCTTTACACGCCACACGTGTGGCGGCTAAAAGGTGTCCACGCCAACAAATGACGTGGTGATGGTGTTGTACGCCAATGAGTGGCAAAGAACACCAGAAACAGTTTTTTTTACAAAAAGCTGTTTTTTCACGAAAATGAAAAAGGGAAATGCAATGTACCTCTTCGTCGTCCATGCTGCTCTGCATGGGAAGTGGTTCTGACTCTTTCACGATAATGTTTCAAAGTTTTTGAAGTTTTTAAGAAAATGGGTTTTGTTGGTTGTTGAGTTTCTATTTTTAGTAGTTTTAAGAATATGAAGTATAATTGGTGTTTGAAATTGTGTTTGCAACTTCATGAAGTAGTTTGAAATTTTCAATAGCATGGACCGTAATTTATTTGAGTTTCAAGCAGTTTTTGGAATTTTTTGTCTAGTTATTATTTTGTAGTTGTTAAAAAACAAAAATAGACGACTCCACGGAATGCTTTTGGCTTTTTTTTTAGCATTTGCCAAAATGTAGGGAATATTAACACAAAATCTGTGTGGCATATTGGACAAGGCTTGAGACTCTAGGGATCTGGTCTCATAGCCCAATCTCACTTTACTCAAACAAAATTATTATTCTATAAATTTAATTTTTGTCCGGTCCCATAATAATTTATACAAGTAAACCGATTTTGGTGACTTTATTTTATAAATAAAATTAATATTTTATAAATTTGAAATTAGGACATGTCCGCCCTACACACAGAATTATTCATACTTTGTCCACGGGTTGTTTAGATGTATAAAAATTAGCGGCCTCCCTCGTGATAATTTGAAATTAGAGGTATTTATGGATACTTTCCTCAATAGTTATCTTCTCTCAGCATAAAAAAAAATCTCCATCGTCCACGTGTTATTTACCTATAACACACGTGATCTTTCGAAAACCCAGAGATCTGGAACAAAATAGAAAGGCGTTGAAGCAAACTACGCAGAGGGTTTTAGAGTTAGCTTCACAGGAAGTTCAATTGAGGGGATTATCAGTATTCTATCGTCGTCTTAATTACGACAATCTGATCGATGGATAAGAACGGTCCAACAGTAGGGACGGGGTTCGTTGGGGCACCGGCGTGTATGGATGTAATAAATTTTCAGGTTAAGGTCGATGAAGGGACTCGACAGATTGTCCGATGCGAGATTTAAGCCTTTTGGTTGCTGATCGACGACTGCATCTTCTGACGTTGGTAAGTGTCGTGACAACTTCTTAGCTCGATCGTGAAGTGGAAATTCTATATGTACATATGGGCTCAAAAACTAGATGAGCCTCAAGTCGTGTTGGTTCGGCTTAATAAAAATGATCGAATTAATCATTTGTTGAGTTTTAAAAATCTCCATAACTTTTATACTAGATTGACTCGGCTTGAGTTCATGCACCAATTCTTGTTCGAATTAGAAATTCAAGCGTTGTAACTGGACCACTGATACCAATGTTCGAGAAGAACTTGACCCAAACATCTAAAATATAAATAGGACTGAGTTTGGTAGAATAGCTCTTTGTGTTTAGAAGCTAAGCTGCGATTAATGCTCACGGGAGAGTTAGCTTGTTTAAAATTTTAATGGTTCTGTATAACTTGTGTCTGCACTCTGCAGCTACAAAATGGTTGAAAGGCAAGGCAATGGAAGATGTTTTAACCATTAAAAACAGTAAGTCATGATGACTATTGCGAATTCGATGTCTTGCGATACTTGTAAGCTGTACTAATGAGGATTTAGTCTAGTTAAAATGTGTTACATATTTTTTGTTTTTATTGGGTTGTCATGATGGTGATTGGAGTGACTGACAAAGAAATCGTTGATGTTTGGCATGAAATAATCCGTAAATTTGGTCATTTTTTGAGTTTGAGCCCAAGCCCGAACTTCTATGTAGCCTAATACTTTTTATCCACCCGATTGCCAATATGTCTCTAAGATGCCCTAGCTAACTTCTAGCAGCTTCGAATCTAAATCAAGTCATATATATAGGCTACGGGGAATATTATCTCAGATAGTATTATGGTACTACACTATTATTTTTTTTGGATTGACCTCGAAAATGTTTAGACTTTTGATGATACATGCATTTCTGAAATATTTCTTAACATTTGTTTTGTAGAGAAATAGGTAACCATCTATCTCTTCCACCCGTCAAGCTTCACTGCATTATGCTTGTGGAGGATGCCATTAAGGCTGCATTATGCTTGCGGAGGATGCACTTAAGGCTGCGGACTTTAACAGCAATGAAGAGGCTTCTATGGACCTTCATTTTAGTGGTGTCCGAGTGCGTGAGTAACTTCGCTTTAGTGGTGTCTGTATTTGGCGTGAATAACTTCGCTTTAGTGGTGTCTGTGTTTGGCGTGACTAACTTCGCTTTAGTGGTGTCTGTGTTTGGTGTGACTAACTTCGCTTTAGTGGTATCTGTGTTAAGTTCTATTTCTCGTTATCAGTTAACTCAATAAACTTAACTTCATCTTATGGGATAGTTGTTTTTTTTTTGAAATGAAAACTTAAATTAATTAGAAAAATTCATACATAGTTTTGGGTATACCCTTCAAGCTTACAGTAATTAAAATTTTAGAGCAAAAAAGAGGTGCCCAAATTTCGACTCCCGAATAGTAACATAAGCTTGTAGCATGCAAATGACAAGGAACTGAGGTGAATGTGTGGTGATTCCATGATTGTCCAAGTCAAAATCCACGCTCCAATCCAGACAGCGAATACCTGTATCACAAGAAGGAGTAAGTTAGAGATAAATACAAGAACCTTACCAGTTAATCTTGGTACCATGAAATCTAAATCGGAGATCCGATAAGATATGATATGATATAGTAGAGGTCAAACATGGGGGATCCAAAAATTCTTGAATTCCGCTATTTCCAAATGTGGTAGATAACCGCATTGAAACAAGTACGCCAAATACTCTGATGTCGAGTATTAGGCCATCTTGATGCCTCGGTAATCCAAGATTGCCAGCAAGAAGAGTGAAAAGAAAAACCAAGTTTGACACTGGTGTAAGTCCATATACTCTGTGAGTAACTACATTCAAAGAGGATATGAGATATAGTTTCTGAATCAGAGTGACATAAGGGACAAGAGTCTGGGATATTATAACCCCAGCTGCGAAGCTTGTCTTTGGTTGCAAGCTTGTCCTTGATAGCCAGCCAAAAAATAAAAGAGTGGCGAGGAATATTAAATTTATTCCAAATTAACCCTGCCCATCCCTTTTCAGGGGTAGACGAACGGAGGGAATTATACGTGTCCTTAATGGTAAAGATGATATTTTCTGCCTTATCCGTCCAGTAGGGAACATCCCTTGATAGAATGTTCGGGTGGGGAAGGGATAGAATTAGCTTGTGAATTTCATCCAAGTGTCCTCGGCTGCACGCTCGTGTCGATCTCAGATTTTCAGGCCAATTCCATTCACCATTGCTGATAATTTCCGAAACTTTTAAGCTGCTTCCCATTCGAGAGTCGCAGACGACTTCGGTCCCGTAGTGGGTTGCAAGGGACGACGAGAGGAGCCAAGGGTCATGCCAGAAAGAAGTGTTCTGACCGTTTCTGATAGCCACCCTGTATAAATTACGAGCCAAAGGACGAAGACGAAGAATTTTCCTCCAAATCCAAGTGGACGAGGAATTCAAAGTAACTTCCCAAGTTTTTTTATTTTTTATCTTTTCAGCTTTAATCCATTCGCACCAAATAGATTGAGGCTTATTACTAATGAAGACCAAAGGTGCTTAAGGACGACCGCCTGATTCTAGAGTTTTAAGTCTAGAATCCCAAGGCCGCCCTCTTTATAGGGAGTGGTGACGGTCGACCAGGCAACTTTGGCCCCATAAATTTTCATAGTCGAAACAGACCAAAGAAAGCGACGAAGATATTGGTTTAACTCTTTAGTTATCCTAAAGGCAGAATAAAAATCAAGGACCAATAGACCTGACCTGCAAATAAGACCGATTTGATAAGTTGGAGTTTACCAGCATATGAGAGGTGATTGGTAGTCCAAGAATCAATTCGGGAGGTTATTTTGTGCAGGAGGGGGCGACAGTCAGCATGGGTAAGTCTACCAGTGATGAGAGGAACTCCTAGGTACTTAACCGGGAGGTAACCTTCAGGGAAATTCAAAATTGTTAAAAGATTCAACCGAAGGTGATGGTCAATTCCCGAGAAGAAAATATGACTTTTCGAGGGATTAACATTGAGACCAGAAAGAGAGTAGAAATCATCCAGAGCATCCTTGATAAGGCTGAGGGATCGAGTGTCACCATGGCAGAAAATCATTAGGTCATCTGCAAAACAGAGATTGATGATTTTATGTTTATGACATTTCCAATGAAAACGGAAAGTTCGATCCAAGCTTTTCTCTTTAAGGATGCTCGAAAGTACTTGCATAACAAGCACAAAGAGAAGGGGGGTAGAGGGTCACCTTGGCGAAGACCTTTTTTACCTTTGAAATTTCCACGAAGATCTCCATTAATGATTATAGAGTAGGAGAGGGTAGAGATGCACTTGATTATCCAAGTGATCATCTGCTGAGGAAATTGCATTGCAACTAAAATGTCAAGAATGAGGTGCCATCGAACATTATCAAAGGCTTTAATTATATCTATTTTTAGGGAAACCCTTTTTCCTTTACCACTTTTGTTGTAACCCCTCAGGAGTTCCTGAGACAGAAGGATGTTATCAGAAATATTCCTTCCCGCGACGAAAGCCGATTGGGAAGAGTCAATAAGGTAAGGAAAGGCAATTTTGATTTTATTTGCCAGAATTTTAGAAATGATTTTATAGACAACATTGCAAAGAGCAATTGGTCTATAGTCTGCGGGTCCCAAAGGAGAAGCCTTTTTAGGGATAAGAGCAATAGAGGTCGCATTCCAAGAATCAATTAGAGTTCCAGAGAGAAAGAACTCTTGGACTCCTTTACAGATGTCAGGGCCAACTATATTCCAAGTAGCTTTAAAAAAACTAGAATTGAAACCATCAGGACTAGGAGATTTGTCACTATCAATACTGAAAGGAGCCGATTTGATTTCAGCATTAGATATCTCACTGATCATTGACTCTTTATCAGTTTGAGTAACGAAGGAAGAAATCAGAGTCGAAACTCTATCAAGATCAGGATAGAATGCAGTATGCTTTGTACCTAAGGATTTTTCAAAAAAGTTCACAAATACGTTAGAAACTCTAATCGGGGAGGTGATCGTTTCTCCCTGATTATCAGGGGTCGAGAGAATTTTATTACGGAAAAGCCGGGCTTTGATGCTATTATGAAAGAACTTAGAGTTCCGGTCTCCCAGCTTGATCCAATTTTCTCTAGATTTCTGCTTGAGAAAGGATTCATCCGCCCGACTGAAAAAGGTAAAGCAATCAGAAGCCTATGATTCTTTAGTAACAAGGAGAGAGTTGAGGGGATCACTGGCTAGAATTGATTGAGCCTCAAACAGAGCAGATTGCGCAGCAGAGACTCTGGAAGAGATGTCGATGTACTCTTTGCGATTAAGAGAAGCAAGCACCGCTTGAAGGCGAGAAATCTTATCTGAGACCATCCTCATACCTCCAGAGGTAGTAGGGGTATTCCAACTCGAGGAAACAAGGTCCTTAAATTGGGGATGGGATTGCCACATATTAAAGTAGCGAAAAGGTTTTTTCCTCCTAGGACGGGGGAGACCAAGATTAAGAGTGACCATGGTGTGATCAGAAGTACGGAGGTATCCAAAATGGACACTGGACATAGGGAAAAGGTCATCCCAATCTGGGTTGACCAGAACTCGGTCGATTTTAGAAAGAATTGGGTGAGCATGCTGCTTGTTAATCCAAGTGAAAGGAAAACCAGAAGATCTAAGATCACTAAGTTCGCATTGGTAGCAACAGTTGTTGAAATCGTCAATAGTTGAAGACCAAGCTTCGGAGGATCCAAGCCGCTCACCTGGATGACGAATCGCATTGTAATCTCCAAGGGAAACCCACGGGATGTGGTTATCCAACTTGGAGATATTAAAGAGATCCTTCCAGAGGGGGATACAGTATTTTGCGTCGTTAAACGCATAAATAGCAGTGAGCTTAAAAGTAGCTCTGAAATTATGACATTTTGCTATACAGTGGATTAGCTGGGGAGTTTGGGAGATTCTAGTTATTGTAATAACACTAGGGTTCCAGAGAATCCAAATTCTACCTAGAGGGTGGGTCTCATGATTAGTAAGCACATGCCAAAAGGGCATAATTTTACTAATCGTCTAATCAATTTTATGAATTTGGACTTTAGTTTCTACGAGAACTATTAAAGATATATGATTACTGAGAATAAAATCATTTACGTCTTTTTGCCTAACAGGGTCGTTTAGACCTCTAACATTCCAAGATGCAATATTCATAAATAAATACTTACAGTGAGTGAGCCGAAGATCCTGTCGGAGGATATTACCATTTTACCCTTTCCTTTAGCCTCATCTGTGCAGACCCTTTTGACCCTGATATTCAAAGGAGACTCTTGAAACTTCCTTATGAGAATTAAGGGAAGGTGGCTTCACATGAGCCATTTTGAATTTCCTTCCTTTGGGACCTTTACCCGCATTTCTGAAGTTACGAGTCAGAGAAGGAAGACCATTGGTACCACCGGCCCCCAATAAACATTTGCTGTTATTTGGACCAACCCTTTCGATGGAAATGATTTGAGTGGACCCATGAATTTTAGCAACCCGGCCCAAAGGAAGAGGATTTTTTGAATTTTGTCTCAGGACGGCTGTGGGCTGGGGCAGAAACGATGGGCCTTTGGAAACTGACCGAATAGAAGGGTCTAAGCCCAAACCAACCGGTAAGCCCAATGAAGAATCAAAACCGGACTTATCTTTTGGGTCAAAGCCGAAACCAACTCCAATACGACTCATCTACTCTACCCGATTTGAACAATTGAACCCTAATCTGCTGCTAGAGTTCAAATCGCCTCCAGGGAGCTTTCCGGCCTTCTCTGCCGATTCCGACCAGCATCTTGAATTCGAATCGCCTCCAGGATGCTTGCCGGACTTCTTTGCCGATTCCGTCCAGCTGCTTGAAATCGAATCGCCTCCAGAATGCTTACCGGTCTTCTCTGCCAGTTCTGACTCCGTCACAGCCAACCGGACTCCCGATCTTGACGCTCCAGGAGATCAATCTTCTCAGCTGATTCAAACGCAGCCAACGCCATCAGGTATTCTGAATTCGAAGCTCCCTGACCGGCCATCACTGCCGATTCCGTCCTTCTGCTTGAAATTGAATCTCCTCCAGGATGCTTACGGGTCTTCTCTGCCGGTTCCAACTCCGTCACAGCCAACCGGACTCCCGATTTTGACGTTCCCGGAGCCGATCTATTCGTTGAAAAGTAAAGAGAAGGAAAACCGGTCTTCTCTGCCAGTTCCGACTCCGTCACAGCCAACCGGACTCCCGATCTTGACGTTCCAGGAGATCCATTCTTCTCAGCCAATTCAGACGCAGCCAACGCCATCAGATATTCTGAATTCGAAGCTCCCTGACCGGTCTTCTCTGCCGATTCCATCCATCTGTTTGAAATCGAACCGCCTCCAGGATGCTTACTGGTCTTCTATGCCGGTTCCGTCTCCGTCACAGCCAACCGGACTCCCGATTTTGACGCTCCCAGAGTCGCTCTATTCTTCTCAGCCGTCGAGAGAGAGGAATGAGAGGAAGAGGGGATTGCAGGTTTGGTATTCAAGCCAGTCGGCCTGAAACCAGTTAAAAAACCAAAGGTCGAAGCAATCGCCGGTGAAAGCTTCTGTAAAAATATTACCGTTGAAAAGTAGAGAAAAAGAAGGTCTTCCTCCTCTACTGATATTTGTTATATAATTAGATGAAGATATAACTTCAATAGGGTACATCTAAAAAACGAGAATACATAATACTTAAATAGTACATAACTGAAATAGATACTTAAAAATAAGGGCACGGCTAAAATGAGACCCTTTTTCTTTATAGTGAGACCCCAAATCTTGATTTTTTTCTGAAAACGTGAAATTACCAAAATGCCACTAGATATAAAAACCATAATTTTTTGGACATCTCATTTTTACCTCCTCTCCTCTCTCTCTCTCTCTTCTCTACTTTTCTCTCTAATTTTCTAAAAAACCCAAAAATCCATAAACCCATTAAGTCAAAAAACAATAAATTCAACTATAAATCCTAGGCTTTTAAGCTCAAACACATACATTTTTACTATATTTCTCTTCTCTCTCAACTACCTATCTCTCTAATATTCAACATAAACCCATAAACCCATGAACCTAAAAAAACAAAAAATCATCTCTAAATATATGGCTTGAGAAAAAAATTATATTTTTACATAAATTCACACCTTTTCGTGCGCCGTTTCGTACATTCGTGTGTGGATTTGGCCGAAATCACGCATGTTCGTGCGTGAATTTGGTCAAATCTTTGCGCTTTTATGCCGAATTTTGTCAAATTTTTGCGCTTTCATGCCAAATTTTGTCAATTCAAAATACTATTCCATACCGAATTCTGCCAATTGAAAACACTTTCATGCCGAATTTAGCGTGTGTATTCTTACAATTTTTAACTACACATGAAGATTGAACATTCTAAAAGAAATGATGGTGAATATTTTTTATATTTTTTATTGGTTTTATTTTTAATTTTTCTAATTATTTAATACATTAAATTTACGTTTGTTATTACAATTCAATAATTATATAAAATGTGGTAAAAAGAATTATATGAATATATGATTATAAATTATATAAGAAATTATATAAATTATAAATTATATTTTTTTGAGGCCAATCGGTATGGCTAAAAACAGTTATAAGTTCTTGGGCCGAAGGTTTTTTGAATTTGTTTTCATTTTTTCCAATGTTATACGCACATTCGACTAATTTAGCGATAACTATCGCCCAACAAACTCTTAAAATAGAAAAAATTATTATATATTTATATTTGAAATTTATAAAATAAAATGGGTAATAAATTAACCTGTCGCTCTTTGATTTTCTATTTTTTATCCATGATCTGTTTATCTTCCCAAGTCCAGCGGTTGGGGATGATGAATTTCATCTCTATCCTTCGGTAAATCCTATAAAAAAAATTAAATTTATTAAATTTATATAATTAACAAATCAAGTAAGCCAAAATTTACTTTAAACCGACTTTAAAACTTATTAACCACACAATTTCGAAACAATTAATTTAAGCCAAATCTAAAGTCGAACACCTACATGTTACATATGGTTTTCGAAGTTTTGAAATACTTTTCCAATTTTTTTATAATAAAAAGTCAGCAAAAAGAATACACTCTCTGAAAATAAAATATAAGCCTAAAAGAATAAGACAACAAACCCAAATAAATAAACCATAATAAACCAAAAAAAAAGGAAAGGAAAAAGAATTTATACAAGTGCTCGATGAAATTTCTTTTGGTTCTTCATCTTTTTTGGAGGTACCATTTCAAGAACTAGGACTCTCAAAAAAAATTAAATTTGAAAACACTAAAAACTTGAAGGAAAGGGAAGCTAAATATATAGACATTTGAATTTATATTAAAATTTAATTCATAATTTTATATAATAATTTTTTTTTCCATTCTTAGTAATATTATCTAGTTATGTGTTTATTCTATTTTTCTATCAAATTTTGTAGTCCAAGCACTGATTTTGTTTAATATCTACTGTTTTTACAATATATCATCGGATCTCTGTTTTTTTTTGTCCAACAAGAAAACCCTTTTGTAAGTTAACTCCTTTTTGATACATAACCCAAGTTTTTCATATCAGATAGAGTTTTTAGTTGGTTGAAAGTAAAAGCTTCAATGACAATGACGTCTTTGTCATGATAATTTCAGTTTCTCCCCTAATTTCACATACTTCGAAAATTACATATTAGACCACCCACAGCAGTGGGATATTTCATCTCCCAAAAATCTGAATCAAACAAACCAAGTTTCTATTTATAGACCTCAAGAAATTATAAATCATGGTATAATTTATTTATTTATTTAACTTACAAAAATGTTCCAAAAATCATTTTGAAAATACTAAATAAATAAAGAACTCGAAAACTTTTGGTGTCGGAATCAAACAAACCAAGTCTCTACTCGTAGATATCGAAAAATCATAAATAATGGTATACTTTTTTTAATTTTTTGACAAATCATTTCTTTTTAAAAACGTTTAAAAAAACAAAAAAATACAACTGCAGCATGCCATTTTGAACCCCAAACCATCTTTTTCAGCCGCCAGCGTGTATCAAATACACGCTGCTATGGGAGATACAACGCAGATTTCATTTGAAATATGCGCTGCTGTGGACAGTCTTAGGGAGCTAGGGGACATGATTGCGCCTTAACTTCTGTAGAGTTGCTTCTCACTATATAGAGTTAAGACCATCCACAGCAGTGGGGATATTTCATCTCCCAAAAGTGCGCCACATCAGCGTCATATGAGCATACTCCCCAAATAATTCTGCAAAAATTCTCACTCCATACAGCAGTACATATTTCATCTTTCAGCATACCCCACCATATTTCTCTCTCTTCTACATCATTCTATTATACAATATCCTACCATATATTTTTATTTATCTTTCTTATTATTTACTATATATTTACATTAAAATTATATATATTAAAATAAATATTTTTTATAAATTAACATAATATATTTTCATTACAAATAAAAACTATAAAATTGAAATAATTAAAAATATAATACATAATATATAGTATATTTAAAAATCAAATTTAAAAATAAAATTGGTTTGATTTCCGAAAAAGCTTCAACTTATAATAGAATAAATAATTTACAATTTAATAAAATATATTAGTGATCACCTAAATTTATTTGTTTAATTTTTATTTACCAAATTATTACTTAAATTATCGGTGATTAATTTTTTTTAAATGTAACTATATCAATAACATTATGAAAAAGCTTGTGATGTTTTCAATTGTTATTGTGTGATGTTTTCAATTCTTGTGTGCTCATTTAAATTATTCCGATTGTTGTTTTAACTTATTTTCGTTTAATGAGAATTGTATAATTGTTGTCTTTTACCTACTAAAATGATCCAAATATTGTTTAGAAAATTGTTTCGGAAATACTTAATAAAAAAAACCTTAAAAAATTTCGTTGTCCGAATCAAACAAACCAAGTCTCTATTTATAGATCTCAAGAAATTATAAATCATGGTATAATGTATTTATTTTTTTAACTTACAAAAATGTTCCCAAAATTGTTTCGGAAATAGTTAATAAAAAAACTTTAAAAACTTTCGTTGTCCGAATCAAACAAACCAAATCTCTATTTATAGATCTCAAGAAATTATAAATCATGGTATAATTTATTTATTTTTTTAACTTACAAAAATGTTCCAAAAATCATTTTGAAAATACTAAATAAATAAAAAACTCAAAAAATTTCAGTGTCGGAATAAAACAAACCAAGTCTTTACTCGTAGATATCGAAAAATCATAAATAATGATATACTTTTTTTAATTTTTTGACTAACCATTTCTTTAAAAAATGTTTTTCTAAAAAAAATTACACTGCAGCGTGTCAATTGGTCTTTTAAAAGATAGATTGGGGAAGACTGATTTTACTATTCATTTGATTTGATGTGTGAGTCTGTGTATTGTAATGGATTCTATGTATTGTCTATTCAACCGTGGGTTTCGATTCAAGATAAATTGAAAAAATAGATACTGCTAAATTAAATATTTTGGGAACAAATTACAATATATTAAAAGTTATTTAGTAGGCTGATTAATTGGTTATTTACAAAACTAATTTTAATTATATATTGAAACTCTATAAAATCATAGTACATTAATGTTTCGGGGTCATATATTAACTTTTCTTTAAGTAAACATAATACAACCTGTATTAAAAGTATTATATTTATTATTAAATGTATTGATATCTTTCACAATTTATAACATTATATTGGAATGAAAATATAAAAAAATTAAAAATAAAATTATATAGATTCAAATTACTGTTTTTATTTATCATAGTTATATAAGCACATATATTTAAAACTCTTTTTTATTAAATTAGATAATTGAATAGTTTAATTATTAAAAGCTTAGATAAAATTTTAAAAAAATGTTTTTGACATTAGAAATAAAAAAATAACGCTTATCCATACCGCATAGTGGAAATATCATTTAGGACAATCATATAAGAGATATTATTATTTTCAATTATTTTTTTAATCAATTTTTTAAATTTTGTAAATTCAGACAATCGAGGAAGAAACTGATGTAGTGTATTGCAAAATCTAGCATTTTTATGTTGTTCAACCTATAATGCTAGATTTTTAAGTCATTTATTAGATATATATATATATATACTTCACAATAACATTGTATAGTTGGGGGGCAGAACTTGTATTATGTTTGCTTGAAAACTTATTTTACTAGGGTTTGTAACTCATGTGTGAGTCATATTTTGCAAATATATTATTTCTCTATTGCAAATAATATTCTTGCGCAACCAAGCATAACTATAAATAATTTGTTTCGCAACATATTTATACGATGTTCAGCAATTTTTTTTTTGAAAATCGCTACGGTGCGGTGAAATTCCAATAGTCTTACACCATTACGGTGGTAAATAACCCAACAGATTTATTGATTTTTGGTGAAATCCATATATCTCACTACTAGTTTGTTGCATAATATTATATTTACATTATCATATTGGTGGATTATGTAAACAATTTTCCCACATTAGTAATGAATAAAACCAAATATATAGTCAAACAGTGAATAATTATTTAATGCCATTCCAGCCACCAACCTGTTAGTTTTGTTACAGTCCATATATTGTTTTCGCATTGTGATATCAAGGTTTACATGAAAAAACCTGTGGAAAATTATTTTATACCATTCCAACCACCGATCTATTAGTTTTGTTAGGATCTATATGTTTTTACGTGTTGTAGTAGCAAGATTTACGTGAAATGTTTACTTACGATGTTTGTTCTTAGCATTTTCTAACTTAAGTGAGAAATAAAAAACATACAATATCGGTTGCAAAACGTAATATAATATAAGTGTAAAATCTTATATAAATTATATGTGAAAATGTAGTATGGATAATGAGAAACAAGGAGAAATGATGTATCCAACATTTGACTTACTTATTTTGCCACAATATCGATGGATACAACTAACTATCTCGGCAATGAATTGGCGGATTATTTTAGGTCATTCTAACCACCGATATGTTGGTTTTGTTATAATAGTTTCTTGTTCTTATAGATTTCCAACATAGGCTATGAATACAAAAACATACAATATTACTTTATATAAAATATATGCGAAATGCGTAGCATGGTTGATGTAAAGCTGAGGAGAAATGGTATATATGAAACATGACTTTCTTATTTCACCATAATATTGAGAGATAAAACCAACTATTTTTTCAATGCAATGGTGAATTATTTTAGGTCATTCCAAAAATATCTACCAAAATCAATCAACAATTAATTCTAAATATGGATCTTGTACACAAATTAAAATAAATTACTCATTATATTTGATTTAAAACAAAAAACCTAATACTCAAGATTGGATAAGTACATTTTATACCACTTCTTGGGATTTAGTTGAATTGAATCATAAACTCATACATAGATAAAAAGTATGTTCAAGTAGTTTGAGTTCTACCATAAACGCAGAATAAAATAAAAAATTACATGAAGACGTTGAATGGGTTTTTTCTTGTTATTTAATGACATTTGTTGTAAACATGGTCACCTAAATATATAGTACCGAAATTTGTGTCAATAACTATTTCCAACTTAGTAGCTTATTTTGTTGCCTTAGAGACGATCTTGATCTGGCCTTTATGATATGATCTTTGGACCACTAGGAATCTAAATTTCCTTTTAATCATGTCGTAAATGAATAAACATTGGTGTCTTTGTATATGTGATTCGAATTATTATTTTAATTTAATTCTAATTGCAATCTTATATTTTAGTTAAGTTGTTGTGATAAGGGACCATAACCTTAACTATTTATTTATTTAAAATTAGTCTTTGAACTTTATAGTTTAGACCCAAGTGTCAATGTTCCAATTCAATCTTCTACATGTTTGGAATATAACTCGGTAACTATACATTTACTTTCATAATTACTTTTCAGCTATTAGTCTAATACTTATATACGTGATTACTTATTTATCATGTTATTATTGACAATAAAAAATACGTCAATAGGCATATGGTGATTCATTGTAATAAAGAAAAACCAAAATAAAAATTGAATGAATATTAAATAAATAGTTGATTTAATATAATTGTTTGTATGGGTATTTTCTAAGAGTTACATTAAACGTTTAGAAATTATCATTTGGTTATCCTCACTAATTAGTGGTTGTATCATTTTGGTTCAAGCTGGCGATTAGAGCTTAGTTTGCTGGTAATTAAAGACTGAATAAAAGCTACCAATACAAATGTTTATGGAAATACGACATAGATTTGTAAAGTTTAGATCTGCAAATTTGGATGTGCCATGTATGAACCTATATGATTGGTGTTCTGAAGAATGAAAATAGACGTACTGAAATTATTGTAACACATTTACGAATATTGTTTGAGTCAACAGATCTATGTTAATAAACATAGAGATAAAAGAGAGAAGTAGCCGCCAATAAGCGGTTAGGGTTTTTGTTTATTTATGAAGTGTACGTATTATATAGAATATATGTAACACTTGACTTACTTGTTTTGCCACAATGTTGATGGATACAACTAACTATCTCGAAAATGCATTGACGGATTATTTTAGGTCATTCCAACCACCGATATCTTGGTTTTGTTATAATCGTCTCTTGTTCTTATAGATTTCCAACCTAGGCTATGAATACAAAAACATACGGTATTACTTTATATAAATTATATGCAAAATGCGTAGCATGGTTGATGCAAAGCTGAGGAGTGTTAAATAAAGAACAAAAGAGAGAAAAGAGAGTGACTATGGTTTTGTATTATTTTGAAAGTGTATGTATTACATAGAACATAGACTTATATTTATAGATAAATTAAAAGCTAATGAGGTTGGGCCCTTATATCTCTAACACCCTCTCTCAAACTCACAATGCAACATTAATAAACAATAAGAGTTTCTCACAAAAAAAATGAAACCGCGTTGTTGACGGACCCTTTGTGAAAATATCAGCAACTTGCAAAGCTCATGGAACATATGGAAGCGAGATAGTGCCAATCTGAAGATGATACCGAGTGAAGTGACAATCTATTCTAATGTACTTCGTTGTCTCATAAGAAACAAAATTATTTTCTATTTGCATGGCATTTTTGTTATCACAATGTAAGGAAGTAGGTTTAGTAACATTAACCCTCATATCTAAAAAAAACTATCGTAACCAAACAATCTCACATGTGGTCACGACCATAACATGATACTCAACTTCAATAGACGATCTAAAGACAACATCTTGTTTCTTACGTTTCCATGAGATCAATGAATCTCCAAAGAAAATAAAGAAACCAATAATAGATTTTCGGTCATGAGGATGACTATCCCAATCACTATCTCTATAAGCACGCAATTCAAGTTAAGAGGTCGAAGAAAACAAAATTCTCTGGAACTGAATGCCACGAAGATATCTCAATATACGAAGAACAACTCCCAGTGGATGAATGTAGGAGCAGTAACAAACTGACTAACTACATGCACAACATAAGTTATATCTAGTCGAGTAACTGTAAGATAGACCAAGCTATCTACAAGAGTTTGATATAGAGTTGGGTCTAACAAAGGAACACCATCAGTCGGAAAATACCGAGCATTGGTTTCGAAAGGGGTATCTGCCGTCATGTTATCAGAAAGTTGCGCTCGCTCGAATAAATCAGATACGTATTTTTTCTGAGAGAGAATATAACCTTTTAGAGAGTCAGCCACCTCAATACCTAAAAAATAATGCAATTGTCCCAAGTCCTTCATCGCAAAGCGATGAGCCAAATCACATTTTAGTGGCTCAATACCATCAATATCATCACCTGTAATAATCATATCATCAACATATGGGGATAAAATAATATTTCATGCACTCGTACATCTAATAAACAAGGCTAATTCATGATTACTACCAAGAAGACTAATTGACGTAATAACCGTAGAGAAGTTTTCAAACTAATCATGAGGAGCTTGTTTGAGACCACATAAAGCTTTCCGAAGTCGAAAAACTTCACCTGGTTGGTGAGGAAAACCTAGATAAGGAGTCATGTAAAGCTCTTCATGAAGATCACCATTCAAAAATGCATTTTTGACTTCTAGTTCGAAGATCTTCCACTGGCGAACGCATGCAACCGTAATTAGTACAAACGGTCGTCATTTTTGCCACTATGGCAAATGTCTCATCATAATCCATACCAAAATTCTGTTAATATTCTTTTTCTATAAGACGAGCCTTGTATATTTCAACAAACCCATCCGACTTTGTTTTAATTTTAAAAACCCATCGAGAGCCGATTATATACTTACCGGATGGAGGTTTAAATATATCTAATGTATGAGTCTGATAAAGAGCGGTAACCTCTTTGACTATTTCATTTTGCCAACAAGGATCGTTAATAATTTCTTTAAACAACTGAGTTTTGATATAAATCATGTATGTTTGCTATGAAAGAGATGAAAGGAGATGAGTAAGAAGAATACGCAAAATCTGGTAGTTTGGTAAACTTACTTGTACGAGTAGATCTTATGAGGGTCGAGCTGGTGGTTCACTAAAAGAAGAAGCTGACTCATGCCTTGATGGAGCAAAAGTAGTCTTAGCTGTAGTCGATATCTCATGAGCTAGCGTATCAATATCATTGGGTATGTCGCTATTATTTTCAAAAGGATTAATAATCTGAAGTTTGGTACTTGTTATATCATGTGATTTTACTGGAATCAAATAAAATGGGATATGCTCAAGAAATGTAATATGTCGAGAGACATAAAGTTTCTGACTAGTGGGACCAAAACAATAATCGCCTTTCTGTCTAACACTATAACCCAAGAAAATACATATTACGGATTTTGTGGCCCAATTTGTTATGTTCTACATGAGGACCAAAGACAAAACATGTACATCCAAGCACTCGTAAGGAAGAATAATCTGGAAGTTATTCTTATAAATTCTAAAAGGAAGACATCCTTGCATTATAATCAGTGGGAATTCGATTAATCACATATACGAAAGTATGAATTGTTTCTCCTCAAAATGGTATGAACCTCAACAGATTAACGTACGAGCAATCTCAATAAGGTGACTATGTTTTCTTTCTGCAACATCATTCGGCTGAGGGGTTTCAGTGCAAGAAGACTGATGTATAGTACCATCAGATGCAAGTAAGTGAGTAAAATCACTAGATGTGTATTCAGCCCCTAAGTCACACCAAAATAATTTTATTACAACATAATGTTGAGTCTTAACAAGTTCTCGAAATTCTCTATAAATTCCAAGGAAATCAGATCTCTGTTTCATAAGGTAAACCCAAATATATCGAGTATAATCATCGATGAAAGAAACATAGTAAGACAAACCACCCTTTGTGGAGACAAGAGATGGACCCCAGACTTCAGAAGGAATAATATCAAATGGAGAAATAAAAGAAGTAACACTTTCATTAAACGGTAACGTCAAAAAATTTACAAGTTTAAAACTCTAAGGGAAATATGCTAATTTCCAGTCAAATCTGATCAAAAGAAAAATAAAGCACAAAAACAAAAGTGAAATCAAAGACACAATTGTTAACGGAGTTCAACAAATTATGCCTACGTCTCCGGACCTGCTGCATATCGATTTTATTAGGAAGAACACACTGACTCTGCCGTTTCTGGTGAATACACAAAAACCCTAATACTAGGTTTTGTAGAGACTGTCACACTTAAAAAAGGGAAAAATATTACAGTCCTTAATGTGTAATTTATAACCCCCTAAAATTACACTGTCTTTTCAATTCACTCAAGTTCTCTTTAATGTGTTTAGCACTTGCCTCATCTCCACTGTCTTCCACTGTCTTTTCATCTAGCATCTCTTCTATCAAGTGATGGCAAGCACTGGCTTCATTGGAAATGCAGATAAGTTCAGAAAGAAATAACAATCTCCCACTTGAAGACTGGTTTCAACCTGTCTTCACACCTTGATCTATGCAGCAGATCTTTCTGGTCTTATTACTCTTGCAGACCAACTGAAGCTGAACACAACTTCAGTTTTTCAATGGCTATTGTCTTTGTCAACATATCAGCTGGATTCTTGCTTCCTTGGATCTTTTCCAGTATTAGTACCTCATCTTCCAATAAAGATCTAATGAAATGATAACGAAGACTGATGTGTTTGGTTCTTGAATGAAATGTTGAATTCTTCGCCAATTGAATTGCACTTTGACTATCACTATGCAGAACGTTGTTCTTCTGTTTGAATCCCAACTCGGTTAACAAACCTTTAAGCCATATCATCTCTTTACTGGCTTCGGTCACTGCTACATACTCAGCCTCTCTAGTTGATAAAGTGACAATTTTCTGTAATGTTGACATCCAACTAACAGCTGTAGTTCCAACAGTAAATATATAACCGGTAGTGCTTTTCCGGTGATCAACTTCACCTCCAAAATCTGCATCTACGTAGCCTTGTACCTTTAACTCACCCTTACCAAAGTACAAACACTTTTCTGTGGTACCTAGTAGGTACCTTAAAATCCATTTGACAGCTTCCCAATGAATTTTCCCTAGGTTTGACATAAACCTACTCACAACTCCCACTGCATAACTAATGTCTGGTCTCGTACAGACCATTGCATACATCAAACTTCCAATAGCTGAGGCGTAAGGAACCTTAGCCATGAAGTCTTTTTCTTCATCCGTCTTAGGGGATTGATCCTTGGATAAACGAAAGTGACCTGCCAATGGTGTACTAACTGGCTTTGCATCACACATATTAAATCTCTTCACAACGCGATCGATGTACTCTGACTGAGATAACTGCAAAAAATTTCTATGCTTATCTCTTATGATTTGCATTCCAAGAATCTTCTTCGTCGGACCTAAGTCCTTCATGTCAAATTATTTTGACAATTGTAGCTTCAATCTTCTAATATCATCCATATCTGAACCTACTACTAACATATCATCAACATAGAGTAGAAAAATGATATAACTGGACTTACATTTTTTAAAATAGCAACAGTGGTCCGCATTACACTTCCGAAAACTCTCTTTGTGCATAAAACCGTCAAATTTCTTGTACCACTGTCTTGGAGCTTGTTTTAAACCATACAAACTTTTCTTAAGTCTGCATACCATGTTTTCTTTTCCTTCTTTTAAGAAACCTTCTGGTTGATACATGTATATCTCCTCATCCAAATCCCCATGAAGAAATGCAGTCTTCACATCTAACTGTTCAAGATAAAGGTCTTCAATGGCAACAATACTCAACACTGATCTAATAGTATTGAGCTTCATAACTGGAGCAAAAATATCGGTGTAATCAATTCCTTCCTTTTGCTGGAACCCTTTGACAACTAGTCGTGCTTTGTATCTCTTAGAGCCATCATGCTCATCTTTCACCCGATACACCCATTTGTTATGAAGTGCCTTCTTACCCATTGGTAACTCAGTTAGGTCCCATGTATCATTTGAGATTAAAGACTTCATCTCATTTTTCATAGCAAACTCCCACTTACTAGCATCATTGGTCTGGCAAGCTTCATCATAGCATTCAGGTTCTCCTCCATCGGTAAGTAACAGATAGTTCAAGTATCTCCTGTTGGGTACATGGGGTTGGGAAGATCTTCGCAAAACAGGAACTGTCTCGGTCGGCTGTAGGGTATCGGATTGCTGTCCATCGGTCTGTCCAACAGACTCTCCTTCTTGAGGGGTTAATCTGATCGACTCTATTTCTTGACTATCTATGACTCCCTCGATATCTGCAAATACTGATTCATACGGCTTTGAGTCATTTGCTTTAGTTTTATGTCTGTCCTTGTACATCACTGTTTCATTGAAGATCACATCTCTGCTTCGTATCATCTTTTTGTTCTCCTCATCCCAAACACGATAACCGAACTCATCTCAGAACCTGTAGAGACTAATATCTCGGATTGTATCTAAATCTAATTTACAGGTCCCAATACAAACTAAATCTAATTTCCAAGTCCAAATACCAATCTAAATCCAATTTCCTAGTCAAAATACCAAACTAAATCCAATTTCCAAGTCCAAATACCAAACTAAATCCAATTTCTAATTTACAATCAAAATCAAAATCAAATTGAATTGAATTCACGGTTTTACTAACAAAACTGTTGCACTGTTCTAGTAGCAATTTTTCTCAAACGGTAGCACTGAATCATAAAGGACTGGATGTCGCGAACACAATCTCTAAAATTCAGCAAAAACAGACATTGTTTGCTTTTCGATCAGACTGTTTGATTGGGGTTGCACACAATAGATCTGAAAAAACGAAAAATTATATATTTTCTAATGATTTCGTGACCCGCTAATTGTGCAAACAATTATCATATTTAAGCACAATAGTAACATCAAACAAATCAGATCGAAGCATAATTGTATAGATCTGAAACGCCAAACAACTCTTAACCCCAAAATGAAATCCAAATTTCTAAGCAATAATGATCTGAAATAACATCAAACAAATAAAATTGAAGCACCACAAACACTACTATATGTATTTCAATGCTGCATGAATACCCTGAAAATCCTATGTTACTATAAAAAAAAATAACTTTAACTATAAACTCTCATGATGAACATGATATACAAAAATAAGAATTTACATATATACATACAACATAAAATATGTTATATAAAAAATTAACACCGAATGACAATTTATGCTTCTTTGTATGAGAATCTACTTATGAGTTAATGCGCATTCTAGAAATTGGAACCTAACAAGCAAAACAACCTCGAAAATTTTAAAACAAAAGACATGATAGTAACAAAATCAAAATCACGAGAACTAAGTTAGAAAAAAAACAAGATTTACCTAATCCTAAAGCCCAATCAATTCAACATGTAGTATCAAATGCAAGATTCATAATATTACTCATTAAGGTCATAATTCATATTGAATAATCTAATTCAAGTAAAACGAATATAACAAATCGTACGAAATTAAATTAAGGACTTTCCAAAAATTGGTTGAAATATTGACTAAACAGTTTTCTTTAAACCTGTAACTAAATTCGCTCTCCTTATACACAAAACGTGAACTCTACAAGTTTGAAAAACTTTAAAATTCAAAAATTTCCAGATTAATTTTAGTATCTTATAAATTAATATAAGAGTATATATATATATATATATATATATAAATCTAGATATTAGGAGCAAGGTATGTTAATGAACATTTGGTGTTTTGTTAGACACCTCCAGATGGTTTTAGTATTCTTTGGATGCAGATCGCCGAGTCATAAATACTTTATGTTTCTGTAAAACTCCTTTGAAATAATTTTGTATTACTTATTAAGAAAACACATTCAAAACACGCACAATCGAATTTATCGCTACCTTATTGAATTACACGACACAAAACTAATAAAACCATACATGCACAATCAATTATATTAGCATGTTTATCTTATATTTAAATCAACTTCTTAAAGCATAAATCTCCTAATCTTATTTCATTTTGAGAAGTAAGCGACATTGAACAAATTAACCTAAATTAAATAAACCAAAATCCTAACTCGAATGAAACTGTTGTAGAATGAACCCTAAAACTTACCAAACTAGAATAGCTTAAGTTAATTTCCAAATAACTAAATCGAAAATTAACTTGAGATGATTATTCAAACAAAAATTTAAAGAATTTTTTATGTTTGATTTTGGAAAGACAATCGTATTATAAAAAAATTAAGGGGAATTTAAAAAAAAAATTAAAATGTTGTTTTCTTAACTTAATTTTTTTACAATTTAATAATAAAATTTTAAATGTATTTTGAATGAGAAATAACTTATAATTGTTATATATTCAATATTTTTGAAACTTATTGAAATATTATGTATCCGATAGTAATTATGACATCTTTATATGCCGAATGAAAACTAACTCATATATATTCAAAACATTAATTTAAAAGTTAAATTATGTTCAACTTATTTTCACACTAGAAAATTTAAACTAAAAACAATAGATTTAAACAACGTAAAACAAATTTATAATAATAAAAATAGGTTTAAACAACATAGAACAAACTTAAATTAAAATAAAAAAATTAAATAACATAGTTGAAAATAATAGAATTAAACAACAAAAAATAAACTCTAAGAAAATATACTTATAACAATCTAAAACAAACTTAAATTAAAAATAATACACTTAAACAGCATAAAATACTTAAAAATTATAATCATATTGACATGTTCGGACCACACATGTTTGATAAAATCTTTTTATTGTCGTTTGTTTACTCTTTCAACGCGGATAGACCAATAACAAATCAAGAATTTTATTCAAATATTGTCAATAGAAAAAATTTAATCTTTTATCACTATTGTGATATTTTGAAGGATTCAGTGATGTTCCATTCGGTAACATCTAATTATGATATTTTGAAGGTTCAATGATGTTCCATTCGGTAACATCTAATTATCATACCTCTCAAATCAATCAGCCTCGTCCTATTTGGGTTAATTTTGAAGAAATGTTTACGGAATCACAACCTTTTTATGATCTCATATTTGATATTGATCCACTAAAACTAATATTATTAGGTCCATATATAGTAATCATGCTCGTCGAAATAAAAATAAAGAGAAGATAAGTGATACCAAATGAAGACTTGAATAAGATCATAACAATTTAAACCAAAGCTAACACGTTATTGAAAGATGTGAATGTTATTGATCTAATGATGATAAAATATATGGAAGACAATCAAAATTTCAAGTGATGAATGTAATACCACCAAAATGACTCCAGATTCAAAACAAATTGGACCGCAAAAATGAAAAAATACATGAACGCAACGAACGCACTACATATCGACATTTATTTAACGATAGAATGGATCATGGAAGTGGTTGAACATATACTAAGAAATTCATTTCAATAATTTCATTACATAATTTATCTTAATTGTTTTTCTTATTAACTCTATTTTTATATTATTATTTATTACCAACGTGTGTGTTTTTATAAATTTTAGTTATCTTAAAAAAAAGTTCTAAAAATAATATTTGTATTTGGTTTCCAGAAATTTAATATTTATGTATTTTTAACTTATTATAGTTTGTGTTTTTCAATTTTAATTGCTTCATTTTGATTTTAGTCAAATTTAATTATTTTGCTATTATTCCGAACAAAGGGACACTTATGTCACGGGCTCAGCTATTCCGCCCGTACGGCGCCTATGCCGAGGGCACGTTACGGCACAGGCCATCCTTTCCCATATGGAATACAAGAAGTTATGAGGGTTGGATGAGAGGGATCGAGTATAAGTACCTGCATATGAAGACGTCCGTTCATATTGACAGGTCGTAGGAGAATATGAAGATCTGGATGGAGAGGTTGATGCTAGCTTGTCCACTGGGAAAGTTGAGTCGTGACACTCCACCACACCCAATTCGTGAGCATCCTCGCCACGAACACCACGACCGGATCTGGAAAGCCATGACCAAAGTCTTGTTGCTTCGCCCATACTCCGCAACGAGACTTCTTAAGTTGCTAGTCCACCTGACTTGTTTGGGAAGCTCCTATGTTGGTGCACTTCTCCTATATCCAACATTTTCTTGCGCCACGCTTATTTTTCCGGTGATCATCCGCTCCTGGCCTTACGCCTTGCCCCCACAGCCTATTCGAGTCATTTTGCGCACTCCGCACTTACTTCTTTTTTTCGGCCTCTCTTGGGTCTTACAGGGTAACAGACTTCCACATGCGCACTCGTTGTTTTTAGGAACCATGATGAGGAGCCATCCTCACACTTTCCGGTCTTCCCCTTGTTCAGCCTCTCTTGGGTCTTACAGAGGAGCCGATCTTTTTTTGTTGGGCTCAGTCATCGGGTCTTTACTTTTTGCTCCGGCGTAGCTCTCTCTCGGAGACGCATTCCGGCTCTGATACTATTTGTCACGGGCTCAGCCATTCCTCCCGTGCGGCGCCTATGCTGAGCGCACCTTACGACACAGGTCAGCCTTTCCCATATGGCATACAAGCAGTTATGAGGGTTGGATGAGAGGGATCGAGTATAAGTACCTGCATATGAAGACATTCGTTAGTATTGACAGGTCGTAGATGCATATGAAGATTTGCATGGAGAGGTAGATGCTAGCTTGTCCACTGGGAAAGTCGGGTCGTGACACTTAGTATTTAAGCCCATCTAACAAACATATTACCGATAAAGGTCTAAAAAGTTTAAGAGACTTTATACCTAAACTACCCTTCTATATAAAATCCAGTAAACAACTTCTCTTTCTTTTATTTTATTTTAAATTTTAAAGGTCCATATCTTTTAAACCATAACTCGAAAAAGAAATCTGAAAATACTATTGGTTTTATTTTTTCAAAACAAACAGAATTAGTACCACTCCCGATAAGTTTTGATTTTTTTTTAAAAAATATTTCACACACGTTGCTTAGTATATGGTCTTGCATCTAGTTGGTTGGTTGCATCTATCATAGTGGACCTGAATTCGCATCTAACTAGTACCCAATTTAAAAAGGTTTCGCATCTAGAAAAACAAATAAGGTTTCGCATCTAGAAAAACAAAGAAGATTTATCATCTAGCAATACAAAAAAGGTTTCGCATCTAGCGAAACAAAAAAGGTTTCGCATCTATCAAAACAAAGAAGGTTTCTCATCTAGTAAAACAATGAAAGTATTGCATCTAGCAAAACAAAAAGGTTTGACATCTAGCAAAACAAAGAAGGTTACGCATCTAGCAAAATAAAGAAGGTTTCGCATCTAGAAAAACAAAGAAGGTTTGCATCTATCAAAACAAAGAAGGTTTCGCATATTCTTCATTTACCTTAAAAAATTTAATAAAATTAAAATGTATGTATCTTTTAAACCGTAACTCGGAAAAAAATCCGAAAATACCGTTAGTTTTGTTTTTTTACGACGAACAAAATTAGTACCATTCATGATATGTTTTGTGAATTTTTAATTTTTTAAAAAAACAAATAACGTTTCGAATTTATCAAAAACGTGTTTTGCATCTACCATTCCAGAAGAATTATATGTTTCACAACTACCAGTACGTACAGATACAAACGTTTTGCATCTATCAAAAACATGTTTTGCATCTACTATTCCAGAAGAATTACACGTTTCGCAACTATGAGTACGTACATACACAAACGTTTCGCATCTCTTTCATTTTAACCCAAAACTGTTTTACTCGACAAATAAATTCCAGAAACTCAAAACGAGACTAAAATCGATGAAAAACTAACTGAAATACAATAAAAAAGCTACATTAGCAACGTCAAAACCAGATAAATACCAAGAATGAGAAACAAAAAAGATCTCGTTTACCTCTAGTATTTTGAAATTAAAATTTGACTTACCACACAGAATTCAACTTATCTAAACAGATATCCAAAATCAAACTTTAAAATCAACAAAAAAACAGAACAAAAAACATACGAAAATAAAAGAAAAACAAGAAAATTGGATAAAAAAATGAAGAATCATCTAACAGTTAGGTACTGCTCTATTCACGTAGAGAGAGAAAAAGCTAGGGAAAAAACATGAAATATGGGTCTAAAAACTTTTTATATGAATGCGAAGGGTATTTAGGGAATTAGTGGGTCTTAAATGGTAAATATTTGACCAAATTGGTTCTTTCTCAGAGAAACATGAATATATAGGTCTTAAGTGGATAATAGTTATGGTTTTGGGGTCTTAAATGGTACTTAACCCTAAAATAAATAATCATAAAATAATATAATAAATAATATTAAACTAAAAAATTACAAAAAATTGAAGTACTTGTATATGAGTCAATATCAAATTATATTACAATCTGAAATAATAAATTTGAATCTACATTACAAATTTAAAATCATAATTGAGATTATGATACCGATTTTATCTCTCAATCTATCAAACATGTCTCGTCCAAGAGCTTTGATGAAGAGATCAAGAAATTCAGTTGCACATTCACAATACTCACAATCGTCTTCATGCTCAAAGATTTTGTGAATAAATTGTATCATATTCTATTTGTTTCAAGTGGTCTTATATTCTAAATCATAAACTTCAAAATGTTGGTTATTTTATCGTTATACTAAAAACCCATAAATTTTACCTATGTAAGGGATGAAACTACATTGTTCTTTCATTCTTAACCACATAATCACGAGCTTCAAAAACACGAATTCGTGAGAGAGTAAACTGCACCGAGTACTTATTGTATAGTAGACAATGGTTTATTAGATGTTATTACCTATGACCAAACTATTTTCTTACCATATAATCATAACAAACATAACCTTATCTAAAAAAATCCATATATCACTAATGTGGCTTGTATCGATAATTTTTTTGAACATTTGGTCATTTGAACATAACAAAGTTAGTTCATATTTACATATATCACATTCAAAATTCCGAAAATCTTGTATTCAGTCTCTCAGTAAAAGCAGTTCATGATAGAATACAAAATATTTGTATATATTCAGTATATCTTATTTCCTAATTAGTAGATGCCTAAATTATAGCCTAATTAGGAGCTACCTAAATTATATCCTAATTAGTAGCTAATGACTTTGTATATATATATATATTATAGATTTCCTTTTATTAATGAAAAAGATACGAAATTATATTCTTTCATGGTATCAGAGTAGGGTTAGGGTTTATCTTTTCTAACTTCCGTCGCTCTACAACGTTGTCGTCGGTGTGGATAATTTGTGGCCTGAGGGTGTTTTAGGTAGTTTGTAAATTGGATTAAGTTTCAGTAGAGTATAGTGAGAGAAGTGTGGCGTATTCTTATATTGAACATCTCTAGTCAAAAGTCTTCCCTCTTAAATGAAGTTTGATTGGGGTGTTTATACTAATTTTGTAACCCATGGGCCTTCTGGGTCGGATTATGGACTCAGGTCAAGTTTAAGGACCCCTAAGCCTAAGATAGGGAATGGTCAGCAGCCTGCTAAGTCATAATCTACTTGATCGTACTGTTCAGTATGGTATGGTATTAAATATGTCCAAACTGCTATGTCAATATCAAAGAAATCCAACCCTATTAGCCATCTCTACCTTTATTTCTCTGTTTGATTCTCCATTCCACTCTACTTATTTTTGTCAACATGGGCGAATCTAGTACAAAAAAGTCCTCTTTATCTTTTCACTTTGTACTTGCTATCTCTAATATCAAGACGCATGTTCCCATCATTCTTGTGATGGAAAATGTTCAATATGCCAATGGGGCATAATTATTCAAGGTTCATTGTCGCTCGCACAAAGTTCTTCATCATATTATCCCATAGAAAAACGAAGAAAGAGAAAGACAAAGAGATGGGTCATCTTACCGATGATGAACAAGAGATGTGAGTTACTTTGGATGCTGCTGTGGTTCAGTGAATTTATTCCAACATCTTCACTGATCTTTTGACCACTATTATTGAAGCAGACATTTTGACCGTGACTCTGTGGAATCGTTCTCGTAATTTGTTTAAACACAATGCAAATTCTTGTGTCGTTTCTTTCGAACATGATTTCAATAACACTTATTTGTGGGATTTCTCGTTGGTCTCTACTTATTTCCTACACCTCAAGACTATCTCCGACCAACTTAAAAATATGAGGGATCCGGTATCAAAAAATCATCTGGTTCTTTGTATGATTTATGGTCTTACCCCCGCTTAAAAAGTGTACCTTCTGTAATTCGATAACAAGAAGATTCTACCATCGTTTTATGAATATTGATCCATGTTGTCTTTTGAAGAAACTAGCATGAATGAGGCAGTGGCTGGGGGTGATGATGCAATGATGATGGCTACTCGTGAATCAAATTATATGCCTAATCATTGTCCTCCAAATTAGGGTCAATGATGTTGAAAACAGTCCAAGAACCACCACAACAACAAACATCGGAATCACATGCAATCTGGTGGTGGTTTGGGACAGACTCTGGCTGGGGGTCATGAAAGTACTGGACGTGAAGGCTACCGTGGAGGTGGTCAAAATTCAGCATGTGATCCATCTTGGGTGATGCCTCCTTGGTGGGCTTGGATGCAGCCTCCATGAACCGTACCCTTCTACCTATACCTGACGCAATCTTGGGGCAGGCCTATTGGACCACTACTATCGTGGAATCTTGGGCTTCAGACCGCAGTAACAACAACAACAGACATATAAAACCTCTTAGTGGACTCCAACAAATATAGAATCGGCTATGCATACTTTGTCTTTGTCACAACAGGATCCTAACTGGTATATAAACACTGGGGCAACTTCTCAAATGACATACTCACAAGGTAATATCACGTTTATATTAATATAAGCAATGGTTTTATTCTTGGTAGTGGTCAGTAAATTTTGATTTGTGGTTATGGTCATAATTCATTACCTTACCCGAACCCACCTCGGTCATTCAATCATGTCTTGCATACACCTAAACTTATTAAAAATTTGGTTTCAATTAGAAAGTTTACAACTGATAACCATGCATCGGTGGTGTTTGATCCTTTTAATTTTTTATGCATGATTTACATACGGGGACACGTATAATGAGATGTGATTGTACAAACCCCCTCTACCCTATCACTCTTTCTAGTCTGACTCTGACTACTTCGTCCACTGCATGCATGCCATCCACTCTTTGACATGACCGTCTGCGTCACCCGTGAGGAGATTCAGTTTTAGGTATTCTTCGACAAAATAAATTAATCGATTGTAATAGTTCATCTAAGTCTACTACTTGTAAATCATGTGTTCTTAGGAAACATATAAAGTTTCATTTTGTTCCCTCAACTTCTACTACTTGTATGTCTTTTGATATTATTCATAGTGATCTTTGGACTTCTCTGCATTTGAGTTTTTCAGGACATCGATGTTATGTGCTTTTCTTGGATAATTCTTCGAAGTTCTTGTAGACTTTTCTTATTGCTAATAAATCATAATTTTTCTCAACTTTTAAACAATTCGAAGCCCATAAACGTACCCAGTTTGGACAAGATATTAAAAGCATAAAATGCGATAGTGAGGAGAGTTTGATAATTATTATTTTTTGCAATTTTGTGAGTGCCATGGAATTTCTTTTTGTTTTTTTATGTCCCCATACCTCCTCGCAAAACGGGAAAGCCAAAAGAAAAATATGATCCATTAATAATATCATGTGCATATTTCTCGTTTATCCATGTGGATAGTTTTTCACCGTGTGAGTAGTTGTAGCATCAGAGTAACCAATACTAAAGTTATTATAAGCAGAATTGTTAAGTGTTAGGCTAGAATTCACTCGAAGCATAATATAATTTTTTTACAATTAGTTGCCTATATTAATTAGATATTCTATATTAACTAGATATTCTATATTACACTTGATCTCATATATTAATTACTTTCTATATTAATTACATCTTCTATATTAAGTAGATCTTATATATTAATTATATTTCTATATTAATTAAATCTTTTATTTATTTGGTTGTTATATGATAGATTTTCTATTAATTGAGTCTTCTCTATTAGATTTCTAATAACGGATTAGGATTTATCACATCCGATTTAAAATTGGAAAAAAATATTGTCTGCTATATGTGGTGAGATGAGATACAAGACGAACGATGGTTCAACAAAAATCGACGAATCTGTTTGTAGATAGTGTAGTAAGGTATAAGATAAAATTTGAATAAGTATTATGAAGTTGACGGGATTATTTGTAAATCTATAAGATGTTTTTGTAACAAACGAGTGATTGAGAGTTTTATGTAAATTGTGTCTGTTATCCGTTGATGTGTGATTTTTTCACTATCCGAACCACGTTAAATCTTTTAGTGTGCGGTTGATTTCTCTTTCATGTTCTTTCTTGTAATTTTGTTCTTGAAATAAGGTAAGAGTCGAATTCCGTATTACCTCATACAGCCTCTTTGGTAGGTGTTCGTCAACTGTTAGCCACTGACAGGAGCTGAAGTGGGTAGGATTCGGCCCTAGCGAATCTTGTTAGGGTCGGATCAAATTATATTCGGATATTTACTTTCCTTGACGAATTATAGGTTTGGACATTTAAATAATCACATATATTAAAATAGTCCGTATAAATGATTTTTTTTTAAATAGTGTTTTAAAAAATTGAAAAAAATAAAATCGTTTTAAAAGTAATGCGAACTTTTTTTTATTTAATAATACTGTTAAATAAAATATAAAAAAGTATATTTTTTCTATAAATAAAAAATTAATTTTGGAATTAGTTAAACCAAAAACTTAGAATACTAAATACTCATTTATGGCATGGTTAAAAATATACAAAAATAAAAACATCAGTTTAAAATAAAAATTTAAAAAAACCTGAAACCGTCACCTATACACAAACATTATCGGTCGAGAAAAGCCTACACCACGTGACCATATTTGTAAAAATTCTACAACAGAAACGTAGTAAATTTTGACAACAACAGGTCTTTTAATAGTGGAGTAATATATAAAGGAACAAAAAGACATTTCCATTATTATTGAAAATGTAAATATCTGTTATGTTATATCAAGCAATCACCAACTGGTGTTAGTATATTATAGTCATAGATATTAAACAAGATGCACTGAGTACTACTAAATAGTACTGTCTCTTCATCCTATTCTTATGTTATAATTCGTATTTCCTGCTATCAGACTGTACCTACTTTTTGACCGTATTTAAATCACTTGGAAAACATGGATCGAGAAAATATAAAAATGAGAGCAAATATTATTATAATTATCGAAGTTGAACTTTTTGCTGTAGGTAAAATTGTATTGGAACAAAAGAATATTACTTTCTTTTATATATTATATAGATTTCGGGTTACTATTTTTATTCGACATGATTACAGCACAACTATTTTAAAAATTCGTTTTTATAAAATTAGGAAACCATTTAATTCAATATTTATAAGTTCGAATAATTTTTTTTAAAAATAAATAAATAAAAAATTAATGTTTTAGCTATTAACAAACAAAAAAATAACGTTTATTCATACCACAAATATGTTTTGTGAAAAATATCATTCAAAACGGTCATCTAAGAGGTATAATTACTTTGAACTATTTTTTTTATCTATTTTTTAGATTTGTGAATTCAAATAATCGGGAAAGAATGTGATATACATCGCGAGTGTAATAGCATACTGTAGGTTGTTCAACGTATAATGCTAGATTTTGTACGTCATTTGTTATATATACACTTCACAATAACATTGTATAGTTTGGTCATTCCGTAGCACATACCATTCTGCTCATCCTACTAGGTTGATCTATTTTCAAGTTGACCGTATTCAAATCACTTGAAAAAAATGGGTTGAGAAAATATAAAAACGACAGAATATATATATGAGAACACGTTTCCAGAATATATTGTTTGACCTAAAGATCAACAATCCGGTGAATTGCTCCAACATTCGTATATCGAAACCATATACAACAAACAAAACGTGAGCTATATATCGAGGTCGAGTGTCGCATATAACATCACATGCGGTAGCGGATATCATCTGCACATAACATATCGGCTACAAATGCCAAAACTATTGTACGCAAATTTCATACCACCCGACTGGTATCCTTATATTGCTAAGATGACCGACGTTTAATGGACTAACATCACATATGTAGATCTTTGTTAGTTGGTTTGTTTGGACACGAACATGAATGGAGTAATCTTAGGAAGAAACTTATTAGATAACATACGAAGGACAGAGACATCTATGTATATGTTTATGATAACGAAGTTAAATATGTAAACGAATTAACATGCTTGGAATACTATCAAGTAACTGTCCGACCATAATATTGGATGAATTTACCGATAAGTGGGCTACTTATTGCGATCATTTTCCAATACATATTTATTTTCTCA